>CM021104.1:53444300-53535519 GCA_007115665.2 Sequoiadendron giganteum
GGTGGAACAGATCTGTTACCTTCAAAACCTAACCACTAGGAGATGTGTTGCAAGGGTCAAGATTCGAGATTTTTCGTTTCAAACTCATAAAACCAACATGACACTAGGGCGTTGCACAGACGTTTGCACACCGTGCAGGTGTCCAAAGCCTAGATTTTTGAGAAACACCTTGTCAGGATTCTATCGTTTCGCCATAAGTTTAGATGGAGTCAGAATCATGAAATTTTGACTCATGGGATTTTTTCATTAATGTTTCTAAGGTGTCATAAATTCTAGGTAAGATGTGAAAATGTGGAATTTTCCCTAGGTGCAATTTTGTGACATTACATTTTTCCCCCACTTTAGTGAGCTCGATTTTTGAAAACATTAGCCTCACTAAAGTACAGAAGAAAGTTTTTACCCAAATTTTGAATTTTACAAAACTGTGTGCCAAGAAAGGGGGACCGTAGAGGTCACCGAGGTTGAGCTAATCAGTACTGTGGGTTCCCTCAGCTTTCGAGCTCAACAACACAACAACGCAACAGTTGTGAAAGATCGTCCAAAACTGTGTCCTAGAAAACCTAAAATTCTGAGTCAGCTTTGAAAAATCGAAAGAAACTATTACAGAGAGAAGAATGATCAAGAAAATGTTGTTATTTCAGAGGGAAATATGATCAAGAGGTGACTATATTCCCCCTCCCGAGTTTGTCCCCAGCTTGGTGGGGTAAAGTCAGGAGAAATCAGGGAGCCACAATCTTTAGGAAAAATGGGCCCCGAGGGGCCTATATATACCTAGGAGGGCCCCTAGAAGGGTCATTTTCACTATTCACTACATGTAAATTGTTGAGTTTTGTGAGAGAAAAGTCAACAAAATGCTAAGAAGGAGAGAGTACAAGGCATCAAGGTTGGAGCAACTACGTGAGGACATTGTCGAGGGTCATGAGGTGGACCATGTAGGCCTCTGAGCCTCATTGTTTATGTAAGTTGGTTAATGTTTTGCACATTTCCACACGTCGATGTGCACGAGCGTCCAAATTTTGTGTGCATGTCCACAATATGTGTTGTCGTCCGCAACATGCACTATACTCTCGGGTTCGCGATGTTGTCCTCGAGGCGACCATGGTGGCATGGGATGCATGCGCAGCGTACAGATGTCTGCGCGACGCACAGATATCAATGTGATGCGCATATGTCCTTAAGCATGTTTTGCATGTTTTCATGTTGGATGTGGATGTTTCTAACTTATAATTTTTTACTTTTTTCAGGAGTACCCAGAGATTGGGAGCATCTGGGAGGGTGAGAATTTTGAATCATTCGTGAGCAGAGGGATCACCTCTCGCAAGACAAGATCACACATCTAGAGTGGGTTGGTCTTTGGCACCATGCTAGAGATGAGATACCAGGAGAGGATGCTCATTGCCCTGATGGAGCGGTGGGATGCTACTACGTCATCTTTCCATCTACCCTGTGGGGAGATGATTGTCACACTCTAGGACGTCTATCGAATCCTCGGGCTACCCATCTGTGAACGACGGGTGGCCATAAATGACACTGATCGGTGCGGGAGTGTAGAAAGGACATTTTGTACTTCATGGGGAGGCCAGATGATGATGATGGCATGTGCCACATTTATACACACTAGTATGACCAGGCGAGGACCACAATGTAGTTACTACATTATGTGATGGTTATCATAGTTACTTTCTGCATCACCATAGACGGGTGAGGCTCACACCTTCATGGAGGCCTTGTACATACCATTAAAGAGATGGTAGAGCACCAAACTATTTTTTCCTGGGGGTTCAGCATGTTGGCGCACCTTTACTAGGAGCTTAGGTAGTACGTGTACTATGAGTACCATAATCTTACAGTGTGCACCCTTTTCCAGGTGTGGAAATTTGCCCACATCATGTGCACCTGACCAATCGGTTTTCCCCAACAATGGTTGTATCAAGTTCCCATGGCCCACTGGTATGACATGATGGGCCAGTGGCATTTTGGAGATTTATAGTTTTGGTGGCTACAATTCGACACTGTTGCCGCGGGAGAGGTCAGGTGGAGGCCCTACCGATATTTTAGGTGGGTTGATCATGGAAGGTTCTTGAGGAACCTACACCAGGACCATTTTTTGATAGGTTGCCATGATTTTGTGATTTTTCCATACTACTAGAGTCGGGTCATGTGATAGCATGGCCGTATTTAGACCATCCCGCTAGACGTGCCCACCTACACTAGGGCACATCAGAGTGCAACGAGGGTAGATCACCCCCACCCCACTATCAAAAACATCATCCCCTCAGATGATAATGAGATTGACCATGATTTACTGGCCATGGTAGTGACAGACAATGTCAAGGTGGCAATAAATTTTGCATGGTTGTGGGAGAGGCATTAGCTGGCTCTAATTTTTGGTGAGGGTGCCTCGGGAGGGGACCCTGGTCCACAGAAGGAATTGCCCCACCACCGTCACAAGATAGGAGGAGAGGTTGCCAATAGGGCGGCGTAAAGGAGTAGGAAAAAGAGGAGGCAACACCTGCAAGGCCAAGGCAGTGGAGGAGGTCAAATCCCCCCGCAGCTACGCTTGTATCGTCAGTGCCACCAGTTTCCACTGCCCCAATAGTAGTAGCCCTAGTATTGCCAGGATTGGCTATTGATGCTGGCATCGCAAAACCCAACACTAACCCACACCCTGATCCCTCATGGAATCCAAGGGATCCGGGTATACATAGTACATGTTTATATTTCTATGTTTTCTAGATTTTTCAACTTACAATATATGTACATATGCCATGTGATACTAATTTTTGTTTCTCTCTCTGTGGTTTTAGAGGATGTACATGGATGGATTGGACTCATAGCTTAGTGTATCTCAAAGGTGGCCCATGTCATGCCTATCCAAGGGAAAGTTCTTGAGGTCTACCGATCGGTATCAGTAGAGAGGCATGCCCCCACTTTTGAGCTGATAGCGCGCTTGAGGACCACCTACGAGGAGTGGGGTCCAAAGATCGTGCAACTGACAACAAAGATGACAACTCTTTGAGGGAAGTGTGATAAACTGTCGGGGAGCTACAAATGGTGCTCATTGAGTGAGATGTGATAGTGATGAGGGTTGAGGCTGCCGAGCAGGTGCGTGATGCCCTTCAAAGCCACATGGATGACCTCGACGTGCAGTCGGTAGTCGTGATCCTGACAGATGTCCAACGACTGCAGTAGGAGCTGGTTCAGGCAAAGATGGACATATGTTCGTTGTAGGGGGAGCTTAGAGGGATGCAGGTAGCCATGTCTATATCATGTTCACACCAATCTTATTCTGCTACCACTGTGCAGCCTCCTCTAAGAGCACCAGAGCGGTCGTCGGAGCCAGAGGGCTCAGGGATCCATACACCACAGGGATAGGAGCCCTTCTATTTGTATATCATTTTTGTAGTCAGATACACATATATACATGTTTGTAGATCTTTTGTATAGACATACATTCAACAACCACTCATTTTTTATAGTAGTGGACCAATACATGTACTTGACATTTGATTCATACATGGACACATATATATATACATCGGTTTCGATATCATGGATTTTCTTATGTGTATGTTTTCTATTTTCATGTATGTTCATGCTTATGGATGTTATCATGCTTATATGGATATATGTTTTCATTAGATGCTAGTCATGATTTAATAAACATGTTTGATTACATGTTAATTTAATATAGTGATGATCTAATTAATTTTAAAAGATGTAATGTGATGTACAAATACATATCATAGTCAAACACATGTATGCATGTTTTTTTTTCATGCATACACACATGGTCACGTCATATACACAAAAAAAATTATAATGTGAAAATGAGTAATATCAACATATGTAGGAGAACACCACACATGTGCCACATTGGAATGCTAAGCATAGTATCAATGAAGATGCATCACATTAACGAGATCTTTTAAAGGTGTTCCATCCATAGATGATAATCCATAGGAACCTAAACCGTACACATAAATCACAATGTAAGGACCTAACTAGTTGGGACTAAATTTCTTTTTCTGATTAGGTGGTGCATTTACATTTCGTTGGTTTTCACATAGAACCAGATATCCTAACTTAAAGGTTCTAGGAAGCACATTTTAGTTTTATTGTATGGATAATGACCACTAATCAACCTTAAGATGATTGAGGACCTGTAGACGACGCTCGTCGAGCATCTCTAGCTGATGTAAGAGGTTAATACGATAGGTTTCATTGTCAATTAGCCCTCTAAGGGAAACCTACAGGGATGAAATTTCCAATTCTAAAGGCATGATAGCTTCGGTGCCATACATAAGGTTATAAGGTGTTGTTCCCATCACCGTATGGACACTCGTGCAATAAGCCGACAAAGCGTATGTTAATTGAATATGCCAATCCTTACCATGTTTATTAACCATTTTATGAAGAATAAGTTCAAGAGTTTTATTCGATGCTTCTGCTTGACCATTGGATTGTGGATAATATAGTGTAGAGAACCTATGTTGAATATGAAATTTCTCAAAGAATTGCTTTACCTCCTTGTTCTTGAATGGTGTACCATTATCAAAAACAAGCATAGCAGGCAATCCAAATCGAGGAATGATATTGTTCATGATGAAACTATAGGTAGTCTCAACATTCGTGGATAGGAGTGGAACAGCCTCGACCCATTTCGTGAAATAATACGTAGAAGTAATGATAAATGTATATCCCTTGGAAGAAGGAGGTGATATTTTCCCGATGATATCCAACCCCCATTTTGCAAATGGCTAAGGAGAAGTCTGATTTTGCAACTCGTAAGCAGGAGCATGAATAATACGTCTATGTTGTTGACATTGAATTCACCTCTTGACAATATTGAAGGAATCTTGTTCCATTGTTTTCCAATAGTACCCCATGTGTATCAGTTTTCTTGCCAAGGATTTACCACCAAAATGTCCACCCCCAGAGCCCGAGTGGGATTCCTTAAGGGCAAGGGATATTTCTGCTTTAGTGAGACACCTTAGCAACAAGTCATTATAAGATTTTTGATAAAGAATGTCAGATAAAATGACATAACACACCGAAATATTTCGTATATGAGTGTGATTGTTTTTTCATCACATCATTGGGAAAGTTCCAGTCTTTAAGTAACCATAGATACTAGAGGACTGCTCTCTCAAGTCTGCATGAAAACAAGCTAGAGACTCGGGTTTGGGTTGATCGAAAACCACCAAGGTTTGCATGACCTGAACCACAAAGTGATATTATTTTGTATCCTCTTTTGAAGGTACCAAGGAAGCAATGCTTTCCATGGTATCAACATGTCTACTTTCTCTCCTAGGGACACTATTTGTTGTGAAAGAGGAAAACTGATTAAGCAAGGACAAAGTGAGGTCTTGATATCGAGATAATCTACTTTGTTTAGCCTGATAAGTTCCCGCAATCTAGTTCACAATAAGTTCAAAGTCACCTACTATATGAAGATGTTTAATCTTTAGCACAATCACGACACATATGCCAACAATAAAAGCTTCGTACTCAGTTATATTATTGGTGCAAGGAAAATCTGATCGAAAGGATAGAGGGACTGGCTTGCCTTTAGGGATATCAGGACCACGCTTGCTCTAGAACCAGTTTGACACCTTGACCCATCTAAATGCATCTTCCATTCAAGGTCATAGTCAATTGTGAAAATATTCTCATCAGGTAACAGGTTCAACCCAGGGAAAGAGCGAGATGAGGGAGCGTCGGCTAATTGATCAACAACCGCTTTGCCCTTTATCGATTTCTAAGTGATGAATTTTATGTCAAACTTAGAAAGAAACATAACCCACTTCTCTTATCTCCCAACAAGGTCAACACTAGAGAGCAAGTGTTTCAAAAGATCTATTTTTACTATGACGTGTGTTTCAGCATGGAGGAGGTAGTGTCTTAACTTCTGTGTAGTGAATACGAGAGCGAGGCATTGCTTCTCCATGGATGGAAAATGAGTTTTATAATCGACAAGGACGTGACTAATGTAGTAGACCACTCTCTCTCTTCCTACATCATCATACTGAGCCAGCAAAGCTACCAAGGCATATGGTGCTACAACAAGGTAAAGCAGGAAGGGTCTATCTTGCATAGCCAACATCAATACATGAGGATTGGTTAAATATGCTTTGATTGATTCAAATGATTTTTGACACTCTTCATCCCATATGAAGTGAACATCCTTCTTTAATAAACGAGTGAAAGGGAGGGTACGATCAACCAATTGAGATATGAATCTACTAATTGCTTGAATCTTCTCTTGTAAACTTTGCAACTCAGTGATATTCCTTGGTGGAGGAATGTTAACAATAGCATCAATCTTATTCGTGTCAACCTCAATCCCATGATAAGAGACTATAAACCCTAGGAGCTTTCCAACGTCTACGCTAAAGACACTTATGGGGATTGAGTCTCATCTTGTAGAGTCAAATCCTTTCAAAGATAAGACGAAGGTTTTTCACATGATCTTGACAATTTATGGACTTTTCCAAGATGTCGTCAACGTAATCCCCTAAGATTTTAAGAATGAAATCATAAAATATCAGGGTCATTTCTCATTGGTAAGTTGCTCCCATGTTCTTTAAACGAAAGGGCATGACCACATAATAGAAAGTACCCCAAGGGGTAGTGAAGGCTATCTTGTACTGATCATCCAACTTAATATGAATCTGATTATAAACCAAGAAGCCATCTGTAAAGGATAACAACACATGGCTTGTGGTCGAGTCCACAATCATATCTATATTAGGTAATGGAAAATCATCTTTAAGAAAAGCCTTATTAAGGTCTTGAAAGTCAATGCATATACTAATACATCCATCAATATTACTAACAACAACTATATTTGAAGTCCAAGGAGAGTAGTCAATTAGATGAATAAAGCCTACTTTCAGTAAATTTTCTATCTCGGTCTTGACCATCAAAGCTACCCTAGGATTGATCTTTCAAATTTTCTGCTTTACCGGCTTGGCATCGGGACATATGATGATATTATGGACCACTACAGATTCATCAATACCAGGCATATCCTCATATGTCCAAGTGAAGATATCAGCGCGAGTTTGCAAAATATCGGAGTGTTCATCGACTTCTTTGGGAGAGAGACACTTCCCAATCTTGATTACTTTTTCTGAAGATTTAGAATCCACAAGGACTTCGATAGTATCTCCTTTAAGGAGAGGAATGTGGTCCTCAAGATGAGATATCAGAACATCATCATTGACGTTAGACAGAGGGTCTTCCTCATCAATACTCAAAATGAATTCTCCAAAGTATGCTTGTTTATGCAAGCGATACATGAATCGTTTATTGTGATGATAAGGAGGCAACGAAGAGTAAGAACCTATAAATTCACCTAATGCTTCATCTGAAGAGAATACATCCAAAGGAACCTTATTGGCTCATCCCCTTTCTTCTATCAACTCAGGGTGGATCAAACCCAATGACTCGACTATAATCATATTAACACTCCACTAAGGTTTTTGTTGAGACTGTTCAACAGAGCAACCTAAACCCAGATAATGTTTTCATTGCTTAAATTGGATAGGGACTTGGATTCCTTGCTTGATTCTCCCTAGGACCTTTTTTTCATAGCCATATCGAGAAGCAAGTTAGTACTGAAACCCATAGCGAGTTTGTAGAACTTTAGGAGGGGGTGGCTCCACGTAGAGTGTCTCATTCCACCAATGGATGTCGAAAGTTTCTACGGGAGTGGTCCCACTTCCTTTACTCGGTTTTCAAACATTGACCTCCTTTCTAGGAGTGGGGTCACTCTCCCAGGCAGGGGGATGAGCAGTCTCCTAGATAGGATCACACTTCTCTTCCCCAACGAGAGGGTCACATACCCTTATGTTAGTAGAACCTAGAAATTTAATACCAAAGGGTTCTGACTTGTATTAATCTATGAAGAACTCAAAGAAATTCAAGGAACCCCAATCATCACCTACGAGAGCGTTTGATTGAGAAGATGAAGGAGAGGATGGGGCAGACTTAGGATCTTCTACTTTAGGCGGTTCATCTTTCTTGGTACTCACTCGGGGAATAAATTCCATAGAGGGTATCGATGAGGAGCATGCCATAGCATCAACGGTTAAGGAGGGAATACAATTCTGGAGAGTGGATGCAACCAAAGCATGACTAGCAGTGGCCAACAAACAAAGGTGCACAACCTCTGGATCTACTTTAATTGTAACCACTTGATTGTTAGGGACAAACTTCAAAGAATGATGTAGAGTAGAAGTTACTGTGCCCATAGCATGAATCCAAGGTCTCCCTAAAAGAATATTGTACGGTAATGGGACAGTCATCACATAAACCAACACAGTTAAGGTAATGGGGCCTACCTACAAGGGCAATATTACTGTACCTAGAAGTTAAGGATATAGATTTGTGGTTCTTCTATGTGTTTAATCCTCGCACTGTATAACATTTGTAGATTTCCATATCATACAAGTGAGGAAGGAGAGAGTATAAGTATCAAACCTAGGAGACACGTCCCATGAGCGGATGTGTCTCCACAAAGTGGAGACACATCAGCTCAAGGGGCGTGTCTCTTTATTTAACTTGTTTAGACACCAATCAAAGACATTATTTGACCGATGCTACCAAAAATTAACACTCCCTCTTAGCTAGGGAGGATAAACTCTAAATAAGTATGATTGATATCACCTAACTCGTGATATCAGCAGATATGGTATGCTTCTAAAAGTGTCAATTCACATGACATTCTTCATAAGACATCTTCATTATTCAATACTCCCTCTTATCTAGGGTAGATAAACTCTAATAACACTCCCTCTTAGCTAGGGCGGATAAAATTTCACCAAGTGAAAGTGATATCACCTAACTCGTGATATCAGAAGATATGGTATGCTTCTAAAAGTGTCAAGTCACATGACATTATTCATAACATATCTTCATTACGGTATGTGCACTGACATCAAGTCACATGATGTCTACCATAATTCATGGCATATCCACGGATATAAATATCCACCATGATTATCTCTTAAGGATCACAATGATCTAAAGATGATATCAAGTCCCATGATATCAATCAAAGTGTCCAAGAGATACTATCATGACATGTCCATAGATATCAAGTCACATGATATCTATCATGATAGTTTAACATTGTAGAGTCGTCACTTTACAATGTCAAATACAAGTGTTTATTATTAGAAAGATTATCACCTTTCAATAATGTACACAGGGGGAGTAGGCCCATAAGGTCATGGAGTCACACACATGACAAAAGAGTTTACACATTTAAACATCTTTATATATTAGTACAATTTTATAAAAAAATTGAATTTCAAACATAATATCAAATTACATACCAAGTTTCTTCTTGAAGAGTTCAACCTTAACTTTGGAGAAAGTTTGTTGAGTATGTCTGTTGTTTGATCATTTGGACTAATATACTCCAACTGGATTACATTCCTTTCTACCATGTCTCTTGCATAATGGTAGGGGATCTCAATGTGCTTAGATCAAGGAGTCCCACAAGCAATTTATGAATCCAAACTACTTCTCTTGCCCTCATAAAGGCTGCAATGTATTCAGTTTTTATCGAGCTTTGTTCCATTGAAGACTATTTTTTGCAAATCCAAGAGATCATAGCCGATCCTAAACTAAAGCAACATCTTGATGTGCTTTTCTAATCAGTTACACTCCTAGCCCAATCTGAAACAAAGTCTCCAGGTTGATCTAGTTGGTCATTTCTAAAGAGAAAATTGTATCCAATAGTGCCTTTGAAGATATCTCAATATATGTTTTACAACCATAAGGTGAATTTCCTTTGTCTCACACATGAATTGGCTTAGAGCATTCACTAGGACCTTCCATTTGTTGTTGGAGAGCTCTATCAACTGAGCTACTGGCCCCTTGTGGCTAGCCCGTCATCAGTATGGGTGTGGCTTATATCCAACACCCTCCCTTTAAGCCAAACTGTGGGTGCTTGGGGTTCTTCTGAAGTTAGATCCAGGGACCTGTCATCATGGAGTCTCTTGACATGAGGCCTCATCTCAGTCTCAAAGATGAACAAGGGATTCCACCTCATATCTCTCCATCTTAGAGAATTATGTATTACAACAAGTGATGAAGTGACTCCCTCTGAAGCTCTAAGTACTTGTATCAGCCTCCCGACCTTCTCATCCAAAAATTGTCTGTAATACTTGCTTTAGAGAAATGCTTTCCAATTCACACCTTTGTAGAGATTCAGGCTGATCTTTTCAACCACATCCTAGATCACTCTAATATGAATAGGTTTTCGGAGCTACCAATGTTTAAATCCAGGTTGAAAGACATGAGCAATTCTTATCTCAATTCTTGAAGAGGTACTTCAAGAATTTAGCATTTGTCCTTGCAAATTTGAATCGTAGAACTCCCTCTGAAGGTTAATGCTTCCTCTTCAAAGAGATGTCTTTAGTCATTCACACAATCTCAAGGTTGCAAGTAGTGTCTCCATTTTTCAACCTATAGGATGCATCAAGCTTTTCTTGAAAGCAATCTCTTATGCCTTTTGATCCGTCCTGAAAGCATTAAGAAGAGATTACTAAGAGTTCATAACTATCCAAAGAAATCTCATACAAAGTTTACTATCTCAGGTTATAGCAATAACTCGTAATGAATAGTTTGAAATTTCAAGGATCTTAAATTAGTGAACACAAATCAAGAGAAAAAAAACATAATCTCTTTTACTAATCACACAAGATCCAAATAAATGATATAACAGAAATTCAACAAAGAATACTCATCTCTTTTAAGTATTCCGATGGATGCAAATACATAACACAGTGTGGGACGTTGCACTTGCGCTTAGATCAGTCCATAACCTTCCTTCTATAGGTTCATAGCTTAATCACAAGCCATATAGTCAGACCTATTAAGGCATCATCGTAGTCCATGCACAAAGAGAATGATAATGATGTGTACAACCAATGACAATCAAGATTGTAATTTTCTTTTCATCCTTGAGTTACACTCAAAAAATTTCATAACTAGCATGAACTTTATTTATTTATTTGATTTTAGGAATGCGAATTATGACGAATAATGAACTTGTAAGACTATCTCAATGTTCACATTCAAAAAACAATCATGAAATACTTCAGAACACAATTTGCTCAATATTTAAATACACTCGGCCACTACACAACCTCATATAAATGCCTTCAAATTTTTTTAAAGCTCATGGTAACTCAAAAACATGTAACTCCAAAGCTTCAATCCAATATCAACTTGGCTAAGCCCATACAGACCTATTTGTTTTCTATTTTTGCACAAAACTCAGTCAGTAGAGGATATTGATGATCAATTTGTTTAGAAAGATATCACACAACTCACGATAAGTAAATATTTAATACACTGAAGTAGTGCCTTTTTTTTGTTTCTTTTCGTAGCCTATTTTTCTTATGAAGATTCCGTCAGCATAAACAGAACCGGTGACCCTTTTGAATAATTTTCAGATTTTTAATAACCACGATTTTAAAGAGAAAACCAACGCTAGTCTAGTTAAAGGGTATCGCACCTGTCACCCCACTCAAATTCTCTTCTCACTCATATTCAAATCAAATCCTACCATTAGCCATTGAAGGAGATATCGACTATTAGTGCTACTTCCCTATGCCAATCACAAAGACATAATGTGGATCGTGGTTTCCATCGGGATGGACTTGTGCCTTGATTAATCCACTGACTCCTTCTTGAGATTGCTCCATCATGCGATCCAAGGTGACGCATATTCATCGCCATTACCTGAGCATGACCAGAGCCAGATGCTCAATCAGATCGTTTCCTAATAGCAAATGATACCTTTGTATGTATAGCACCTCGGGAACACGAGCGACACTGGTAGTCACCCCAAACTCGTCCATGTCATGACCAAGTAAGGGATTTCATCTGCCTACTCCGCGTAGGAATTCGATGTCTTGCATGAGATGACATTCTCGGAGTTGGAATGGATGCGCATGACACTGGAATGCTGTGTGGTGGCTCCGTCACCATCCTAGAATGTTCTCGGCATTAGACGCACCTTGGGTTGCTCCGCTCGAGCCTGGTCAACACGTGATGAATGCTCCATCGCCCTTACAGTGGCGTCGTCGCCCAAGTCATATGCCGATGCTTTTCCAACCAGATTGATAGTAAGTCTTGATCAGGCCATTCTGTATCCCCACTGGTTAGTTCGATATGAATGAGTCGTGTATTATGTCTGCCGATGGGGATTGAATGGTCAACACTACCATATCAACTTTCATTTGCCAGTAGCATATCGTGGTTTCAAATCTATTATATTCACTTATCTGATCCACCGTATTAAAAATAAGAAAATCGATCACATAAAGTGAAATCCACAAATCTGATCGAATCTCCCAGCTCTGATACCATGTTAAGGATATAGATTTGTGGTTCTTCTATGTGTTCAATCCTTGCACTATATAACATTTGTAGATTTCCATATTATACAAGTGAGGAAGGAGAGAGTATAAGTATCAAACCTAGGAGACATGTCCCATGAGTGGACGTGTCTCCACAAAGACACGTCGGCTCAAGGGGCGTGTCTCTTTATTTAACTTGTTTAGACACCGATCAAAGACATTATCTGACCGATGCTACCAACAATTAACACTAGAGATTGGTGACCAGCGTTATCGAACCTACAAATGTACAAGGAAGAAGCTTCTAAAGAAGACAAATCAACTTTGATCTTAGGCAATAGGTATATACCACAAAAATTGAGAGCTGAGCTAGTGTCAACGAGGGTACGCCTAATACCGATGTTGTTAACATTAACTATAATCATCAATGGTTCTGCTTACTTTCACACATTTGGAGGCGAGAGTTCTTGTAGGTGGAATGTAATATTCAGGAAATTCACTTGAATATGTGCCAACAACATGTTAAAATCCGTAGGTCTAGTAGAGGTAGGAAAGACGATCTTTTGTAAGGCTTCTTGCAGCATTTCCTGATAAATCAGAGCGGTCTGAAGCAAGTCCCAAAGTGAGATCTTGGCTGGAGTAACATGAAGTTGCTCAACAAGATCGTAATCATCTGGTGCTTTGATCATGGGTTTAGGAGCAGAAGCAAGGGTGGGTTGAGACATTGGAACGGGAGTATGAGTTTCAATTGGTTGCGATGTAGGAACAAAAGTTTGTTGTTCTAAGTTTTATTTATTTCTCCTTGTATTATACATATGCCTGACAACATTATAAGAAGTAGAGTTATTAGCTTTTACGAACCTCAAATATAAGTCTGATGGATTGCTACGACATGAAATCCCATAGATAGAATAATCCTCTCTAGAGGATGGCTCAAATGGGGTCATGTAAATGATGGGTTTGTTAGGGCTTGGAGGAGCCACAAATACTGCAACGACATTTATTGACTCCTCAGCTAGCAAGGAGAGAGTTTTCTTAGAATATTTATAGATGGGGGAGAGTGCTTCTAAGAAATCATCTAGAGCATCTTCCAACATATCAAAATCTTTTTTAGAAAAGGGATTATTATAAATATATGAAATTGTGAAAATGGATCCGATCATTCATATCAGGTTCACCAAAATGTGATATAAGAGGGATTCATTGTGCATGGGCCTCTTTATTCTCAAGAGATCACTAGGGAACAAACCTCCCTTATACACCTCAACTTGGACGAATTGATAAAGCAATGAAGAAAGACAGAGAAGTTATCTTAGACTTTGAGAGAGAAAGACTTTGATATTTTTACCTCTGGTTGGAGATCTCTCGACCAAGGGACATCAACGTGGTTTCAAGATGCTAGCATGATGTGCTGTCATCTAAAAGATATGTTGGCATCCTAAGCCGCAAGGAACTCAAGAGCTCAAGTGGGTAAATCTGAATCTCGTCTCTAAGGTCGGGTCAAAGACGCGCGAGGCCAAACAATCGAACAAAAAGCCATAACCCAAGAAGAAAACACTAAGGAACTTGGAACAAGATTACCTTTTATCATGCATTCAAATCTTTGCTCCAATATTTTCTTCATAACCTGCACACAAAAGATCAATTGGAAAAGGTTGGGAATATATAGGGGTCTGCCTTAGTCAAACCCCCATTTTGGTGTTCCCACCTCCACGGGCAGCCAGGTTTGGAAAGGATTGCAAATAAAGTAGATAAAGTGTGGTGAAAGCAAAAACTGCTTCAAAGTAGAGCCTACACCACATTGAAGTGGTAAGTAGACAAGTAAGAAAAAGTGATAGGGAGATAGAGTGTTACCCACGGGTTGAGACCCTCTCCAGAGCACATAGGTGCACCGCTATGTGCTTGTTTGAGAGCTATAGCTGCTGGAGGGACCTTAGTTCGACATGGTTTCACTTGTAGAAGTGCTGCTATTCAAGGATGGAGCTTACCCAAGACTAGAGAAAATAGTATTAGTGCTTTAGCTGATAGCTTCCAACCCTAAAATGAGAGCCAAAAAGGGGTTTTCATGCATGTAAGGGTGACACAGAGCCGTTACCTTTAAAACCTAACCACTAGGACATGTGTTGCAAGGGTTAGGATTCAAGATTCTCCATTTCAAACTCAGAAAACTGCCAGGACGCTAGCGCGCTGCATGGACGTCTGCACGCTGTGCAGACATCCAAAGCCTAGATTTTTTAGAAACACCTTGTTAGGCTTCTATCATTTTGCCATGTGTTCGCATGGAGTCAGAATCATGAAATTTTGACGAATGGGATTTTTCCATTAATGTTTCTAAGGTGTCATAAATGCTAGGCAAGATGCAAAAATATGGAATTTTCCCTAGGTAAAATTATGTGACATTACAATACTATTGTCGATCCCTCCATTAGGTATGTTGTATATGGCATTTCCTATCAAATTTATTTCAGAAATTGAGATGGCTCTACTTCGGCCATTGTCGTGTATCTGGCACATAAAATGGTAAAAGAGAATAAGCAGTTTGATATGTGTAGATTAATTCTTGAAAATCTTACCCAAAATATATGAATGTCGTTGGTAGAAGGATACCCTTTCCATTTTGGGTCGTTACTTACATGTCTGGCATTGTATTTGCTGGACTCGTTACCGAGAAAGGAAGGTGTTAAGTGGGAATCTGGGATTCCCGATGCAAGAAAAATATACAAATACTTGGAAGGCTTGAGAGATAAAGTAAGTGTGTGTAAGACCTTTTTCTTATCTTTGCAGAAAGATATGTGCTCTGGTTTGGTTATGTCTAGTCGATTTGAGGAAGGTTCATCCTCCATAACAAAATAATTGGAAGTTGTCATTAGTGATTCCCCTCTGGAATCGAAGAAAATAAAGGCTATCACCAAAGACATCTTTGTCATTCTGGAAGAGAAGGAAAAAGAAGAATCTTTTCCTGGATTTGAATCCCCTGATCCAGATGACATCCGATCTATGTTAGTTAAAGGAAAGATGAAGAAAATTGGTGAGTTATGGAATACAACCTCTCCAGTTGACATAGTCAAGATTGATGATGCTCTAGTTGAGTATCTCCTTCGAAAAGGTATTGATGTATCAATTGTTTCTGATTCCTTGCCAAAAAATTTAGTTGAAGTAGTTGAAAAAAGAATATTGCCTGAAGGTCCAGAAGGACGCAAGCTAGAAGCCTTGGTTGAAAAGAGATGTACTAAAGCTAAGCATAGGTTATCTAAAATGATCTAAGACAAGATGTACTTGCTACTTGCATTCATCTGTAAACCATCTTGCTACTTCTGAAGTGTGGGTGTGTATGTGTGTGTTGATATGCAAAGTGTGCGAGTAGAAGGGTGAAGATTAGTCAATTGTCATGCAATTGAATATTATGAGCATCAAAGGAACTGAATCTACACTTGTGGTGTAACTCCATCAGTTCATATTTTGATTGTAAGTCATTTTGTTTCTATAATTTTTGTAGGCAGTGAACCTCCATGTTTGGAAAGTGAGTCCTTGTAAGCAGTGATCTTTTGTATATGGCAGTGAGCCTCTTTTGTAACCAGTATTGAAACAACTATATATATATAGTGAGCTAATCCTCACCATGGTTTTTCCCTCATTGGGTTCTCCACGTAAAATTTTGGTGTTCTTCTGTTGTGTGATTTCATGATTTTTTCTCTCTCTTCTCTATTTTATGCATTAAAGAAAATGATGGTGTTTGTTTAATAAGTAAAAGAAGATATTGATTCACCCCCCCTCTCAGTATCTTGAATATTCAACATAATTTTTGGGAAATTAGAAAATTGTCAATAAAAGAAAGGTCTTTTTAACAATTCAAACTAGAGAAGCATCCTAGATTTCAAGTGCAAGTTTCACAAGAGAAAATATTATTGTCAAAGGTGTTCAAGAGAATATTTCTCAAGAATTAGTTGCAGCATTCAAGTTCTCAAGCATCATGTCAAATTTATAAAGCATCATGCATGTTTTTGGAGCTAACATGTGATGTGGATTTCAAGCATTCAGATCAAGATTCAAGCATCAAGATCACATCATCAATCAAGCCAATTCATGCAAGATCAAGACCTTGGAGAGATGTAATAAGTTTTAGTTCTTCAAGTGTTTGGTGAGTTGCAACATAACACTTTTTCATTCATCATTCCTTTCATGTTTCATTATTTCAATTCAAGGTTTAATTAGCAAAACGAGTTTTGACCAAGGCAACACCCCATTCACTAAAAACAAACTTTTTTTTCCCTCTTATGTTTTTTACAAATATTAGGTTGAAGAAGGATTGAAGATTTATTAAAGAGAAAAATTGGAAATTTTTTCAAAGTTACAAAAGTTGTCATCAAGCCAAGAAAAATCACTTTTAGAGTTTATTTCTGAAATTTTGACTGTGAAAGCCAAAGGAATCAAGAATGCAAACATAAGACCAGAGAACTGTGAAATAAATTTTTTAACCCTTGTAGCTAGTGTTGGGTCTCAAAAACGTAGGTTTGAACCACAAGAGGTTGCCAAGCTCTCACAAAACTTTTGGCCAACGTACAAGGCCAATTGATGCAATTGAACCTTCTTCTCTTTAGGTTTTGCTAGACCATGGCGGGTGAACCTATGTGAATGATGCAGATTGAAATGTATTTCCTGTTTGATAAATCTATCCACAATGGAAAATGGAAGTGAATAGATGAAAACCACTAGAACTACACCTACTCCTACTGCTCAAAAGAAAGGTTTTGAATAAGTTGTTTGATATGAAATTTTATCTCTGGGTTGAGGCAAATCAGTGCCTTCTATCCATATGGGCAATAGAGTCAAAAATCATGAATTATGTGTGTTTCCTTCTCTGGCTTAACTCTACTTGTTAGGAACTTTCAAAATGAAATTCTAATGACTGACATAAAACTTCATTTATTTATGCTTTGCACATATAGTGTTGGAATGTTTCTCTATCAGGTTCTACTTCAACAATCCAAAAGAAATCCTTAAATCACTGTGACTTATTAAAATATTTTAATTCTGACTTGCAAACACCAGTTAATTAAATCACACAAAATGAAAGTGAATTTTGACAAATCAAAGATATAATTGATATGATGATTTAAATGGTTAAAATACCTCAAGTTGGAGACAACAAAAAATAAAGAATATGAATTTTATTTATCACAACAACTAAACACCAGAAAGAAAATCACTAATTAAAAACATTTATCTCCATTGATTCTATTTCAGGAAAGGCTCTATACATTATTTGCATTCCCAATCCATTTTCTAGAAAAATCTAACTACTCTAACTACTACCCCTCCTCTATCCTCCTATATCCTTCTTAACTGATTTTTAGAAATATTTATACATCACATACCAAAGGTCATGACCCTTCATTTTATGTTACAGCTGTTTGAAATCTCTAACATAAAGTAAAATATTTGATTAAGTTGCCTTTCGGAAAATAAAATATTTTAAACTATAGACGAGCCTTTAATTTTGTTTTATATCTTTCTCACCTTTTATATTTCATTTCATAGCTTGACTAGTCTTTATATTTTATTTCCCCGTGGTTTTATTGTTTCTATTGCTCCACAGCAGTCAAATTTTTTACCAGTCCCATACTACCATCTCCTACCACTCCACCATGGGGATGTTTTTCATTGCCGGCGGTACCGTGGTGCTAGCATCTAACTGTCATTTCCCATTGTTTACCACCTGATCACCGCACTACCACGATCTTCAATTTACCTCCCTGCAGTATGGCGGGGTTCATCCTCACTGCTATCTTCTATTCACTGTGCTACTGCGGTCTCTGGCCTGACTTCCAGCGGTACCAAGGTAGACATCTTATGCCAGATTCATTTCCTGCTAAACCTCTACCGTGGCACCACTATCTACATCTCAATCGGTCGCGATGTAGCGGTAATCGTCTGCGCCACTCCTCTCATCGTCACTTTTATGTTCACCGTGCCACTGCGGTCACCTTTGGAGCCCCCCACAGTTGCGTGGTAACTGTCTTGCCTGCTCTGATCATTTATGTCACCATTATTTACCTGTCACCACACTACTGTGGTCTTCAACTTTGTCGGTCGTGGTATGGCGGTAAACACTCCAATTGTCGCCTTGTTGCCTCACTGACTATTTACGACACAGGTTATCTCACCGCCACTGCGATACCACAATCAATGATTTGACCGCGCGTGGTGTGGTGGTGATTGTTCTCTAACCGCCGGGATTACCCTCCACTGCACAATTGCGAGCTGGTTGATAACTGTCCGCGGTAAAGTGGTACATAGTGAAAAGATAGGAATTTCCAAATGATTAAGGTAGGGGTATGAAATATAAGGTGCTTTAGCATTTGGATGAGGGATGAAATGAAATTTTATATGAACAAATGGTGAAAATGTTAGATCAAAATGGGGAAAATCATCTAGTTTCTTGATGGAAATTTTGGGTTCTAACAGCTAAACCCATTTGCCCTTGGGATAATGAGTCCCAGAGGACACTCCGCAACAACATTTTGATGATAGGTTCAAAAATACTTAACCTTCTCAGATCTACAAGAAATTTGTAGGTTCCATTAGATTAAGGTTTAATCTTGTGATTTCAAGTGCTACTTTGCATTTTTGGGTTTATTTACTATTTTTAGTCTTTCTCCCAAAAGTGTCATTTCGATAGATCTGCCCCATCCTAGATCATAAAGAAAACAACAAGATTTCCTTCAAGGTTGACTCACCTAAGGGCTAGAAGTCAATATTGGCTTAAGTGATCTCTTTTTCCTAATGAGATAGAGGAAGATATGTGCATTATACCCCATTTTTCCCTTTCTATTTATAGTAGATTATTGGTGAACCCCCATTTGAATAGAAAGAACTCATTTCCCTTTATTTCATATATATATACACACACACACACACACACACACACACACACATATATATATATATGGGTAACCTAGCAAATATCAGACTTTTCTACCCTGTGATTTATGAATACCTTAGGTATGGATCCAAGTAATAAATCTATGGATTTTGCCAGTATTTTCTAGGTTACCCATATATATATATATATATGGGTAACCTAGCAAATATTAGACTTTTCTAGCTTGTGATTCATGAATACCTTAGGTATGGATCCAAGTAATAAATCTATGGATCTTGCTAATATTTGATGCCATACCTAATTTTTTGTGTTTACATCATATTTACATTGTGTTTACATCATATTTACATTGTGTTTGCATCATGTTTACACTGTTTTTGCATCATGTTTATTTTTCATTATGTAATTTGTGTCTTCATTGTGTATGCTTCATGTTTATCATGTTCCATTGCACCTTATGCATGTGTGCTCCTTTTTATTTACATTTATTGTTCTGTATGATCTTGAGCTTGGGGGTTAGCACATCTCCTAGATTTGGTGTTATCCTATCTCTACAATGTTTTGATGAAATAACCTTTCTTGGCATATCCTTACTTTAGTGTGAGCATGAGTGTAAGTTCATACTCTCACTAAAGTGTTGAATCCCTCTTGTGCTATTTTGTCCTTGATGTCAATTTGTGATACTCTAGCATCCTGGTGGTTACTTTCTCAGTTGAACTGCTTTTCTGATTGGCAATGTTACTTCATTGGTTATATTATATATGGTGGTACTGATCGTTTAACTCCATGTGCAGATCTTAGTTAAGGCATTCTGGTTACTGACTCTTTGTTTCATTGATCAGGTGATATGTTTCTGGTTTAACATTTGTGCTTTAGTATTTCACTTGATTACAAGTGTTTGGCATGATCAGTTCTTCTACAGGTTGATTAATTATGCTTGATCAGTCACATGCATCTTGATATTCGTCAAGGGGTTTGATCATCATTGTGTTTATGGCCTTGAGATACACTTTGATCGTTCCTTCTTCATTTGGTTATGGTATTTGGTTTTGGAAAATGGAATTTCAGAATTTTGCATAATATCTAGCCTTTATTATACTTCTTAAGGCATTGGATATTATATTGCTTTTGGGCTTTGAAAATGAGATTCACTTAGTCCATTCCTTTGCATATGGCATTGTGAATTCATCATGCAAATTCAGTCTTCACTACCTCATAAGTCTTTGGAAATAATTTGGAAATGGCACATTATATACCATTGAATATTTCAAGGTGGCATTCGACCTTGGGTAAAGGTATTCTATTTGGTATCCTTTTTGCATTTGAATCGGGTCTAAAGGTTTGACATTTAATTCAGTCCTTAAGGCTAACAACAGTTAAAGGCATAGGTTTTTTTTTTTAATGTCACATTGGATGTGACCTAGCCTTGATCATTTTGGAAATTGGCATGTGTTGGGTAACGTGGTCATATCAACTCTTCTAAGCACATTTTGGGTTGATGATTTGACATTGTCAATTAATTGACAAATGCAATAATGCCTGTTGGCATGTCTATCCTTAATCTGGCCACGGATTTCAAACATCATCATATGTTTCTTTTGGATTATTATGAGTTCACTCATTATCAAATCTATCCTTTCAGACTCCAAATATTATCATCATTTGCAAAGGAATTCATTTTTGCTTGATGTGAATGTTTAGGGCAAATCATTATGCTTCATTTTTTGAGGGTTTGGAACCCCTCTCTGGCCGCCACCATGGATCATTGCACTTAGCCGTTTCATTGTTATCTTTGGCGTTTTGTTCTTGGACAACGAATGGGATTTATAAGAAGACCATCACAATGGTCGCTCTGTGTGTCAGCTTCTAGCCATTGGGTGAAGGCATGATTTTGGAAGATGTCTTGGCCGTTTCATTTGCATGCAGATCTGGTAATCCATTTCTTGACAACAACTTCATTTGTCAGGTAGTTTTTCCTTATCTGGTTTGCAGATTCATTTTTGTATAGTCAAGGTTATTACGAGCTAAATCTTTCTGTCTTATGCACAATGAAAAATGAAAAACGTCTATTGCTTTGAAGAGAAAAGTCTAAAATGTTTATTTTAAAAACGTGACTGCAATTCTTTTAAAGATGATCATGATAGTCTTATAAGGGACTGAGATTTATGGTTGTGGGCAAAATCATAATTTCCTCGAATCTTTTCAGCTTATCACCTAGGTTCTTCAATAACGGTTCTTCGTAGCATTTTCTGAAGGTTATCTTATCTTTTTGGTGAAATGAGTGTTTGAGTTTGTGGGTCAGCTTGAATGTTTCAAAATTCTTATGTTTCTTACCTGGATTAGTTGGTAATTGTTATTAAATGGATGATTGCTTATTTCAGTTACATTGTTGTTTGGGGTTTTAGTTACTCTATTTTTAGCAGCAGCTTCATTGTCCATTTTTCCTATGAAATATGTATTTTATTAATACTGCCTGGGTGTAAGCATTGCATGTGCAGGCCGCTTGTGGAGAAAAGTTTTAGTTACACCTCTATTTTTGGAATAACTGTTCTATCCTTGACAGAAAGAAAGAATCCTTCACTTATGATCTCTGTAATATCTGGAACTGTTGCTTGACAGTAGTACTATAACTTGAAAACAACCTTGTATAATTCCTGGAAAGTGGAAATCGAGCAGTAGTTATCATACTTCCTAAATGTAATGATGTTTTCTATAAAAAGACAAAAACGGAGAGATTAGGGCTCTACCATGACAAGAAAACAAAATTTGAAACAAGAGAATTACTATTAAGATATGCGAAAGTCCATTCTATTTTTTGATGCTAAAAAAATTGAAAACACAGTGTGTAGTCAGCTTTGTAGGTTTTTGTATGGAAAAAGTTTGAAAATAAAACTATGAGAAAAGAAAGAAAAGATATATCAATATAATGGAGTTGTGATGAGGTGTTGTATTGTCACTGTAACTAATTTATTTTCCTCAAGCTGTATCAAGATTAGATAATGTATGACATTATGAAGAGTCAATTTTGACTCTTAAAAATTCTATGCTTTGTCTGTCAAGAGACACTTGACATAAATAAGTGAAACAAAGAGTTTCTCTATACTATTTCAAATTCTATTGAATAAAAAAAAAGGGGTTGGTGCTCCTTGAGATTGGTGTCTCTAAATAGAGGGGTTGGTGCTCCTTGAGTCGGTGCTTAGAAATCAGCCATTGAGGCTTTGTCAAAATAATTATTGAAATGAAAGCCTAAAAAAGGTAGTAGGTTCAGGAGTGGTTTTTCTACCCTAGGAGGGTTTTCCACTCAGCATATCTTGTGTCTATTTGTGTCTCTGTGATTCATTTTCTTTAGTACTTTACTGCTTTAAAATGCAATGTTACACTACTCATTTTAGTTTATATGATTGCATTTGAATACATGAATGATACTATCATTGATAAATGAGAACATATGTATGGTTCTTTTCAATTTTAGTTAAATTTATTAAAGAAGTTATAAACACTGATTCACCCCCCCTCTCAGTGTATTTTCACTCCAACATAAAGTGGGGGCTAAATGTAGCATCTTAAATTGTCAACCCTGATAGTTTCACACTATGTTTAGCTCCCCCTTATGTGATTGGACCCAATTGTGCTAATTATTTTCCCATTTTATTGTTGTTTTTGGAAAATCAAAATAAAATTGAAAATTAAAATAAAATATTTATTTAACAAAAAACTTAAATTTCAAAATAGATCTGATCTAGGGAAAATTCGCCCTTGACTAGCCTATTTTAACTTGATTTTTAATATGTTTTTGTTGGATTTTTTAATGTTTGCAAATTTTAATTCATTTGTTGACCTTTTATAATTAATTTTGTATGAAATTAAGAAATACATATAAATATAAGTGTTTTTCACCATTTGAAAATCTAAGCAATTTAGAAAGCAATTTGAATATCGACTGAGCATCCTAAAAGAGTTGTCAAGAGAAAAATTAGCAGTATTTTTTATCAGTCAAGATTTTCTTTAGCAATACATCATGTTTAAGATTGTTTTATGTTTCATGTTCATTATTTTGTGAGTACTTACTTGTAGGACCTTCAATCAAGTATCAATTTATCCTTGCATGAGATGAGTACCATGACTTCAATCTATCAAGGAAAGTAGATCTGAGTGGTAAGTTGCAACACTTATGTTTTATCAAATTTTTTATCAGTTTTCCTTTACCCAACTAAGGGTAAGCACTCTTTATCAACATAATCATAGTCATTATGGAGGTGGCAACACCAAAATAAGTTTTGACTTAGGAAAGCCCCTATATGGTACAATCCTTTCTCGCCTTTCATGTGGAAAATCTAAAGTGGATCTGGAGAAGATTGAAGACTCAACATCAAGATCAAGAATTGAAGAATATTCATTCATAAAATTAGGGAAAGAGGAATTACTCATCAATAAACTAAGTTCCAAATTTGAGTCCAATAAGAGAACACCTATAAATTGTGACCTACTAATACTTGCTCAAAGATTCCAAAAATTCAAACTTCTTAGTCTAGGGAGAATTCACCCCTAACCAATCAATTGTGACCAAAATTTATATGCTAGGTTCCTTTGTATATGCCTTCTTCTTTTATGTTATTAGTTTCAATGTTTCAATTTTGTACTTTTTTGAAACTATATCAATTCATTGTAGTTGTATAGTTGACCTAGTTGACATAATTAAATAAATTCTATTCTTAATCGATTCACTCTCTCGACCCCCCCAAAAAAAGAGGACCAAAACCCTAATCAATCATTTTGACTCTTCCTTGAGGAAAGTAGCCAAGTGGTCTTATATGATCAATTTTCATTCCTCTCAAATTTAATGCTGAGAAAGGTGTGATTTAGACCATGAATCCCTCTTCCCAAATCACACATATGAATCTAAATAAGCCAAATGATAAAAAAAAATGAGAGGTAATTTTCAACCTAATTGGATTGGCTTGTTCATCATTACTTCCCCTATGAAATTGATTCATTTGGACTTTCTAATCATTATGAAAAACAAATGAAATATTTGGTTTACATTATGCACTTGAAATAATATTACTATTGACTACTATGAGTACTAGGGCCATTTTCATCTATTAATATATTTTTTCATACTCTAATATTTCATAAGCTTTATTGTGTTATTCTAACCATTTAGGGGTATGAATCTATACTTGTATCTATGAAAATCACATTATTTCATTTCACTTATATTCTTTCACTTACATGATACACATTATCACATGATTCTATTAAACCATTCAAGGATTTTCTATTTATGACTATGAGTTTGAACTAATACATTTTTTAAGTCACATGGTGGGAATCATGTGTTCCCCCTCTTTACATTGGCATTGTTATCAACACCTCTTTCAACATGGGGGAAATTTACCCTCTTGTTTTTACATGTTATTACACCGTATTGCATTATCTCACCCACATGCAAATTTTATTCAATTCAATATTTCATGATTACATATTGCATTACTATGCTCCTTTGATCCATTTTTATTACATTTGGAAGTATTGCACTAAGCTATCTACTCCTCAATTACGGGCCCTTTCCCCTGTCCATGCTTCATGCCTTTTATTTTGGGTTCTTTCCCATAGTTTAAATTCTATATCACTAGGGAATAAATTCCTTTGTTATTTATGTGTGCTCATACTTTTGGATATCATATTGGGGGAACGTGTATATCCTCATAATCATTATGTTGAATAACCAAGATACTGAGAGGGGGGGTGAATCAATATCTTCTTAAAATTATTGAACAAATACCATCAAATTGCTCCAATGCATATAACAGTTAAGATAAGAAGAAGCATCAACAAAACATCAAAACACACAACACATGAACACCAATATTTTTACATGGAAAACCTAGAATGGGAAAAATCATGGCGAGGGTTAACTCACAATATAGTATAACTGGTTATAAGATATTACAAAGGGTGGCTCACTACCATGACTCACTATCCAAAAGAGAGGCTCACTGCCTACAAAAGATACAGTAACAAAATGGCTTACAACTAGAGTATGAACTGATGAAGTTACACCTCATAGGTGTAGTTTCAATTCCTTTTATGCGTAGTAAATTCGCTTGCCAGCATACCAATATTTGCTCTTTTCACATTCATATTCAATATACACATTCCACACTTATTCACTTCATTCTCCAAACTACCCAATATATCTGACTTGTCCACAAGCATCAATTAGGCCAGCTTCAATCATATACAAAATATTCTCAAAAAAAAATTCAAGTGTGTAGAGTGCTACATCATGTTGGCTTGGACCTTAGAATAGGTCACACATACATCCACAATACAAAATTTAATCCATTACAACTCTAACTACTTATTATGTCAGCCAGAGTTAGATCTAATAAAAAATGCAATCAACTGAACGATGCCGACATTGTATATGAGCACCTGTACACATGATATTATAAACTTGCATGCTTCCATCAACCAAAAACCATTTCCCAAAACTGCGAGCAATGATGATCGTCGAAGAAAAATTGTGAACCAAAATACCGAAGGACACTTCTACATACCAGTTCAGAATACCAAATCAAATTTGACTTTGAACTTGCAGTTGCAACTCATATATCATGGTGACATTAATGACAATACAAAAATGCATTAAGAGATATGTTCTTCTTCATTATTCCAACAATCTCCCCCTTTGTCATTGATGGCAACATGTGCCAAAAGAATTTGCTGACTTCCTATGTATAGTACTCTCCCCTTTTCTCTCCTTTTCTTCTCTCCATAACATTCTCTCCCTTTTCTCTTTTCTCTCTCCCCCTTTGACATCAAGGAAAAGGGCGACCCAAAAATATGAATATACATATACACAAATGGTCTGAAACAATGTACAACCAAAAGAATAAAAAATCTTAACTCCCCCTTAGGAGTTTGACCCAACCAATGTGTAAACTAAAAAAAATTTACCCGAAGGAGGGTGATCTTTGAAGCTTCTGGAGAATACCTTGCTAGGTTGTCTTACCATTCTCCCAACTCTACTTAGTAGATATCAACATTTTATTTAGATACTCCAATGCAATCAAGATTTCTTTAGCATCATCCAGAGTATCTGGGCTCAAATTGATCTTATCTATTTTTCAAGCATTAGCCAAGGCATTGGCTACCAGAGTGTACTCCATTCTCACATTATCACCAAGTAGACCAATTTTTTTGATAATTTCTTCCTTTTGCTTCCGTAACATAAGAATTTCTCTCTGTGAGCAGAGATGGAATTCCAAGTTGACCTGTCTCTATCCTTAGATGTGTTGTATGTATTGGAAACAACTATCAACTGATACTCAATGGAGTCTATAAGATATTTTACTCTTTGTGTGGCATTTGGCCACCTTATGTAGTAAGAAAACGCAGTATTTTCTTTTGACTCACAAGCCTTCACAATTTCAAGGCTCTTTTCAACATTGATGTGTGCCAGAGCACACTTGTCATGAAGTACCAATAGCCTTTTCTCATCCAATTTATCTTCAACTTCCTACCTTGTGTTCTCACCAAGTCTGGTGGCATACTCCTTAAAGGAGTCCAATAGAATTTTCAAGTTTTCTACCTAAGTGAGAGATGTGTCCATTGGTATATCGGGTGTGACCTCTTGCAAAGCCTTGATGGTGTTATCAATAATCTTAGTTCCCTACTAATGCATTTCTAGGATTTCTCTTCTATCGGATGTGTGCAATGCATCACCTTAAACCAATTTATGCATATGAGAAATCTTGTCCAGATCCCCATAGCCTTGAGTCATGGGAAGCTATAGAAGTTTCAGAGGAATCACTGGCTGAAATCTAATTTGTTTAGATAACACGCCTTTCAAAACATCATCACTGGAGGAGGATTCTCTAGAGGACCTTTGTGATTCCACTACCTACCTTGTTCCTTCATTCTTTCCAACATATCTACTAGATTCCTCATTTATTTCTTCTTCCTTCTCACTTTCATTCTTGAACTTTATCTTTTTCTTCTTCAGTATGCTTCAGAGGAGGAGCATCATGCATTTCTACTTCAACATTTTCTTCACTTTTTCTTTTCAATCTCTAGATGCTCATCAGTAACACTAATTTCTGGAAGAACATTTGTACCACCTATTTTTGAAGGAATATATTTATCATTCTTTTCCAGAGGCATGCCTTCCTTACCTTATGTAGAGACTTCTTCTCCCGATTTAGGTGCTGAACTGGATGCACCAAGAATGCCACAATTCTCAGCCATGCTTTTGATGGTGTTTATAGTTTCCTTCTTTATCTTCTTTATCTGCTTCTTATCTCTTGTCATTAAAATATTATCTCTTTTCTTCATTCAAAACATTGTAGAATAGACCTTCTTCAAGGTTTTCAAATCACCTAGAGTCAAAGAGGATCAAATTTCCTCAAATGCCTGAGACCTTATTTTCTCTTCCATTTCAACGGCCTCTGATCTTCTTTTCATTAGAGCTTCCCATAATTTCTTAGGTACATTATTCTTAACATGATCCCAGTTAGCTTCTAAAACAATATAATACTAAATGATAGCCATCATTAATGTTTTCTTATCCTCTTTACCTACATGATCAAAAATTTCTGCTATAGACCGCAACATATTTTCATAATGTATCAAGCTATTTACCAAAGCTTCTAGTTTAAGAGGAGCACCAGGTCTTATCAGAGAATATTTTTTCTCTTCCTGGTCTAGAGATACCTCTTCTGCAAATTTTACCTTCTTTTCTTTTGCTTCATGAACATTAAAGTCATGTTCTTCATCTTCCTCAAAGGACGATACATAATGAACTCTTTTAGATCCAAAACTAGCTTCTTGAGAAGCACCTTCACCAAAGGACATGCTTCCTCTCTTCTTTCTTATCAATTTCAATGTAGGGTCTTCTTCTTCTTCCTCTTGATCTTCAGTGATACTTAGATTATTTTCCCTTGTAAATTTTTCTTTCCTTCCTCGCTTAACAGGCACTACTAGAGGAATACCTTTTCTCTTATTTGATCTTATAGCAGGTCCGGAAGGAGCCAAGACTTTTCCTTTGTCAGGAACACTGGGTTCAATCTTTACTGCAATAGGGTCAAAAGTGGTTTTTGAAGGAGCAATCCTGTCGAATCTCCTTACACCTAATGATTCTCCAGTCTTTTTTTCTCCAAAGGATCTTCCTTGTGCTATCTCCTCATCTGTGAAACTAGAATTTTTGAGCATCTCATCTACCCTTTTTATCCTCTCAAGTTTGTTGTGCTCCAAGTGAACTTCCAGGGATTTTTCTGCATATGTGCCAATTCTGGGTTCACTGGCATCTTTTGAGATTTTCAGCAAAACCTCAGCATAGCCTTCAACTTCATATTTTGTAATTTCATATCCTAAAGGTTGAATCCATACAGTCCAGGTTTCAACCGCTTCAACCATGCAATCAGAAGAGACATGAAATATGATATCATTCTTGTATTTGTCAACAACTTTCTTTGAAATTATTTCTCTCTCGTTCATGTTTCTTTTAAATACAATTAAAAATGTTTTCAAGGAATTATCTCTATTCTTCAAATCACCCAATTTATGAAAATAATCAAAAATTTGATGAGCAATTAGTCGAGATGGGTCCCAAAACACTACTTCATCCTTTTTGGGAAGCCTTCTAAGAAAATAGAATAGCAAACAAACAATCCAAGAACCAAATTTAAATGGATATTTCTTCTCCTTCCACATCCTCAAATTCTCAAATAGCTGTTGTCAGAGAAGTTCACACAAATCATAATCTGCACCATTTGCTGCCATGTCGTAATCGGTGTAGATTGTTGTAGCAGATACAAAGTTCTCTATGTTTGTGAAGTAAATTTGATGCCTGATCATTATTGATGCATACTTCATGGCTGGATTATTAATAAGCTTTATTGCAAGAGCCCCTTTATCATATGTAGCATCTGTGAGTTCCATCACCACTTCATTCTTCATAGATTTCAACACTGGTACCAGTTTGGTATCACAAAGTTCGATAACCGCCTTGATTACTTCCTTAGTTATTAGATGGGGTTTGTCAGTCCATAAGAATTGATCATGCATTCGACTAAGGACATGTTTAACATAATTATCATCAAGAGTGGAACTAAAATTGGGGAAGGAGTTCCAACGATCTAACTTCTTCGCGGCAATGTTCGATTACTTGGGTTTGATCAAGAAATCATCCCTAGTGAGATCATTCTACCACATGTCCATCAATTTTCCTTTATTAAATTCCTCTATTTTGACTCTAATGTACATCCTAGTGTCTTCAGTAGGCATGACACCATGAGGAATTGATGAGAAGGCGCCCAGAGGGTCATCTTCAAAAACCTTCATAGAATATTTCCTATAGGAAGGTCTAGGTCTTTCTGATGCTTTCACGACTACAGGAGTTTCCATTTTTCAACACATGAAGCTCTAATAATTTCAAAGAGATAATTTGCACAAGCTCACAACATAGAAGTGTAAAATACCTTTTTCTTTTGCAAAATATCGAAGCTAGGGTTTGCACAACTCACACTTCAAATCGCCTCAAGAACGCTCCAAATTTCTCTCCACTTTTTTCAAATGCACAAGTGATTAAAATTCCTTTCCAATTTCACTTTATAGATCAATGTGATGCCCTAATTTGCATTAAATGTGATGGAATTCAAAAATTTGGTAAAAACCCTTTTGTGGCACAAAAAACCCCTAATATACTCCACAAACAAACATGCTTGCACTTTTTCTTCTAGTTTCTTTTAAATAACCTCTGTCTATTCATTCCTTACAACATATCCTCATGCCAAAGATTGACATGCCTAAAATCCAGGGGGTTCGAACAATTTTCTATTGAAGCTCCCCCTAAGACCATGCTAGGTCTACTTCCCAGAAGAATTGTCTATACCAGATGAGGCACAAATGCATCTGATGATTCTGGATCTTCTTTATTTTTCGATATCTTGTTCATTTTTTCTTAACCTCATCTTTGTCAATATTCTTCACAGGTTTATTCTTCTTTACCGGAGCATACTGCTTTCCCTTTTTACTTTTGCACACTCTTGAAATATATCCCGGTTTGTTGCAATTGTAGCACACAACATTTCTTTGATTTCTTTGGCTTCCATTAATCCTTGATCTGCACTGATTTTCTTTGTGTCCAAACTTGTTACAGTTATAGCAGTAACCAACAAAGGATTGATTCATTCTACCTCCATTAAATCAATTCATCATTTGAGTTATGCATTCACTAGCTCTATGTCTAATCTTCTTACATGCATAGTATTATCTGAAGAAAGAACTAGAAAAATGATTCATCTTGCTTCTACACTCAATTTCCCAGTGACCAAATTTATTGCATAAAAAGCAAACGCCATTGAAAGATGGATACCTTTGAGCATTTGGTTGTTTGATAGGTGGCCTTCTTCTTGGATGTTTTGTTTGTTTTCCTTTACCTTGAGTCTTTTGATTTTTCATTATGTTTGAGGTCTTCATAGCTTTTGAATTTTCACCTATTTCTAGTCCCAAACCTCCTTTGTCTTTAGATGCTTTCTGTCCAATAATTGATTCATCAAGCCTGGTGGAGCTTGTCTTGAAGCTATCTTCACAGGCTTTTAATTTTTCCAGATCTGCTCTAAGGTTCACTACTTCTTGTTCAAGCCTAGAACATTCATCAGACTTTATTTGCACTACTACATTCAAACACTCTTCAATTCTCTTCTTTTCCTCCACTTGCACCTTCAATCTGGTAACCTCTTCATTTACTTTTTTTAATTGCTCACTAGCTTCTCTATGTCTTTCTTTTAATTTCTTCAATTCCTCTTTCAATTTCCAGATGCATTCATTTGCCTCATCAAGATTTTCTTTCAGATATTTTTTTTCATTTTCAGATTTGTCACTTAATCATCAAGGGCTATCCAAAGTTCTTCTTTATCCTCCATTTGTTTAATTTTCAAGATCTTCCTCAAGGTGTTAGACTTCTTCAGAGTAACCAAGCTCTGATACAAAATGTTGAACACCCAAGATATTGGGAGGGGGGTTGAATTATCATCTTCTTAAACTTATTGAACAAATACCATTCAATTACTCCAATGCATATAATAGTTAATATAAGTAGAAGCATCAACATAACATGAAAACACACAAAACATGAACACCAAGATTTTTACGTGGAAAACCTAGAATGGGAAAAACTAGAGTGAGGGTTAACTCACAAAATAGTATAACTGGTTATAAGATATTACAAAGGGTGGCTCACTTCCAGGACTCACTATCCAAAAGAGAGGCTCACTGCCGACAAAAGATACAGTAACAAAATGGCTTACAACTAGAGTATGAACTGATGAAGTTACACCTCACAAGTGAAGTTTTGGTTCCTTTTATGCATAGTAAATTTTCTTGCCAACAGACCAATATTTTCTCTTTTCGCATTCACATTCAATCCACACATTCCACACTTATTTACTTCATTCTCCAAACTACCCAATATATATCTGACTTGTCTACAAGCATCAATTAGATTGGCTTCAAGCATATGCAAAATATTCTCAAAAACAATTCAAGCATGTAGCATGCTACATCATGTTGGCTTGGACCTTAGAATAGGTTGTACACACATCCACAATACAAAATTTAATCCATTACAACTCCAACTACTTATTAGGTTGGTCAGAGTTAGACCTAATAACAAATGTAATCAATTGAAAGATGCCAACATCGTATACAAGAACCTATACACATGATATTCTAAAATTGCATGCTTCCATCAACCAAAAACCATTTCCCAAAACTGCGAGCAATGTTGATCCCCATAGGGGAATTGTAAACCAAAATACCAGAGGAAATTTCTGCATACCGGTTTAGAATATCAGATCAACTTTGACTTTGAACTTGTAGTTGCAACTCATATATCATGGTGACATCAATGACAACACAAAAATGCATTAAGCGATATGTTCTTCTTCATTCTTCCAACACATTATACACACATAGATGTTACTAGGCCATTAAGAGCCACATTAGTATTTTTTCCCACACTAGGGGCAACAATGTTAATCACAAACTTAATCTCTAGACCATGATGTGTATAGATGATACATTCTAAAAATTCCTTGTATCCTATGGATACAACCAATTGCAAATGCATGGGTGGGTTATATCATGCCGCTAATGTTCCTATGTAACTTAGATATGCAAATAATTCAAGTTCTTATAGAGACTTGCTTTATTGAAAAAGACATACATAGAAGGTGAACACACATAATCAAATCTTCATTGGGGCCATTACTTTATATGGACCCCATGGAAATGTCCTTTGTGTGTTTGAATAATTGCTTCACATGCATGTTCTTGAGTGCTACATACTTTGAGATACATTATCATTTAGGATTCAATTACACCTCACATTAGGGGACAATATAATGGTGAAATTTACATACAAATTTCATTTACTAAAATTTTGTTATGTGTCTATTTTAAGGTAATATGTTAATAAACATACATAATGATGCAGGAGAATCCAAGGGTATCAAACAATCCTCCACATCCAAAACATTTATTTTTTGAGCTTTTGTCTTGGTTTTCCTTACAAGAAAAATCAATGGGCTAATTGATTCACTTGTTAATTATTTAAATATTTTTGAAATTTGTTAATTATTTAAATATTTTTGAAATTTGTTAATTTTTCAAAAATAAAAATTCTCACACCCATGTTTGTGAGTGGGAATTTATAGAAAATTGTAACTCCATTCTAAAATTTGAAAATAGAATTCGTTGAAGAAGTGGAATGCAAGGGTGTTGAGAAAGTGGGTTGTGAGGCGATAAGACCAATTTTGAATGAGAATTGAATGCACATACCTGAAAGAGGAAAATCCATGCCTGGGAAGGAATATTGGGGATTCTAGATGTTTGACTGGTATTTTTTGGGGAGAGGGATATTGTCTAGGTCATAATTATGAGACCCAATCCTAGTAAATTGGGAATAAATTTCTTATTTCTTAACGAAATGGAAAAATTCAAAATTTTCCAAAAAGCTGAGAAAGAGATGTATAAAACCCAAAAACTGTTTCAAAAATTTGTATGAATGAGGGAGTAGTGATAGGTAGAAAGTGATAGGTTTTGGAAGCTTTGGGATAGAAAAAGAGAGGCAAAAATAAGTGGAAGTGTGAAGGAGAGCATTTGGGCGCCCCCAATCTCCATGTCCAAAAGTTTGAGAAGATTATTTTGCTACTTGTAGCTGTTAGTTTTTCATGATCAGATAAATCAAACAAAACGTAATAAAAAAATGCAATGCATGAGACAATGAACACCACAAGATACCCTGGCAAAACCCTCCAACCTGAGGGAGAAAAACCCAGCCAATATATCTCTTATATATTGATATGTTAAGAGCAGAAATCTGATTACAACTCAGGCATAACTCAATGCCGAATTTATACAATAGATAATATTTGCAACCTCTCCTAGATGCATATAAAATGAATATGTTTCTCCTTGAGCTCAACCTACTGCTACAGAATGAATATCTGTTGCTATAGAATGAAGATCCGCTACTACAGAATGAAGATCTGTTGCTATAGAATGAAGATCTGCTGCTACAAAATGAAGGCTTGTTGCTATAGAATGAAGACCTGCTACTCACGTATGAACTTCTTCTCCAAGTGCGAATATGAGAAATGAACTTGATGTCAAATGAATGAAAACTACCTTGTATTTATATCCAAGATGTGACTCTTCATCAAGGAGGTTGACCCTTTCAAGGATAGAGACGTGTCTTTTCAAGTGGCACCAATAAGACAAGTCGGCCCAAAATAAAGTATTATTTATTTAATAAAATCATACCTCTTGATAAGTCGGGCCACTTTAATTAATGATTAAATATTATTATTAATGATATAAATAATACATTAAGTGAGGCGCCTCCTCATTAAATAATATCGAATAAATAAATTAAATAGCCTCAAGGCTATATTTAATTTATTCTCTATAGAAATCGTGACTGGAAGTGTTCTTCCAGACGTTGAAAACAACAACACTCCCTCTCAGCTAGGGAGGAATAATTCTAGCTGTGCAAGTCATATCACCTCATCATGATGATAAACATCATGGCTACATCCATGTGTAAAAGAAGCATATCACCTCATCGTGATATTAACCATCATGGCTACACCCATGTATGGAAAGGAGCTTATCACCTCATCATGAAATCATATCACCTCATCATGATATCAACCATCATGGCTACACCCATGTATGGTATCTAAAAGTGCTCATCACTCAATGTGGTGTTGTCACCTCATCGTGATGTTCACCATGCTCTCCCAGAGGGTGAAAACACAAGTACAATAAAATCATCATAGACTCTCTCACATGATGTTGTCATGAATTCACACACATGACATCCACCATGGCTCTCCCAGAGGGTGGAAACAAGGGCTTTCACCTCAAATCTCAAAGAGAAATGCATTAACAAGGGCTTGCACCTCAAATATCTCTCAAAAGAGATGAATTAAAGAGGATCACTAATATTGAGTTTCCTTCTCAGCTAGGGCTTGATTCTCCACCATACCAAGCTTGTCTCGAAGGTACACAAACTTTATCTTGAAGAGATGCTTGGTGAGAATGTCTGCCATATGTTCATCAGTGCTGATATACCTCAACTGAATCGCTTTCCTCAATACCATATCTCTGATATAGTGGTATGCTTAGTCATGAAACACTGAAATGATAGAAAGATTCTCAAAGCTTTGATTATCACAACAGATGACAGTCAGCTCCAATGATTGTCCAAACAATCCTGCAAGGAGCTTTTGAAGCCACACTGCTTCTTGAGTTGCCACATAAGTTGTAATGTACTCGTCCTTTGTTGTACTCATTGCCATAGAAGACTGCTTCCTGCTACACCGGGATATCATTGCAGACCTCAACTGAAACAACATCTAGAGGTACTCTTTTGATAAAAAATACAACCATCTTCTTTAGGTTCAGTAGGCCCCCTTTGAATCTTCAAGAACTTGCATCAACCTCCTGACCTCATCGTCCAAGATTTCCTGCAACTCTTGCCTTAGAGAAATGGTTTCCATCGCACACCTCTATAGAGATTCAGGGTTGTTCTCTTCAACCTCATCCTAGATCACTCTATTCTGAATAGGTTTGTGGAGCTACCAATGTTAAATCCAGGTTGACTGACTTGAGCAATTATGATCTCAACTATTGAAGAGGCACCTCAAGAATTTAGCATCTGGCCTTGCAACACTACAACCATTACTTATTCTTAGTGAGTCATAGAACTCCCTCTGAAGGTTGATTCTTCCTCTTCAAAGAGATGTCTTCAACCATTCACTTAGTCTCTTAGCTGCAAGAAGTGTCTCCATTATTCAACCTACAGGATGCATCGAGGTCTTCTTGAAAGCAATCTCTTATGCTTCTTGATATGTCTTGGAAAACATTAAGAAGAGATTACTAATAGTTCATGGAACTCAACTATCTCAAATGGAAGTACCATGCTAGAAGCATACATGATTGACTATCTCAATGTTATAGCATGAATTTAATAACTACATAACAATTCATGAACATTATTCAACCATGAAATACTTATCTGATTGAAATCAAGATCTCCTGAGCAATCTGAGATCATTAATTCATCTTTGTTGATTATGACATGTCTTTCTTCCATTTTCTCGAAAGAGCTAATCTCAGCATAACAAAAGACAATCTACACAAAATCATAGATCATGGATATATAAAATCAATCATAATCATAATTTTAGTTCTCCTTTTATTTCAGAGACACACTCAAAAATTAGCATGAAACAACTTGCAAAGAATAATTCTTAATTCTAAAGAATCTTATCCCAGTGATCACTATTTACTGGTCACATGTAATCCAAGCAAATAATGTTATAATTGCACAACTCAACTAACTGAATTTTAGCCTAGAAGGGTGATTACAAATAAAACAAAGGATACTTATCTCTTTAAACATTTTGATGGGTGGACATAGTAAGATACACTGCTCTTGTGCTCAAATCAATACACAACCTTCACGACTTGAACATAGGCCCATGACTTAGAATATAAATTCCCTAGAATCATTTTGAGGAGAGATCTTATCCACATCCGCAAATGAAGCATGTTAATTAGGCCTGGTTGGGCAATCCTTTGCATAGTGACCAAACTTGTCACATCGAAAACATTGAACATGAGAGAGGTCCCTCTTCTTTTTGAATGCGGGAACATCATCAGAGCCTTTATACCTATTCCTCTTGAAGTATCCTTTCTTTCCTCATTTTCCTTCCTTCCTCGAGGATTGAGCGGAAAAAACATGAATGTCTTCATTTGTAGAGCTTCAACCAATACCTCTCACTGTACACATCTAAAAATGGTCATGGTTAACCAAACCTGTTAATTAATTAAATATGAATTATTTAATTAATATTCTTAAGTCATCTACATATAAATAAATTTAATTATTTATTTATATTGTTCATTTTCCAATTCTTCTAATTTAATTAAATAAATAAAGTTTATTTAATTAATGCTATTTTCCTCTTAATTAATTAAATAGATTTCACGATTTATTTACATTAATTATCACAAGTTTAAATTCTAAATTTAAATAATATTCTTCATTCCACATTTAATTAAATATTTTCAATATTTAATTAAAACATTTTATAAATTTCCCACTCTTCTCACATAATTAAATATTTTCAATATTTAATTAAAGCCTTTTCATTTCTCACACATAATTGAATATTTATTTATTTAATTATGAGAGACACCTTTCAATTGTCTCTTCATTTCTCCATCCATCTCTTAAACTTCCATCTCCTTTTCGAATTCTCAATCCCTCACCGTTCATTTCAACAGGTTTGAACTCGACTGTCAATCTTGGCCAATTGAATTCTTGCCTCCAAAAATCTATAAATACAACCTTCTTATGAGTTGAAAAGGACCTCGAATCTTAAATTTTCATGCGTAGTTATTATAGTCGCATTCTAGCATTTCTAGCATTTAATTAAGCATTTCAATTTCATAGTTTAATCTTTTAGCAATGCACATGCATTTTTATCAATCTCATTCTCTCAAGCTGCCATTCTACAAGCTGTTGTTTTAAACAACTGAGAGCAAGCATCTTGAAACGAATCCTTGGAGGTAGAGGACAATGGGACGAATTTGAAGGAGTTGCTTGTGTTTTAGAGTTTGCATTTGCTTTCTTTAATTTAGTTTCTTCAATCTAATGTTTCATTGGTGTATTAGTGTAGATTCAATTTGATTTACACATTCTAACGTACACACTCACAACCAACCTAGACTCCTCTTGAATACAGTCTTCCCTCAAACAATCAAAAATTGGGAAGTTTCAATCTTGCACTTATACCTTGAATGTATGACTCCCAAGATGAAAGAAGACTATTAAGAGCCAACATGGTCAAATCCTTGACATCAACAATATGACCAATAGTAGAGAGCTGATCTCTCAACTTGGTGATCCTCATGAAGTAAGTGATGACAGTTTCTCCTTTCATCATTTTGACATGATGAAGTTGCTGCTTTAATGCAAGTGCACAACGTGTGTTGTTGATCTCATACAACTCCTCCAAATTCTTAAGAATTTCTCTCGTTGTCTTCAACTTAGATATGATTGGAACAATATGATCGTTCACTGAATCAACTAACATCTTCTTTGCCTTGGTATCTTTCTTCTTAAATTGAATCTTCTCTTGCTCATCAATAGACTCGGGGACATTGCTCTCCACGAACTCAACCAATTCATTTTCTTCCAAGGCAAGCATAACTATGAATCTCCAAGATGTGAAATTTGTTGCTCCCTCAAGTCTGTCCTCAACAATGAGTCCATTCACCATCTTGACGATGAGAAGATGTGATTGAAGATGAGAAAAAAAGATTGTTGGAAGACTAAATCTGATCAAGATTTTCTTCAAACCCGCTCTGATACCATGTTAGTTTTTCATGATCAGATAAATCAAACAAAAAGTAATCAGAAAATGCAACACATGAGACAATGAACACCACAAGATACCATGGGAAAACCCTCCAACCTAAGGGAGAAAAACCCAACCAATATATCTCTTATATATTGATATGTTAAGAGCAAAAATTTGTTTACAACTCAGGCATAACTCAATGCCGAATTTATACAATAGATAATATTTGCACCTCTCCTAGATGCAGATACAAATGAATATGTTTCTCCTTGAGCTCAACCTGCTGCTACAAAATGAAGATTTGCTGCTATAGAATGAAGATCTGCTGCTATAGAATGAAGATCTACTGCTACGGAATGAAGGCCTGCTGCTATAGAATGAAGACCTGCTACTCATGTCTGAACTTCTTCTCCAAGTGCGAATATGAGAAATGAACTTGATGTCAAATGAATGAACAACACCTTGTATTTATATCTAAGATGAGACTCTTCATCAAGGAGGTCGGCCCTTTCATGGATAGAGACGTGTCTTTTCAAGTTGCGCCAATAAGACAAGTCGGCCCAAAAAAAAGTATTATTTATTTAATAAAATCGTGTCTCTTGATAAGTTAGCCCACTTTAATTAATAATTAATAATTAATTATTAATGATATAAATAATAAATTAAATGAGGCGCCTCCTCATTAAATAATATCGATTAAATCAATTAAATAGCCTCAAGGCTATATTTAATTTATTCTCTGTAGAAATCGTGATTGGAAGTGTTCTTCTATACGCTGAAAACAACAACAGTAGCATGCATTTTTTTGTAGAGTTAAAGCTGATTTTTCCTTCTTTCCGAAAAAATTCCTAGATAGGAGTTTGCATACTTGTTTTGAATCTTTCCTGCAGATGGTTGTACTTGCAGTTGAAGCTTTGTTAATCGATAACATGTTGATTTTCCAGAATTTGTAGACTTTCAATATTTATTTGAATGCAAATGAAATAATCTTGTGATGGAGATTTTATTTAAATATTGTTTAAGTGTTGATTTTATGAGGGAAGGTTGCAACAATTGACAAAAATCTTTGGTTTCTCAATTGTTGAACTACATCAAATGGTATAAGAGCAGGAAGATTAGCTGAGAAGTGTTGCAATAGTGAGTAAGTTACTTTTCTTAGATATGTTCTAAGAGAAAATTGAAGGATTTGGATTTGCTGAAATGTGTGAGTGTGAGTTTTGTTGCAGGTATGAAAGAGGACCTATAAATTTATCCTCCAGTAGAGGTTAAGGTTGGGTAGAAGGTGCACGAGAGAGAGGTGTATCTTCCAAAAACTGTTTATTGGGTAGAGGATAAACAAGAGAGAGAGAGAGATTGTTGTAAGGATTACTTGTAACTACAGAGGGACTTGTGAGTCTTTAAAAATGACTTTGAAAAATAAGAAAATATGGGTCATTAGGAGACCTAGAAGAATGCTATTTTAGGAAGAGCATTGAGAAAATATGAGGGAAAAGAAGTTGATTGTAGAGTTGAAGAGGATAGAAGTCAGATTGGATGCCCTTAGGAAATATTGGGAATGAAGAAGCGAGCTATAGTTGAGGAAGATCAAAAAATAGATGAAGTTGAGTTTCATAACAAATTTACAAGTAATGATTTGTGTGCAAGAGATGAAAAAGGAAAGGAAGTTGTAATAGAGGACAACAAAGAGAAGAAAGAGGAAAATCAAAGGTTTGGTAAAGAGGACAATGAAAAGAATAATGTTGCAGCCCTATGATGTAAAGAGAATGGAAAGAAATTCATGTGGGAGCAGCCCACACAAATGCAGATGAAAGAAAGCATGAAAACAAGAAAGGAAAAAGGAAAGAATGGAGAAAGAAAGAGGTAGTAGCAGATGTGCATCTTTTTTAGGACAAGAAGAAAAAGGAAAATGAAGTTGCAAACATAGGAAAAGAAGTTGTAGCAACAAAAGTAGAGGTATTATCTCCTTCTTTGAAGGAATAATTAATGTTGATTTGTATGTAGAAGAGGTAAAGGAAAGTATTGGAGAAGATGATTTTGAAGTTGGAGCAGTGATTGGTTCTTGGAAGAACATAAATACATTGAAGAAAATAAACAATTAAGTGCAAGGGAGGATATGGAAGAAGAAAAGAAGAAGAATGCAACAAACAATGAAGAAGAAGAAGTTAGCACATCAGTAGAGAAGCAAGAGAACATATAGGTAAACTGTCACTTTTGTGTTATTTGTGAAAATGAGTTTGATGTTACATTATTTGCAAAGGAATTTAGTGAATTTGGGGATGTGGAAAATGATGATATACTAGTAGAAAAGGTGAAAACAAGAGTAAATGTTGAATTTTAAATTTTTTTTGAGGTCGATGTTCAAGATAATTTGTATTTTGATAAATTAGTGAAAGAAAATGAAATGGAAAATATGGTTAGGAGCAATAATAACAGGTTACAAACAAAAAAACAAGGTATGGTAAATTTTATTGACATAGAAGGAGAGAACGAAGGAAGACAAGGTAAGGAAGAAGTGTAAATAAAATTCTTTGATTTATATGAATTTATTAATGTTAATTAGTATGCAAATGTTGATAATGAAGAAATAGGGCACAAAAAGAAGAATCTTGGTATAGTGAAATAAATTTCATGAAGGCAAGAAAGAGAGGAAGGATGAAGGAAGGGGGAGATAAGAAGTTTTAGAGTAGGGCAAAGAAAAAGAAATAGGTAGATAAGGAAGACATATGCCAAAAGAAAAAGCACCAGATCTTTAAATGTTCATGATCTCCAACTCATGGAACATTTCTTCTTACCTCAAGTGTTTGATGCAGGAGCATCCAGGGGTACCAGACAATCCTACACATCTGAAACATTTTTTTTTTTTTTTTGAGTTTTTGTCTTGGTCCTTGCACGCAAAATCAATGGGTTAATTGATTCACTTGTTAATTATTAAAATATGTTTGAATTTTTTTAATTTGTTAAAAAGGAAAATTCTCACGCCCATGCCTATGAGTGGGCATTTATAGCAAATTGTAGCTCCATTCTAAATTTTGAAAATGGCATTTGTTGAAGAAGTGGAATGCAAGGGCATTGAGAGAGTGGGTTGTGAGGTGGGAAGACCAATTTTGAATGGAAATTGAATGCACATACCTGAAAGAGAAAAATCCATGCCTGGGAAGGAATATTGGGGGTTCTGGATGTTTGACTAACTAGTATTTTTGGGGAGAAGGAGATTGTCTAGGTCGTAATTGTGAGACCTAGTCTCAATAAATTAGGCATAACTTTCTCATTTCTTAACAAAATGGAGAAATTCAGAGATGCGTAAAACCCATAAACCATTTTAAAAATTCGTATGAATGAGGGAGTAGTGATAGGCAGGAAGTGACGAGTTTTGGAAGCTCTAAAAAAAAGAGAGGAAAAACAAGAAAAAGTGTGAAGGAGAGCATATGGGTGCCCCCAATCTCCATGTCCAAAAGTTTGAGAAGATTATTTTTCTACCTGTAGCATGTATTTCTTTTTGTAGAGTTAAAGTTGATTTTTGGTTCTTTCCAAAACTTTGTTTGTAGGAGTTTGCATACTTGTTTTGAAACTTGCTTGTAGATGGTTGTAGTTGCAGTTGAAGCTTTGTTAATGGATAACATGTTGATTTTCCAAATTTTGTAAACTTCCAGTATTTTTTTGAATGCAAATGAAATAATCTTGTGTTGGAGATTTTATTTAAATATTTTTTTAAGTGTTGATCTTATGAGGGAAGGCTGCAAGAATTGACAAACCTCTTTGGTTTCTCAATTGTTGGACTACATCACATAATGGCAAATGAAACAATATTGTGTAAAATTGGGCTCATTCCATAGCCTCTTTATTATTTGCGCATACACATATCCCTAGGCATTTGACCCCTATCCGTCTACACACACACACTTATACATTCCTCTTATCCACCTATTTTCCACACTTATTTATGTACTCACCCCCATTTAGTCATTTTCCAACTAAATTTGACCATTATCCTATTCTATGACAAGTACATGGATGTAGGTGCAACCTTGTAGTCATGATCTTGTCCCTTTCTAACTCAAAATTCAAAATTGGTCAATTGGCCTCCTTACTCTTTTACTTTGGACTAACTAAACACTTTTTTGGTGTGATTTGATGTTGTGTTCTATTTTTAAAGATAATTTAATGCATTCATTCTAACCATCTCCCAAAAGTATTTAAAAATTCATCATTACAAAGTAGTGTAGTGATCAATATTGAAAAAAATCAATTTGGTGCAATAAAAAGAGTAAAGAAGATGTATCATAGAATCTCACTCATTATTCTTAATAATGTTCACTTTCAAAGAATAGTGTTCTCACAACTCAATTGTATGACAACCTAACAAGGTAGTTATTAGTACACCACCTATCCCTAAATTCTCAAAAAAGGTAGAGGATAGAGTATCAAGGGAAATTGCAAAACAATTATACATATTATCAAGACAAATTTGAGGCACAAGTACACATGTATGATTGTATAATAGTCCCAAGCTTGCAAACCTATTGTAACCGTGGAAACTTATCCTTTACTAAAGCAGAGATGTAACAAATATTTTCAAATAGTTATATTAGTAGAGATGCATGGTATTTAGGATCTGATATAATATACATAATCCAAAACATTATCCCTCTAACATTTATAGATGATCAAAGTAAGACATTTGTTTTATATTTATATTTCTCACTTTTTTTAATGAATAAAGCCTATTTAACTTTTAAAAACTAAAGAGAATAGTACAACATTAAAGAAAATTATGGGTGGTAAAAGGAACACCCACAAAATCTGAACATGATCAAGCTCAAACAAAAAACAACAATTCAAAAGGCCAAGCTTGTATAAAAAACTAAGTTAATAATGCAATTCTAGAATGAGGGTGGTCTTTATCATTAGGTTTTCCCCAAACATCACTAGAGGTAGGATGATCACCGATTAACTTGTAGTCAATGAGTGCACCCTCTTCCTCAAAATTATTCTCCAAAGGTTGTTAAGCACACACAAGAGAAATCTAATTGTTACAAATTACTAGAATATCTATATCTAGCTCATCATAATTTGGCCTAAATTAATTAGATTAGCTTAAACTAAAATATAAATGTTATATGTATCATTAACATAAAATTGACAATCATATTTTAAAATTATTATTAAGGGAGATCAAGCAGTCAAATATTTACAAGTATTTTAGGGTTAAAAATCATGTAAATAGTTGTTAATTTTAAATGCTACTCGCAAGAATTTTGATATTATGTTCGCATAGCCAAAGGTCATATTTGATAGCTGATCCTATCATGGAATTTTTTTGCGACAATTATCCATATAATATTGTCCTTAAAATGTCATAACAACTCATAATTAATGACATCAAAACAACAATACAACACAAATACGTAAACCCTAATAGAACTCAAAACTTCTCTTGGACCAAATGTTGCATTTTCTATCACTAACAAATCCAATACATTAATGGGTGTTAATTAAAGACATCATATTTCCATAACAAACCCAACACATTAATCGATATTAATTAAGGACGCTAGTTTTCCATGAGTGTTAACTTTAAATGCTCATCACAAGTATTCAAATATTATGTTAACTTAGCCAAAGGTTATATTAATGGTTGTTAATTACAGACATCAGATTTTCATGGGTGTCATAAACAACAATACGACACAAAGACAAAAACCCTAATAGAACTCAATACTTTTCTTGAACCAAGAGTTTTCATTTTCAATCACTAACAAATCCAAAACATTAATGGGTGTTAAATTAAAGACATCAGATTTCCATATATATCATTCATCAAACAACAATACAACACAAAGACAAAAACCTTAATACAACTCAATACTTCTCTTGAACCAAGGGTTTTCATTTTCAATCCCTAACAAGCCCAACACATTAATGGGTCTTAATTAAAGACATCAGATTTCCATGGCTGTCAACTTTAAATGCTCATCACAAGTATTCTGATATTATGTTAGCTCAGCCAAAGGTTATACTTTACTGCCGACACTGTTATCTAATTTATTCATGACCATTATCTAAGGCAAACCATGGTTACCTAATGAAGGAAATATGGTGGAAATATAAAATTTCTCCCCTTCATACAGTACGGCTCTACAGCCATCAAATTTAGGCCCCAGCTCATCAATGAGTTTGAATTTGGCAGGCGACCTAGGGCAGGCAACCTGGTCCATGTTTGAATCCGTAGGCCAGCTATTTGTGACATTAAAAAATTATCAATTTATGATCCGTGCTTTTCTATCTTTGATTCAAATTAATGTCCACCCAAAAAACTTGATCAGCTTAACTTATGGAGAAGTAATGGTGAAAGGGAGAGGAAGGGAGATAATAGAAAGAACTCAATCTCCCAGTCCTCAACGACTCTACAAACATGCAAAACTCATGCACGTATAATTACTTCCAAACCTAAAGATGACTAAGGCTGAGCTCTGTTGATAGAATAAATAGGTTCGGCTGCTTACAAGGGATCAGTATATATTGGAGAGATTTGAGGGTCAACGTACAGAGGTGGTCTAAAAAATTGGATACAAAATTAGTACAGAAATTGCTTGCGTAGCGTGGGCAGCTTAAATGCTTCGAGAGGGCTGCCTTCGCGTAAACCGAGGACAAACATGTTCACCCAAATAAAACCAATAACTTTATTAAATTCTTCTCGATCTCTGTGTGAATTGTGAACAGCCTGGACATTTGTTTCGTGTGTTGTTTTCCAATGATACGTCTCGTTCCATCACAAACAGTGTCAATCTGTTCCAATATAAACACACCTTCTGTCTTTAAAATCATTCCTTCACATCTCTCTCCACAGTGTTAGAAAAGAAATATTACTCAATATAGTTTTTGATGCTGTGTTGGCGGTGTATTAAGAAGAAGATGATCAAGACAATGGGGTTGGTGGCTATGATTTGTGAGTGTTTTCAACGAGATTTCTTGTTTGAGGAGCACTGTAATGTTATTTTGTATTTGGGTTTTGGATAATAGTAGAAATGCTCTCATGTCATTGTTGGTTTGTTTTATTTTATTGTTTTTTTTAAAGGATGATGATGCAATGTGGACACTGTAGTTTATTTTTTATTCAACTGTGTCTGTCACTCAGAAACATCGTTTCCCCCAACTTGTATTAAAAATTTCGAAGCATGTCTGGCACTGTTTATTGACAAGAAAGCATGGTCTTTATGGAAATTTGGGGAGGTGACAAATATAATAACTTCAATCATGAAAATGGGTATCATGCTTTGTATGTGTTCTCAGTCACCAAACTTCTTTCTTTGTGGAAATTTAGGGAGGTGACTAACTAACAACTTCAATCATGAAAATGGGTATCATGATTTGTATGTGTTCTCAGTCACCACAGTTCTTGCTATTTGGTTTATCATAAAATATATATATGGGGTCTGTAGTTTGATTCTGTTTAGGGTTTCAGATAAGAGTAGATATAGCTCTCATGTCACCCTTGAATCAGATAGACTGTAATTTGTCTTTGGGGTGTTTTTGGGGAGTGGGGACAGAGAGCTCTGTATCATGCTAATGGTATTACTGTATTGCGTTTTACTTTCTATCCATCAATCAGGATCATTGTTTCTCAGTCTGCTCTGCCAAATTTAGATACAATATAGACTATTGTGTTACATGATAATGGTATCACTGTATTGTGTTTATCCATCAATTAGAATCATGGTATCACTGCATTGTGTTTTAATTTCTATCCATCAATCAGAATCAGTGTTTCTTAGTCTACTCTGCCAAATTTAGATACAATATATAAATTACTGTGTTATATGATAATGGTATCACTGTATTCTGTTTTGTTTTTTATCCATCAATCATAATCATTGTTTCTTAATCTGCTCTGCCAAATTAAGATACAATACTACTGTGTTACATGATAATGGTATCACTGTATTATGTTTTATTTTCTATCCATTAATCAGAATCATCGTTTCTTAGTCTGCTCTGCCCAATTTAGATATAATACTGATGTGTTACATGATAATGGTATCACTGTATTGTGTTTTATTTTCTATCAATCATCATAATCATTGTTTCTTAGTCTGCTCTGCCAAGTAAAGATACAATACTACTGTGTTACATGATAATGGTATCACTGTATAGTGTTTTATTTGAATCATTGTTTCTTAGTCTGCTCTGCCAAATTTAGATATAATATATCAACTACTGTGTTATTGATTAAAAAATTCATGGTGATGCAGGCTTATATGGAGTTGAAAAGATAACACATTCAGTGATGCCAAACAAGATCAGTGTACAAAATAAGGTTATCATGATTGTGCAGACCTCTGGGCACTTTCTTGGCAGACCATTAGAATCCATTTTTTTAACAAGCATTGGTGTAAATGTGTAGTTTTGCACCAGGTGCTATCCTGATTGAGCTTATTCTCCTCGAACATTTCACATCGTTCTTTTGAAACACATCACACTCTAATCTTCATTTTCTCCATTTCTCTTCATTATGTGTTAATTCTTTTTTCATTGTATTCACTAGTATCTACAAGAGTCTCTATGTCATGCTAAGGTGGTTTCTTGACCTTGCAAGGCTTTACATAACTTCTTTTTCATCTATTTACACCTTCCATTATCCGTTCTCTCATTCCTGAAGAGAACAACCTTGTTTATTCTTCCTCATTGTTCATTGGTGTCTATCCCTCCCGAGCTTGTTGTAATTCTCTCTTTGAAGAAGAGAAACAAAATGGATGTAAATTTTATTGTCTTAATAAAAGTTTTCAATCGCAGTAAATTCTATTGTCTTTGAAGAAGTGGAGAAACAAAATGGATGTAAATTTTAGTGATGTATGGGAAATTTTTTTGAGAAATTTTGAAGGCTAATCACCTATTATCATGGCATTTTGTATCTATGCAAACATCATACATTTTTTCAAATCCGTGTAGAAGAGGCTTAAAAAAGTTGAGAGTAAGCATACAATCAGTTACGAACTTAAAATGTATACAGGAGAAGAAACAAATTAGGTCTCTGTATCTCTTAAGAATGATAGCCATAGAGAAGACTGGAATATGTAGAACGAAATCATTTAACGTAATATGTAAATAAAATATTATTTTAGCAAATGCAGTACCAAATCTTTTTGTTGTATTTGTACATGGCAAGAAGTCAAAGTTATTTGTTTAAAGTTGAATGTCTCAAAAATGTGCAAAAAGAAAAAACTCAATTCCACTACGGTTCTCTTTTCTAGTGTATTGAATGTTCTTTTAATTTTAAAATAAAATTTGACCTTTTTGTTGAGTGGAATCAACCTCAACTTTTGGGACTAATGACCTATTTGTTACGAAAAATAATGATAATGATAATTTATATAGAATCTACATATTATGACCTAAAAAAAATGGTGTTTTTGATTTTAAAAAAATATGTATATACATAAATAGAGGTTATGGGATCATTTTCTTTGAAAGTTTGAAAAAAAAATGTAATTTGAATGTCATCTATGTGTCCAATTAATTTTTTTTATTAAACCAGTTTTGGTTTGGTTTGGTTTGGTTTGGTTTTGAATGAATCTAGCTAGAACATATTTTTGGTTGGAAATGAATATTTAGTAAAAAATGTTTAAAGTTGAGTATGCTAAAAATCTACCCAATAAGATGAGACAACTTTGTGCTACTGCTCGTCTATCTAAAATTGACAAATCATAACAGGAACTTTAAGTGCACTAGAGTTTTTAATGAAAACAAGTTATCTACATTCTTTAAAAAACATAGACCATTCATATCTATCAACAGATCAAATAATAATCAAAACTCCCACTACTTGTACATAGCAAGAACTAAGAGCTTCTCATGACACCAATATCAACTATAGATACACATCACTACTAACACTCCCATTGAAAGTGACCTAGAGATAAATAAGGTATTGTGATAAACACCCTTATAACATATTCATACACAAACATTTCATGCTAAAACTCCCATTGCTTTCTTAGAATATTCTCATGGCCACCATATTCAATTTAGAAAATATGACAACCAATTGATTCAACTAACAACCAAAACACATGAAACAAGTCCAATATAATATTGTTATATTTTCTCTATAGGTCCACTATAAGATAACTATGGGTCTATCATGGGTCCCACTTCAAGCCTACTACAAGATTGCAATGATTTTTTAACATGAACAATATAAGTGTACCACAATTCCTTATATAAAAATTACACCAAGAAATTTTCTACCATCTTTAATAACCTAAATATCAAATATTTGTAACCAATGGATTTAAACCCCAACCATGGTAGTATCAAAACTCTCATTGAAGGTGATATAGAGTTTCCACAACACACACATACACAATTTAAGACATATAGGAGCACAAACTATGCAAGACAAAGCCAAACATGCTTCTTGACTTACAACCATTCCCCATTTCCATCTTAAATACCAAAGGGTTCTAGATCTATAACTACTATCCACAAAATGATCATATCTTAGTTAAGAATACAAAAAATGAACATAAAATCTAAAAAAAACATTGGAATGCACCACTCAAACCACACACAATCACTATAAAATTTTGATTCTCTTAAATCTTGAAACTCATCCAAAATATATGAATATTTAACAAATGATATACATAGTGAATAACAAAATTACCATATATATATAACATGTAAGAACCCACATCTAGGAGATTAAACATCTGGCTATTGCTCATTTGACCAAGGAGCTAAAATCAAGTACCCAACTTGAACACTTTCCATAAAAAAATCTATCATGTTTAACATATTCAAATAATTAAATATCAATGGTCTTCTACATACTACAAGTACATTTAAGAACAACTCTATGCACCATATTGCCAAGAAAAATGGTCATAAACATAATAAACATTTTTAATATGTTCTATCCCTTTTTATTAATATACATCTATAAACAAAGGCAAGATACAAGAATAATAGCATTCACTATGTGCTTCCTTTAGACACAAAACCTACAACCAAAGTCAACCTCTCATTACATAACACAATGGGATAGGATTTCTTCTAATATTCCTCATATAGCAAGTACCCACAAGAATCATATCACTCATAAAAATAATATATTATCTAGATGCTATTCCTCTTTAGTATCTTTCTCCTATAAAAATAGATCATGTTCAGGAATGAACACAACTTATTATAATGAAAAAATGCAATAAGACTTTCACCATTGCCATCATTACAACAAGAAACAACTACTAGTTGCTTTGAATTCAATATGAATGCCATCATTCCCAAAATTGATTTCAACCATATGCATTACTCCCATATAGTATCAAGATTACCGTAAAAAGAGAACCTCCTCTTCTATTTGAACAAGTTACTCAAATACGATTCAAATACCATACAAATAATCAAAACCAACATCTAAGGTTCAAAATTTATAGATTCATCTATGTACATTGAAACTATCTACAAACATAGATTCGTGTATATCACTTGATAATACATCATGGGGTGTGATCTAAAACGTTGATGGCACAATTATCGCATAGTTAAAAATCTAGATATACACATATTTAATATGATGGATTGTAGAAAGTTATCTTTAATAGATTCATCCAAAAAATAGAACCATTCATGAAGATAGATCCATCTATAACTTAGTAGAAACATCCATGACCAATAGAAATTTCTTCAAATGCATATTCATTTATTAAAAAACTGAGCTAGAAAAATATGGTTTTGATATAACTTGTTTGGATAAGAATCAATCAAAATTGTAGAATAATAATATTTTTTTATAAATCACCCAAAATATGATATGAATGAAGATATAAAAAATATTTTAGAAAATAAATATGAAAACATATATAAGTTCATGTCTAAGTATTGTTAGGTCAAATGTAAGTATTGTTACTACTTGAATTTCTCTAGACATAATTCGAGCTTATACATTAGTGTGGGTGTTGCTAGAGATTGTATATTGTAACCATTTCATTACTAAATAATACAAAAAGACACCAAAATATTTGCTACTATTTTTTTATTGAAAGGATTAAATTCCCAAGATTAATTATGTGTTATTTGATTGTATTTCATTTTATTATTTATTTATTTATCATAGTTTATTTATAATCCTCTACTCTTATATTAGTGTAGGAAGCATTTCCACTATATGTCTTCCTTTCATTTGGTATCAAAACTTGGACAACTTAGTTTATTAGTGATAGGAGAAATACTGTACTAATCTTGGTTTGAGTGGGATCTCGTTTCATTTAGGTGATCTTTATTTCAAGAAAAATGGTGAGAACATAATAGTTGTAGATGAGATAGATTCAACAACACCAATTTTAAGTCGTGGAAGTTTAAAATGGAGGAATTTCTTATAGGTCAAGATCTATGGGCTACAATCTTTGGTAATAAATCCGAAAGCAAAAAATATGTTTGGATATGGAGTTGTACAACCATTGCATAAATTGGTTTATTATAATGTTGTAATTAAATAATTATTTAGTTGTGATGCACCTAGGAGGTTGGTTAATCACATTAGGTAATTATTTGGGGACCACTTTATGTTGTATTGTAACATTGGGTTATTATTATTTAATGTGTGAGAGACATGCGATAATAATTTAATATTGGAGAAATATTTAATAAAGTGAAAACTAAGGGGTTAGTGGTTTTGTATTCACATGGTTTTATGGTACATGATTTTATCTTACCACTTGGTTGCATTTGTGTGAGCTTGTATCAATAAAAGCAAGCACATGTTTAGTGGTTAAGGCTGGGTGAGTGGACTGCCATTATTGAGTCTTTTTTAGGAGTTCATATGTGAAGCATGGCATGGGATGTGTGAATTCATGCTTGGACACATGGAGGATGCATTGTAGAGGCTTGATGCTTCAGAAGTATTCATGGCAACTCTTTTTAGTGCAAGTATTATTTATTGTTGATTAATAGATGAAGTATGAGTGCTTTTAGAGGCTGGGTTTTTCCCTCTTGAGGGTTTCCCAGGGTATATCTTGTGTTATATTATGGCTTGTCTATTTGAGTTATGCATTGTGGTTACTTGTATGCATGTTTTTCTCTCATGGGGTTATGTAGGAAATTGATTAATACTGTGGGTATTGATGCATTATTTCCTAACAAGTGATATCAGAGCTATTATGGATGTGGGAGGTGTGAGCTCCCAAGTTTTGTTATAACCCTTGTTTGAGTAGATTTGGTGCAAATTTGAATCCATGGTTATGCAGGATAGATCTGAGGCATTATAAATTATGAAAAACATGTTGTAAGTGTTATTATGCAAATTTGGGCTTTTGGATTGTCAAGATTTGTTGGGTTTATTACAGATCTAAGGCATGCAAAATTTGGGTCAATTTTTTTTTTGGATTATGCTTTCATATGAGGGTTTTATTGAGGAAATTTTGCAGATGACCTCTTGAGACAAAACATACCTCACTGTTGGATCTAGGATGGCTGAGAAACAAAAATTCATATAAAATTTACCTTATTTTGGAAAAGTTGAAAAAAATGCAAAAAACATTTAGCCATATGATCATACAAACATACAGCCGTCCAATTTTCCATGTTGTAGGATAAATAATTAATATATATATAAATTACAAAACCTGTAAAAAATATTTTCATTGAAAAATCTTAAAAATTAAAATTAAATTAAATTATTGACTGTGGGGAATTCGCAGACCCCCTACATAATCTGGTACACAAGTATTGACACCTGTTGCCAAGTATACTGATCTGGTAGGGGTTTTGAACCCCAGGTCGACGTTGGGGCCAACAGGCCTTATGCCCTTGGTCCAGTGGGGAGCCTCATCATGCACCTAGCTAGCATAAAAAAATAAACCGCCATAAAATATTAAAAGAGTTTCAATACATTTTTGAAATCCACCGAAAGTGTTAAAACAAAAAAAATTATAAATTTAAATACCTAGTCAGGTCCATGCCACTCAAGCATCACCGATCGGCCACTCAAGGGCCGCTAACTTTGTTCTATAAGCCAAATTGGAGGACTTTTTTTTTTTTTAAATGAGCATAACTTTCACCCACGATGTCAGAGTTTTGACTTCTTATACTCATTGGAAAGGTGCTTCCGAGCACTACATAGTGGTACAAGTTTGGTTCTATTATTTTTATGTTTAAATTAGTTTTTGGAGCTTGAAAGATAGATGTTCTCCATGGTATCCTAAAATATTGGGGTAACACAATCCAAAAGATGATTTATTCACGTTACACATATGTCAATTTCACATTACTTCATCTATCACTTATATGATTATTAAGGACTACACTACATATATATATTTTCTTCAATCACCATTACTTAGACAAATAGGCCAATCATTTCATAACAACATAATGAATTTGCATCTTAAGAAATCACTCATTTTCTTTTATTACAACAATTCATATGGTTAATCCATAAGCATCACAAAAATTGGTTTACAACACACACACTATCAACACAACATTGACATATCGCACGGTTCGGAGAATGGGATTTATGAGGAGGAATGATGTCAAATTCCATAACACTAGATGATGTGAAGCAATTTCCATCATTGAGTAACCATGATAATACTAGGAAAGATGGTGTCAAGGCCCTCTCTAGGACCCCTCCATACGTTTCCTAATACCTTCCCCTTTTTTGTGTAAGGGGTTTAGCCTCCAAAAAGTTAAGTACACAAGAATCACACACAAGATCTAGGGGAGAATGGATTATGACCATCCCATTATTGATCCCATTTACATCCCCATCCTCACAATATAAATTCCCCAACACATCTGCACCCCTATAGGACCTATTAGGGATCCCTCCTACGTATAACAACTTACAGAGTTGACATCACTTCAACTTTATTGCCATGTGTTCCACTCATGTTGAATTACACTTCAAACCATGACTACCTATAGTTCATATCCATCACTTCATATCATTTCAAATCGTGTTATATGACAACATTCAATAATTTCACACACGCCATACTTCATTTCATAGCATGTCAACATTTACTCTTTCCATTAATTCTCATAATTAACAAAGAGGCTTACTAATTTTGTAAATATTTATCATTCGTGCATGCATTTCAACTTCACATTTAAATTTCCACCAATTATTATTTCTCACTCCGCCCATTCCATACTTTCTAACTGAGGACACTTAGCATATTTAGTGGGGGGAGGGGTATTCAAAGGCCATAATCCCTAGTTATTTCCAATTTTCTACCATTTTATTTTTTTCCATTCTCAAGAAAAAGGAAGAGTTCAAAAGAGAGAAGAGATGTCTAGTGCAAAATTGGGTGATATAGTAGAACTGGGTGATTCAACAGAACAAAGTAGAACATAAATAGTGGAAGTGACTACAGTTGAGGTGTTACAATGGGAGGTGACATAGTGAGGAGAGAGCTAGCAAGCCATGATTTTCTGCTAGAGGATAGACAATGTGTGCCTATCTTCCAGTAGGAAGGCCGGTCGGATTACTTCCTCAGACTTGCATAATTCAATGAACTCATGACCCCACAATTTTCCAACACCTTGCAGAATGATGAGGAAATTTTTAGGGGATTGAGAGTGGATGCATCAGAGGTTGCTATTGTAGAAGTATTAGGTATTCCAAGGAGTGGAGAAGAGTTTTTCAATAAGGGTAGACACAATCACAACTAGAAATGAGTTCTCCTTGCTGGGTGAGAATTTGGACTCCTCCTCTCAAGGTACAATTTTTTTATCTTTACCTTGGCTTTGGGCCTCTATAGCCTCACACATTCTTAGGTATTTAACTTATGATATCTGAGACAATCAATATTATACACAATGCATTTTAAGTTGCTTAGCCATTTATGCCATTCGAGGCAAGTAAGTGTTTCAAAATTTCTCTATAATTTGTTGAAGAGAATATCCTCAAAATACAAGAGGAAAAGAAATTAGTTACTTTATTGGTTAAGAGAAGTTTTAGGGTTCAATTTCTCAATGTATCTTGGGAAGATTTTTTGAATTTTAACAACATTATTCCAATGCACAATGAAAAAGAAAGGGGTTAGGAATAGGAAGAACCTGCCATGGTTGCAACTAAGGGAGAAATACCCTTTGGTTCCCTTGCTACAACACCTAATTGCAACACGAAGGAACTTGAAGAGCAGGGATTGTAGGAAACATAACCTACAACCTCTATTGAGCAACCCATAGTTGAAGAAGATCTGAAAGCCTCATTTTCTATTAAGAACCCACCAAAAGAAAAGAAAAGAAAAAGTGGGGCTTCTACCTTTGCACCTATGAAGGGGTAGAAGAGGGGCACACAATCAAGAAGGCGATCACATTGCCTAAGAAAGAAGGGGCCCCTTAAAGGAAAAAATAAAAACCAAAAGGACGATGTTGTGATGATTGAGACATACACAAATTCATAGGGAAATATCTCTAGTGATGATAAAAGAACACCAATTATATAACCCCTGTGTTTTACTAGTACTTTTAACTTAAATTCAGAAGACATTTTTGTTTTGCTAAAAAGAAGAGAAGAAGATCTCCAAAGAACCCTGTTTCTGAAGGGTTTATGTGTTCAGAAGAGGTAGGAAAAGAGCAATTTTTGGAGAAATAAGTAGAGTTCTTTTTGGAAGCAAGGAACATAAATAAAGAACTACAAGAGGCCTTGTAGAAAATTAAACAGTTAGAAGACCTACTGAAAACATACCAACAAAAGGATAGTGAGAGGGATGCAAGGATTAGGGAGTTGGAAGAAAAACTCCACAAATTTGTGCATGGATCAAAATTGTAAATTTTGGCACAACTTACCATGGTTGAAACAAATGGAAAATATCCAATTCCTAAGAGCTCAAGTGGACCTATAAATATTCCCACTATACCTACTGTTGTATCATTGGGCATAGAGTTGTGGAAGAAAACACAAGAGTTTTACCAGAAAGAAAAATATTGGGAACAAGAGAAAACAAAAATGATATCTACACATGCTAGGACAGTTGAAAAGTGGAAAATAGAGGTGAAAGGATTAAATGTGAAGATTGAGGAACAGGTAGACAAGATAGTTCAACTAATGAGATGTAGACCGCCTGCCAAGGTATATACCTTGTTTTTTCAAGAAAAGATTTTATGTTTTCAATCCAGTTAGATAATTTGTGATCTCATTGTAATGAATTCAAGATATTCATTTTTAGAAACTTTCCAAAGGTCTACATTTGAAATGCAAGACCAATTGTGTGAGTTGTATTTTCACAATTTTGTTCTTTCTTATGATATTGTATGGAACCCACTAATGTTTATGTGAGATCTTCAAATCGGGGCTTTAGCTTCTTATGTTAGAAATGAACATCAAAGGGGGAAGCTACTACAAGAGTATCATGAGAGAGAGAAATCTCTCCCCATACAACTAAGAGAGGAGGAAACAAACCTAATGTAGTAGTAGACCAATGGTTAGAACTTTTATAACACTGGGGAGTAAAAGCAAAGATTATGGATTATAGAAAAAATGATTATAAGAGAATGAATGGACTAGAATTAGGTACCATAACAAAAGATTTTAACTTTATCCAAGGTAGATGGAACAAACTCACACCAAAACTAAAGATGAACAAACCCCATTATGTTTACAATTATGCAACAATGTTTTACTGGTCACACAAATACATTTCAATTGCTCTAAAAAATGGAGCTTCTTGTTTCCTACTCACCTTCCATCCTCCTATCCTCATGTTCCCATTACCACATTGGACAAGGAATAAATGAGAGGAAGATACAACAATAAAAGGAAAAATACTAGCAAATCTCTCAGATCAACAAGGTTACTACTTGAATTAGGGTAAAGGAGTAGACTGTGTTGTGGATTCAGAGAAATGGCCTTGCAATACAACCTTCAACCTTAAAGTTGCCTAAGGAAAAGCAATAAATTTATTTGGGGGTAATGATGGGCTCAATCATTGGCTAGTTTTCCTTTTACTATTTTATTCTCTTATCATTTCTTTTGCTAAGTTTCAAAGATATTACCAATACCTTGTGTACCTTTTATATATCTTTTATACTATTTTAAGAAGTTTTAAGTATGTGGAAATGAAAATATGTTATGTTGATATATGTCTATATGAATGCATGAATGTCTATGAAATTTAGTATGATTATATGTTTAATTTATGATATTCAATAATCCAGATGCCTTAGGAATAAGACTAAAACCTTGCAACAAGAAGGACTACCAACCCACAACAACAAGTTTCTCAGCTTACAACATAAGGATTGTGAATGGTTTTAGAGAAGCTTGTCAAACAACCAAGGCACAACACTTTTAGAAGGAAATGAAGGTGATTATTTGTTGATTAGCCATGAGTCAATGCATAACACTCTTGCTCGCCAAATAAGATAGCCATGATAAGAAGGAATCTATTTTCAACAATACTAATTTATGACAAGACTATTCTTAGGAACACGTCTTTGTTAAAGTAGTTAAACTATTGGGCATGAAATTCTTATTTGGTTTCTCTACTCCTGCTTTATAGTTATTGATTTTTGTTTCAAACTAAGTCCTCTTCATATCTTTGGGGGAGAGTTGACAATTTCTTTATGAGTTTATTTTTAGTTCATGAATAATGAAACTCCTCACAAACCCTATATAGTGGGATCTTCTATTGAGGAGGAAATCTATTTGATATTTTCTAGTTAGCTATTTATCTTGTTCCTATTATTACTTAGTAGTTGTAGCAATAAAACGTGTGTTATTGAATAAAATATATTTAGCAGATTCATGTTGGATTTCATGTAAGAGTTCAATGTTAGAATGCAATAAATGAAATTGGTTTGATATCATGATTTGTTGAGTAAGTGAGTGTTTGAAAACTTCTATGGAAGCAACAACTCAAGCAAGGGCCACTTGAGGTATTTCTAACCCACTTCAGCTTCTATTGTTAGATTAGATTATGCATTGTTGAGTTTAGTTAGTAGTTTCTAGTTATATGCATGTCTTGTAATTCATGAATTGAATTATGTAGTATTGAATTGAATTTGTAGCTTCATGTTTGGTTTCATACTCCAGAGGAATTAGTTATGTTAGGAAATTGTAGTTTTAACAGATGACAGTTACAGTCTTAAGCATTAGGTACCTGTATCATAGGTAATATTTTATATTCATTTTCCCTATTTTGTTAATTAGAAATTTACTTCACTTTCTAGATTTTATCATCTTTTGTACATGTGTATTCACCTGTACTCCACTAATGTAGGATGCATCAAGAATATTTAAACACATATATTTTTCCAGCACTATCTAAAGTTTACGACTACCTGGTTGATAATTAAATGCAAACCTCTTGTGAAAGATGAAATGTTCAGTTAAGGGTTCTCAAGTCCTTTGAGCTACATGTATACCTAGTAGCACCAAGTTAATTATACATTAGAGAGGCTCTAAAATTCCCTAACTTGCAATCAAGGCATGGGACTTAGAATATTTGATAGTTCTCATTTGAACCAACTTGTCCCATTCTTCTATGAGTTTATTAGCAAACACATCAATAAAAGGCATTGTGTAGGAATCTCCTAAGGAAATTTTAGTGGCATAGAATGTAGAAACAAATATTGAATAGTCTTGATCAAGTTTAGAGAGAATAATTAGGATCAATTGTTTATCATCTTTCTCAATTCCACATTGTTTCAATTGCAATCTTATGGCCTTTAGTTTGGTGAAGAAATCTTGTATTGTATCAAAACTTGAAGGAATTAATCCTATTAGCTCATTCTCTAATTGATGACCTCTTAATTCGTATTGTGTACCAAATAGTTTTTTCAATGTTGTTCAAACATCATTTGGTGAAGAAAGATTCAACATGAAAGAGAAAATATGGAGATATAGACATACAGAAGGTTCCAAATGCTTCATCACACTTATTAAACCATTTTGGATTTTCTGCATCAAATGTTGGTCCAATTTCTAGTCCCATTGTTACTTTATGAAATCTATACTTTTTTAATTAGAGTGAAATTTTACTTTTCCAATCAAAATAGTTGTTGGGTGTTAGCATAGGAACTGTTACTTGATCTACTTTAAGAAAAAAATGAAGATTGTTTGTGAGTGCACAAAAAGAGAATGCAAAGTGCAAAAAAACTCCAAGAGACACCCCCCTTTCCAATATTCTCAGAAATCATCCCCTAAGATATTAAAATGTTGGCACTTTATGATTTAGTGTGTTTACAAAGTCTTTTTCAAGATACAATGCTTAATAGGCTCACCATAGCCAAAATTACAAATTCTAATAAAAAATGAACTTGATACAAAATATTAAAAAAATAGCTTTATTGTTTTACAGTGTTCTTCAATACATTTCCAATGCCTACTCATTTCTAAAAAATAAAGCTTCTGGATGAAAGTTGTAATGTTTTGAAGAAATTTGGAACAATCAATTTCAACCTACAATATTTGGTAGAAAATAGAAAAAAAAATCAATACCTCTGTGGATGGAAATTTCTCATCTCTAATTTTTCAAAAATATCTTGTTTGCCAAAAATAGACACCATGGCAAAAATTTATGTTTTTTTTTTCTTAAAATTCGCTGAATTTAGCTTGTAGTGACAACCCTCCTAGCAAAATAAAAATTTGCCAAAATCAAATTTGTCTAAAATGAACAAATTTGATATGAAAATAGGGGTTTCTAGACCATCTAAGCATAATGGCAAGGTCCATTTGGGTTGAAAATTCTCCAATAAAAAGTTGTTCCCCAGATCTGAGCTTCAAACCATTTTTTGCTATTATGTCATATGGTGGCCAAATTGAGTGAAACAAAAGCCAAATTTAACTTTCTTGAGCCTCTCGGATGCAATGACATAGTAAAAAATGAGCTACCACTATATTTAGAATAGCTACAATCACTAGATCTCACAAAAAAAAACACATGCAAATATAGGATTAGGAGTTCTTCATAATTCCTTTATGATTCACTAGATTGTTTGAAAAGCAAGAGAAGAGCATACGAGAATTTATAAGATCATGCAAAAAATTCTAATATCCTAATCAGGAATCCAAGTACTCAAAACTCTCAAAATCTAAGCTTTAAACCATGTTAGAAATCTAAAATAGATGATAACCAAGAATTTTTATGACAGCGATAAGCTATTAAACTGTAAATGAAATAACTAAAATGATTAATTTGTGGTATGGATGCTAACATATGGTTTTAGGACATAAAGCACACCCATAAATCCAATTTCACTCAAGGGTAACCCTAAATATCTCAATGCAAAAGAGAAAGAAATATTCTAGTAGCGTTGTCCTAGGGGCTGAATATGATCTAATGAGGAGTCAACACCAAGTTTAAACTTGGAATAGACAATGAAATGCAAGATGTAATGTAAAACCCTAATTGAATGCAAACTAAAACTAAATGATCTAGAAAAGTGAACAAAACAATACAAAAAACTGTAAAATAGAATGTGTGCACCTGGGAATCCAGAAAAGGTTGAATGGAGGTCTAAATCACTGAAAATTCTGTTGTCAAGGCTCACTAGGACTCATTTGCCAAGCTGGGTGAATCAATCCTATTTCTAGGAAACTGTGCGGGAATAGGTTTCTGCCAAAAAGGTATCCAAATCTGCAAAATCTTGAAAATGTACTGGAATTGGGACTCATTCGCTAGAAGTGGCGAATCGGTCTAGTTGAGCTTTTCTAGAACTTCAAAGTATGAATTTGCTCTTTTTGGTCTGTTCAACTCTTCCTGATCGGTTTCTTGATCCGAAATTGCAATTTTCCACAGGTAAGTCTTCTCCAATGTTCTCCAATGCTTGATGACAACTTTGATAACTTAGGGCTTTTGACAACTTTTCTCCAATCTTACTCCTTAGGAAATCCACAACCTAGACCTGCAAATCACACACAAAGGAGAGGGGAAAATGTTGTTGGGTTAGTGGATAGGGTTTTGCCTTGGTCAAACCCCATGTTGGTAATTAAACCTTGGAATGAAAGCAAATGAGAATGTAGAATGATGAATGAACAAAAGATGATGTTGCAACTCACCAAACTCTTCAATAAAGTGCTGCAAATATGCTTGAAATGGTTGCAATGGATGTGGTTCTTGATCTTTGATTGAATGATGTTGATCTTGAATTGAACACTTGCTTGAATCATAAACCGTACATCACAATTGTTAGCACAATAACAAACATGACATATAAAGTCTTTGACGTGATGATTGATGCTCTTGAATGCTTGATAATCTTCCCTTGAATGCACATGAATTCTCTTGTGAACTCAATTTTCTATAAGGATAAACACTTGAATACTTGTTAGGAGAAAATAAGAGAAAGAACCTTGTATTTATACTCAATTATGCAAGAATTTTTGAAATTACAATACTACAAGCTGACATCAAATCTAGGAGAATAAAATCCCACCTAAAATCTGAATTAAATTTGATTTTGGGCCACACAAGACTCATTCACCCAAGATGGCTAATGAGTCTCATCTAACATAATGTATGGGACCAAAAATCAAAAGTGCTTAGAAATGTGTGAAAACTGGTTTAGGGCCAAAAGATCTAGGTGGGACCCATTCGCCCAAGGTGGCGAATGAGTCCCAGATCCCTAAATATGGGGCACACAAGCCAAATAGACCTGAATTATGATTGGTGTCAGGATTATCCTTGAAAATATGTTATAAATGAGGATTGTGGATGCAAAATGGGGCCAATTCAAGCATAAGAAATCCTAGAGAAATGTGAAAGTTTGTTACAACACTTTACAACACCCCAAATAAGGCAAAGTTAATGTTGATTTTAGTTAAAAAGAGGTTTATTAGGTTGATAAGACCTTAGAAAAGTGTGAAAGTGTGTTACAACACTTCACAACACTTTAGCAAGGTGTCATTTAAATCCATTAGTTCATAAGGTCCCATGACCTAATGTGAATATGTCAAGCATATTACAACCCTGAATCAAGGCCAAGTTAAGGGGACCTTTTTTCATCATTACATCTAGCCCCCACTTTAGTGAGAGAAGGAACTTGCTTCCAACTCACACTAAAGTAGACCAAATGCAACAACAACCAAGGGGGGTTCGAATGTACCAATGTTTACAAGATAGGATAACCATGACCAAGGGAGTGTGCAAGCCCCCAGGACCAAGGTCCTATGGCAAACCAAAATAAGTACAAAATAACACACATGAAAGTGGTAAAGAGCAACAACACACACACGCATGCACTACCAAAGGATAAAAGATAAAAGATAAAAGAGAGTTGGATCAAGCTTCAGCCGTTTGTCCATCATGATGTGGATCAGATCTTAGCTATTTTTTGAAAAATGCATACTCACTCTGTGGCAATGAAACTCTTGGTTGTCCAGTTGGTGAGAAGTCCAAAAAGGTGAGAAACATACATTCATGGATGGTATGTACTCACACACACATGCGAGTGGCTATGGGGAAATTCATGCCTCAGTCGAGCTTCCCGCTCAAACCATACCAAAGTTATGCTTCTTGATAACTTTAATAAGGCGCCACACAAAATGATCTTCGAGCTTCATGAGACAAGAAAAAATTTGTATGCTTGGAGATCATGAACAAAAAATATGGCTCTACATGCATGCAAGGTGGCCATATAACAACAAATGCAAAGAACATTCAAAGGAGTCTTGATTAGTTCATGCAAGGTCTTTAACTTAGGAAACATTGTGCTTAATGTCTCCAAGAGAGGACCAATCAAAGAATAATATTCACAACTTAGGGGATGTAGTGTTTCACATCAAGCCACTAAGAGGAATGTAATATGCTAAGAGAGATCACGCTCATGAAGGACATCACACCCAATGTCATCCACAAAGTGAAAAATGCATTGTATAAAGTAAGAATGCACTATGAACCATGAAAAAGGAAAATGTAAAAGAATAATGCCAATGTATGCCCCACTTTAAAGAAATTGCTAAACACCATGTTGTGAGCAATTACTTTAAAGTAGCAAATGATAAATGCTAACAATAAAGAAGACATGAGAGCCAACTTGGAAAGCCCTATGACAACTCATATGTTTCCAAGTAACGCTATGTCATGAAAAGGAAAAGTGGTTCCCCCAAAATGAAAACACTAAACACATAAGGGATCTATGGATTTGGGGTCAGTAAGTTCTTGCTACAATGTTTATAGAGAGCTCGAAACTATCATCATTCCCCAAATACACATAGAATTGGAAGAATGACACAAAGAGAGCAAAAATAAAGAAAAATATTTCGGGTCAACATGGAAGAGACATGAATGTCTCGATGTCTTGTGTCATCCCCAAAAGGAAAACACAAGACAACTAAAAAAGATAAGAAAAAGAAAAGGAAAAGATCTTGGGTCAACATGGAAGAGACACAAATGTCTCGATGCCTTGTGTCATCCCCAAAAGGAAAACACAAGATGTAATTGAAAAAGATAAAAAGGCGAAAAGATAATCAACATAGAGAAGAATGAAGGTACAAATAGAGGAATATCACAGAGAGAGAGAGAGAGAGAGAGAACATCAAACAACACGTCATGGGGGATCACATCACGCACATGCGACCACACAAAATTAAATGAAAAATAAATAATGCAAAAGACTAGTAAGGAAAATGTGAGTCAACCTATGAGTAGGTCATCCACCTCCCAATCTCAGTCTATATAAGTGGAAGATAGACAATGAACCTAAGGGACAGTGAAAAATTCATTACTAGGACAAGGCTATCTACCTCTTTCCCCCATTGAGTGCAAGACAAGAATGAGATGAGGTGGGTGATGGAAAAAGGTCATGTAATAGTGAGAATAGAATGTTATACAGCCATTGCATGACAAGGGGATGAAAAAGGATGTTAAGAAATCACTCGATGACAATCGTTTCCATTGAAGTGAAAGTTGTTCAATACTAATTTGAATGCATGACACTCATCAGTAGTATGTCCAAGAGTTCTATGGTATCGACAATGTGGAAATTTTCCATCTTTGGGATATAGCACTAGTCTATCTTTAATTGGTGGTAATGTTATTAGTTCTTTGTTCAAAATCAATTATAGTTTCCTTTCACTTTCAAGTGGTGGAAAAGGAAACTTTAGTTTTTGTGACTTGTAGGGCCTCTTGCGCCTGCTAGATTCGCCAATTTCTCGAGTTGAAGGTTGACGAGGAGGACCTAAGGTGATCCTATCATCCTTGTCATTGTTGTGAATGATTGGTTGTTCTTTAGGAAGGACATTCATATCGGGAGGAGAATCCAAGATCACCATACCATCATTATGAAGTCTTAGGTATTCTTTATGAGCACTTATGTTGTGAGAGGGATCTTGATATCCTAACCCTTTTGTGTTTTCATTAATTGGGATTTTCTCTAGGAGTTGATGGATCTTATGTTTTCTTGTTGTATCGTATCCTTGTTTACTCAAGACCATGAATCCTTTTCCATATGTTTCTTCTATATTTATGGGAGTGTTTGTTACTTTGTTATCATAAAATGGTTGAGTGTTTGCTTGTTTAGAGGAACTAGGTCCGCCTATTGTAGGGAACTTAGGTTCAACTTTTGTTTCAGGATGTAGGTAACCAAACATCTCAAGAGGTGGTATTGTAGGAGGATTTGGTTGTTTCATGGATGGATAAAAAGATGCATTAGCTTCAAGGTTGTTAAGACAATAATTTAAGAACTTATTCATGCTTCCATCATCTTCTCCAATGATGTCAACATCACGAGGAGGACATGCATTAGGATTTGATTGAGCATGAGTGAGTTCAACATCGTTAGGGTCATTTCCAAAAGTACAACTTGACACATCCACTACGGACTTTAAGGACATCCACATCTTACTAAAGCACATATACATGATGCTAATTTCATATTCGAAACTATGCAATAATGTTTTATGGAATGTTTTATATGCAATTTTCAATTTAAGCAATGCACAAGACTAAATGCAGTGAATCAGATGAAATGAAAAATCTGTAAAATGAAACAAAAATGTAGTAACAAAAAAAAAAACTTAGGAATTGAATTTTAAATGCCAAAAAATGCAATGCAGAATATGCAAAGGGATTGATTCGCCCAAGGTGGCGAATGAGTCCCAGTGAGGACATTTTTCAAAAAAAAAAGAAAATTTTAATTGCTTTTTTATGCTTTTTATGTTTTCTGATATGTATCTGAGATGAAAATGCATATTTTGATTGTTTTTCAATGAAAGAAGATGCAAAAATTCAAGACAAATGAGCTTTCACTAATGCAAAATTTGAAACCCTGAGATGCAATTTAACTAATGCAAATCCTAATGCAATGTTAATGCAAGCTAGATAATGCACTCCAAATCAAAATCAGGATGTTCTAAATACAGGTTCACCAAAATGAAATGATGGATTTGTGGTATGGATGCCAACATATGGTTTTAGGACATAGAGGACACCCACAAATAAAATTTCATTCAAGGGTAACCCTCAAGATATCAATGCAAAGGAGAAAGAGATCTTGCAAGAGGGCTTGTCCTAGGGGCTGAATATGATCTAATGAGGGGTTCACCACCAAGTTTAAACTTTGAATATACAATGAAATGTAAGATGTAATGTAAAACCTTAATTGAATGCAAACTAACACTAAATGATCTAGAAAAGTGAACAAAACAATGCAAAAAATTGTAAAACAGAATGTGTGCACCTGAGAATCTAGAGAAGGCTGAATGGAGGTCTGAATCACTAAAAAATCTACTATCAAGGTTGATTGGGCCTCATTCGCCAAGCTGGGAAAATCAGTCTTGTTTCTAGGAAATTGTGCGGGAACAAGTTTCTGTCAAAAGAGTATCCAGATTTGCAAAATCTTGAAAATGTACTAGAACTAGGACTCATTCACCAAAAGTGGCGAATCAGTCCAATTGAGCTTTTTTGGAACTTCAAAGTTTGAATCTGCTCTTCTTGGCATGCTTAGCTCTTCCTAATTGGTTTCTAGATCCGAAACTATAATTTTCCACAGTGTAAGTCTTCTCCAATGTTCTCCAATGCTTGATGACAACTTTGACAACTTAGGGCTTTTGACAAATTTTCTCCAATCTTTCTCCTTAGGAAATCTGCAACCTAGACCCGCAAATCACACACAAAGGAGAGGGGAAAATGTTGTTGGGCTAGTGGATAGGGGTTTGCCTTGGTCAAACCCATTGTTGCTAATTAAACCTTGGAATGAAAGAAAATAAGAATGGAGAATGATGAATGAACAAAAGACAATGTTGCAACTCACCAAAGTCTTTAATAAAGTGCTACAAATATGCTTGAAATGGTTGCAATGGATGTGGTTCTTCATCTTTGATTGGATGATGTTGATCTTGAATTGAACATTTTCTTGAATCATAAACCCTACATCACAATTGTTAGCACAATAAAAAACATGACATATAAAGTCTTTGGCATGATGATTGATGCTCTTGAATGCTCTTGAATTCTTGATAATCTTCCTTTGAATGCACTTGAATACTCTTGTGAACTAAATTTTCTATAAGGATAAACACTTGAATGCTTGTTAGGAGAAAATGAGAGAAAGAACCTTGTATCTATACTCAATTATGCAAGAATTCTTGAAATTTTACACTACAAGTCGACATAAGATCTAGAAGAATAAAATCCCGCCAGAAATTTGAATTAAATTTGATTTTGGGCCACACGAGACTCATTCACCCAAGATGGCGAATGAGTCCCATCTCACATAATGTATGGGACCAAAAATCAAAAGTGCTTAGAAATTTGCGAAAATCGGTTCAAGGCCAAAAGATCGAGGTGGAACCCATTCTCCCAAGGTGGTGAATGAGTCCTAGATCCCTAAATCTGGGCCACACAAGCCAGAAACACCTAAATTATGATTGGTTGATGATTGGTGTCGGGATTATCCTCAAAAATATGTTATAAATGAGGCTTGTGGATGCAAAATGGGGCCAATTAAAGCATAAGAAAGCCTAGAGAAATGTGAAATTTTGTTACAACACTTTACAACACCCTAAATAAGGCAAGGTTAATGTTGATTTTAATTAAAAAGAGGTTTATTAGGTTGATAAGACCTTAGAAAAGTGTGAAAGTGTGTTAAAACACTTCACAACACTTTAGAAAGGTGCCATTTAAATCGATCAGTTCATAAGGGCCCAAGACCTAATGTGAATATAGGTGAACCCACAAAAGTGGTTTAAAATTTGAGTGAGGAAGGAAAACTTCCAAAAACCTCACCCATGCAAAAAAAATTGTTTTGAGGGGTTCGAGCGAACCACTTTGCATGTGGGAACCCGCGTTTCCCATTGTGGAAAGGGGGTTCGATCAAACCCTGGTTCGACCGAACAAGGGTTCGACCGAACAAGGGTTCGACCGAACAAGGGTTCGACCGAACAAGGGTTCGACCGAACAAGGGTTCGACCGAACCCCCTTTTTCACAACTTCCCACCCTCTGTCACAAAAAGACTCGAGATTTTCGCCCTTCGAAGCTCGGGTTGAGGATGAAAATGGAGGAGACTTCACATACCCAGCTGGAAGATGGTAGTCCTTAGAACGAGCTATCCAACGAATATGATTTTAATATGTTTTGGTTTTATTATGTATGTCTTGTTTTAGTTTTATTAAACATAGGTTTTTCACCGAAAATCAAGCTCTGTGTTTTGCACATGTGGAAAAATAGCAAATTATCAAAATAAATTTTGTAAAAATATGTTCGTGCTGGGTATTGATGTCCTTGATCCATTAAAAATAAATAAATTGAATTTCGATACATACATAAAACGTTATGTTGTATACAGTCCGCCTATGTCTGAATTGCAATTGGTTTGACTTCAAAACTTGATTAAGGAAAAAATATTCAATAAAAAACTATGAGACCAAATGAAAGTGCTAGATATCATACTTACAAATCTAAATTCGAAAAAATTAGAATTTTATCCTTCATACAAAATTTTTTTATGCTGTATACGATGAGCGTCACTTTTTAAAAATGTTGTTTTTTGAAAAAACCAGTTTTCGTGGGAGATGGAAAAAAAAGTGGAATCTGATTCCAATTTTTTTAATTTTAGAATCTACAAACAAAATGTGATGAGACTCTAGTTTGCATCACCTTCAAATTCCTCATGGTTTAGCCGCTATAGGTGCTCGAATATGAAGTTTTAGTTAAAAATAAAAATTGCAGTGTCCAGTTTGGCCAAAAATTGTAAACCACTATTGTGGGATCACCCATATGTCAGGCATATTACAACACTAAATCAAGGCCAAGTTAAGGGGACCTTTTTCTGTCATTACATTAACATAATTACATACCCAAAATTCCAAGAGATGTGCAAATGTCAATATGACAAGATTGCATTAGGAGGTCAAAGCAAATCTGTTGAATAATGATTGCATGTATCAAGGTACATGTATGCCAAAGTATGCAAGCTTAATAAAAGTGTAGGAAAAACTTATAACTAAGGAAAAACAAATTAATTCACTAGGAAAATAAAAGCCTACACAAACATTTATTATACTTTCTACTATTTTTTTGATCGATAAATATGATGCTATCAAGGTCACACCTGTCTATTAATATTTCCACCTTCTACATATGTGTATGCATTTTTGTAGCTCAACCCTTATACAACCAAAATGAGTTATCACTACCAAAATTGGCTCTACTTATCCTTTGCATAATGCTTTTGAGCAAAAGTATGACAATCTACTACCCTTTCTATTCTAATTTTTTTTGTTATATATTCTCTTAATATACTAAAAACTATTACATATTAATAGATTTTTTAGATGCTAGTCTTCCACCACAACCTTTGCACCTTCCTCATGCTTGTTGCCCACTTTTGTGAACAACTAGTTAGCTTCTCCTATTGTGATGCCATCCACATAACCCTTGAGGAAATTAATTCCCATATTTGCCTACTTCTCATTCCTTCGATGTTCATTCCCATTCCCCATACCACAAATGGCACCAACGAGGTACTCTGCCTTGCACCAATTTATGGCCACCCTCTCCCATCTGGCATGAATCCCCTTCCCAGAATTGCACGGTCCAAGTAGCTCTTTAGCCCACCACACCATTGAGACCATACTAGTCGCTTCATCATCTTTCTTGTTGTTCACACCTACGTCGAGCAACATTGCTAAGAACATGGACACAATATTTGAGTTCACTCTGTATTTACCATTCCCACTTATATAGACATCGCTCAACACCATCTACAGTGCATGAAATATAATGCTTGCTATAGTCTTAAATACTTCCATCAACCTTCATTTAGAAATTTCACCATAAAATGTCATTTGCCTCTTCCTCATTACCATGCATATTGCAATATCCATCTTCTCTGCACATCTGTTTGGAAAAATAAAATGACAAATTATTTAAAAGATTGTAATCCTTCTATATCTTTTGAATATGTATAAATATTATTTTATGAATATCAATGTGGACACTATTCATCAAAAATAAACATAAAACTAAATGACAACACAAATTTCACCTTACTTCTACTATAGAAGCCAATCTGGCATGGGTAATAAAACCTAGTCCCTGTTCAAAACACCCATCCCCTTTGGCTGTTATGATTACTTTCTTTGACCAAGCAGAAATTTCAGATTCAAAAGCAAGAAATAAATGAACCCACCCTAACACCCATTTTCTTTCAGGCAAAAAGAATTACCCTTCCACCATGCATTGTCATATCACCAAGGTTTGACTCTGCACGTGCGCCTATTGGGATTCTTTTTGTACAACGACAAAGAGTCTTTCACTGTCCCTTTTGATTTTGTGACAACCCTAAGCTACCATCCATTAAAACGACAAAGCAAGCATTTCTGCCCAAAACATCCCCCTTCTTTGAAAGTTAGCAGAAAAAGGTCGGATAATTTCAAATGAATACAACTATATCACACGTATTGTGAGGTGTGCTTACATCAGCCTATGCATGAAACAATGATGAACACTAGTACTAGACCTGTCTCACATCTCAGAAGCTACTTCACCATTATTCCTCCTCTTTACAATGTACCTTCTCCATAAAGCTAAAACCAATCAAGGCAAAAAACTTCTGCACGTAAAAATCTAACCTTTTGTAGGCACAGAAGATTAGGAAGATAATTCACCTGCTTAAGTTATGGATTTGCAGGCCTGACAGAAAATATCATAACCAGAAAATCTTACTACTATAATAATAACAATGCTTTTTATGAACTTGGGTACTGTTCAGAAATATTAATTGAGCCACTAAATAGTTACTGTAGAGCACGCAAGGCCTTGCAAAGAGAGATATTCTGATTGTTTTCTAACAGATGGGACGAGACAGAATGAGCACGGACTCATAAAAGGTAGTATTATTATGATAATGTTTTCAGGTAAAAATAAATTTGGCAGTCAACGTACTGACAGCCATTTTGTTCAGCTTCATACTTTTTGGCTGATTATGTGAAGAAAATGATGGATTTGGGCTGAGAAAACGAGAGGAATTAGACAGGTGCATGACAAATGACAAGTTTATGCCAACTTGGAGAAGCAATTACAGTATTACGGATACCCAAATCTTTTGGTTAAATGATAATGATTATGAGGAGAGGATTTGATGGATCATTAGTAATCACGTTTTGCCTGGAGTTCGAGGACATCTCTGCTTTAGTCAGAGAGCAAAAAGACAATTAATGGCCGTGTTCATAGCTGCTGAAATAAGAGGTCTCAGGGGACAATTGAATAGAGACAAAAAATAGGCTACTGGCTGGCTGCGCACTTTTAGTGCCATGCAAATTTATTTGAAACCTACCTTAGTTAAGATCCTGGCTTTTTTTCATCATGATGCCTGCCTCATTTTTTGAAATTTTAATGTGGAAAATTTAATTTAAGTTGATATTTATATTTATATAGGAATATCGGAGTACATTTTGAGGAGCCTAAAGAAACCAGAGTGTCAAAGCTTGAACGAGTAGTACAAAGGTTTGGAAGGCCCTCATCAGTCTACGGTAGATTCAATTTAATTTGAAAGGATATATCTAGATAAGCCCACTTGAGGTTTTTTTTTTTTTTTTTTTAAAGAAGGAAAAGAATTACAATTCAGGAATTACAGCAGCAAGTATAACAACAGTACATAATGCTGCTACAGCAGAAACATTTAAAGAAACAGTCTAGAATACATGAAAGAATAGCTGTAAGCTAAGTCGGTATTACATGAAGATCAAAAGTCAGCATATTTGAATCAGATGAGGTTATTTAAGTTTCCTTTCCCTTAGTGGGTAGGGGTTTCCTTTAAGGGAAAGGGCCCCAGTGGGTAGTGGTTCAATGGTGGGTATAGAAGTACGTCTGGTTGAGCCCCATAGTGAGTAGGCTTAATATCCAATAAACTTACAATTAATATTCAATTGCAAAACACTTTTATCCATGGAGTTCACAAACTGACAAATCATGTGATGCCACATTAGCACACCAATAATACATGACTTAGTAACCCACTATCAGTCTCACCCTTTTTTTGGGTCTTTTTGGATACCTTGACAAAAAGCATGTTGATGTGGCAATTTGATGATGTGGCCTTGAAACCAATTTTTATAAGCATGGGATTTGCCAAATAAGTTGTTGTACAACAAATCATGTGATGCCACATCAACACACCAATAAAACATGACTTAGAGCACAACTATTGGTCTCACTTCTTTTGGACCTTTTTGGACACCTTGACAAAAAACATGTTGATGTAGCATCATCTTTGATGATGCGGCCCTAAAACCTTAGTTATAGCCAGGGGACTTGTCAAGTAAGTTACTGTAAAAAAATTGTGAGTGATTTGAGATTTCCACGTAGGATTTTGAGAAGCGTGAAGTTAGGTTGCTCAACTACTGGGTCTTCTCCCCTAGGAGTGAGGTTAAGAGAGCAATAAATTTCTAGAGCTATTCAAATCTAATATGTTATATGAAGTTATTCAATTTATTCTTTCAATTATGTGTTATAAATCAAACCACCACTTGAGTCTTATGAATGTTGATGATTATTTGAAGTAGAAGAAATACTTTTAATATAACTTGTTTTCTTCCTTTTAAATGATGATATTGGTGGTGATAGTGAAAATGATGATAGTGGCATTGATAGTGATGATGCTGGTGGTGATGGTTTTGTGTGTCTTTTTAATTAAATGATTTTTAGGATCTATTAAAAATAATATTTTAATATACAATTTAATTTATTATTATTTTTTATTAGAAAAATGTATTATATTAATAAAAGAAAAAAGAATTTACAAGAGTATGGAAGTGCCTAGAAGAGGCACATCCCAACCAAAATGACTGAAAGAGATGATAATACAAAAAAGCACTTGAGCACATATCAGCTAAGTCAACGAAAAGAAAGTTGCTAAGGGCAACACACAATTTACAAGAGAATCACTTTTCTCCAAGAGTGAGTAGTACATGTTTTTTCGTAATGACTAAACATTGGGAGTAGATATCCATTATGTTTTTTAGCAATTTCTACCAACTGATACCAAACTTTAGATAGTTGAGTTTGCAGCTCTGAGATGTTACTGTGTTTCTCCTTCATTGCTTTAGTAATAGTTGACTGCTGCAAAATAATATTAGAGAATAAACCGTGCATGATCACTTTTATAGGGAGAAAAGCATTAGAAAACTTGTAGCTTTACATATGAGCAACCAAATATATTGAAGGATACATTGACAAAAAGATTTTGAAACTATATTCTAAGAAAAAAGCAGCCCTAAAAGAGCTGATTTCCATTTTATTTTTTTGTTAAACATGTCAGGAATAAGAGTCATAATTGCTTGCCAAATTAATTGTGAATGTTTGTATGACCAAAATGCATGTTTGGTGGTTTCTAACTTGTGACAAAAAGGACATTTGGTGGATTGATTACATAGAAAGGTGAGGCGTTCTCCCACAACAATTTTGTAATGAATAATCTTCCATGCTAAAAATTGAGCTTTGGCCTTAGCTTTTGTTTTCCAAACAACAATGCTCAAGTTGAACCATTTGGACTTGGACCAATTTAGATTCCATTTCAGATTTAATCTAAGATGAATTTTAATTGGGGGAAGGATATTAAGGTAAATAAGTTTGAGAGGGAAAATTTCAATATTATAGCTTGGAAACCACCTCCAATGCTTGAAAAAGTTGCAAGAAATGGGAGTACATATTTTTAGTTGCAGCTCTAAAGGAACAACATCTTGCACCTTGTGAATGTCATTGATAAGAGCATTAGACAACCTGAAGTCTTGCTTAAATTGCATGTCACTTTTCCAAGTTAGAGTTGTGAAATCCCAAATATCCCTGAATTCCTTAATGCCTTTTTTGAATAAGAGTTTGCTATGCAACTGAGGGATAGTCGCTAAAGGTTGCTCATGAAAGAAAATTAATCTATTCCACCAAATAGAGGAAGCAGTGAAACTCATGCCATGACTAAGATCTTGTCCTTTACATTCAAGAAGAAGAGAAACATGTTGCCAAGCTTTCCATATTCTTAAAAATTGTTTAGAGGCTTGAGGTTTGAAGTATTTAGCCATTAGCATTTTATCTCTCCACCCAACCTCTTTCCAAGCATTATTAGCTCTATCTATAACAATTCTATGCCTAATAAGTGTTTTCCATGGTGTTGCTCCATTAAGAGATCTAGTAATCCATTTAGCAACAAGGCATATCCCTTGTGTGAGGTAATCAATTACTCTTAAACCCCCTTTATTTTTTGGTTGGATGCAATATTACCATGAAGCAATTAGAAGACCTTTTTTGTTATTCTATTTTCCTCATAGAGACCCTCTAATTAACCGAGTTAGCTGATTATAACTATTTTTGGAAGGAAGCCAACATGATGAGATGCAAACATGACTGGCTATGAGGATTTTGTTAGCAATTTGAATGCGTCCAACCACAAATAAAAATTTGTTTGACCAAAGTTGGAGCTTTCTTTTTACTTTATTGATGAACCATTTCCACATTTCAGATAGTGAAACTCCTATTCCAAAGGGAATGCCTAGGTATCTTGAAATTACTCCATGCTTGTTGAATTTCCACTGTGGGAGAATCCAAGGAGGTAGTTTATCAGATGAAGTCATCCAAAATTTAGTTTTACTATGAGAAAGTTGTGAGCCACTTGCTGAACAAAATAGGTCTAAGACACCCATGGTGTTATTAAGTTCTTCTTGAGAATTTTGAATGAATAGTAAGTTATAATAAAAAAAATGAGAGTTGAGAGCAACATCATTTCTATGTAGAGAGATACCATAAATGAGATTTTTCTTTTTAGCATGAATTAAAAGGTATCCAAGTGCATCAACTGTGAGAACATGGAGGAAAGGAGCTAAAGGGAAACCTTATCTTATCGATCATTGAAGAGGAAAGGCCTGAGTGATTGAACCATTGATAGCCAGGTTAGAATTAACATCAACAAAAAAAGACTTTTAACATGTGAAATGAGGTTAGCTCCAAAGCCTAACCGTTTGAGCATTTTTAATACAAATTGCCACATAATTCTATCATAAGCTTTGTCAAAATCCAATTTGATGAGGAGGCAGTTTTGTCTTGTTTTTTGAGACCATTCAATATCTTCCCAATCAAGCACAATTTTTTCAAGAATGAATCTCCCTCCTATAAGCCCAGTTTGTGCAAGTCTAACAATTTCTTGCACCATTTGTTTAATTCTTTTGGCAATAACTTTAGTAATAATCTTGTAGGAGGTATTAAGGAGGGTGATTTGTCTCCAACCTACAATGTTAGTCTCATTTTTCCCTTTGGGAATTAATTTTATCAGCCCTTGATTGATAAAAGAACCTGAGTATCCCTTAGAAAATGCTTCTTTATAGACCTCATAAAATCCTTCCCTAATAAATGGCCATAATATTTTGTAAAATTTTGCTAGTAGGCCATCAATCCTGGGACTTTTAGATTCAACCATATCGTTCAAGGAAACATACAACTCTTCAATGGTGAGCAAGTGGTCTAATTAAGTTTGTTGATCAAATCCAATCTTGCTAGGAATGCAAGTGCCAACCTTATCTTCAACTATTTCTTGCATCTGGTCTCCTCCAACATGATAAAAAATAGTTGATAATGTTGAAAGAAGAAGGATTTAATATCATCAAGATTGTTGAAAGCTTGTGCCCCTCTTGGTCATGTATAAACATTATTCTTTCTTTGGAATGTTTGTTCTTGAGGTAACTAAAAAATAATTGTGTTCCCTTGTCTCCATATTTCATCCAATATAGCCTAACCCTTAATTGTGCTCCTTGACCTCGATAAAATTCAAATATTATGATTTTTGTTTCAACAACAACAACATGTTGAAGAGAGATGTTAGTTGCTGTTGAATTTATAATAATTTTTCTTTTTTCCAATTGATGTCTTAATGTTTTTCCATTCTAGATCTTTTTCTAGCTATTCTTTTCCCATAAGATCTTAGGAAGGTGGTGCAACATAGAATAGCTTCATTCCACCATTGTAACCAACCGGATTTATGCTGAGGTATAAGGACTTCATTCCAAATGGAGATAAGAGAAGCAAGGCAGTCAGGATGGTTAAAGTGGGAGGTGTTGAGCTTCAAGTGTAGGCTAGCAGGCTGGGAAGGACAAGAAGAAAGTTGACATGTTGACAAAATTATGAGGTGGTATGAAAGGGAGGTAGTAGCATCAAATTTAATAAGAGTTCTATGCGAAGAAGGGCCAATGGAAAGGGAATTAAAAAGGTAAAATCTATCAATCCAGCTAAGTTTCCTTCAATTACCCTTTCTTGAGTTGGACCAAGTGAACCAATGGTTGAGATACAAGCCTCTTTTGTTTAGAATAAGATTTTAAACTCCCATAGTATTCCTCATTAGGATCCAAGCATCAAATTATTTTTGGGAAATTTTATGAGGGTTGAACCAACTTCTATCATAGTGATTTTACACCATGTTGAAATCACCTCCCCAAACCCATTTAGCCATGGGGAGGTCATTAACCATCCATTCCCAAAGTTTGATTCGAGAAGGGGAGTCATTGGGAACATAGATGGAGAAAAAACCAACGGAGCTTGCTTGGAGAAATAATAAGAACCACACAACCACACGCAATTATTATTGGGATCAACTCTTGAAGAGATGATAAACTTGGCTAACCAAGGTACAATTCCCAATGCTACACCGCCTCTTCCATCACTATGTAGAGTGGTTTTAAACTATCCATCCCTCCATAAGGATTAAGAGCAAGTTGGATTCGGGTTTCTCCAATTTTGACTTCTTGCAAGAAAATTACATCTGGCTTGTGAATTTGCAAAGCTTTCTTGACATGCAATTTTCTTGAGGGGATAGATAAACCCCTAACATTCCATGACATGACATAAATTTTTATTGAATTTAAGGTAGGGAGTCCATATCCTCTGAGTCTAGAAATTTGAACTTATTCTCCCATAAACATTCTTGTTGTTGGAATGGAGTTAATGCCCTAGATAGGTCCTCTCTAGGGAATCTAGATCTTTGTCTAAGAGGAATTGAAGAGGGAGATCTGGCTCTAGGATCAACATGTTGATTCCCATGGTTTTGGTCATTCAGTTGTTGATTTGATATTTCCTTTCTTTTTTTAATCATATTCCAACCATCCTCAAGGATGTCCTCCTTATAAGATGGAGGTTTGTCTGAAAGATAACTTGGCATTAAAGAATGGGGAGGATTATGTAAAATATTTTCCATAGGAGAGGGATGATAGTTTGAAGAAAATATGGAGGGTCTTGATTGAGAGGGGAAAGGGGTTGGTGATGGTTGATTGGAGGGTGGAGAAGGGGTAACATTGCCATGAGGGGATCCTCCATGAGAGTGATGATTTTGAGCTAAGAGAGGAGAAGAAATTGATGAAGGGTTTATTGAAGAAGTGGAGGAATTGGATTTGGGTTTATGAACAAGGCAATCACAAATTAAATGCCCTTCTTTGTGGTAGTAAAAACAAGCATTAGGTTTGTTGAGGTAAGAAATGGGCTAAGAAAAGAAAAAAAATGGACCAATTAGATGCAAGGTATCAATTTTTTTTTGGTTTAAATCAACTTCAATGCAAGTCCTAGGGTGAACAAGTAGACTTGAATACTTATCAACATTATTTTTGCACCATAAAACTCTACCTAATTGGGCTAATATGTCTTTGAGGAATGGGACGAAGACCAAATTCAGAAAGGGGAATTCTACCCATATTGGGTATTGAGACTTGGAGGTTGCTTTAGGGTGGAAATCAAAATACCATGCTTGCAGATAACAAAATTCACCACATATTATCTAGGAACCATAATATAGAGTATCCTATGCATGTTTATCTGAGAAAAAAGTGCAAGAAATGTAACCCTTTCCTATCTCTTTGATAGATTCTAACATCCAACCCCTATTTTCCCATTTACAAAAATCTTGTTTAGAGGGGAATCCTCAAAGGAAAAATAAAATGACTGTTCTTTGCTTACAGTCAGCAATTACATCTAAGACCTCATAAGGGAGAAACCAGTCAAGGGAATTACATCCATTGGTTGCTTCTTGAGGTTGTGGATGAATGCTACACATTCTTTTTTCTGTATGATAATGAGGTTGCTCATTCACCTTTGCTTGACAAGAATTTTGGAGATTTGTCAACAAAACACCAGAGTTGGAGGCTGAATAGGTTTGAGGGCAATGACCAGGGTTAATTTTTGAAGATTAAGAAAAAATTTCTTTCACCATGATTGTATTCAATTCAAGGAGAGCTAAAATGGGGGTTGAGCATGAATTTGAACCACTTCTCGTTGTATTGGAGAGAGAGGGGTGTTGTAAATCTTCTAGGCATGAATAAGGCTTCTCATGTGCTTTCTTCTTCATGGACATGATAGGAACACTGATGGGTTTGTCATAAAAAACTTGTTGGTTTGAAGTGGTGCAATTCTGTACAAGGGCACTTATTGGTGTGAGAAAACAAAGGTTTACTAATAACAAAAGAAATTCCTTAGAAAAAAAACCAACGCTCTCCCCTTCTAATCCAAAAAAATACTATTATTGTGGTGTGCTCGTTGCGACAATTAGGGTTTCGGTTTGTTGTATAGTCAGTTCACCTTCCTGGGAATTATTTGGATTGGAGAGAAAATGAAGGTTTTACAAATTTCTCGATGTTGAGATTGTAGGATTCACACCTTGGAAATTATATTTTAGTTGTAGTATATACAAGTTTTTGCAAAAAAAATTCTCATGGACCTTCCTGAGAACACTTCTGCTCATTCCTTCAAAATTGGTCTCTATTCAATTTTATTTATTCTTAATTTTGTTATACAATGTATTATTAAAGTTTTTCTTGCTTGTATTACCACCTATCACCTCCTTATTCATAAGTTAATCTAGCTAAATTCTTCCATGCTAGTTACTTGCTAGTGAAAGTGATTTAGGTAGTCCCTCTTGCAATATTGCACCCATGTCATAAGGCCTTACATTTAAGAACAATTTTTTTTCTAAAAGTTACAAATTACCAAACTAATGTGGAACATATAGTATAATTGAAGGAATGGAAGGCTTTCTTTCTCCCTCATTCCAAAGGAAATAATTCTATTTGAGAAATGTTGAGATATCAAACAATCTTACCATAATTCCTAACAAACTTCAAGTAATTGTAGTGTCAAAAAATGTACTCCTTTACATTTCACACCATGTTTGGGTCCCTTAATTAAATTGGACTTAATTAAGCCTCTAATTGGGCCAATTCTGCATTTACAAACCTAATTAATTACAATTTATGAAAGGGGAATTGTGATTTAGTTAATGCAATTATCATTTTTAACACCCTGAAATAAATAGGTCCTAGCAATTTAGGTCAGGATCCATTTACCCTTGGGTGAATGGGCCCCATTTAGTTGCTTAATTAAAAGTTTTAATATGTTTTTGGTGGCCTTTTTATGATCCTAAATTCAATTTCAAATGTCGTCTTGTAATGTTAAATTTTTGGGAAATTAGAAAATCACCTATAAAAGCAAAGTCTTTTTATCAACTCAAATCCTATAATTTCATGAGAGAAAAAAGGATAGCAAAGATTATTGTCAAAGGTTTTCAAGAGAAGATTTATCAGTCATTTGTTACAACATTCGATATCTCAAGCATCATGTCAAAGTTATTTTCATCTATGCATGTTTTTGGAGCTAACATTGTGATGTAGGTTTTAAGCATTCAAGTCAAGCTTCAAGCATCAAGATCACATCACCAATCAAGCCATTTCATGCAAGATCAAGACCTTGGAGAGATGTGTTGAGTTTCATTCCTTCAAGGGTTTCAAATCAAGGGTTTGGTGAGTTTCAATATAGCAATTTTTCATTCATCATTCCTTTCATGTTCCAATGTTTCATTTCAAGGTTTAATTACCAAAATGGGGTTTGACCAAGGAAAACCTCCATTCACCAAAAATAAACAAATTTTACCTCTTGTGTGTTTTACAGATCCTAGGTTGAAGAAGGATTGAAGATCTATTAAAAAAGGAAAAATTGCAAAAGTTGTCAAAGTTACAAAAATTGTCAACATTGTCATCAAGCTACAAAAACTCACTTTCAAAATTTAATTCCAATTTTTTTACTGTGAAACCCGAAGGAATCAGAATTGCAGACCAAGGACCAAAGGAATGTAAAAGCACATTTTCAATCCCTATAGAAAGACCCATTCGCTCTTGGGGGAATGAGTCCCAAGAGGACACTCAACACAACCTTTTTGTGATAGGTGCATAAAATCACATATTTCTCACATTTGCTAAAACGTTTTGGATTCTATCATATTAAGGTTTAATTTAGAGGTTTCATGTGTTACATTGCATAACTGCCTTCATTTTTTATTTTTCATCCATCTCCCAAAAGTGCATTTTAGGTTGTTTTACCCAGTCCTCGATCATAAGGAAAACAACAAGATGTCCATCAAGTTTGACTCACATAAGGGTTGAAAGTTAATATTTCCCTAGGGGATCTCTTTTTCCTAATGAAAAAAGGAAGATAGGTGTCTCATACATTCCCCTATTTAAATTTGGTAAAACTTATTTTTTGATGTTTCATTTTGGTGTACCCGACATTGTACATCATTTTTTTTGAATTTTGAGTCCATTCAAACCCTAGATCTAGGATTTTCATTACTTTGCATTGCATTGCATTAGTTTGCATCTCATTTAGGGTTTTAGGTTTTCATTTTGCATCCTTTAAAATCTCAATAATCCTAAAATTTTCATGCATATTACATTAATTTTGCATAGTACTTGCATATTAGTATATGTTCAATCATTCACATTCACAAATATGATCAAAATTGCATTTCAAAAAGTGTCATATTGTTGATCATTTTTCATTCATTTCACTTGTATTTAGACATCAAAATCTAGAAAATTCTGCCACTGAAACCACAGTTTGCCACTAGAAACAGGAAGCCCTAACAATAAGCCTTAGAATCCAATTTGAATTTTTGAAACCCTTGTGCTGAGACCCATTCGCCTTAGGGCGAATCTATCCTTGTATAGGTAGGTTTCCAGATTTCTAGGTACATTTTTAGGTCTATTTTTGCATTCTATTTTTGCTATTACATCTACATTTTGAAAATATAGAATAGTCTGATTTGAATATTAAAAAAAATTGTTCCTTTAGTGCAAATTTGGGGAAAATTAAAAAAATTATTTTTAGTTTTAGTATTAGATTATTGCAGATCTATGGTTGTTTATTTCATCATTACATTGCATTAGATAGATTATTTAAATTTATTTTGAAAATATTAGAAATCATAAACTATCTCAAAACATTAAACAAGAAACTACACATTAAATGGTCAACCTTGGAGAAAGCATAGCTATTTGAAATGTCATATCTCTTTCTACAAGTTAGCATATCTATCAATCCCTTTAGCGGTGATGACTTTGATAGGTTAAATGAAGCCCTTGATGATTTAATTTCACAAGGATCATCCACTAAGGCTTGTTATGACAAACCAAAACAAAGAGAAGTTAATGCAATCACACCTCAACTTACCATTTACCCACCCTCACATCAAAAAACACAAGTTCAAACCAAACTTGTTCTTATCACAGGACCACCTAAAGGAACCATTTTGAATTATGCAAGGCAACTTACTCGTAAATTTTTTTCGCAACAACCAAGTTACAAAACCATTGCTCATACATATAACAAAAGGAAAAATAGATAACCAAAAACAATACCAACTTCATTACCATTGCCTCAACCAATTCTTCCTAGTGCTCCTCAATTTCCTTTGCACAATGGAAAGGAGTATGACCTTGTGGAACAACTTAAAAACACTCCTACTAAGATTTCTTTATGTGACCTTATTCAATATTTACCTAATTACCATATCATGCTTCAAAATTCTTGGCAACAAGTAGTTATACCTCCTAGTGCACAACCAAACGATGTAGCAACCCTAATCCAAGGTATGAATTCGGTTAACATTGACATTATCTTTCACCAAGATAAGTTACCTCTAGTGGAGATACAAAAACAAAATGAAGCCTTCATGGTAATGGTGGTCATTAACAAATGTGGAAGAAAAATGACTCTCATTGATAATGGCTCGACTCTTAATGTGCATAGTGTAAAATTTTTAGATAAGGTTGGAGTGGATAAGAATATGATTGAACCTGATTCTTTAGTTGTTTGCGGATTTGATAATGTGGGAAAAAAACCTCTTAGTGTGATAGCATTTCCTATTAGAGTTGGAAAGGTCAAATTGCAATCTCCTATCCATGTGATGCCTCAAGATCTCTCATACAATCTTCTTTTGGGTAGAAAATGGATCCATGAGATGAATGGGGTATCTTCAACTCTTCATCATTTAATGAAGTATGTCTATAACAATAAGGTCTATACAATCAAGCTAGACCCTCACCCGAAAATTTGTTTGCACACTGAGAAATACAATGAAAGTCCTTTGAAAACATTGATACCAAATTCAAAAGTAGAACCTGTGCAAGAGGAAGAAAAAGAGAAGAATATTGAAGAAGTCACAAATCTATTAGATTATGTTTGGGGTTCCTTATATTTTACACCTACATCCATGGGAAAATACAAGATTACACACAAACCAAGAAAAGATAAATAATTTTCCATAATATCCACATAAGTTGTCATCAAAAGCACGCGAGTCTACAAATTTTAGCAAAGAAGAAGAAAACAACACTTACACATCCACATATGAAGAGTATGATCATGAGAAACCACCAAATCCAAAAGAAATGGAAAATATTTATGGAAGAGGTTATGAGCTTTTGAAACAACTTGGTTATAGTGGAAAAGAATGTGGTGCTAGAGAACAAGGCATTTGTGTCCTTATAGAGCCTAATATACAAGAAACAACTAGTGGTCTTGGTTATTGTCCCTCAAAACAAACAAAAGCATAAAAAAAGCCTTCACTTAATAGCAACACTCTTACAAAAGATTCTTCTAAGACAACTTTAACCTTGGTGCATCTTGAACTCATATATACTACATGTGGGGATATCTCATTGCATATACATGAAATTGATACTTTTCCTACTCATTATAATAAATAAGATTAGATATTGATCCTTGTCATGTGGTAGTTGTAGTATCATAGCATATTCACTACCATGCATGAGGATACAAACTTGGATTTATGTAATCATATTTCCTTTTTGCAAGGAGCAATATATGATCATCTATTTTCAGCTCACCTTTTTCCCTTGGGGGGCAAGGGGTTAGGTAGCCTTGCCCTAGTATGACACTTGTCATTTCCTCTTTTGGCCAGTTGTCTACTTTCTATGTATAAATAAGAGCAAGCGTGGGATGTGGACGACATGCCTTAAGTTGGCTCACATGTGACGTACTTTTTAGCATTACATTTTTGGGGCAACCCCTTTTTCATGATGTAACTCTATTTTGGAAACCTATGTTTGACATAGGGATTTCTAAATAAATCTCTCATATATTGGAATTTTTTATGTTCTACTTTAAATTAATTACTCACAATACGATGTTTACCAATTTCTTTAAAGTGGGGGCATACACGTTCCTGCTCATTGTTGCTTTAAAGTGTGGTCATCTTACTTAATGTGATGTCTCTTCTTGGTGGTTACATTGGGTTTGATTTTCATCAAGAGAATGACCTTTCTTGGGATATGGAGTTCCTCTTAGTGGTAATTCTACGAATTGCATTCCCTAAGTTGCGAATCTTTTATTCTCGACTAGTCCTCTCTTGGTGACATTAAGAATGATGTTCCCTAAGGTGAGACCTTTCATGAACTAATAAAAACCCCTTTGAATATCCTATTTCATGTATCAAGTCCACCAAGCATAATACAACTTTCTTGGTAGTGGATCCTGTTGTGTAGTTTCCGCACACACGCCCCGCTGAAAGCAGGGACCCTCTTTGCTTGGTCTTTTGGGTTTTTTCTGCAATCCTACCTCTTGGGATGGTTTTTGGTCTTTGGTGCTTTTGATCCTCTGATTATGAAGTTTGGCCGCTTTGAGACATGCTTGAATGTTTATTTTTCTCATGTGAATGATCCCTTGAATTTACTCATTGAAAATCCTATGTCTTGGGGTGATTTTCAGGTTTTTCATTGGTTTTGGGAATGTCCTCCTTGGGTGAAATTTCTCGATTTCTATCCATGCCTTGGATACCCAACAAGGACTGCTTTGCATTGTGCTTTGGATATTTTGGCTCTTCACAAAATTTCGTATTCGTCGGAGATCCCTGAAATTCCCCACCTCCTTGGATCCTCGAAACTTGTCTTGATTTGTCTTGTCACTTCATTTATACCTAATTGTATGGATTCTACAACTCATGTTTAAGGGGAATTTTGGGGGTTTTATGCTAAAAGTGGTTTCATTTTCTTTGCTTTGAATTTGGAAAAGCTTAATCCTTGAAGTGTCGCATGTGAATTTGGTGTTCAAGCTTTGAATTGCTGACTTTGGTGACATTTCTCTGGTGTCATTTTCATCTACAGGTGGTTTGAAGCTTGTTGTTAGTCATGGTCTACTTGAATTTTGATTCACAAATGGTATGTACATGGCCCCTTTTCTTTAGATTGATGATTATGAATGGTTTTTGGTGTTGTCGACATATCTTGAGTTTGGGTTTGGCGTACCGAAGGTCTTCAATTAAACTAGGGTTACCCATCATTCCTTTTTGATGCCTTCCTTGAATTTGATGCCACCATCCTTTTGTTAAACCAATGATTTGATAGTGCTATCCATTACTTGACTTGGTCCTCGAATTCAAATTTGTGTGTGATATCATTTTGCTAGGGGCGATCTAGGGTTTCTTTCATTTGGTAAAACTGATGTCTTGGGTGATTTTTGGGTTGTTATCTTCCGTTTGCATTCAATAACTACCTGGCTTTGAGGGTCTTAGAGGAATTTATCATGGTTCAGTTGAATGAAATGAGTGAATTGAAATCGAGACAGTGTGCTCATGGCGAAATCCTAGGGTTTCAATCTTTAGTTTCATTGCGAGTATTAATCAAATTTCCCTTAGATAAATTAGAAGTTTGAGTCCATCAATGAACGATTTGAGACAAACAACATTTGAGCCCAAATCCCCAAATTCGTGATCATTCAATCAATTTGGGCAAGGTCCTGGTGAAGTCAATTCTTTCGGGATTTCGACTGCTTCGCAAAAGTGCTTTACCTTAGGAAATCCCCTAATTTCCATTGCCCCTTCGTTTTCTCTAAAATATTAAATGTGAGGAATTGTGGACATAAATGAATTAATGTTGAATGATTTTTTCATTTCATGATTGGTTTGAGTGATTAAAGGGCGAATAATTCCATTTCTTAAGTTGTGTTGTTAACTAAGTGACTTTTGGGTGATTATTATGCTTTTATCACTAATTTTCGTCTAACCCGAAAATCCCCAAATTTACTTCTTGGCTTGATTTTCGTGAAGGGGTGAAAATCCCAAACTTTTAAGGGGCTATGCTTTATGATGGTTTTTGGGGATTTTGATCGTTGTTTGGATTTATTTGAATGATTAGTATGTTATTTGTGATGGGCTAATCCTGATCCTCATGCTGTAATGGAAATTTAGTATGATATTTTGCTGAGTGCAGGCTGAATTAAGCAAGGCAATTGCTAGCAAGGCCAAGGGAAAACAAGTGGATCCTAATGTTGAGGGATCCTCCATCTCAAAGGCTAAAAGGATCAAATTGGATACAAACAGTAGGATTTCAGAGAGAAAGCTAGCTTCCATGTGGTTATAAGTGACAAACACAAATGTGGGAAGATGGGACTATGAGGAGTTCAAGGCAAGAATGGCATCGAGGGACCCTCCTCTATTGGCAAGAAGATTGGTAGGCTCTGGGTTGGCTCATGTGGTTGGATTTCCTTCTATGGTGCAGTGCTATGAGTTAGTTTTGGAGTGTGCAAGACACTATTGTTGGAGTGAAAATACACTGAGAGGGGGGGGGGGTGAATAAGTGTTTATAACTTCTTTAACAAATTTAATCGAAACTAAAAAGAACCATACATATGTTCTCATTTATCAATGATAGAATCATTCATGTATTCAAATGCAATCATATAAACTGAAATGAGTAGTGTAACATTGCATTTTAAAGCAGTAAAGCATTGAAGCAAATGAATCACACAGACACAAATAGACACAAGATATGTCGAGTGGAAAACCCTCCTAGGGTAGAAAAACCACTCCTGAACCTGCTCCCTTTTTCAGGCTTTCATTTCAATAATTGTTTTGACAATGCCTCAATGGTAGATTTATGAGCACCGACTCAAGGAACACCAATCTCAAGGAGCACCAACCCCTTTTCTATTTTTCAATAGAACTTACAATAATATAGAGGATCTCTCTTATTTCTATCAAGTGCCTCTTGACAGACGATGCATATAATTTTCAAGATTCAAGACTGACTCTTCAAAATTCCATACATTATCAAATCTTGATACAGCTTGAGGAAAATAATTTAGTTATAGTGTCAATACAACTTCTCATCAAAACTGCATTACATTGATATAACCTTTCTTTCTTTTTCTCACTCTCTCATTTTCAATCTTTCATTATCCAAATACAAAACTGACAACACACTGTGTTTTCCAATTTTTTTAGCATCAAAATCCATATAGTCTATATCATCCAAGTAGTATTATATTCTTCACTTTTGTAAATTTTTCTTTCCAGGTTTTTCAATTATGATAAACCCCTAATCTCTCTATTTTCAACCATTTATAGTTTACATCAAAAATTACAACTTTTAGTTACAACTGAAACTGTTTTGTTTTCTGACAAAAGAAGAGGTGACCTTTTTCACTGATTTCACATCTTTAACAAGTTATTGTTCAGGTAATACAGAGGAAATTTTTGTAGAATCTTTTCTTCCAATCATGACAAGAAAATTAGAATGTAAAATATAGAAATGACAAAACCCTATCCTGTCGAGCAGACTGCAAGGGCAGAGCTTGACCAGTAACAATGTCAAGACATGAATGAGAGCTTGAATAATACCCTTTGAAAAGTAACAACAATAAGTAACTATAAGTATAATTTTAGCAATTGAAACCTCATACATAATATACCCAGAAGCAGCTACCCATGAACCCAGATGAAGCTGAGAGGATATATCATGAACCATACCTAGTATAGTAACTACAATTTTTAAGAAACTTAAACAACAATGCTCAATAACTGAAATCATTATGATGTCAAACTGAAACAATAAGATGAATCATTTAAGGATGGTTACCAATGACTTCAAGAGTGAAACTGAGAAGATTCTTTAGGATTCACAAATACCCACTATCCAAAACAAAATGAATCACAAAACTTATATGATGATCTTTAGAAGATGCAACCAAGAAACGTTATAAATGAACCCAAATGATAAACTGATATGGTTCGAGAGTATTTTGATTTTCCCATAACCAGAAAGTTTAAACCCTTTAAAAAATGTCATGATAATCTCTAAAAGATTGCAGTCACATTTTAAAACCAATCATTTCAGACTTTTCTATTGAAAGCAATAGACATTTTTCATTTTTGATTTGCAAAAGAGAGATAGGATAGCTCGAAATAACCTTGTGTGCAAAGTAACGGATCTGGAGAGTAGTCTAAAGATGAATACCTGACAAATGAAGTTGTTGTCACAAAACAAGATTACCAGATTTGCAAACAGCTATAGTAGCCAAGACAACTTCAAGATACGAGCCTTCACCCAGCGGCAGAAAGAAGACACATGGAACGACCATAGTGATGGTCCTCTCATCTCCCTCACATGCTATCAAAGTGTAGTAGCCCTGTAAATGTCTCAGAGAAACGGCTGAGACACAAACTAAAGAATGGCAGCCAAAATAGGGTTCCATACCCTTCGTGCAAGAGAGACAAAAAATGACCTAAACTGCCAAGAGAAACAACTCATGATTTTCCTTTGCAAAGATTGATAAAATTTTGGAGTCTGAGAGGACAGTTAATGTTAAGTCAAAAACTCATGATTAAACAAAATCTCATTATGCCATGTGAAGATTGCGGGCTATCCAAAGGCCAATAGTCGACAATCATTATTACGTTTGACTCAAAGACCAAACATTTGAAATGTCGACTAAATAATGCCTTGCATTATTGCACATAAAAATTTGAATGTGACATAAAATAATCAATACCTTTGTATCAGCTGTCGGCCTTGAGGCCCAATTAAATATCAACCAATAGACCGAAATCAAATGCAAATATGAGATCAATATGAATACCTTTACCCAAGGTCGATTTCCATCTTAGAAAGTCATGTATACCCAAAGACTTGTGTAGAGTAATAAAGGCTGATATAAATGGTGAAATTAATATGCCTTACACTCATGCTAAAATCACAATACCAAATGCAAATGAATGAACTTAGTGAATCTCTTTTTCAAATTCCAATTGCAATATCATAACCAGATACATTAAAGCCAATATTCCATCTTAAAATGTCCATTGTTATATAATGTGCCAATGCCAAAATAATGTCCAGTGACTCATGAAGACTAATTTTGCATGTTAAATTCACACTGCCATGCCACTTATCATAAACCCTTATTAAACTAAGAAACATGTTGCATCATATAAACCATTAATAATTTCAAGATGCAAGAGCCTGATCAAGCCACAATATAACAACCTATAGAACACTGATACATGCCAAGGACATATAATTAAGTGCATCACTGAAACATAAATTGTTAGACCATAAACATATCACCTGACCAATGGAACAATGAACCTGTAGCCATAATACCTCAACCAAGATCTGCACATGGAGCCAAGATATCAAAGTCAGCAAATATAATATTATCAATGAAGTAAATGTGCCAATCAAAAAAGCAGATCAATTGAGAAGTAACCACCAAAATGCCAGAGTAACATATATTGTCATCAAGGACAAAGTAGCACAAGAGGGATTCAACAACTATGACCTAGACACACACAGAGTGATCGGCCTACAAGGCAGAGTGCTTGAAAATTTCTCTCTTGTTTTAGTGGCCCAAACATTTGATATGCCAGATAGATCCCATGTGGTGCCATTTGATATTGATATAGCCAAGAAATACTATGTAGAGGATACAAACAAGTCTTTACAAGTTATCAACTCTTGGTTAGAGAAACCTAAGACACATATTTCCAAGCTGCCAAAGCAATTGTTCAGGGAAAAATTCAAGTCAGACTACTATGATGCAATCACTCTTTTTAGCATAGTGATGGGCTTGAAGAGTGCATGAGTATTTGAGAATTGGATGTTTTACATAATAGTGAGAATAAAGTAGGGCATAAACTATCATTGGGAAGGTATAATCAGTGCCATGATTCATGAACAATTATGCAATGTACTATAGACCAAGAGATTCACCATGACATCCTACTTGGTCTATGCCTTGGAAATATTTTTGTTGGGGAGGAGATGGGTCAGCTTAGAGCAAAAAAACTAAGAACAACAGTGCCTTAGTGACTGTAATCTCTTCAAATCACCTCAAAGACAAAAACTACTATGCCATAAAGCAGAAACAGGCACAATTGTTTCCTCCATTAATCCTTCTGAGAAAATTACATGCAGACAAATAACAGATTCAACACATATGCACAGATTCAAATTACAAAATCAAGCAACATGAAAGAAAAACATATGAACACACAAATTTATGTGGGGAAAACCCTTTCGGGTAAAAAACCCCACCCTCCAAAACACTCAACTCAATTGTATTAATCAACAATAAGAACAGTTACAATACTATCTCAAAGCTATTCTCTTCAAGAGTTTACATATTATCCATCTGGGGAATACAAGCAACAACATTGTTGAGAATCCTCACACTATTACAATGTACTCACATGACATACAGTGCAGATTCATTTCATCTCACCAATCCACTCACTCAGTTAGTTGTTCAGCTAACACAACCTCATGGCCACTCAGGTTCACATCTTCCCAGTTTTTTGTGTCTCAGTGTTCACGGTTATAATGCTCAATGCATACCACTCGAATAGTTTCTTTGATCAATCTGATCTATCTTCACCTCTCAATCATCTCCCTTCATAAACCAACAACCATCAAGGTATTTAATTACCTCACCAAAAATATTCCACCATTCTCTAGAAACACCACCCTGCAACATGCATAGAGCCACCCAACATTGAATTGGATTACAGAGACTTACCAGAACTGCACTTTGTCAACCCCCACATTTAATCGTTACCAAAGAATAAAGCTTTCGGCCAATCATCGTTGATTTACAATAGCGATGTAGAATCAACGATTCTTATCGTGCCACGTGTCATAACACTACTCATCCATCGCTTTGACCATCGAGTCATACCTGCCATCCGAGCACCAAGATTCTTCCACCGCGCCACCAAAAGCATAGTGACCAACTCTCACGATAATGTGGTATACCGCGGTACCTCCCAGCTTCGTCAAGGCCTTCGCAGTCTGGCAGTATAAACATCACACCATCGTGAAAAAGTAATGAGATCACCATGGTATGGCAGTAGGCACTCAACCACCAGTCTTCCACCTTCACCATGTCACCGCCGAGCCTTGTGCAACCGTCCGTGATATGGAGGTAAGCTTCTCCATTGATTGCCACAACTTACCACGCCACCACGCCATGGCCAAAAGGCCATCGCGGTATGGTGGTAAATGTTCTTGCTGACTGCCATGATCTATCACACCATCGTGCCTTCTCCAAGTGACCCCCGTTGTAGGGAGGTAGCCTTTTGTGCCGACCATCGAGCCTTCATCGTGCAACTGTTGAACAATGAGGAGTCTACCATGGTATGGCGGTAACACCACCCAACTGTGGGCTGAAACAAAGAGGCCCGTGGTAAGGCAGTAAACCATGCAACTGGGCCTCCAAAAGATGCTCCCAATAGTAAAGCAGTAAACACATGAACAAAGGAGATCCATCAAGTCCATTAATAGAGGTTCAAGCTAGCAAGTTGAGGCACCTGTTTTCCAACAATCTCCCACTTGACAAAGACTTACTAGCTTCCTCTAGACTCAAACTCAAGAATCTAACCTAATGCTTTCATGCTCCAACCAAGACACGTGTAATGACATCCAAGATGTCTACCAACTTAGGAAATAGTTCCAACCATCCACCAAAGGAAAAAGGAATGAGCCTAGGCGTACATGCACCAGTCTCAAGAACACAAGCATTAGATCCTACAGACGGTAAAGGCATCACATTTCCACCACTCCATCGCACTCACCAACAATACAGAAGCAACACTACAACAACTTCAAAGCTCTTAATCATGAACACAATCGTGAAGTCATTCTCCGGAAACAAGATATAACATTAGCTAGAACAACAACCAGAAAAATAACTATTCCCATCCAAGTGATCGACCCACGCGACTGAAAATAGCACCCACAGCTCGTGCTATTCCGTCCAATCACCCATACCTTCAAGGTATCCACATTAGTAAACTCATGCTAGTAGCACAACCAACCCATCAACTGGAGATACAAGCACCATGTGCCAACTAGCCAAATAAGACCAAACACATACACGTACTCCCACTGCATGGGTAATGCCAAATCTAAAAGATCAATAGAATGACAAGTCTACCAATCACAACACATAGAAATGTAACCATGTAGTACCAAGGAATTATCCATAATGATATGCACAACCTGCAACCAACTGCTGCAAGAATCATTTCTCAACAGTTTTCCATAGTTCTTCCAAGTTCTTCACACCCAACATAGGATGAAAACAAACTTCCAGGAAGGAAACCAAGACCAAAGAGAGAAATGATGCACAACACATACCTATAGAACCTCCTCCTACGCACACCTCTAAAAGCCAGCTGTGTCAAGTATGATCTCCTTCACATCCCAAAGGAAAGGCCATAAAAACACCCAGTCGTTTAATCACCAAGATCAAACATAACATATATCATGTAATCAATATGGATGTAAGCCTCTCATAACCAAAGAAGATCAAACTAACCCATATAACTATCTCCTACCAGTCCTCAGAAGCACAAGGAGATAAACTATGATGTCCATCTTCCACTATGAATCCTCTAGAACCTTAAAACAACAATTCAAAATCCATATCTATGAAATGGGAAGCATATAACACATCTAAAAGATACAATGGGAAAATAACTCTCAAATCAAATCCACTGCCGAGCAGACCAAGGGAGGAAAAAGAAAATGCTCCTCCAAGATGTACAAGCCACCATGACTCATCCAAAAGAAATCTCCTCACTGGTCTTTGTTGAACTCGTATTCAAGTAAGGTGCAGGCTACTCAGAATTTCATCTGAAAACAACACCTTTCTCATCTCATGAGAATCATAGCCTCACTTCATTCTCCATGTATCCATGAGCACTAGCAATCGATCATCTCATGCTAAACTCCAAATTGCATTATTGCACTTAACATGAAGTTCTCAAGCATATGACCAATGCACCCAAAACACATAGTATTACCAGACCACTGTCAAAGCTCCAAAAATCTGAAACAAGAACTTATCATGAAACCATGATCTACACATCCCCCTTAGGAGATACCATGCTTCAAGTGAACAAACTATGGTCTCAAGAGAAATGCAACATGCCAAAACTCTAATGCTCAAGCAAGAGTATACATGACATCAAG
>CM021104.1:53537658-53560017 GCA_007115665.2 Sequoiadendron giganteum
AAAACCCCACCCTCTAAAACACTCAGCTCAATTATATTAATCAGCAATGAGAACAGTTACAATACAATATTAGAGCTATAATCTTCAAGAGTTTACATCTTGTCCATTTGGAGAATACAGGCAACAAAATTGTTCAGAATCCTCACACTGTTACAATGTCCTCACATGACATACAGTGAAGATTCATTTCATCTCACTAGTCCACTCACTCAGCTATCCTTTCAGCTAGCACAACCTCACGACCACTCAAGTTCACATCTTCTCAGTTCTGTGTGTCTCAGTGTTCACGGTTACAATTCTCAACGCATACCGCTCAAACACTTGCTTTGATCAATCCGATCTCTCTTCACCTCTTGATCATCTCCCTTCATAAACCAACAACCATCAGGGTATTTAATTACCCCACCAACAAGCTTCCACCATTCTTTGGCAACACCGCCCTACAGCATGCATCGAGCCGCCCATTGAATTGGATTATAGAGACTTACCAGAACTGTACTCTGTCAACCCCCACATTTAATCGCTATCAAAGAATAAAGCTTTCAGCCAATCAACATTGATTTACAACAACAATGTAGAATCAATGAGTCTTATCATGCCACGTGTCATAACGCTACTCGTCTATCGCTTTGATTGTCAGTTAGACCTACCATCTGAGCACTAAACTTCTTCCACCGTGCCACCGCAAGCCTATAGACCAACTCTCATGGTAGTGCGGTCTACCACGCTACCACCCAGCTCTGTCAAGGCCTTCACGGTCTGGCAGTATACACACCGCACCACCGTGACTGAGTGATGAGACCACTGCGGTATGGCGGTAGGCACTCAACCACCAGTCTGCCACCTTCACCACATCACCGCCAAGCCTTGTGCAACCCTCTGCGATATGGAGGTAAGCTTCTCTACTGACCGCCATGGCTTACTGCACCACTGTGCCATCATGGTATGGCGGTAAACATTCTCGCTGACTGCCATGGTCTACTGTGCCGCCTCACCTTCTTTGAGCGACCCCACGGTAGGGAGGTAGTCGTTTGTGTCAACTATTGAGCCTTCATTGTGCAACCGTTGAAGAGTGAGGAGTCTGCTACGGTATGGCGGTAACACCGCCCAACCGCAGACTAAAACAAAGAGGCTCGTGGTAACGTGGTAAACCGCGCCTCCAAAAGATGCTCCCAATCATAAAGTGGTAAACACATGAACAACGGAGATCCAACAAGTCCATTAACAAAGGTTGAAGCTAGCAAGTTGAGGCACTTGTTCTCCAACAATTCCATCCATACAAGGGATTGAGCACTCGAGGGGTCTTTGGCCAAGATGTGATCTATGAGGTCTATCCCCAACTGCATTTGGGTAGTTCTAATTACAAAAGGGTGAATGATGCATTCACCATGTATATTACAAGGTTGCTCTAAGGTGTGAAGCATGTGAGGATTTCTGATGCTGCTAAGGAGATGATCCAGAGGTTTGGGGCATGGTTTATACAATTTCCCACCTTCTCCTAGATAAGGATTGATGGTTGTCAGAGAGCTCCCTACTGACTGCCTAGATACCCAACTCATCACATCATACTTTTGGAAGTCACAAGGAAAATTCTTTCTTTTGATGCCATTGTGAAGAAGGACATGCATAAGACTGGTTTTGGTAATGACTTCCCTTTGAGAATAGGAGGGAATGAGGCTTGTACTTCCCTAATCATAGTGCACTCCTCTGAGGAATAAATGGGTACTTTGGGCTTGTCATTCCACTTCAAGAGGTCTATATTTGATAGAATAAGAGAGGCTCAAAAGAGATCCATTAGAGATTTCAGGCATAAGGATGATATCGAGGACTATTGGGCTAACTGTAAAGATGAATTTGAGGTCCGAAGGAAGAAATTGTCAAGGTCGTCTTCTCACTTGATCAGGTTGTATAAAACCAAGGCCATCCCTGATTAGATTATGATGATGGGGAGGTGATACAAAGCCATGACTATGAGCCAATCAAAGACAAGCCCATAGGTGGGATCGATTGGTTAGAAGAAGAAAAGACAGAGTTGGACCAAATCAATGCTCCTGTGATCAAATACACCAAGCAATGGATTAAACACAAGATTTGGGAACTGGACAGTGAGGGGAAGCAATACACATATGATTTGATGGGAAACTTGGGAATCTCACTCCACTTCTGAGGAAGATGAGCAGGACTTGAAGGGAAAGGAAAAGGTAGGTTCTCCCTTCAAGATCAAAATCAAAGGTGTTCAAGCAAAGACTGAGGTGGAATGGAAGAGGAAGCCTATTGCCAAAAAGAGGAAGACTGACTCTAAGCAGAAGACATCTGCTCAAGTGGAGGAGCATGAAGAAGAACGGAAGAAAGATACCATCCCTGTGCCTAAAAGAAGAAGAGTGGCAAGAACATCAAGGAAATATAATAAGCTCCCTAAAGGATAGGCTAAGGAAATAGGGCCACAATTGATAGATGTTGAGAGTTCTGGGGAGAAGAGACAAGTCTATACCAGGAAGGCCAAAACTCCATCTCCTAGAGAAAGTCTGGTGAAAGAAGGTACTCCTATAATTCCCTATACTTTGCAACAATAAGGCACATCCGCCCCTCCTTCGACTCAAGAATTGCATAATGAAGAAAAGGAGTCAAAAAAGGCAGCTATTAAGGATATCCATCAAGGTGAAGATGCAGAAGAATTCAAGGATGGAGACCTTCACAGTGTAGAGGTGGAAATTAATAAGATCTTGCAATCATCCTTGGTGCCATATGAAGACTCACCTGTTGGTGATGAAGAAGAGAAAACCATGGAAAAGGAAGAAGCACATGAGAGAACTCCCTCTCCAATCGAGGTCGTTATAGATACACTTGATCAAGAAGAGAATCAGAATCTAGAGGAGGATAAGGAGGGAGATAAGAGAGAAGACAAAAGTGAAAAAGTCTCTGCAATGCAAGATTTGAATGATAATTCCTCCATGGATCAACCAGAAAAGGAGAAGCGAGATGAGTAACAGTCAAATGCCCCTACTCCTGGTTGGCTCGGTGAGAGATTGAAGGGTAAGAGGATAGTTGTGGATGACACTCCTCCAAACTAGGATGAACTACTATCCAATATTGTAAAGGGAAAAGAAAAGAAGAAGGCTAGGGTGATTTCTAAGATCACCAGGGATGAGGTGGATAGTAGGGTAATCCATATTTCCATTCCTACAGTAGAAAAAAACAAGGATGAGATAGCTCCTCAATATCACACCATTCAGACAATAAACTTGGGGCCTACCAGAAAGGATTAGGAGAAAGAATAATTCCAAGAGTCCTCTCAGGCCATCCTAGGGAGGTTGGATAAAGAAACAAAAGAGAAGGAAAGGCTGCAAAAATAATTGAATAATGTGTATAGATATGTGCAACATCTAATGAAGCCTCTGTAGTCTATGGGAAGTGAAGGAGTGGCCCCTGAAGGATTGTTGCTTAAGGAGGCATTCACTGAGCTTGAGAAGATGAAGGCTTCCACACAAGCTACACATGAATGGTTGCAAGGAGTGATGCTTAGAGGGGACAACATGATTAAGGAGATTGTGTCAACTTGTGGAGATGCACATAGGTCATCTGAGTGGTTGTAGAATGTGTTGGGGTAGGATAAAACTGATGTAGACCTTCTCCTGCATAAAATAAAGACCATCATGGATCATACTGAAGAAATATTAGTAAGTGATGGAATCTTGTCTTCTTCAAAGGTTTTAGAACCTTGGGAATGGTATGAGTCACTGTAGATTAAGCAAAAAGTCTTGAAGCAAATCCATAAGCAGGGTCAACAGGTGGGAAACACTTTAAATAGAATTTATAATAAATGTATTTAATTCTTTGAGATCATGATTGGGAGGAAGAAGTTTTCACCAAAGCATTTGACCTTGGAGTAGTTAAGGAGGTGGTGGCATGAAGTTTATGCCCCAATTGATGATGGTCAGGTCACAACCCACCATTTAGATGATGCTTCCACCTATATCGTTGTCATGGATAAATATCAGGATCTCAAGGAGGAATGGGATAAGGTCGTCAAAGAATCAAGGCCAGAGATTAAATCCATTGAAAGAAGGTTTAAAGTGTTAATTAATCCACCATTGGTCGGCCTGGAGGATATTTTCTTAAGGTGCAAGATAAATTGGATCGAGATAAAGATAAGGGGGGGAACTAATGAATGATTGCATTGAGATTTGTGCTTCCCATTATCTCTCTTTTATTTTCTACATGCATTGGACTGAGCTGCATTAGAGAATCCAGGACGACTTGGAAGGAGCCTCAAGCATTTAATATAATATTTTATTTTTGTTTTAGGAGCTTCTAGGCCGACTTGTTTTGTGGCCGACCTTCCTCGTAACCTTAATTGGGCCAATATATCATGAAGTCTCTATAAATTGTTGTAATATTTGGTGATTCAATGCAAGTAGAGACATTTTTCTCTGGTGATCTCTCTTATGTTGATTTATCTAGCGTGATTCTTGTTATTCTATCTTTTGAAATTGCTTTGAGATCATTATTTATATGTTAGATTTTAATTTTATATGTGATGCAGTGGTGTTTATGATTTGATAATTGGAGTGTCTGAGCAATCCCTGGTCCATAATTTTAGCAGGCTGTTGATTGTAGGTTGTTGTGTAAAGTTATCTTGGACCCAATATTTATGAGTTAAGTTTAATTGTGGGTAATTATTCATTTCAATTGCAAAATTGGGTGGATTTGAGTAAATAATCCATGATCTAAAAATATTTGATTCCTTAGAAGATTGCATTGTTTATGTGAGATTGCAATCGAATCTAGGTTAAATAGGAATTGGTTTTGAGGGATTGGTCCATTTCGAATGTATAATCATTTACACTGTTGGTCTTTGGAGTTAGTTTAATTTAGGAATCTCTTTGAAACCCTTCTCTTTTGTTCTTTCTTTAAAGTTTGGGTTAAATTTAGGAATCCAAGTATAATCATATTATAAGATTTGATAAGATTAAAGGTTCCAACATTTTCTTTGTAAGGTCCCTTTGTGATTACCAACATTTTCACATTTATCTCGGAGTTGTTTTATTGCATTGTCAAGACCTGACATTAGAGACCTTGGGGTTATCGCTTTTCTGATAGAGATTTACCTTTCAAGAGAGATAGGATAGCATATTATGTCTAAGTTGTTGTGTAGAAAACACCATCAACAGATCCTTTATGTTTCTCAAGGCCACCAAGCATAACACAACTTGCTTGCTAGTGGAGCCTTTTTTATGAGTGCCTAGCATAACACAACTTGCTAGCCTTGTGAACATTTTTGTGGCACCTTATCAAAGTTATCAATGGGTATAAATTTGGTATGGTTAGTACAATGGGAGCCTATAGACCTAGCATGACCTTCCCATTAGCCATTTTTTGGGGCTCACCTAGTGGATAACATATTTCACTTGTCTATGTGAGTACATTTTGTTTGCATAGTCTACAACGAGTTTCCACTTGTAAATTTTTTTGGACAAACATCTAAGGCTTGATCCATCCTCTCTCTCTCTCTCTCTTCTTAATTTTGGCATTGTATGATTGTGTATCTTGTCTTGCTGCTGCATATTTGACATAGGAATGTGTCTCTTTATTCCTTTGTTGGTTTTCTGTGAGATCTTAGATATTGGGGGCTTGATCATACTCCTTGACCTTTTTTGTCTTATCTTTCCAAAAATTGTACAATTAGACCTCTCTTGATGCTTGTTTGACTACTTTAGTGTGAGTTTGAGTGTAGGGCTCATCCTCTCACTAAAGTGGGGGCTAAATGTAGTGACAAAAAATGTACTCCTTTACATTTCACACTATGCTTGGGTTCCTCAATTAAATTGGACTTAATTAAGCCTCTAATTGACCCAATTATGCATTTACAAACCTAATTAATTTTAATTTTTGAAAGGGAAATTATGATTTAATTAATGCAATGATCATTTTTAACACCCCAAAATGAATAGGTCTTGGAAATTTAGGTTAGGAGGGAAAATGGGTCCCCTTTAGTTGCTTAATTTAAAATTTTAATATGTTTTTGGCAGCCTTTTTATGATCCCAAATTTAATTTCAAATGTCAGCTTGTAATGTTTAATTTTTGAGAAATTAGAAAATTAGTTATAAAAGCAAGGTCTTTTTGTCAATTTAAATCCTAGAATTTCATGAGAGAAAAAATGATAGAAAATATTATTGTCAAAGGTGTTCAAGAGAATATTTATCAGTCATTTTTTGCAGCATTCAAGATCTCAAGCATCATGTCAAAGTTATTTGCATCTTTGCATGTTTTTGGAGCAAAAATTGTGATGTAAGTTTCAAGCATTGAAGTCAAGGTACAAGCATCAAGATCACTTCATCAATTAAGCCATTTCATGAAAGATCAAGACCTTGGAGAGATGTGTTGAATTTCAATCCTTCAAGGGTTTTAAATCAAGGGTTTGGTGAGTTGCAACATAGCAAGTGTTTATTCATTATTCCTTTCATGTTACATTATTTCATTTCAAGGTTTAATTACCAAAATGGGGTTTGACCAAGGCAAAACCCAATTCACCAAGAAAAAAATGAATTTTCCCTCTTATGTGTTTTGCAGATCTTCGATTAAAGAATGATTGAAGATCTATCAAAAAAGGCAAAATTTCAAAAGTTGTCAAAGGCAAAAGTTGTCTATATTGTTGTCAAGCCACATAACCTTACTTTGAAAATTTAATTTCAAATTTTTGACTATGAAACTCAGAGGAATCAAGAGTGCAGAACAAGGAACAAAGGACTATAAAAGAAAAATTTCAACCCCTGTAGCAAGACCCATTCTCCCTTGGGTGAATGAGTCCCAAGAGGACACTCAACACAACCTTTTTGTGATAGGCATAAAATCACATCTTTCTTAGATCTACTAAAACTTTATAGATTCTATTAGATTAAGGTTTAATTTAGAGGTTTCATGTGTTACATTGCATAATTGTGTTCATTTATTATTTTTCATTCATCTCCCAAAAGTGCATTTCAGGCTGACTTACCCCGTCCTGAGTCATAATGAAAACAACAAGATCTCCATCAAGGTTGACTCACCTAAGGGTTGAAAGTCAATATTTCCCTAGGGGATCTCTTTTTCTTAATGAAAGAAGGAAGATAGGTGTCTCATACATTCCCCCATTTCAATTTGGTAAAACCTATTTTCTGATGTTTCAATAATAGACTATCAAGCCCAAGAACCCACATAAAATCTTGATTGACTTGGGTCTAGGCCATTCTTGCATCCCCTCAATATTTTTCAAATCCACTAGCACTACCTCTTGTGAAACAATATGACCTAAATACTCTATCTCTTGGACATTAAAGACAAATTTAGAGCACTTGGAAAAAATGGAATGGTCCTTTAACAACTTAAGGGAAATTTCCATATGCTTGACATGATTATCCCAATTGTAATTGTAAATGAGAATTCCATAAAAAACCACCAATATTAATTTTCAAAGCTATCCTATGAACACATTATTTATTAAACTCTACAAGGTAGAAGGTGCATTAGAGAGAATACAGGGCATCACCAAAAACTTGTAGTTAAATTTATGTTCTCTATAAGTTGTTTAGGGAATGTCCTCTTCTAATGCCCAAAATTACTAAGGACAAAATATTTAAAAAAAGGCCAACATTTTTTGTTTGTATTTAAAATAATTGCAACACTCAACAATGAATCAAAACAAGTAATACACTCAAATTTTCATACAAGACAACACTACAAACACACATTCTACATGCAAATAATTAAAAAGTATAGAGATGATAACAAATTGATTTCTAAAGGGTTCCATGCCTCATTATACAACATTACCACACACAAATAAGAAAGATAACAAGGAAGAAGAGTAATTAAATCAATTAAATTCCTTTAAATATTAATTATATGAAGTGGTTGTAAGAAGATACACATTCTCTTTCTAAAGCATAAAACGTTACTAATGACTATAGCATTGATTGTTATTTCATTTAATCCAGTGAACCAATAAAATTAGTGAAGGTAGGAAACGTTCACTATGGTCCTATAACCATAAGCAATATATAATCTATTGTTCATGTATGAGTAAATGGTGACTCCCAACACCTCCAAGAATAGTTTCTAGAACAAAGTATCTTCCATAAGAGAGAAAATGGAAAGAATAGATTGTTGTATTATGAATGCAAAATTACAATATTAAATATGTCATGTGCATATAATGACTTGTTTATAAAGGCAAGTTGTGAGATAAGATTAGATGAGATATTGACACGTGTCTTAATCTTGTACAATGAGACAACTACCTCAACAATATCAAATGATCTAGGACACACACATTGAATAAAAGACAAAATAGATAAGATATGATAAGATCTTATCTAGACAATTAAGACTTCTAGAAAAACACTTAGGACCTAAGTAAACTTAACATGTAAATATGACCCACTAAGTAACTAGTTAGCTAAAACACCTATTTACACCAACACCCCCCTTAAGTATAACTTAGGGAGTAGATTATTATATAAATTATGTAAATATGAAGATGGGTCCCATCTAGTAGGTTGTGTTGGATGTTGTGGTTGTGTTTCTGATATGTGGTTTTCATTGATGTCAACACTATTAGCATTGATGATGCTTAAGGCTGTATATGTCGAGGATATGGAGAAAATTGTAAAATTAATATTACTGGCAACTAGTGAAGCTGAGAAGGTCAGAATGTTGGAAAGTCCTATACATTGAAGATCTGCAGGTGCAATTCAAAGGGTTTGCTGCTGAATATTTCTAGTATGTTGTATGAAAGTTTCAGAGGTTCGCATCAAGATTTATGGAAGTTATGAAGATCTGTGTTCCTATAGTTATTCAGTTTTTGTAGATGGTGTTCTTGGGCGAATCAGATGAAATTATGGTAATTTCATGTGTTGCACATGTACCTGTGATGTTCATGGATGAGTCTAGATCGTGCTCTATCCTTGTTGTACATTCACATTGATCAGAGTGTTCATGATCAAAGATTTTTCTAATGTGTGCTCAAGTTTTCATGTTCTTGGCTGACATGATGATCTTAGCGTGTTGTGGATCCATGAAAATTAATATTTTATTGTTTGGCATGATTGGAGGTGCTTTTTTGGATCCTTACTATGTTGTGATTGACTTGTGTTGGTGTGCATTGAAATTTATTCATGTATTGAGGCCAACTGAATAGCTGATGTAAATCCATGTAGCAAATATATATATATATATATATGTGTGTGTGTGTGTGTGTGTGTGTTTGTTTTCCTCATTTAGAAGTAGTGCTCAGTGTGTACAAGTGATGTACATGTGCGAATAAAGGTCAGATCATTCAGAGAAGAGTGTGGAGGATATTGAGAAAAGTGTGGAAGAGTTTGTAGAAGTTTTTGTGCACCTAACTGGAACTGTAATCAAGCTTTTGTAGAAGCTATTTTCTCAGTTCAACTTCATTATATGGATTTAATCTTATTACTTTATGTAAGGCAATGAGCCTTCCCTTTGAGAAGTGTGCCTGAATGTAAGTGCATTTCCTTTTATTCGTCATTATACTTCTAATAGGGTATAAAATTATGGACTAACATCCACCGTGGTTTTCCCCTAATAGGGTTTCCACGTACAAAATCTTGGTGTTCATGTGTCTCTGATATGTTACTAATTTATTCTTGCACTGTTATTTATCAGATCTAAGATCTAAGGTTGATTAATGTTGTATAAGTTTGATTTTGGTAACAACTGATTCACCCCACCTCTCAGTTGTATATCCTTGTTTTTCCAATAATTGGTATCAGAGCTAGTTCCTCTAAAGAAGCCTGACAGCTTGAGGTGATCCAAGATGGCATCATACAAGAAGGATAGTCCTAGATTCGATCGTACAAACTAATCTTTATGGAAAGTCAGAATGGAGTGCCATTTGAAGTGCATTGGAGAACCTTTCTAGAAGATGACACAAAGTGCATATACTATTCTTCAGAATGGTTCATCCTCTAAAGATGAGATCAAGCAAGCAAAATCAAATACTAGGGCAGTAGAAGCATTGTTGAGTGCTTTCATAGATTCAGAGATGACAAATGTGTTAGGATTGAAGACTGCATACCAGATCTGGAAAAAGTTGGAAACATTGTATGAAGGAGATGTGCTAGTGAAGAGTGCTAAGCTACAAAGTCTAAAAGGCAAGTGGGAAGACTTGAAGATGAGTGAAGATGAGAATATCCTCTCTTTTTCTCAAAATATAAATGAATTGGTGATGAACATTAGATGTGCTGGTGGAACCTTGGATGATGAAGAATTTGTGTCTAAGATACTTAGATATGTGCCTCCCTCCTACAAAACAAGAGCTCATGCTATTGATGGACTCAGGACAGTGAAAAATATTACAAGAGACATGCAGATTGGAAAACTTGCTGCCTTTGAGTTAAGTGAATTTGGTGAATCTGCTCCTAAGACTGAATCTACATTCAAAGCTACAATATTCAAAAAAATCCAACATAGATACAATCTGGGTGAGAGTTCCAAAAGGACATTCAAATATGAAGATGCGATGAAAAATATTGAAGATGAAGATAGAGAACTAGAAGAACTGGAAGCATTAATTGTGAAAAGAGAAGCTAGAGGTCATGGTAAGTATAAAGGAAAGTTACCTATGAAATGTTTTTCTTGTGGTAAAATAGGTCATTTTGCATCTAGATGTCCTAAAAGAGTTTCTAAGTACAAACCTGAGAAGACTAGATTTCAAAGGAAATGTTATTATGTTGAAGAAGGTGTAACTGATGAAGAATCTGAGAAAGAAACCGGAAATGAAGATGAATGGGTATGTATTGCTATCAAAGAAAATGTTGAGGTGTCCACTGAATCTACTAGCAATGTGAATGTTGAGAAAGCTCTTGCAGAAAAAAATGAAGAAAAGGATGAGTGGGTTATTGACAGTGGATTCTCACATCATATGGCTGGTAACAAAAGCAAGTTTGTAAGCTTGGAAGACTATGATGGTGGTGTTGTAAGATTTGGAGACAACACTTCTGGTGTGATTCGTGGAAAAGGAACTATTTATTTTGGTGGTAAGCATAATACTGATGATGTTATTTATGTAGAAGGCTTAAAGAATAACTTGTTGATTATTGGAAAGATGGTAGACAAGGGTTACAATCTTCAATTCAAGGGTAGAAAGTGCAGAATAAGGGGAAGTTCTCAAAATATGATTGCTTCAAGTACAAAGAAAAAAGGTAATATCTTTCATTTGAGTGCTTCTAGTGAAAGTTGTTTAATTGCTTAGATTGATGTAAGTTGGTTATGGCATAGGAGGTTGTGTCATGTGAACTTTGATAACATTGTCAAGATAATCACTACTCAAGTAGTCAAAGATCTTCCTAAGCTATTAAAGCCTACTAACACTATGTGCAAGGAATGTAAGATGGGAAAGAAGACAAGAAATTATTTTCGGAGCAAACAATATAGATCTAATGGAGTGTTGGATTTGATACATACTGATCTATGTGGTTCATCCAAAATTAGAAGTCTACAAGGTGAAAGGTATATTATGTTGTTCATTGATGATTATTCTAGAATGATATGGGTTGCTTTCTGAAGAGAAAAAAATGAAGCATTAGAAAAGTTCAAAAGTTTCAAAGCTATGATAGTGAATGAGATAGGTCAGAAGATCAAATGTCTAAGATCAGACAGAGGTGGTGAATTCACTTCCTGGGAATTCAATTCTTTCTGTGAAGAGCATGGAATCCAAAGACAGTTATCTGGTCCTCGGACCCCTCAACAAAATGGAGTTGTTGAAAGAAAGAACATAATTGTTCTAGACACTGCTAGAACCATGATGCTGGAAGAAAATGTTCCTCATTTCTACTGGAGAGAAGCTATAAGTACTTTTGTGTATACCATTAATAGGGTGTATGTCAACAGTAATTCTGGTAAGACACCTTTGAGCTATGGTTTGATTATAAGCCTACTTTCAAGTATTTCAAAATATTTGGAAGCAAATGTTACATCAATAGAGATGATGATATAGGAAAGTTTGATGCTAGAAGTGATGAAGGAATATTTTTGGGTTACTCTACTAAAAGTAAAGCTTACTGGTGGTTTAGTAAGAGATTAAAGAAAATGGTTGAAAGTGCAAATGTCAAAGTTGATGAAAATATTGTTAGACCATCCAGATATAGTGGATATGATTCAGATGATAACACTAACAATGATGTTCAGACACATAATCAACTTCAAATTGTTTAAGTGAACCAAGGGAATCAAGAGGTGAAAACTACTAGAAGTACAAAAGAAGGAACACAAGAACAAGAATTTAGAGAAAATCTTAAATAGATGGGCAAATGGATTGCCAATGCGACGAACGCCTAAAGGACTGACCTAGATGTCTCGGGGGATGATCAAAGATCAATCTTGCCTACGTTCAAGCTCAGAGATGACGTAGTTCGGGCAAGGTGAAAGACTGACAAGACTCAATGATGAATTTTTTGAAGATTTTCTGATATTTTGACATGTTTTTGGATTTTTTGAATGATTTGGATGTTTTTGAATTTTTGATGTTTTGAGAAGATCTCAAGAATATACACGACTTTGATTTGATGTCGATACAGGAACATGCCCCCAGCGTGGTGCGATGGACTACTTCAACGAAGGTAGGACGAACTAACCTTAGGAATATGCCAAGTAGTACCATGGTGGAATGTGATATGGGCATGAACTCAGGCTATGGTATGAATGCGAGCGGATGGGTGGATGAATGATTAATGAAATGTGATGGAATGGATCAGTGAGTCATGTAGATTTTGGTGGATGGAGAGTGCTTTATTTATGCTTGGCGCCTGTTTGCCAGGTTTTTTCCAAGGTACTTGTCCAAAGCGCCACCAAAGTGGTTTTCACTAGAGGACGATTTTTTTCTTTACTGTTTTCAATCCTTTTTCTGAATTTTTATTATTATTTATTATTTATTATTTATTTTATTTTTTTATTTTTTAGTTTTATTTTTTTGTTGTTGCCAAGACACCTGTTTGCGAAGTTTTCATCAAGGTAACCATTTTTTTAGGACGTTTTATGATTTATTTTTTTGTATTTTGTATTTTTCGGTTCTATACCTTACAAGATTTAGGCATAAAACTTTTTGAGATGAGATTTGTTCAGAGGCTCCTGCAGAGGCTAGCCTTCTAGTGTTGCTAGTTGATATGCCCCTGATGTGTAACTTGTGGTGATGAAGAAAGGTCCCAGCCAGTTAGGCTCAAACTTTCCTTTTGTATCCAGGTTGGGCACATTCTTTTGATTCTCTTTTAGCACAAGGTCACCAACTTGGAAGGTGTGTTGACTGATCTTCTTGTTGTAGCTCCATCTCAAGTGATTATGGTAGACCTGTAGATGATTTAGGGAATCCATGCACCATTCATCTAGTAACTCTAGCTCATTTAGTCTTGTGACCCTTTATTCCTCATCTATGATGAGGTTTTGCAATGATATCCTCTGTGATGGAAGCTCAATCTCAATAGGAAGGATGGCTTTTGATCCGTAGACTAGGGAAAATGGTGTGGCACCTATTGGCATGCGGATGCTGGTATGGTAGGCCCATAAGGTGGGTTTTAACTATAGATGTCAATCGTTACCAGAGTCATTGACTGTTTTCTTAAGGATCTTCAAGATGGTTTTATTAGTAGCTTCTGCTTGGCCATTGCCTTATGAGTAGTATGGGGTGGAAAAGTGATGTTGAATTTTGAACTTTTCACACAAATCACGAACATCCTGATTCTTGAAGGGTGTCCCGTTATCCAAGATAATGGATTGAGGGACACCATATTGGTAAATGAGGTAGTTCAGGATGAACTTGGATATCTGTTTACCCATGATGTAGGTCATGGGAATTGCTTCGACCCACTTTGTGAAATATTCGGTGGTGGTGATAATGAACTTATGGCCATTGGATGAGGTGGGTGAGATTCTACCTATGAGATCGAGCCCCCACTGGGAAAAGGGCCAAGGTGTAACAATGGGATGTAATTCTTGAGTTGGTGCATGAATGAGATCTCCATGTAATTGGCATTATAGACATCTTCTGACAAAGTCATGTCCCTCTCTTTCCATTGTCGGCCAATAGTATCCGGTTCTCAACAAATTCTTAGCCAAGGTCATACCACTTGAATGTGAACCGCAAGTGCCATTGTGTACCTCAGTTAAAGCAGTAAAGGCCTCCTTAGGTTTTAAGCATCGTAACAGGGTTCCATCGATACTTCTACGGAAGAGGGTTTCTCCTAGGATGACAAATTGTAAGGACCTTTTGACAAAGGTTTGCTTTAGGTTTAGGGTAATGTCAACTGGGAGGACTCCTAATCTCATATAGGTGTACATGTCATGGTACCAAAGATCACCAGGACCAACGAGTTCACATGCATATTTTGATTCTAGTACCTCAAAAGTGGGTACGAGAAGCTGGTTTACCAAGAATTCATGTTTCGAGACATTTTGAGGGATATCTAGCAAAGATCTGATTGTTGCCATTGCATCTGCTGCTATGTTGTTTTCCCTCGGTATTTGCTCAAAAGGGATGTCAATGAAAGATTCCTTGAGGCTTTCTATCACATTTTTGTATGGTGCGAGCTTATCATCTTTAGTTTGGTATTCACCGTTGACTTGGTTAATGATAAGTTGCGAATCTCCATAGACCTTTAATGCCATGATTCACCACTGTGCTGCAATCTTCAGACCTATGGTTAAAGCCTCATATTCTACAATATTATTTGTATAGGGGAATGCCAACTTGTAAGATCTCGGTATACATTCCGCCTGGGGGGTGATGAAGAAAACACTGGCTCTTGATCCATGTTGCATGTGGGAGCCATCAAAGTATAGTTTCCAGTGGTTGGCTACACTGAGATTGAAAAGGGACTCATCTGGAAACTCTGATACGAGCGGGTTGTCTGTGTAGAGGGGAGCTTCTGCTAGCTGGTCCGCAATAACTTTTCCTTTGATCACCTTTCGCTCGACATACTCAATGTCATATTCAGATAGTATCATCACCCATTTATCCATTATGCCTGTAAGCATTGCTTTTGACAACAGATATTTTAGAAGGTCTATCTTGGAAATTAGCTTAACTTGATGAGCTAGCATGTAGTGTCTGAATTTTTGGGCTTCAAATACGAGTGCCAGACAAGCCTTTTCCATTGATGTGTAATTGAGCTCATGTCCCAACATTGTTCTGTTGATATAGTAAATGGCCCACTTGGTTCCCTTTTCATCATGTTGGGCTAAAAGGGCACCAAGGGCAGTTGTCGTTGCTGAGATGTATATAATCAATGGTTTTCCTACGATTGGTGGCATCAACACAGGTGGTGTAAGTATGTATTCCTTGATCTTGTTGAATGCTTGTTCGCACTTGTCATCCCACCTGAATACTACTCCCTTGTGGAGTAGGTGTGAATAGGCAATCTTCTTATCTGCCAGTTGTGCTATGAATCTTTGAATGGACTAGAGTCTACCTTGTAATCCTCTGAGTTGCTTTAATGTTCTTGGCACTTCCATGTCAAGGATTTCTTTTAGTTTTGTGGGATCCACCTTTATCCCTCTCATTGAAACTATGTACCCTAGCAGCTTTCCTGATTATACCCCAAATACACACTTCTTTGGATTGAGTCTGACCTTGTATTGTTCTAGTCTATCAAAAATTTCACTTGAGGTTGCTATGTGATCCGACCTTTTCTTTGATTTAACTAATATGTCGTCGACATAATCTTCAATAGTTTTATGAATCATGTCGTGGAAAATCAGTGTCATCGCCCTTTGGTATGTAGCTCCTACATTTTTTAGCCCAAATGGCATCACATTCGAGCAATAAGTGCCCCAAGGACATGTAAAGGTTTTCTTATGTTGGTCTTCCTTTGCTATCATTATCTGATTGTATCCTGAGAATCCATCCATTAGGGACAACATCTCATGTCTGGTCGTCATGTCCACTATCATGTCAATGTTGGGTAGTGGAAAATCATCCTTAGGAGATGCTTTGTTTAGATCTCTAAAGTCTATGTAGATGTGGATGCCCCCATTCGGTTTTGAGACTAGAAGAAGGTTAGATACCCACTTAGGATAGTCAATCGAGTGTATGAAGCCAACATCCAAGAGATTTTGTAACTCAATTTTAACGACCAAGGCTATTTGCGAGTGCATCTTCCTTAACTTCTATCTAACTGGCTTTGCTCCAGGGTGAACGACCAAATGGTGAACTACTACTTCAGGATCCAGACCTGGCATGTCGGCATAGGTCCATGCAATTTTTTTCTTTCTTTCTATTAAGAATGTGGCCAACTATTCTTGTTCCTCTATCTGAAGTGTTTGAGCATAGAATGTGATTTGCGGTTCTATTTTCATTCCCAAGTTGATAGGGTTGCATTGCTCTGCCAAGACTGCTAACTTTTCTTGATGTAGAGAAGTAGGGGGAGATTGAATCCTTCATCCTCTGGTGCCTCAGAGAGGTTTTCACCATTAGATGCATCCTTTATTTTTACTGTTGTGTGGTTAGAGAGTGCCATAGTGTGGTTTTCACTCAATAACTCTGAGCTTATTCTCGATATTTTTCTTTTGTGACTGAAGGACTCAATCGTCTCCCCATAGTATGTCTGGGTGTCTAATGTGATGTTGAAGCCTGCCTTATGATCCCCACATGGAACTATATCCCTTAGTCCCATGAATTCTGAGAGCGCCTCATCATTTTTGAATGAGTCTAGAATTGGCGGTCCTCGTTGATCGTGATCGATGAGTTGCGGTTGTACTAAGGTGATTCGGTGGGTTTGTTGGTTTGACTCAGGTAGGGAGGTAATAATCATTAACAAGGTGGAATATTCAAAGAGCCTAGGGATACTTGCTATGGTATCCTCATTGTTACTACTGGCACAAACATCAGTGATATCAAAGGTGAAGTTATCAAGTGGGATACCTAGGCACACAAGTGGTCTAAGAGTGGTTGTTGTTACCTGAGGAGAGGACCTGACTACCCTTCTAGGAGTACCTCTGCCATGTATGGTTATACTCAGAGGAGTATACCCAAGGCCAAGGTTTTGCATTCTTCTTTCTACAATGATGGGCTCCAGCCATCCATCATTGTTTCTTCCAAGGCTTTCATTCCTGTTACAGCCCATACCAAACATCATTTGCAACCCTCTGTTAGTTTCATCCATGGATAGGGTGGGGTTGGGCCTTTCATCTTGGTATAATGTATTTGAGATGTCTCCCTCATCCACATTTTCTCGACTGAGATCCCCCCAACAACGAAATCTAGAAGGTTCTACCCTAACAGTGTGGATAGGTGTTTCAACTAGCTAAGGTTATCCATGTGACCTAGGAGATTGTGGTAACTCTCCTACAACAAAAGCATTCATTTTCATTCTGTAGTTGCCGCATCCATTGTCCTGGATCATGTTTTTTATTTTGGATATATCAAGGATGGCCGGTGTCTCTTATGTAGAAGTGGAAGCGAGGTTCGCTAGGTCGATGTATGAAGTAGATGGTACTTCATCATTTTTTGGTACTTGGGGGATCTTATAAAACTTGGATTCCAAGTTTTTTCAGTAGGCGAAAGGTTCAGGATCCCCATATATAGTAACCTCTTCATTTTGGTGTGAGAACTTGATACATTGGTGATATGTAGAGGCCACTGGCTTCATTCCATGGATCCAGGGGCGTCCAAGGAGGATATTATATGGTAGGTCGAGGTTAAGGACCTGACAAGTGGTTTCCACTGTTGTCGGTCCCACTTGGATTGGGATTTTGATAGTGCCCTGAGACACTCTTTCTTGATCATCATACGCCTTGATCGTGATGCTTTTGTTCTTATTAGTGGAATCCTCGGTGAATCCCAATTTATTTATGAGCTTTAGAGAAAAAATGTTAAGGCCTGCACCTCCATCCACTAGGACTCTTTTGACTTTCTTTTTATGAATGAGCACTTGAAGGTGGAGTGCACGATTATGAGATGGTTGCGGGGGGAAATCTTGGTTAGAGAATGTAATGAGATTTGGGGTAATGATGTTACCCACCATAGCCTGGAACTTCTCTATGTTGAGGGTGGCGGAGACGGTGGACGCAGCTAACGCTTCATCGAGAATCTTTCTATGGGTGGCAAAAATTTTCAATAGTTCCATGATGGAGATTTAGGTGAGGGTTCTCTTTAGCTGGTCAATGACATTGTAGTCATAGGGGATGGATTTTGTATTAGAAATGGGGGTCTTAGCTGGTGCCCTAGCAATGGTAACCTTTTTGCCACATGTGGTGACTCCACAGTCGTTGTTGGCTCCTTTGAAATTTATGACGGTGACCATCTCATCGACACATCCGACTATCTCCTCATACACTAGATTAGCACTAGCATATTTTTTCTTGCCCTTATTGTTCCCTTGGTTGTGATTCGGCATCGGGTTCATGTATATTTTCAAGTCTCGATTTTCAGCTAGCTATTCGATATTGATGATCTTATCCTCGGTGAGGTCTTGGATGATGTTTTTCAGCCTCATACAATTGGCAATGGTATGTCCTTTGACTTTATGAAAGTCAAGGAGATTTTTGTTATACCATGGTGGCTTGGTCATGGGTTCTACATATTGTTCAGAGTTAGAGATTTTGATCAAGTTTTTCTTGACCAATTTCTTCATTATGGACTCAATCGATTCACCAAGAGCTGTGAACTTCCTCTTGGGGGGATATTTTCCTTAGGGAGGCGGTCCTCCTTGATTACCCAAGTTGTTGATTTTATTGGTGGGAGTTGGTTGTTTTTGTGCTACTACCATATTAGTCTGCACATTGTTGCAATTATGATTTTATAGTTGATGATGGGATTGGATGTTCTGCTTGGGGGCACTGATCACCACTTTAGCATCGACCACGCCATCGTTCGTGATGTTTTTATTCCTCGACCATGTTCAAGGTTTATCATTATAGTTTTTAGATGGGTGGTTATCCTATGGTGGGGTGAATGTGGATGCACCTCCTCGTGCAGTAAGGGCTCTTTCGATGTTGAGTGCCTTTGGGATCAGTTGATCATAGGATGTGATGAATTGAATTTTCAAGTAGAATGCCAAGTTTTCATCTAGATTGGATATGATAGTGAAAAATTGTTGTTCTTCTGGCATGGCCCACTTGCTCTGATTGGCCTTGGATCGCCATCTTTGCAAGAAGGATGTGAACAACTCTCCTTTTCTTTGTTTTAGTGCTGATAGTTCTTCCAAACTAACATCGGCACCCATGTTTAAAGCATGATTCTTAAGGAAAGCTTCCATGATTTCCTCGAATATTTTAATGCCCGTGGGTAGGCGAGAAAACCATTCCATGGCTAGACTATTCAGACTACAGGGGAGGAGTCGCATTAGATACGTGTCATCGTATGCAACCTCCATGCAATGCACCTGAAATTCCCTGACGTGGTTTTCAGGGTTACCTATTCCATTATACTTGTCAAATTTTGGGATCTCGAATCCCTTTGGGAACAGTATCATGGAGAGACTTCTGTTGAAAGGATAAGGGCACAAGTTGCCCAGTTTTCTCATGGTTTTTCCTGCTTGTAAGTCCAACACTTGCTGCGAAAGCAGTTTGATTTGTGTTGCGACATCTTTGTTTGGGTCGGGAGATGGAATGAATGAGTTGTGAGGTGTTTGAGGTGTTTGATGGGTGGGAAGAGTACTAGTGGGCATTTTCTGCAAGCTCTATTGTGCGATCAAAGCCTGATGGTATGCCTGCATTTTTTTCAGCAATGCTTGTTGTTGGTCTCGTTTTTGTTGCTGCAACAACGCTTGTTGTTATTGCTCCAACAACACTTGTTTTTGGTCCATCTATTGTTGTTCCCATGAAGCCTATTGTTGGTCAATTTGTTGTTGTGCTAGAAAAGCTTGTTGTTGGTCTAGTTATTGTTGTTCCAACAAAGCTTGTTGTTTAGCTTGTTGTTGTGCTTGAAAGTCGTGCAGAGCTTGTTGGTAGTCTTGCAGATGGATTGCTTGCAGTTGCATTTGGTATTGTGCTTGCATCTGTTGTTGGGCTTGAGCTTGTGCTTGTGCTTGAGCATGTGCTTGAGCTTGTGCTTGTGGTTGTGGTTGTGCTTGAGCTTGCTGCTTTTGCTTGAGTACTCTTTGTTGGTTGGCCTTTTGAAGGGTTTGGATTAAGGTGGTGAATGAATTTGTCATGTTGGATTTTGGTGGGATTGGAAGTGGAATAGGAATCATGCCGATCGTTTTGGTTGGTGAGAGGGTTATGGTGGTGGTTGGGATTTGGGTTGGTGGAGGAGTGGTCGAGATGCTCGATCCTTGAGAGGGTATGCCTTGGGATATTTGAGGACCGATTGATGTAGTGGCTTGAATGGTTGCTACTTGTTGTCGCATCGTTATGGGCATAAAGAGGGAATTTGATGAGATGTTCACATTGCCCGGTTCTGAGAAACTATCAATGTTTAGGGGAGGAAACCCTAATCTGAGTGGTGACGTGGTTGTGAACAAAAATGGGGGAAGAGATGGTATGCTACCCTGGAATGAAAACGGATTAGCAACATTGGTTGTTCCAAACAAACCACCTTCTCCTTGTGGTAGAGAAGTTTGCATGTTTGGTTGAAAGGCTGGTGAGGCATGGAATGAATATGAACTAGCGAAATTGTGGAATATGAGTGGGACATATGGGTATAATGGATTTACCGGGATAGAATTATCCAGTGCAGCGGTGATGGCCAACTCTTTGTTGGTCACAAGGCAATGTTGTTGCAACTCTCGAAAAATAACACTCCCTTTTTTGACCATTGGTGAAGTTGGTGTGATGGTCGATGTGGTGTGAAGCATTTCTTGATTGATATTCAATATAGGGGATGCATTTGTAAGAGGCATGTTCGTACTAGTACTTGCGTCAAGGTCACAAGGGAATTGGACCCCTCCTTCCGCTAACATGTTTAAGTATTTGAACATGGCACTAACAATTTTGTGGTTCTTTGGATTTTGAACCATTTTTATCATTTCAGATTGTGTGATCCCCATATCCTCATTTGTGATGTCCTCTTCATAACTCTCCCCTTGAGGATTTTGCGATGGAAAAGAAGAGCTACTTGGGGGATTGTTTGATCCCGCAAGGTTTATTTCAGAGGTTACTTGACTCATGTCAATAGAAGTTGATAATTTTCTGATATTCTCCATGTTCTTCTTGTATTGTGATCTTGTTTGAACCATAAAAAATAGGGATCGTCTTATCCTAACCTTTTAGGCCCAAAAGAGAAGAACTAGGGAAGTCAAAGATCAAAGAGGGTGGTAATAATCATAGGATAAATGGATGAAGTGAGTGAGTGAAACCCTTTGGAGAACCTTTGAAGGGTTATTCTAAAATTTTTAGGAACTTAGATTGATTTGTGATGGTTTGACTAGGTGTATTGAGTCAAACAAGATTGTAGTGAAGTTGTAGTCCCTAAGAAGTTGTGTTATCCTAGGGGAACTTGCACAAGCGGATGAATTGACTAAGTGTGTTAAGTCAATGCGATTGTGAACTAGTAGACCTTAGCAAATTACACTATCCTAGAGGTAAATCCGTCCAAAAGTTTGACTATTTTGGCTAGGTGTGCTAACCCAAGATAGGGTGATGTTGGTTTAGCCCTTTAAGTTTAGCATGAGTGATTTTTCTAGAGTTCTCAAGAAGTTTGATGATGGGATGAGATTTGATTTGATGAAAAGATGGATGAGGATGACAACTTTGATCCTAGACTTCAACCTAGACCCAACTCTTTCTACAAGACCTCGGTGTTGAAGAACACGCTAGACTTCCTATGTGAGGAAAGCAAACCTTTCCAAAAGTCTAGGATTTTGTTGGTAGTAGAACGCATACAAAGTCAGATTATTCCTTGAAGCCTTTTTGTAGAAGTTGTATACTAGTCTCTCTTTGACTTCAAGGAGAATTTCAAGGCATTGTTCATGGGCTTTCAGACTTATCCTCTTGAACCTTGGTTTTGGAATCTCGATCTTTCAGAAAATCATTGGGAGCAACACATATGAAGTTCAATTTGTCTCTTTATCTTGGCTTAATGAGTTATTTTTACCAAAGGCACTTGCTTGCTTGTGTTTCAAACTATATATCTAATGTCCCACTTTCTTTCTCATCCCACAAGGTCCATTGTGTGGAAATCAAGGAAAATAGGGCAAAATTTACCTATGTTTGACCTTTATTGAAAATAAATGACGATAGAATCCAAATACTTAGAAACCTCTAAGGATATGATCCCTAGGGAAAGCAAGAGTGCCTAAATTCGTCAAAGGTATTTGTTTTCTACAAGGGGTTTGAAATTTTGAGGTCTTGTGAATGTTTGTTTTTGCAAATTTTTTCGAGAACCAAGCAATTTTTTTTCTACTTCCAAGCACTTTTTACAACCCTAGGAT
>CM021104.1:53560117-53782159 GCA_007115665.2 Sequoiadendron giganteum
AGAATCCAGGACGACTTGGAAGGAGCCTCAAGCATTTAATATAATATTTTATTTTTGTTTTAGGAGCTTCTAGGCCGACTTGTTTTGTGGCCGACCTTCCTCGTAACCTTAATTGGGCCAATATATCATGAAGTCTCTATAAATTGTTGTAATATTTGGTGATTCAATGCAAGTAGAGACATTTTTCTCTGGTGATCTCTCTTATGTTGATTTATCTAGCGTGATTCTTGTTATTCTATCTTTTGAAATTGCTTTGAGATCATTATTTATATGTTAGATTTTAATTTTATATGTGATGCAGTGGTGTTTATGATTTGATAATTGGAGTGTCTGAGCAATCCCTGGTCCATAATTTTAGCAGGCTGTTGATTGTAGGTTGTTGTGTAAAGTTATCTTGGACCCAATATTTATGAGTTAAGTTTAATTGTGGGTAATTATTCATTTCAATTGCAAAATTGGGTGGATTTGAGTAAATAATCCATGATCTAAAAATATTTGATTCCTTAGAAGATTGCATTGTTTATGTGAGATTGCAATCGAATCTAGGTTAAATAGGAATTGGTTTTGAGGGATTGGTCCATTTCGAATGTATAATCATTTACACTGTTGGTCTTTGGAGTTAGTTTAATTTAGGAATCTCTTTGAAACCCTTCTCTTTTGTTCTTTCTTTAAAGTTTGGGTTAAATTTAGGAATCCAAGTATAATCATATTATAAGATTTGATAAGATTAAAGGTTCCAACATTTTCTTTGTAAGGTCCCTTTGTGATTACCAACATTTTCACATTTATCTCGGAGTTGTTTTATTGCATTGTCAAGACCTGACATTAGAGACCTTGGGGTTATCGCTTTTCTGATAGAGATTTACCTTTCAAGAGAGATAGGATAGCATATTATGTCTAAGTTGTTGTGTAGAAAACACCATCAACAGATCCTTTATGTTTCTCAAGGCCACCAAGCATAACACAACTTGCTTGCTAGTGGAGCCTTTTTTATGAGTGCCTAGCATAACACAACTTGCTAGCCTTGTGAACATTTTTGTGGCACCTTATCAAAGTTATCAATGGGTATAAATTTGGTATGGTTAGTACAATGGGAGCCTATAGACCTAGCATGACCTTCCCATTAGCCATTTTTTGGGGCTCACCTAGTGGATAACATATTTCACTTGTCTATGTGAGTACATTTTGTTTGCATAGTCTACAACGAGTTTCCACTTGTAAATTTTTTTGGACAAACATCTAAGGCTTGATCCATCCTCTCTCTCTCTCTCTCTTCTTAATTTTGGCATTGTATGATTGTGTATCTTGTCTTGCTGCTGCATATTTGACATAGGAATGTGTCTCTTTATTCCTTTGTTGGTTTTCTGTGAGATCTTAGATATTGGGGGCTTGATCATACTCCTTGACCTTTTTTGTCTTATCTTTCCAAAAATTGTACAATTAGACCTCTCTTGATGCTTGTTTGACTACTTTAGTGTGAGTTTGAGTGTAGGGCTCATCCTCTCACTAAAGTGGGGGCTAAATGTAGTGACAAAAAATGTACTCCTTTACATTTCACACTATGCTTGGGTTCCTCAATTAAATTGGACTTAATTAAGCCTCTAATTGACCCAATTATGCATTTACAAACCTAATTAATTTTAATTTTTGAAAGGGAAATTATGATTTAATTAATGCAATGATCATTTTTAACACCCCAAAATGAATAGGTCTTGGAAATTTAGGTTAGGAGGGAAAATGGGTCCCCTTTAGTTGCTTAATTTAAAATTTTAATATGTTTTTGGCAGCCTTTTTATGATCCCAAATTTAATTTCAAATGTCAGCTTGTAATGTTTAATTTTTGAGAAATTAGAAAATTAGTTATAAAAGCAAGGTCTTTTTGTCAATTTAAATCCTAGAATTTCATGAGAGAAAAAATGATAGAAAATATTATTGTCAAAGGTGTTCAAGAGAATATTTATCAGTCATTTTTTGCAGCATTCAAGATCTCAAGCATCATGTCAAAGTTATTTGCATCTTTGCATGTTTTTGGAGCAAAAATTGTGATGTAAGTTTCAAGCATTGAAGTCAAGGTACAAGCATCAAGATCACTTCATCAATTAAGCCATTTCATGAAAGATCAAGACCTTGGAGAGATGTGTTGAATTTCAATCCTTCAAGGGTTTTAAATCAAGGGTTTGGTGAGTTGCAACATAGCAAGTGTTTATTCATTATTCCTTTCATGTTACATTATTTCATTTCAAGGTTTAATTACCAAAATGGGGTTTGACCAAGGCAAAACCCAATTCACCAAGAAAAAAATGAATTTTCCCTCTTATGTGTTTTGCAGATCTTCGATTAAAGAATGATTGAAGATCTATCAAAAAAGGCAAAATTTCAAAAGTTGTCAAAGGCAAAAGTTGTCTATATTGTTGTCAAGCCACATAACCTTACTTTGAAAATTTAATTTCAAATTTTTGACTATGAAACTCAGAGGAATCAAGAGTGCAGAACAAGGAACAAAGGACTATAAAAGAAAAATTTCAACCCCTGTAGCAAGACCCATTCTCCCTTGGGTGAATGAGTCCCAAGAGGACACTCAACACAACCTTTTTGTGATAGGCATAAAATCACATCTTTCTTAGATCTACTAAAACTTTATAGATTCTATTAGATTAAGGTTTAATTTAGAGGTTTCATGTGTTACATTGCATAATTGTGTTCATTTATTATTTTTCATTCATCTCCCAAAAGTGCATTTCAGGCTGACTTACCCCGTCCTGAGTCATAATGAAAACAACAAGATCTCCATCAAGGTTGACTCACCTAAGGGTTGAAAGTCAATATTTCCCTAGGGGATCTCTTTTTCTTAATGAAAGAAGGAAGATAGGTGTCTCATACATTCCCCCATTTCAATTTGGTAAAACCTATTTTCTGATGTTTCAATAATAGACTATCAAGCCCAAGAACCCACATAAAATCTTGATTGACTTGGGTCTAGGCCATTCTTGCATCCCCTCAATATTTTTCAAATCCACTAGCACTACCTCTTGTGAAACAATATGACCTAAATACTCTATCTCTTGGACATTAAAGACAAATTTAGAGCACTTGGAAAAAATGGAATGGTCCTTTAACAACTTAAGGGAAATTTCCATATGCTTGACATGATTATCCCAATTGTAATTGTAAATGAGAATTCCATAAAAAACCACCAATATTAATTTTCAAAGCTATCCTATGAACACATTATTTATTAAACTCTACAAGGTAGAAGGTGCATTAGAGAGAATACAGGGCATCACCAAAAACTTGTAGTTAAATTTATGTTCTCTATAAGTTGTTTAGGGAATGTCCTCTTCTAATGCCCAAAATTACTAAGGACAAAATATTTAAAAAAAGGCCAACATTTTTTGTTTGTATTTAAAATAATTGCAACACTCAACAATGAATCAAAACAAGTAATACACTCAAATTTTCATACAAGACAACACTACAAACACACATTCTACATGCAAATAATTAAAAAGTATAGAGATGATAACAAATTGATTTCTAAAGGGTTCCATGCCTCATTATACAACATTACCACACACAAATAAGAAAGATAACAAGGAAGAAGAGTAATTAAATCAATTAAATTCCTTTAAATATTAATTATATGAAGTGGTTGTAAGAAGATACACATTCTCTTTCTAAAGCATAAAACGTTACTAATGACTATAGCATTGATTGTTATTTCATTTAATCCAGTGAACCAATAAAATTAGTGAAGGTAGGAAACGTTCACTATGGTCCTATAACCATAAGCAATATATAATCTATTGTTCATGTATGAGTAAATGGTGACTCCCAACACCTCCAAGAATAGTTTCTAGAACAAAGTATCTTCCATAAGAGAGAAAATGGAAAGAATAGATTGTTGTATTATGAATGCAAAATTACAATATTAAATATGTCATGTGCATATAATGACTTGTTTATAAAGGCAAGTTGTGAGATAAGATTAGATGAGATATTGACACGTGTCTTAATCTTGTACAATGAGACAACTACCTCAACAATATCAAATGATCTAGGACACACACATTGAATAAAAGACAAAATAGATAAGATATGATAAGATCTTATCTAGACAATTAAGACTTCTAGAAAAACACTTAGGACCTAAGTAAACTTAACATGTAAATATGACCCACTAAGTAACTAGTTAGCTAAAACACCTATTTACACCAACACCCCCCTTAAGTATAACTTAGGGAGTAGATTATTATATAAATTATGTAAATATGAAGATGGGTCCCATCTAGTAGGTTGTGTTGGATGTTGTGGTTGTGTTTCTGATATGTGGTTTTCATTGATGTCAACACTATTAGCATTGATGATGCTTAAGGCTGTATATGTCGAGGATATGGAGAAAATTGTAAAATTAATATTACTGGCAACTAGTGAAGCTGAGAAGGTCAGAATGTTGGAAAGTCCTATACATTGAAGATCTGCAGGTGCAATTCAAAGGGTTTGCTGCTGAATATTTCTAGTATGTTGTATGAAAGTTTCAGAGGTTCGCATCAAGATTTATGGAAGTTATGAAGATCTGTGTTCCTATAGTTATTCAGTTTTTGTAGATGGTGTTCTTGGGCGAATCAGATGAAATTATGGTAATTTCATGTGTTGCACATGTACCTGTGATGTTCATGGATGAGTCTAGATCGTGCTCTATCCTTGTTGTACATTCACATTGATCAGAGTGTTCATGATCAAAGATTTTTCTAATGTGTGCTCAAGTTTTCATGTTCTTGGCTGACATGATGATCTTAGCGTGTTGTGGATCCATGAAAATTAATATTTTATTGTTTGGCATGATTGGAGGTGCTTTTTTGGATCCTTACTATGTTGTGATTGACTTGTGTTGGTGTGCATTGAAATTTATTCATGTATTGAGGCCAACTGAATAGCTGATGTAAATCCATGTAGCAAATATATATATATATATATATGTGTGTGTGTGTGTGTGTGTGTGTTTGTTTTCCTCATTTAGAAGTAGTGCTCAGTGTGTACAAGTGATGTACATGTGCGAATAAAGGTCAGATCATTCAGAGAAGAGTGTGGAGGATATTGAGAAAAGTGTGGAAGAGTTTGTAGAAGTTTTTGTGCACCTAACTGGAACTGTAATCAAGCTTTTGTAGAAGCTATTTTCTCAGTTCAACTTCATTATATGGATTTAATCTTATTACTTTATGTAAGGCAATGAGCCTTCCCTTTGAGAAGTGTGCCTGAATGTAAGTGCATTTCCTTTTATTCGTCATTATACTTCTAATAGGGTATAAAATTATGGACTAACATCCACCGTGGTTTTCCCCTAATAGGGTTTCCACGTACAAAATCTTGGTGTTCATGTGTCTCTGATATGTTACTAATTTATTCTTGCACTGTTATTTATCAGATCTAAGATCTAAGGTTGATTAATGTTGTATAAGTTTGATTTTGGTAACAACTGATTCACCCCACCTCTCAGTTGTATATCCTTGTTTTTCCAATAATTGGTATCAGAGCTAGTTCCTCTAAAGAAGCCTGACAGCTTGAGGTGATCCAAGATGGCATCATACAAGAAGGATAGTCCTAGATTCGATCGTACAAACTAATCTTTATGGAAAGTCAGAATGGAGTGCCATTTGAAGTGCATTGGAGAACCTTTCTAGAAGATGACACAAAGTGCATATACTATTCTTCAGAATGGTTCATCCTCTAAAGATGAGATCAAGCAAGCAAAATCAAATACTAGGGCAGTAGAAGCATTGTTGAGTGCTTTCATAGATTCAGAGATGACAAATGTGTTAGGATTGAAGACTGCATACCAGATCTGGAAAAAGTTGGAAACATTGTATGAAGGAGATGTGCTAGTGAAGAGTGCTAAGCTACAAAGTCTAAAAGGCAAGTGGGAAGACTTGAAGATGAGTGAAGATGAGAATATCCTCTCTTTTTCTCAAAATATAAATGAATTGGTGATGAACATTAGATGTGCTGGTGGAACCTTGGATGATGAAGAATTTGTGTCTAAGATACTTAGATATGTGCCTCCCTCCTACAAAACAAGAGCTCATGCTATTGATGGACTCAGGACAGTGAAAAATATTACAAGAGACATGCAGATTGGAAAACTTGCTGCCTTTGAGTTAAGTGAATTTGGTGAATCTGCTCCTAAGACTGAATCTACATTCAAAGCTACAATATTCAAAAAAATCCAACATAGATACAATCTGGGTGAGAGTTCCAAAAGGACATTCAAATATGAAGATGCGATGAAAAATATTGAAGATGAAGATAGAGAACTAGAAGAACTGGAAGCATTAATTGTGAAAAGAGAAGCTAGAGGTCATGGTAAGTATAAAGGAAAGTTACCTATGAAATGTTTTTCTTGTGGTAAAATAGGTCATTTTGCATCTAGATGTCCTAAAAGAGTTTCTAAGTACAAACCTGAGAAGACTAGATTTCAAAGGAAATGTTATTATGTTGAAGAAGGTGTAACTGATGAAGAATCTGAGAAAGAAACCGGAAATGAAGATGAATGGGTATGTATTGCTATCAAAGAAAATGTTGAGGTGTCCACTGAATCTACTAGCAATGTGAATGTTGAGAAAGCTCTTGCAGAAAAAAATGAAGAAAAGGATGAGTGGGTTATTGACAGTGGATTCTCACATCATATGGCTGGTAACAAAAGCAAGTTTGTAAGCTTGGAAGACTATGATGGTGGTGTTGTAAGATTTGGAGACAACACTTCTGGTGTGATTCGTGGAAAAGGAACTATTTATTTTGGTGGTAAGCATAATACTGATGATGTTATTTATGTAGAAGGCTTAAAGAATAACTTGTTGATTATTGGAAAGATGGTAGACAAGGGTTACAATCTTCAATTCAAGGGTAGAAAGTGCAGAATAAGGGGAAGTTCTCAAAATATGATTGCTTCAAGTACAAAGAAAAAAGGTAATATCTTTCATTTGAGTGCTTCTAGTGAAAGTTGTTTAATTGCTTAGATTGATGTAAGTTGGTTATGGCATAGGAGGTTGTGTCATGTGAACTTTGATAACATTGTCAAGATAATCACTACTCAAGTAGTCAAAGATCTTCCTAAGCTATTAAAGCCTACTAACACTATGTGCAAGGAATGTAAGATGGGAAAGAAGACAAGAAATTATTTTCGGAGCAAACAATATAGATCTAATGGAGTGTTGGATTTGATACATACTGATCTATGTGGTTCATCCAAAATTAGAAGTCTACAAGGTGAAAGGTATATTATGTTGTTCATTGATGATTATTCTAGAATGATATGGGTTGCTTTCTGAAGAGAAAAAAATGAAGCATTAGAAAAGTTCAAAAGTTTCAAAGCTATGATAGTGAATGAGATAGGTCAGAAGATCAAATGTCTAAGATCAGACAGAGGTGGTGAATTCACTTCCTGGGAATTCAATTCTTTCTGTGAAGAGCATGGAATCCAAAGACAGTTATCTGGTCCTCGGACCCCTCAACAAAATGGAGTTGTTGAAAGAAAGAACATAATTGTTCTAGACACTGCTAGAACCATGATGCTGGAAGAAAATGTTCCTCATTTCTACTGGAGAGAAGCTATAAGTACTTTTGTGTATACCATTAATAGGGTGTATGTCAACAGTAATTCTGGTAAGACACCTTTGAGCTATGGTTTGATTATAAGCCTACTTTCAAGTATTTCAAAATATTTGGAAGCAAATGTTACATCAATAGAGATGATGATATAGGAAAGTTTGATGCTAGAAGTGATGAAGGAATATTTTTGGGTTACTCTACTAAAAGTAAAGCTTACTGGTGGTTTAGTAAGAGATTAAAGAAAATGGTTGAAAGTGCAAATGTCAAAGTTGATGAAAATATTGTTAGACCATCCAGATATAGTGGATATGATTCAGATGATAACACTAACAATGATGTTCAGACACATAATCAACTTCAAATTGTTTAAGTGAACCAAGGGAATCAAGAGGTGAAAACTACTAGAAGTACAAAAGAAGGAACACAAGAACAAGAATTTAGAGAAAATCTTAAATAGATGGGCAAATGGATTGCCAATGCGACGAACGCCTAAAGGACTGACCTAGATGTCTCGGGGGATGATCAAAGATCAATCTTGCCTACGTTCAAGCTCAGAGATGACGTAGTTCGGGCAAGGTGAAAGACTGACAAGACTCAATGATGAATTTTTTGAAGATTTTCTGATATTTTGACATGTTTTTGGATTTTTTGAATGATTTGGATGTTTTTGAATTTTTGATGTTTTGAGAAGATCTCAAGAATATACACGACTTTGATTTGATGTCGATACAGGAACATGCCCCCAGCGTGGTGCGATGGACTACTTCAACGAAGGTAGGACGAACTAACCTTAGGAATATGCCAAGTAGTACCATGGTGGAATGTGATATGGGCATGAACTCAGGCTATGGTATGAATGCGAGCGGATGGGTGGATGAATGATTAATGAAATGTGATGGAATGGATCAGTGAGTCATGTAGATTTTGGTGGATGGAGAGTGCTTTATTTATGCTTGGCGCCTGTTTGCCAGGTTTTTTCCAAGGTACTTGTCCAAAGCGCCACCAAAGTGGTTTTCACTAGAGGACGATTTTTTTCTTTACTGTTTTCAATCCTTTTTCTGAATTTTTATTATTATTTATTATTTATTATTTATTTTATTTTTTTATTTTTTAGTTTTATTTTTTTGTTGTTGCCAAGACACCTGTTTGCGAAGTTTTCATCAAGGTAACCATTTTTTTAGGACGTTTTATGATTTATTTTTTTGTATTTTGTATTTTTCGGTTCTATACCTTACAAGATTTAGGCATAAAACTTTTTGAGATGAGATTTGTTCAGAGGCTCCTGCAGAGGCTAGCCTTCTAGTGTTGCTAGTTGATATGCCCCTGATGTGTAACTTGTGGTGATGAAGAAAGGTCCCAGCCAGTTAGGCTCAAACTTTCCTTTTGTATCCAGGTTGGGCACATTCTTTTGATTCTCTTTTAGCACAAGGTCACCAACTTGGAAGGTGTGTTGACTGATCTTCTTGTTGTAGCTCCATCTCAAGTGATTATGGTAGACCTGTAGATGATTTAGGGAATCCATGCACCATTCATCTAGTAACTCTAGCTCATTTAGTCTTGTGACCCTTTATTCCTCATCTATGATGAGGTTTTGCAATGATATCCTCTGTGATGGAAGCTCAATCTCAATAGGAAGGATGGCTTTTGATCCGTAGACTAGGGAAAATGGTGTGGCACCTATTGGCATGCGGATGCTGGTATGGTAGGCCCATAAGGTGGGTTTTAACTATAGATGTCAATCGTTACCAGAGTCATTGACTGTTTTCTTAAGGATCTTCAAGATGGTTTTATTAGTAGCTTCTGCTTGGCCATTGCCTTATGAGTAGTATGGGGTGGAAAAGTGATGTTGAATTTTGAACTTTTCACACAAATCACGAACATCCTGATTCTTGAAGGGTGTCCCGTTATCCAAGATAATGGATTGAGGGACACCATATTGGTAAATGAGGTAGTTCAGGATGAACTTGGATATCTGTTTACCCATGATGTAGGTCATGGGAATTGCTTCGACCCACTTTGTGAAATATTCGGTGGTGGTGATAATGAACTTATGGCCATTGGATGAGGTGGGTGAGATTCTACCTATGAGATCGAGCCCCCACTGGGAAAAGGGCCAAGGTGTAACAATGGGATGTAATTCTTGAGTTGGTGCATGAATGAGATCTCCATGTAATTGGCATTATAGACATCTTCTGACAAAGTCATGTCCCTCTCTTTCCATTGTCGGCCAATAGTATCCGGTTCTCAACAAATTCTTAGCCAAGGTCATACCACTTGAATGTGAACCGCAAGTGCCATTGTGTACCTCAGTTAAAGCAGTAAAGGCCTCCTTAGGTTTTAAGCATCGTAACAGGGTTCCATCGATACTTCTACGGAAGAGGGTTTCTCCTAGGATGACAAATTGTAAGGACCTTTTGACAAAGGTTTGCTTTAGGTTTAGGGTAATGTCAACTGGGAGGACTCCTAATCTCATATAGGTGTACATGTCATGGTACCAAAGATCACCAGGACCAACGAGTTCACATGCATATTTTGATTCTAGTACCTCAAAAGTGGGTACGAGAAGCTGGTTTACCAAGAATTCATGTTTCGAGACATTTTGAGGGATATCTAGCAAAGATCTGATTGTTGCCATTGCATCTGCTGCTATGTTGTTTTCCCTCGGTATTTGCTCAAAAGGGATGTCAATGAAAGATTCCTTGAGGCTTTCTATCACATTTTTGTATGGTGCGAGCTTATCATCTTTAGTTTGGTATTCACCGTTGACTTGGTTAATGATAAGTTGCGAATCTCCATAGACCTTTAATGCCATGATTCACCACTGTGCTGCAATCTTCAGACCTATGGTTAAAGCCTCATATTCTACAATATTATTTGTATAGGGGAATGCCAACTTGTAAGATCTCGGTATACATTCCGCCTGGGGGGTGATGAAGAAAACACTGGCTCTTGATCCATGTTGCATGTGGGAGCCATCAAAGTATAGTTTCCAGTGGTTGGCTACACTGAGATTGAAAAGGGACTCATCTGGAAACTCTGATACGAGCGGGTTGTCTGTGTAGAGGGGAGCTTCTGCTAGCTGGTCCGCAATAACTTTTCCTTTGATCACCTTTCGCTCGACATACTCAATGTCATATTCAGATAGTATCATCACCCATTTATCCATTATGCCTGTAAGCATTGCTTTTGACAACAGATATTTTAGAAGGTCTATCTTGGAAATTAGCTTAACTTGATGAGCTAGCATGTAGTGTCTGAATTTTTGGGCTTCAAATACGAGTGCCAGACAAGCCTTTTCCATTGATGTGTAATTGAGCTCATGTCCCAACATTGTTCTGTTGATATAGTAAATGGCCCACTTGGTTCCCTTTTCATCATGTTGGGCTAAAAGGGCACCAAGGGCAGTTGTCGTTGCTGAGATGTATATAATCAATGGTTTTCCTACGATTGGTGGCATCAACACAGGTGGTGTAAGTATGTATTCCTTGATCTTGTTGAATGCTTGTTCGCACTTGTCATCCCACCTGAATACTACTCCCTTGTGGAGTAGGTGTGAATAGGCAATCTTCTTATCTGCCAGTTGTGCTATGAATCTTTGAATGGACTAGAGTCTACCTTGTAATCCTCTGAGTTGCTTTAATGTTCTTGGCACTTCCATGTCAAGGATTTCTTTTAGTTTTGTGGGATCCACCTTTATCCCTCTCATTGAAACTATGTACCCTAGCAGCTTTCCTGATTATACCCCAAATACACACTTCTTTGGATTGAGTCTGACCTTGTATTGTTCTAGTCTATCAAAAATTTCACTTGAGGTTGCTATGTGATCCGACCTTTTCTTTGATTTAACTAATATGTCGTCGACATAATCTTCAATAGTTTTATGAATCATGTCGTGGAAAATCAGTGTCATCGCCCTTTGGTATGTAGCTCCTACATTTTTTAGCCCAAATGGCATCACATTCGAGCAATAAGTGCCCCAAGGACATGTAAAGGTTTTCTTATGTTGGTCTTCCTTTGCTATCATTATCTGATTGTATCCTGAGAATCCATCCATTAGGGACAACATCTCATGTCTGGTCGTCATGTCCACTATCATGTCAATGTTGGGTAGTGGAAAATCATCCTTAGGAGATGCTTTGTTTAGATCTCTAAAGTCTATGTAGATGTGGATGCCCCCATTCGGTTTTGAGACTAGAAGAAGGTTAGATACCCACTTAGGATAGTCAATCGAGTGTATGAAGCCAACATCCAAGAGATTTTGTAACTCAATTTTAACGACCAAGGCTATTTGCGAGTGCATCTTCCTTAACTTCTATCTAACTGGCTTTGCTCCAGGGTGAACGACCAAATGGTGAACTACTACTTCAGGATCCAGACCTGGCATGTCGGCATAGGTCCATGCAATTTTTTTCTTTCTTTCTATTAAGAATGTGGCCAACTATTCTTGTTCCTCTATCTGAAGTGTTTGAGCATAGAATGTGATTTGCGGTTCTATTTTCATTCCCAAGTTGATAGGGTTGCATTGCTCTGCCAAGACTGCTAACTTTTCTTGATGTAGAGAAGTAGGGGGAGATTGAATCCTTCATCCTCTGGTGCCTCAGAGAGGTTTTCACCATTAGATGCATCCTTTATTTTTACTGTTGTGTGGTTAGAGAGTGCCATAGTGTGGTTTTCACTCAATAACTCTGAGCTTATTCTCGATATTTTTCTTTTGTGACTGAAGGACTCAATCGTCTCCCCATAGTATGTCTGGGTGTCTAATGTGATGTTGAAGCCTGCCTTATGATCCCCACATGGAACTATATCCCTTAGTCCCATGAATTCTGAGAGCGCCTCATCATTTTTGAATGAGTCTAGAATTGGCGGTCCTCGTTGATCGTGATCGATGAGTTGCGGTTGTACTAAGGTGATTCGGTGGGTTTGTTGGTTTGACTCAGGTAGGGAGGTAATAATCATTAACAAGGTGGAATATTCAAAGAGCCTAGGGATACTTGCTATGGTATCCTCATTGTTACTACTGGCACAAACATCAGTGATATCAAAGGTGAAGTTATCAAGTGGGATACCTAGGCACACAAGTGGTCTAAGAGTGGTTGTTGTTACCTGAGGAGAGGACCTGACTACCCTTCTAGGAGTACCTCTGCCATGTATGGTTATACTCAGAGGAGTATACCCAAGGCCAAGGTTTTGCATTCTTCTTTCTACAATGATGGGCTCCAGCCATCCATCATTGTTTCTTCCAAGGCTTTCATTCCTGTTACAGCCCATACCAAACATCATTTGCAACCCTCTGTTAGTTTCATCCATGGATAGGGTGGGGTTGGGCCTTTCATCTTGGTATAATGTATTTGAGATGTCTCCCTCATCCACATTTTCTCGACTGAGATCCCCCCAACAACGAAATCTAGAAGGTTCTACCCTAACAGTGTGGATAGGTGTTTCAACTAGCTAAGGTTATCCATGTGACCTAGGAGATTGTGGTAACTCTCCTACAACAAAAGCATTCATTTTCATTCTGTAGTTGCCGCATCCATTGTCCTGGATCATGTTTTTTATTTTGGATATATCAAGGATGGCCGGTGTCTCTTATGTAGAAGTGGAAGCGAGGTTCGCTAGGTCGATGTATGAAGTAGATGGTACTTCATCATTTTTTGGTACTTGGGGGATCTTATAAAACTTGGATTCCAAGTTTTTTCAGTAGGCGAAAGGTTCAGGATCCCCATATATAGTAACCTCTTCATTTTGGTGTGAGAACTTGATACATTGGTGATATGTAGAGGCCACTGGCTTCATTCCATGGATCCAGGGGCGTCCAAGGAGGATATTATATGGTAGGTCGAGGTTAAGGACCTGACAAGTGGTTTCCACTGTTGTCGGTCCCACTTGGATTGGGATTTTGATAGTGCCCTGAGACACTCTTTCTTGATCATCATACGCCTTGATCGTGATGCTTTTGTTCTTATTAGTGGAATCCTCGGTGAATCCCAATTTATTTATGAGCTTTAGAGAAAAAATGTTAAGGCCTGCACCTCCATCCACTAGGACTCTTTTGACTTTCTTTTTATGAATGAGCACTTGAAGGTGGAGTGCACGATTATGAGATGGTTGCGGGGGGAAATCTTGGTTAGAGAATGTAATGAGATTTGGGGTAATGATGTTACCCACCATAGCCTGGAACTTCTCTATGTTGAGGGTGGCGGAGACGGTGGACGCAGCTAACGCTTCATCGAGAATCTTTCTATGGGTGGCAAAAATTTTCAATAGTTCCATGATGGAGATTTAGGTGAGGGTTCTCTTTAGCTGGTCAATGACATTGTAGTCATAGGGGATGGATTTTGTATTAGAAATGGGGGTCTTAGCTGGTGCCCTAGCAATGGTAACCTTTTTGCCACATGTGGTGACTCCACAGTCGTTGTTGGCTCCTTTGAAATTTATGACGGTGACCATCTCATCGACACATCCGACTATCTCCTCATACACTAGATTAGCACTAGCATATTTTTTCTTGCCCTTATTGTTCCCTTGGTTGTGATTCGGCATCGGGTTCATGTATATTTTCAAGTCTCGATTTTCAGCTAGCTATTCGATATTGATGATCTTATCCTCGGTGAGGTCTTGGATGATGTTTTTCAGCCTCATACAATTGGCAATGGTATGTCCTTTGACTTTATGAAAGTCAAGGAGATTTTTGTTATACCATGGTGGCTTGGTCATGGGTTCTACATATTGTTCAGAGTTAGAGATTTTGATCAAGTTTTTCTTGACCAATTTCTTCATTATGGACTCAATCGATTCACCAAGAGCTGTGAACTTCCTCTTGGGGGGATATTTTCCTTAGGGAGGCGGTCCTCCTTGATTACCCAAGTTGTTGATTTTATTGGTGGGAGTTGGTTGTTTTTGTGCTACTACCATATTAGTCTGCACATTGTTGCAATTATGATTTTATAGTTGATGATGGGATTGGATGTTCTGCTTGGGGGCACTGATCACCACTTTAGCATCGACCACGCCATCGTTCGTGATGTTTTTATTCCTCGACCATGTTCAAGGTTTATCATTATAGTTTTTAGATGGGTGGTTATCCTATGGTGGGGTGAATGTGGATGCACCTCCTCGTGCAGTAAGGGCTCTTTCGATGTTGAGTGCCTTTGGGATCAGTTGATCATAGGATGTGATGAATTGAATTTTCAAGTAGAATGCCAAGTTTTCATCTAGATTGGATATGATAGTGAAAAATTGTTGTTCTTCTGGCATGGCCCACTTGCTCTGATTGGCCTTGGATCGCCATCTTTGCAAGAAGGATGTGAACAACTCTCCTTTTCTTTGTTTTAGTGCTGATAGTTCTTCCAAACTAACATCGGCACCCATGTTTAAAGCATGATTCTTAAGGAAAGCTTCCATGATTTCCTCGAATATTTTAATGCCCGTGGGTAGGCGAGAAAACCATTCCATGGCTAGACTATTCAGACTACAGGGGAGGAGTCGCATTAGATACGTGTCATCGTATGCAACCTCCATGCAATGCACCTGAAATTCCCTGACGTGGTTTTCAGGGTTACCTATTCCATTATACTTGTCAAATTTTGGGATCTCGAATCCCTTTGGGAACAGTATCATGGAGAGACTTCTGTTGAAAGGATAAGGGCACAAGTTGCCCAGTTTTCTCATGGTTTTTCCTGCTTGTAAGTCCAACACTTGCTGCGAAAGCAGTTTGATTTGTGTTGCGACATCTTTGTTTGGGTCGGGAGATGGAATGAATGAGTTGTGAGGTGTTTGAGGTGTTTGATGGGTGGGAAGAGTACTAGTGGGCATTTTCTGCAAGCTCTATTGTGCGATCAAAGCCTGATGGTATGCCTGCATTTTTTTCAGCAATGCTTGTTGTTGGTCTCGTTTTTGTTGCTGCAACAACGCTTGTTGTTATTGCTCCAACAACACTTGTTTTTGGTCCATCTATTGTTGTTCCCATGAAGCCTATTGTTGGTCAATTTGTTGTTGTGCTAGAAAAGCTTGTTGTTGGTCTAGTTATTGTTGTTCCAACAAAGCTTGTTGTTTAGCTTGTTGTTGTGCTTGAAAGTCGTGCAGAGCTTGTTGGTAGTCTTGCAGATGGATTGCTTGCAGTTGCATTTGGTATTGTGCTTGCATCTGTTGTTGGGCTTGAGCTTGTGCTTGTGCTTGAGCATGTGCTTGAGCTTGTGCTTGTGGTTGTGGTTGTGCTTGAGCTTGCTGCTTTTGCTTGAGTACTCTTTGTTGGTTGGCCTTTTGAAGGGTTTGGATTAAGGTGGTGAATGAATTTGTCATGTTGGATTTTGGTGGGATTGGAAGTGGAATAGGAATCATGCCGATCGTTTTGGTTGGTGAGAGGGTTATGGTGGTGGTTGGGATTTGGGTTGGTGGAGGAGTGGTCGAGATGCTCGATCCTTGAGAGGGTATGCCTTGGGATATTTGAGGACCGATTGATGTAGTGGCTTGAATGGTTGCTACTTGTTGTCGCATCGTTATGGGCATAAAGAGGGAATTTGATGAGATGTTCACATTGCCCGGTTCTGAGAAACTATCAATGTTTAGGGGAGGAAACCCTAATCTGAGTGGTGACGTGGTTGTGAACAAAAATGGGGGAAGAGATGGTATGCTACCCTGGAATGAAAACGGATTAGCAACATTGGTTGTTCCAAACAAACCACCTTCTCCTTGTGGTAGAGAAGTTTGCATGTTTGGTTGAAAGGCTGGTGAGGCATGGAATGAATATGAACTAGCGAAATTGTGGAATATGAGTGGGACATATGGGTATAATGGATTTACCGGGATAGAATTATCCAGTGCAGCGGTGATGGCCAACTCTTTGTTGGTCACAAGGCAATGTTGTTGCAACTCTCGAAAAATAACACTCCCTTTTTTGACCATTGGTGAAGTTGGTGTGATGGTCGATGTGGTGTGAAGCATTTCTTGATTGATATTCAATATAGGGGATGCATTTGTAAGAGGCATGTTCGTACTAGTACTTGCGTCAAGGTCACAAGGGAATTGGACCCCTCCTTCCGCTAACATGTTTAAGTATTTGAACATGGCACTAACAATTTTGTGGTTCTTTGGATTTTGAACCATTTTTATCATTTCAGATTGTGTGATCCCCATATCCTCATTTGTGATGTCCTCTTCATAACTCTCCCCTTGAGGATTTTGCGATGGAAAAGAAGAGCTACTTGGGGGATTGTTTGATCCCGCAAGGTTTATTTCAGAGGTTACTTGACTCATGTCAATAGAAGTTGATAATTTTCTGATATTCTCCATGTTCTTCTTGTATTGTGATCTTGTTTGAACCATAAAAAATAGGGATCGTCTTATCCTAACCTTTTAGGCCCAAAAGAGAAGAACTAGGGAAGTCAAAGATCAAAGAGGGTGGTAATAATCATAGGATAAATGGATGAAGTGAGTGAGTGAAACCCTTTGGAGAACCTTTGAAGGGTTATTCTAAAATTTTTAGGAACTTAGATTGATTTGTGATGGTTTGACTAGGTGTATTGAGTCAAACAAGATTGTAGTGAAGTTGTAGTCCCTAAGAAGTTGTGTTATCCTAGGGGAACTTGCACAAGCGGATGAATTGACTAAGTGTGTTAAGTCAATGCGATTGTGAACTAGTAGACCTTAGCAAATTACACTATCCTAGAGGTAAATCCGTCCAAAAGTTTGACTATTTTGGCTAGGTGTGCTAACCCAAGATAGGGTGATGTTGGTTTAGCCCTTTAAGTTTAGCATGAGTGATTTTTCTAGAGTTCTCAAGAAGTTTGATGATGGGATGAGATTTGATTTGATGAAAAGATGGATGAGGATGACAACTTTGATCCTAGACTTCAACCTAGACCCAACTCTTTCTACAAGACCTCGGTGTTGAAGAACACGCTAGACTTCCTATGTGAGGAAAGCAAACCTTTCCAAAAGTCTAGGATTTTGTTGGTAGTAGAACGCATACAAAGTCAGATTATTCCTTGAAGCCTTTTTGTAGAAGTTGTATACTAGTCTCTCTTTGACTTCAAGGAGAATTTCAAGGCATTGTTCATGGGCTTTCAGACTTATCCTCTTGAACCTTGGTTTTGGAATCTCGATCTTTCAGAAAATCATTGGGAGCAACACATATGAAGTTCAATTTGTCTCTTTATCTTGGCTTAATGAGTTATTTTTACCAAAGGCACTTGCTTGCTTGTGTTTCAAACTATATATCTAATGTCCCACTTTCTTTCTCATCCCACAAGGTCCATTGTGTGGAAATCAAGGAAAATAGGGCAAAATTTACCTATGTTTGACCTTTATTGAAAATAAATGACGATAGAATCCAAATACTTAGAAACCTCTAAGGATATGATCCCTAGGGAAAGCAAGAGTGCCTAAATTCGTCAAAGGTATTTGTTTTCTACAAGGGGTTTGAAATTTTGAGGTCTTGTGAATGTTTGTTTTTGCAAATTTTTTCGAGAACCAAGCAATTTTTTTTCTACTTCCAAGCACTTTTTACAACCCTAGGATGATGCGACAATATTTTTTTGGATTCCCACTTGGACGAATCCAGCTGCACATATTTTGTGCAAATGGATAAGTGCTTGACCACACTAGCTCCCTTCCATGGCACACACTTCTCAGGTCAGCCAAGCATTAGTACCCATGAATCTCCCATGGCATACCTTCCATTTCTACAACAAAACCACATGTATAACGTGGGGTGGCTTCAAAGGACATGACCTTTTGCACCAACAAAATAGACAAGGTTTTGGCCTTTTTCTAAACAAAGGGTTTTAATTCAGGCATTCCGTTCATGGGGGATTATCCAACATTGAAGAGAGTCCATTTCTGTCCATCTCGTCGGAATAATCCTCATGATTCTTGAACTTTCCTCAAGAATCCACACTTATATACTGGTTGGAAGTTGCTTGGCTTTAGCGTGTTCCCGGTTGGGTCGTTCCCTTGGGTGAGAACTTTTTCCCATGAGGCAGGCCCTCTAAAATAAACAAAAGTGAATAAACATATTCGTAGTTCGATCAACCTTCTTTTAGAAACAAAGGGAGAACACTAGCAATAATTTTATTCACATTCGCATGTTTTGTTCAATTTTAAGTTCCCAAATCGAAATGTGGAGGCAATTTTTTGACAACTTAATATCACAAAAATGCTTTTGATTCTCAAGATCATTGTGAAGCGCGAGAGAAGTGCATACGCATTTTAAATGATGCATTTTAATAAGAGGACTTTAGAGAATTTAATCAAATAAAATGATTTATTTAATTAAATAGAAATGTAAGGTTAATTAAATTAAATTGATTAATTTAATCACACGAGGAGGAAGACTTAATTAAGTGAATAGTGATTTTTTTAATTAAGGGATGAAAGGTGTTGATAAGCTGAGAGTGTGATTCTGGAGGAAATGATGTTAGTGATCTGGATCAAGCATGCCAAAATAAAACTATACATTTTCCATGTCTACATGCCTATATTTCTAGACATATTAGTTCCCGCCCAAGAGTTAACATCTACCAGTGTGATCTCTCCTCCCCAATCCATGTACACATATCTGGGTGTGCCACAGAATTTCACTTCCACATTAGGCTCCTCAAAATATGAGATGAGCGATGCTAAGGAGTTGTTGTGGAATATCTCAAATGAGGTAATTACCATCAAGCGAGACCAGTCCATGCTCTAGAAACCAACATACCAAAACTATCAAGGAAGAAGACCCTCTTACTAGCAGAACTAGGGCCAGGGAGGTACGCGCTCAAATTCACAAACTAAACCAAGTAATCAGATGGTTTTGGTACCTACTCCACTACCTAACGCCCCACAAATCTCAAGAAGAGAGTTGATCATGGGGCAAAACAATCTCATTGATAATATCAATCCTTGGTGCTTCCCCTATGGTGACTTGCATATGCCCTGAAATTATCTACATGGAAATTTATAGCAAAAGGTGGTAGAACAACGTAGCCAAGGCATTGCGACAAGTTCATGAGGTTATGTATATGCATCTCCCCAAATGGAAAATGTAGTACTTACCGTTCAAATGCAAGGGATATCATTGGAACAAGAAAATGACATAACTCTTGACCACGTGCTCTTCTCATGGATGGAAGGAGAGGAGGCGGTAATTACAAACAAGGCATCCACATCGAAGACCTTGTAAGTGTAGTTTGATTAAAACACTCACTCAAAGATGATATTCACAGGAAAACTAGCCACTCCATAGCTTAGAAGCATCCCCGACCAATCTCCTAGTCCTTCCACAATTTCTCCAAAACCGCAACTACGAAGGGAGATTATTATAACCAAGGCTAAGGAACAAAAACCTTCAAATCCATCACCTTTCAATGTGGTGGAACAATTGATAATATCCTCTGCTAACGTGTCCATTTGGGATATCTTAGCTATTCTAGAGCAGAATTCATTGTTGTAAAAGGCCCTCCGGGAAGATGCAGTTACTGAACCAACAGAGCAATTACTCAAGGGAAAGGTCGTTGATCCATTACCTCCTATCAAAGTTCTCACAAATGGTACTAAAGAGTCCACTACCAAAGTTAGAGATAAGTTGAAACCAAATCCATTTTTCCTAACTCTTATTGTGGGGAAGAAATTATTGCATAATTCTATGATTGACTCTAGTTCTAGCACCACAGTCATGCCGAGGAAAATAGTTGAAGCCTTAGGACTTAGCTATGAACCTTTAAGGAGGGGGGTTATGTAGCTTTACGGGAACAAGTTTGAAACCGTAGGTGTCAATAATAACCTTCCCTTGACTCTATTCTCCTGCCCTAGTATCACAGTTCCACAAGATACCATGATCATAGATGTTCCCCCCATGTTCAGTCTGTCCCGGTAATTCACTTCAAAGATAGGTGGATATCTTTCTTTGGATTGGTCACAATTGATCCTCAGGACCAAGCATGTAACTAAAATGAAAATAATATCCAAACCTTTACATTTGAAACATGTGGTGGATGAAGCCATCGTCAACTTTGAGGCTGCTCATACCTCTTTCACCAAAGAGGAAAAATATGGTACTGAGCTACTAGAGGATGAGAAGGTGACTGGAGACCAGACTGATCAAGAAGAGGTATTCTTGAGTGAATATATAGATACTGATCCTTTTGGTAACTATCATGCCACCAAATTGGGAACTTATGTCATTTATGATGAAGATCAGGTAATCCCAAAGGTTGTGAAGGAATATGAGAATAGTCCAACCTTAGAGATGTGGACGTTGCATTTTGATGGAGCGAGATGCAAAGTTGGTGCAGGATCCAGGATATGTTTGACATCCCCATCCAAATAAAATATACTCTGGTCCTTCTACTTCTAGTTCACTTGCTTGAACAATGAAGCTAAATATAAAGACCTAGTGCAAGGTCTAAGCCTTATAGAGCGGATGAGCATCAAGAAAATAATGGTGTTCAGAGACTCCAAGCTAGTGGCTAATTAAGTCTGAGAGATTTTCGCAACCAAGAATGTTTGCATGAGATCCTAAAGACATAGATTCTGGGACGCAATTAAGAGCTTCAAATCCTTCAATATCTAGACAGTGCCCAAAGAGCGAAATACAGATGTGGACCGCATGACATCAATCAGATCTCAATTTGATCCTGCTTCTGATTTAATTCATAACATACACTCTATATGAGTGATTTTTTGACCAAAAATCCCAAATAATGATCAAAGCTGAAAAGTGTTTGAAAGTGATGAACACATCACTTCATTCATCCAACAATCAGGAGAGTTCACTAAGCAACTCCAACCAAAAATTGTTGAGGCATATGAAGGGAAAATTATTTAGTTAAGAACTAACAAAGTCCCAAAAGGATTGGTCACTCTCAAAAACCTATTCGATTGTGATGATGCAAGAAATTAAAAGAGGAGGTTCATAGCGAACAAAAGTGACTATGAAGATATTTAAGGCAGACACGGGAGCAGGCTCAAAGTCAAAAAATATGTCCCGTAAAATGATAAAGAAAGACTCATCTAGTTTTGTGAGAATTATGAAGGAGTGGTGGCTTGGTCATATGATGATATCAAGGGATACAATCCTAAAATCATCCAACATACTATAGAACTGACAGAAGGAGTAAAACCTATCCACTAGAAATAGAGGCCAGTAAATTCAAAGATTAAAGCCTTGATGGCATAGGAGCTAATAAAGCTAATTTAGTCCTAGATTGTCTTCTCGATCAAGCACAATACATCGATATCCAACCTGGTTCCTATATGAAAGAAGAACAAATATATCTACCTCTGTGTTGATTTTTGGGACTTGAACAAAGCATCCCTAAAGGATCACTACCCCTTGCCTTCCATGGAGTCTATCTTGCAAGAAGTGGTAGGGTCAAAGATGTTTTCTCTTCTGGCTAGCTTTTTGGTTTACAACTAGATCTGGGTAAAAGAGGAGGACCGACACAAGACAACGTTAACTAGTAAGGGGGGAATGTTTGCATATACGAAAAATATCCTTTGGCCTCTCAAATGTGGGAGCCACCTTCCAATGGGCAATGGATATCACTTTCAAGTATTTGATCAATAAAATTATCTTGATCTACCTCGATGATCTTACAATATTCTCTAAGCATAAGGATGATAATTTTGATCTCCTTGAAATGGTTTTTAAAAACTCCCAGGAGTTTGGGATATCCCTAAAACTGAAAAAATGTGTTTTTGGAGTGTCACAAGGAAAACTATTGGGACATGTAGTGTTCAAGTATGGAATTGCGATCAATGCAGAGTGGGTAAAGGAAATCAGAGAACTTCCCCTCCTAGTCAATAAGAAGAGGGTTCATTCCTTCCTGAGAAAGGTAAATTTTGTGAGCAATCTCATTTCTAATTTTGTAGGAATAATTAGACCTATCACCCTAATGCTCAAAAAGGATCAATTTTTGAAATGGACAAAAGAAGCTAGAGAAGCTTTTGAGAAGGTTAAGGATGCTATTTCTTTAGCTCCTGTACTGGTAAATCCAAACCAATAGAAATACTTCATAATAAAGGTATTCAATAGGAAATCTAGCATCGCTACTATTTTGACCCAAAAGGATGAGGAAGGAAAGGGAGAACATCTGGTAGCATTTCACTCCTAGACCTTAAACGATTATGAGATAAACTATAAATTCATCGAAAGGCAAGTATTTTCCATTGTTAAGGGACTCAAGAAGTTCTAACACCTCATAGCTTTCAAAAAGGTGATTGTATATGTGACACATTCCAGTGTGTGAGAGTATATCATGGAGGGAAAAATCACTGAAAAGAGGGCCAATTGGATCACTAAGATCCTCAAATATGATATTGAGGCCAAACCCACAAAGATCGTCTGAGGAAGAGGACTGTGCAAATATTTGGCACATGATGAAGAAATGGTAGCTAAAGATGAGCAACCCGGACTTGTTTTAACCAATGAACTCGAGTTTGGAGGCTGTTGGCTAGTGGACTAGGTAAGATTTATGCATAACAAAAAATATTTTCTAGACCTTCCTTCTCAGAAGAGAAGATTCTATAGACTGCAAAACATTAGATATGCACTTATTGAAGGGCTCCTCTTCAAAAGGGACTTCAATGGCATTCTAGTGCAGTGTTTCACCACAGAACGAGCAAGGAAAATTATTGACACTTTCCACAGTAGTCTTGTGGGTGGAAATTTTTGTACAAGGACCACTGCTATCAAAATTATGTGTGCTTGATATTTCGAGCCTACACTATTCAAAGAGTCATACTCTTTGGTTAAGGCCTACAAGGAATGCCAATTCTTCACGCCAAGAAGGAAAAACTCAGCAATGCCTCTTAACCTGATAGTGGTTGATGAACCCTTTGCGTAATGGGGCCTTGATTTTATCGAGATGATTAATCCCGCTTCCAGTGTGGGACACAAATGGATCCTCATGGATACAAACTACTTTACCGAGTGGACCGAGGCCATGCCTCTGAAGAACACAACAGAGCTAGAGATTGTGAAATTCGTCGAGGAACTGGTAATGAGATTCGACCCACCAAAGACCATCATCTATGACAACACCAAGGCATTCATAGGTTCTAATATATTTCAATTCACACTTGTGCATGGAATATTATTAAAAACGTCTTAAAACTACTACCTAGAGGGAAATGGCCTAGCTAAGTTGACCAATAACAAACTGGTCTGACTCATTAAAAAATAGGGTTGAAACATCAAAGAGAGTGGCACAAAAAAATTTGGGCGACACTCTGGGCAGACTGAATAACTCCTAAGAAATCTCTCAAGACTTTGCCATATGAGTTAGTATATGGGAAAGAAGCACTATTTCCCATCTCCATGGAGATTCCCATAATATAGTTGTTTAAATCGCTAGAGTTTGAGGAAAATAGAGCCATGGAGGTTCGGTTGGCCGAGTTATTGGAAGTACAGGAAAAAAGAGAAAAGGCCCTAGCAACCATGACTCACCTCCAAAAAGTGGTTAAGAAGTGGTTTGACAAGAGAACCTCATACCAAGGTCTCAAGTGCGGAGACACTACTAATGTTTAATGAAAGGACCACAAAGGCTGGCCAACATGGAAAATTAGATAGTTTGTGGGAGGGCCCTTTTAGAATAATTCAATGCAAGCAACACAACACATCTGAATTAGAAAATATGGAGAAAGAAGCATTGGGGATTTCGGTTAACGGGATCCACCTCAAATTATTCAATTAAGCTTTATTAATTACTTTTCCTATGTAAATATGTAATTAATGTAAATTGTTCATTTGTGTTCTTTTGTTCGACCGATCTTTAAAAACAAAACCATATGTAGAAAATTAAAAATGAACCCATATGCAAAATGGAAAAGATACTCAAAGAAGTAGTAAAAAGGGAACCCATAATATAGAATTGCTAAAAGAAAAACAAACAGAAATTTGATATAAACTGCATATTCATTCAAAAGTATTATATGCTTCAAAATTACACCTCCAAAATGGCTTTGAGGTCGTACTTTTTAGTATATCTATATATGTAGTTTTATATATGGTAATGACCTTGTTTAGGAATATTTACAAAAAATATATGAAAAGCAGGAGTCTTAAGGAGAAATAGAGGAATTATTAGTAGCAGGGGCATCGACAGGAACATTATTGGTAGCATCTGGGACATCTTCATCAATAGGATGGTTAGCAGGAGTAGAAGGATTATTAACAATAGAAGCATCAGGAACGGCAGCAGGAACATTCACAGTAGAAATGACAAATGGTGTAGGAAACACTAGGTCCCTAAAATAAGTGTACCATTCTACGTCATAGAATAACACCACGTTGTAGTAGCATAGAAGGAAGTGACAGGCACGAGTGACCCTCTAATAGTGCTCTTCATGAGATAGAATGTGGAACCCACTCATAAATGACAACCACAATACCACAACGTCTTCTTCAATATGCTTCAAGAGGTTGCTTGTCATAGGAATACCCAAGCCATACACTGCATTCACCACTATCTCTCATAGGCTGTTGAGATACCGCTTCGGGAAGATTTCCAGAGTGAATCACATAATCATTGGCTTAGGGACCTGTATATCAAGTAAAGATGCCACAAAGTGAGAGAAAACATCAGTGTTGACCCTATAATTGTCTTCATACTCTATGCAATCCCTACCCAATATCCATTTGATTGCTATAATATCCAACGAATGGTGGTTCTTCGTCATTTTTTTTAGACGCCTATTGGAAACTTCACCTAAGAAAGCTATTTGAGCCTTATTGCTAGTAAGTTTGATAGGAGTATTCATGGTGCCTAATTCTACCCAATTGCCTAAGTGATAATTCTTCCCAATTGCTAATTATAGAAATATTTGAGGTAACTGCTTGCAATAAGCATGATGCTAATTGAGTATTAACTCAAAAACTCCACCAAGAGTCAAATTAAATTTCCCAACCCAATTGCATCTGCCATGTATGAATTGTTTTGTGTGAGATTAAGGAGAAGTAATTAATTAGTGAAAGTTGGTGGCAGTCCCAAGTGATCACCCATACAAATAGGTGTTGATGTGTCACGATGCAAGCATGTTTCATCCCTCGAGGTAGAACTCAAATATTTTCAAGTACTCATTGATTTTTTGGCTTAATCATTCTTTTAGGATATTGTGAGAGAGGGGGACCACCCACTGCAAGGCCTTAGGTCATGAAAGGCCAAGAGCAGAAACGCCGCCCTAACCCACCTCAACTTAAAGGGTAGTTAGGATGAAGAGGATGAGAATGATGAGAACTATATGTCCTTCGATCACCCTACAATCCTGAAAGTTGGAAGGAGGCTAAGCGAGCCAACCTTTAGAGTCAAACTCGTGTCTCAGGAATCTCTCTGTCTGAAGATGGAAGAACGGTTCTGGGATGATAGTGTGGCGCGCTAGCATCTCATAGGTATGTTGGCATTTGTACGGCCAAAGAACCAAAAAGACAAGATTCTAACTTGAGAAAGAGGGCTATCATCCTAGTCTAGATATGTTTAAACTAATAGAACGAGATTAAGATGAGAGAATATAAAATATGAAAGCGATAAAGGAAATATATTACCAGCAAGGTGACGAAGGTGATCTCGTAGAATGCTCTCCTCGCCAGCTTGCTCTGAGCTCTATCCACCTGCACATGAGGAAGGGAGAAGTTGTTGGGGCTGTATAAGGGCCTACCTCAGTCAGACCCCCATGTTGGTGTTTCCACCTCCATGGACAACCAAGTTTGGAATAGTAGAAATAATAATAAAGGAAATGAACTAAAAGGTACGTAAACACAAAACACTACAAGCAATACATGCTTACCCAATCAAAAGAAAAATGAGAAATTAGAGGAGCTTACTACCTTTGTCCAAAGTGCTCAAGGCTTGTGGAGGAGTGAACGAGAGGGACTCAAGCCTCTATTTCCACGGTGTCTATCATGTGCTCGCCTTGTTGGAGTGATAGATTGCTGCAAATGGAGTGAAGAATACTGCTACAAAGCTTGAAAATGGATGAAAATGGTGGAGAAGGTGATTCAAGATATTGCCAAACTCTATCCAAACTTCTCCTAAATAGGGAAATGGATGAGAGAGTGAATATTATGAAGAGATGGATGAAAAATGACCATATTCGGGTCGATCAACCGAAGAGAGATGTTACTCTTCGACTTCCAATCAAAAGTGTAACATCTCTATAGTCTCCAGTCGTAGGAATTTTCCAGGGATGTAAGCGCACTGTGTGGATGTCTTCACGTCGCGTGGGTGTCCTCGATAAAAAAACCCCCATCGACATGCAAAACAGGTGCCAAGTGGATGCAAGCAGCGGGCTTAAGTGGAATGAAACCTCCATTTTTGCATTAGGCATGAGAATCCATGTTCATAAATTTTTCCCCAAATTTAGGGAGCACGAGTACTGACGTGGGCTTTGGTAAAGTAGACTAGTTAGGAAGTAGCAGAGTAAGAAGTGTATACCTGAATTGATGAGGAATCAGATCACGGTCTAGCAAACTCGGAAGTGCATGAGAGGACTTCATAGTTTCATGTACCCACAAAGCTAAAGTACAAAAGTGCCTTACAGGCTCACAGTCGTGCAAGGGGGGTTATCCTTCATGAATTCTCACATGAAGGAAACCAATAAATGCACCCTATGGACCCACAAACCTGAAAGGAAGGTATCCCCCAAGAACTCTCACATGAGGGAAATCGAGTAGACGGGACTCCGCAGAGTCAAAGATGGCGACATGTTTACCTATAGATATAACACATTAGGAAGCGGCCATCCAATCCAGTGGATGAAAAATCACATAGACCATCGCTAAGTTGTTAGACTTTTATAGTGGTCCCTTGGGAACCATTCAAAAGGAAGGAGGGTCAACTCAAGGGATACCCTAATTGAAAGGTAAAGTCTAGTCATGTTGCCCCCGGACTAGACACAAAAATGTGAAACCGGTCTAGTCAGGCTTCCCCCAAACCAGATGTGAATATGTAAGACCGGTCTAGTCGATCTACTTCCAAGGTAGATGCCATAGAACTTGTTGAATATTTTTGAAGGGGTCCCTTAGGAACCCAACGTGAAAAAAAGGGGTCCACTCAAGGGACTCACTGTTCGAAAGCTAATGTCTTCCTTCTCGAATCAATTCATCATCAAGAATCCTTTTGAAAGATGTTTACTTCATCAAATAATTCGAAAGGAAGGAGATGTGCTCAAATGAGGGGAAGACTAAGACCATTCCTGACACAGAAGGAGGCCTAAATGCTCTCGACACTTTGCATTGTCCCCAATTTATCAAAAGTCCATCACAAACATGGAAGAATGTATATGCGTATAGAGGAAAGTGTGCAACACAAACACCATGCCTATATCCAAGCACCAACAGAGGTGACGAGGGTCATCCAGGTGCATAAATCACAATCATAGGGGAACACGTCACAACACACACACACATCTAATCTATAGATTAAGAAGAAGGTCTCCCCCTAACACTAAACAACCAAGAGGTCATCAGCTTCCCACTCTAGATCATTGAAAGGGGAAGGATGATGAGCCTGCAATGATGTAATGTTAAGGGGAGGAGCTTCCCATCTTCCCACAACAAGGGCTAAGGCAGAGGGACCCGTAAGGTCTCTATCACTTAGCTCTTGTGGGTCAAGGGTCAACAACCTAGTGAAGATCGCTGATAGGGTCAGAACTTCATCCATTGAATTAAACATGCACTTAACAGGAGTGCCATGTTTGACCTGAGCGGATGGAGGAGTCTACACCTGAGGCTCATTGCTAGGCTCACTGAGAGACTCAGGAGCAATGAAAAACTTGGGGGAGGTTGGAGTTGGTTCTATCACTAGGATAAAACAAGCTAGCGTGGGGCCACCTTTCAGAGGAGGTGGGCTCTTCTTATGTCCTCCACCACTAGTGGGACCACGCTCTACCCTCTTCAGAGGAGGAGGTGAACTCCCCATAGACAAAGAGAGGATCAAGGGAAGAGAGGAAATAACTGAAATGGATATGACCAAAGTGTTCACCATATCCATAGGCTTCGAAAAAGGCAACACATCTAGAATGGAAGTTAGCAGGGGCAGCTCCATCAAAGGAGCAATGAACACTTGTACCTTTCCAAGTGCAAGTGTACTCATGGTGGGAATCAAAAGAGATACAGAACTAGGTTGAATGGGGAAAAAAGAAGGGAGAGAGGAAGACATTACAGGAGGTGTGTTTTTCTCCTCCTTCTGTAAGGAGGATTTCTCGGCTAGGAGAGCCTTTCGTCAGCGCTTACGCTCACGTGCAAGGCGGTTTCTATGGCTCTTTAAACCAAAAGTTGGGACTTGTGAAGGGATAGAAGGATCCTGCTCAGACATGGGAGTATCCTCCACAGCTGTCTCCAGTGGAAGCATAGTCTCCTAGATGGGAATAGAAGAGGTAGGTTCAAAAACAACAGGAGGGGTTGACTCTAGCACCTTAGAGGTGGGCCCTTTTCTTTTTGGGGGAACAAGAATATGCCAAGTTGCAAACTATCTGTGCGAGCCTTTCTTTCTACTATATAATTAATACCAAGGTCCTGAAGACCCATTAGGGAGATTTCATATCCTAAAGCATCATCAGACTTAGTGGATAGAGCTCGGGCTTAGAGGAGTAGACGAGTCGGCCCGGGAAGGAGCAAGCTTCTCCTTCCCCTTTCAGGAGGATGAGGCAGTAGGCTGCTCAATTGTAGGAAGAGTCAACTTTGGTTTTCCCTTACCTCCAGTCTTGTACTTCACATAGTTCTTGTAAATTAGGTTCATTCTTTGCGAGAGTGGACCGACTGGAGTGGGCCAAAAGTGATCCAATGAATATCCTCCATAGGATACCACAGGCTGGTATCTAGTGTCGTGCACTACATGCACAACACCTTTGTGGGAAAACCTAAGGCACTTATGAATCACTGAGGTTATCCCATTCATGGAAGCTAACCAAGATATGCCTAGATTCACTCTAAACAGATCCAACTCGGGAATGACATCAAAGACCATGTCAACGTTCCTAGATCCAATTAGGATGGACAATGTTATTGATCTATAAGGTTTGAGGGAAATTATATCATGTGTACGGATGATGGATTTTGTTTTTTCATATTCTTCCCTTTGTAGGGAATTCAAAAGTAAAGTCTCCTCTGTCATGACATTCACTCTACTTGCGGGGTCACCTAGGACCCCTATCATAATGTTGCCATCGAGGGGAGGGAGAATGTACAACGAAGAAGGTTTATTATTTGCTGAAACATCTTTCGAGGTGGATGTTATTTCTGGCAACCCAGTCGCAAGATGAGGGGAGGGAGTAACAGTAACCATGTTAATATACACCTCTGAGTGAGAAGTAGAATTAGTGGGATCAATAATCATGGTTGCAGAGTGTGATGAAAATAGGTCCGGGTATATCTGCAAATAACTGTTAGCTTTCACCACTAATTTGTTTGTATTGTGTTTACTCCCGTCAAGGCGGATAGTACCATCCTCGATGCGGTCTTGTATCTCATGACTTAGGTGCATACAACATTTGGTATCATGTCCATTAATTTGATGGTACTGACAATACGTGTTTTATTCATACAACCTAGTTTATGGTTCTCTAACTGGTTTAGGAGGTGGTAGGGTCAGGATCTTATCCTTCACCAAATTTTACAAGATGGAAGAATAAGATTCTGATAGCTTTGTAAACTTTCAGTCGCATCTCAGGCCGTTATTATCTACAGCGGCTACTACATTCGCAATAGCTTTACCTTTCCCAAAAATCAATATGATAGATCTTCCTTCAAAATGGGAGCACGAGGAGGAACCCCCAAACTAAACCACCATTTGTTGGTACTCTCGTAGAGCCACACATAGATGTACGAAAGAGGGATACTTCATAAGGGCGAATTTCTCTTGCCAGTGTCTCTATAAATTCCCTATGAAAACCTTTTTTACATCAGATTCAAGTAACAGATACAAGATTTATGTGAAGAGAGATTGGTATCATGCTATAAATTCTATAACCTTTTCATTATCCCCTTGTTTGCATCTAACAAGGTTTGAGAAGGTCATCTTTGGTTTGATATTGGCTTGGAACTGTCACAAGAACTGGTTCACAAGCTAATCGAATGCGAAGATGGAATTATCGGGAAAAGAATAGTACCAATCTAGTGCTATGTCTTTGAGGGATCAAGGAAATATTTTGGCCATGAATGTTTCATGATGGAAGAAATCAGTGCACAGGGCGTTAAAGGCAGATAGAGGTGTTTGCGGGTCCCCATTACCACCATATTTCTCAAATTTTGGAATTCCCATCCTCAATGGGAATGGAGTGTTTAAAATTGCAACCAACAACAAGTTGTGTTGGGAGAAAGGTTGAAAGATAGGTTGAGCTGAGGCCTAGGATAGGTTCACTAGTTGATTCAGCATCTTCCCCATATTCTGAAGAAGAGTGTTCAGGATGGGGTCGTTAGAAGATAGAGGGCCGTTGGGACCATTACCAGAGCCACCACCGTGACTACCAGTGAAACTACCACCATCAGTGTGACCTCCGCTAGAACCACCACTGTGAACACCGCCAAAGCTACCACCGATGTTGCCACCACAAATTAGCTTCCATCGGAGCCACCACCATGACTTCCACTAGCACCGCCTCTACCAATGCCATGCCCACTTCCAAATTTTCCACTGCCAAAGCCTTCGCTCATCATTCTGCCAAATCCTCCACCACTGGAGGTGATAGAAGGGGTGAAGTGGAAACCCAAAGTGTTCTTGTTTACTTTGACAGTCTCCAAAATTTCAAAAGTAGAAGGTATATTGACTGAGGGGACTATGTCAGTTATGTGCACAGATATAGGAGGCATTGATATCTCCAGCTATCTCTCGCATTCCTCAAAGAGGCCACCCTATATTGTGTGACCAAGGCATGAGGGGGCACATGCTTTGGTAAAACCGGTGAGAGTAGGCAAGAGTTCCACACCCATCTAGTCTTTTTCCACCATGTATCTTATCTCATTGATCACCTTAGTAACCCTAGCCAACTTCGGGTTGTCATCTAGGTGATTTTCCAATGCACCTAACCCTCTACCGAGACTAATGACATACTCGAAAGGGATATAGATGACCTCATGCTCGTCTATGAAAGAAGAGTTTGGTGATGCAGGAGGATTAGGAACGCAATTGGTTTCATCAAGAAACATAAGTTCGCCTCGTGATACTTGCTCTTGTATAGATAATCCAACTACAAAACCAGAGAAAAGGTTGGTAGTGAAGCTAGAGGAGACCTTCACCTTGTCCATCAGAAGGTGTCATAGACTTCTTCTAACAATATTCCTAGAGGTCGTAGACTGGGTCATGAATCTCATAAACTTTTGCGACTCACAACGGTACAACGACCAAGGGGTATAAGAGAAAAAGTTCAGAACACTGAAAAAAGGATAAACATTGGTTCACGTCAGGTTCACCAGAAATGTGAGAGTGGAGGACCACCTACTGCAAGGCCCCAGGTCACAAAAGGCCAAGAGTGGAAAGGCTGCCCTAACCCACCTCAGCTTAAAGGGTAGTTAGGATGAAGAGGATGAGAATGATGAGGACTATATGTCCTTCAATCACCCTGCAATCCCGAAAGTTGGTAGGAGGCTAAGTGAGACGGCCTTTAGAGTTAGATTCGTGTCTTAGGCAGCTCTCTATCTGAAGATGGAAGCACGGTTCTAGGATGACAACACGGTGCGCTGGTGTCTCACAGGTGCACTAGCGTCTGTATGGCCAGAGAACCTAAAAGAAAAGATTCTAACTCAAGAAATGGGACTATCAGCCTAGTCTAGAGATGTTTAAAGCAATAGAATGAGATTAAGATGAGAGAAAAGAAAATACGAATGCGATAAAGGAAATGTATTACCATGAAGGTGACGAAGATGATCTCGCAGAATGCTCTCCTCACTAGCTTGCTCCGAGCTCTATCCACCTGCACACAAGGAAGGGAGAATTTTTTGGGGTTGTATAGGGGCCCGCGTCAGTCAGACCCTCGTCTTGGTGTTTCCACCTCCATAGACAACCAAGTTTGGAAAATTAGAAATAATGATAAAGGAAATGAACTAATAGCTATGTAAACACAAAACACTACAAGCAATACATGCTTACCCAATCAAAATCAAAATGAGAGATTAGAGGAGCTTACCACCTCCATCCAGAGCGCTCAAGGCTTGTGGAGGAGTGAACAACAGGGACTCAAGTCTTTGTTGCCATGGTGTTTGTCCTGTGCTTGCCTTGTTGGAGTGATAGAAGTGATGGAGTGATAGATTGCTACAAATTGAGTGAAGAATGTTGCTATAAAGCTTGAAAATGGATGAAAATGGTGGAGAAGGTGATTCAAGATCTTTCCAAACTCTATCCAAACTTCTACTGAAGAGGGCAATGGATGAGAGAGTGAATATTATGAAGAGATGGATGAAAAATGACCATATTTGGGTCAATCAGCCAAAGAGGAACGTTACTCTTCAACTTATAATCGAAAGTGTAACGTCTCTGCATTCTCTAGTCATAGGAATTTGCTAGGGACGTAAGTGCATTGCATGAACGTCTGCACCCCGCGTGGGCATCCTTGATAGAAATGCCACCATTGACACACAAAATAGGTGCCAAGTGGATGCAAGCAATAGGCTTATGGTGAATTAAACCTCTGCTCTTGATTTTTCTAAAGTGTTAAGGGTTAAAATGAGATTTCCATTAGGGGTGAAAATTCATATTGATACAAATATTAATTGCCAAGCATGTGATAGTTTATACGCTTGCAATCATTGGCTCAATTTCCCCATAAAATCACGTCGAAGGACATGCTTACTGGCTACCATTATGAATTCTTGTCTTTTCAAAAGGTCAAGAAATTCATTTCGCATGAGCAAGGAGGTTGGTGGTACATTCCAAATTTAATGCAAAAAGGCTACCGTTGTTTCCAAATTTGGTCATGATAAAAATATAGGTGTGTATTCAAAAGAGTAAACAGTGTGAAAAGCTTCCTGAGTACGCTATCTAATGTAAAGAGTTATCAGTATAGAATTGCTGAAGAATACAGGAGAAATTGAAGCAGCCAGGTTTGGAGAAATAATTGTTAAATGATGCATTGTTCTTGAATGATTCGGACCCAAACAAAGAACAATAATCCATCTAAATTTGCGTTTAGTACAATCTTCGTATTTTTGTTTTTTGTTTAGCTTCCATTCATCCAATACTAGTGTGTTTCAAAGAAGGTTAATTTTGTAGAACAAAACGAATGGAAGTATCTGAAAATTCTCAAATGGAAGCACAAGGCGAGGTGGCCCAAAGCTTGTTTGACGCCATGCATACAACACCCATGGCCAATATATTTGGAGATACTTCTTACACTTCTCTTTGAATACCAAAGAAGCTGAAGTGGTTTCACACACATGATGCAGAGAAGTAGAAAAATCACAGGGACCAGAGCCATATAAAGGAAGAATGGGATAACATTCGTGATCCATCCTCAAAACCAACCCTAAAAATCTTAGGGAAGCCACTCGTGAAAGGATGAAGGTGGCCACTAGCGAATGCCAGTTGGCATACAAGTAATGGTTATGCAGACTCCTGCAGTATATGATCCCCTTTGTGCATTACTGCCCTAAAATAGTTCATGAGGGAATCCAACATTTCAACTCAAATACCAACGCCATTGAAGGTTGGGAGTTGAGGGTTGTAATAAATGATGAGGCTATCAGAGACATGTTGTGCATCCCAAGAGGTGGATCTAGAGCAAAAAAGATGGAATTTTTCACTCCAGAAAAAGGAGGCAGGTTCTGTAGAGGTAGAGAAAAGGCTCTGGATTTGTATAACCAAGAAACCCAAAGGCCCCGAGAAGATTTGGCAAAGCTGCCAGAAATTCCAATCATGCACAACACTTTTAGACAGGGGGATATGTAGGATGCCTTCTCTATGATGGCCTTTGTTTACAACATGGACAAAGATAAATGGGTGCATGAGTTCCAACTTGGTCTGGGTTTTCAATTGAGGAGGCAACATTCTACATTTTGGTATGACTTCGTGGAAGTCGTCTGAAAAATGATGAGCCAAATAAAATAATATAGAACACAACATAAGTTCAAGTGTCCTTCTCTCCTTGCCTATATGTTTTTACATCAGAACCCTGAATTCTTCAAACAATGTATGAGGTTAGCTATTTTTTATTAGAAGGGAGTTAGAAGGTTGATTTCTATATGGAATCCTATCCTCTCCACAACCTATGATTACTATGCATTCTCAAATTATTTCTTGAATCTGATTCTGCAAGACTTGAGCGAGGCTGGAAGACTTTATCATCTTTTTGCCGACCAAATAGGGTGGATGCAGAGTTTTACCCCTAAATGCAACTGGTTTCTCGAGGAATATTTCACTTTCATTTAGATACGGAGCTTTACTGGGAAACCATTCTAGCTTCTAGCATGCATCACAAATTGGGTGTTGGCCCTTGAAATGTTTCGACATGTGTCAATTATTGACTTTACCTTTTGTGGAGGGAAGGCCAATAAGAATGGATTTTTCTTCTACCCACTAAGTCTCAAAATAGTTGTTATGGCAAGGAAGCAAACACATAAGCTGCTAGAGGAAAAATGGCTCATTTGTGGTTAGTATTGATTTGAGACAAATGGAAATATAACCTCGACAATGACTTAACAGGCACAAATATTCAGGTAACGCATAGCCGCCGACCTTATTGGGAAAAGTGACAAATTTTCCTATCAGACCAAGATGATATATTTGTAGACCTAGTTCACATTTCTATAGAGGATAAGAGGCCACCATGGATCAATTTATATTTTCCTTTTGTGAATTTTAATGAGAAGTTCTAAATAGGTGCCACCCTTCACAATGATTTGGTCAAGAAATGGTTGTGGAGTGAAGAAAATATTAAGGATTTCTAGATTTACCATCACGAAATCAAGTGCCCCGATGCCCTATTCCAAGACATAGACACAGATGAAAAATTTGATACTTTGTGGAATAGAGTGAATGATGATACTGACACAAGTGATGATGAAGAGATTGACCTGGAAGAAGCTAAAAAATATACAGGGAAGGAGAAGGAGAAGGAAAAGGAAGTAAAGACAACCCAATGTAGGAAACTGGACGAACAACAAAGCAACCTATTGCAACTACTTTGAAGTTGTGGGTGAATATATCGCATTTGAGAGACTCACAAACACACTCATGAGCCGTGAAAATACCTATAGGACAAGACAAACAACACCTGACGGAGGTCTTAGAGGTGGAGGATTCCCTGCCAAATAAAAGACAACACACAAATGTGGCTTCTAGAGAGGGTTTACAAGAACTTGCAATGAGCTAGGGATTGAAGTCATCTGCAGCTCAGGTACCTTTCTCTCCTCTTCTTGATTCATAATCTTTGGTTTCTTCCACTATCATTGCATTTCTCATCACCACAAGTATCAACCTTTCTTTCTCTACTTCTATTGCAATGGTCACTGGAGGTTTCCCCCAATTCTCTCTAGCAAGACAATTCGCTATTATAGCTCTGTGGGTGATTCCTCTTTCGTCAGAGTAGCGTCCACAACTGCTATTGCTACACATTTTACATCCATTGCATCAAAAACTTGCTCAACAAATAGAGGTCTTCGTACCTCCACTATCACCACCACTTCTCGTGAGTCCTCTTGCTGCTTCTCATATTGGCCCTTGGCATATTCCCCCATTCTCCTCACTAACACTCTATCTTCCAAAGAAGAAATCAATCTGAGCCACTACTCTCTCATTCTATTTTGTGGTTCCTCCCAGTGCACCCTTTGTGGGTGAGCTCATAAGTTCACCAGTAAAAAAAATGTTGGAGAGTGATAGAACAAGACAGCCAAGGGCTCTCATGCTCCGAAAGCAAAGGGAAAAAGATGCTAAAAATTCGGCAGAGCCAAAGGTACAAACACTCTTCAATGAGGCTCAATAGTCATTGCACTTTGCAACCATGCATTTGAGTGTCATCAAGCCTCAAAGAGATATGTGACCTGAAGATTACACTATCCATGCTATAGGACTCAATCTACACACTGCTCGGCTGCAAGATAGAGTTGAGCTCATGGAGGAAACCCAGTGTGAGGTGACCACCCACTTTCTGAAGTCCGATCACCAACCGAAGAAGAGAGAAGTTGAGCTAAAAAATGTTAAATAAAGGATAGGAGTCCTACTAATGAAGGACAAAGCAAGGGATGTCGAATTTGCATGCTTGTCACAACAAAAATAAGTAGAATAGGCTAGGCTCCAAGAGGAACTTGCAAAGTTCCAATCCTAAGATCCCAACCTAGTCAATGATTTATAGCAGAAAAAGCAAGAATTACAAGATCGGTTGGCACAGGTAGAGGAGGAGATGCAATGAAATAATGAGGAGTTTCAATACCAACATTCTCAGTTGGATCAGATGATGCAACAAAAGGAAACAGACCATCAAGGCCAACAGACTCAATTCAAGAAAGAAATACAGGAGGTAAGGCTTTCCCTAGAAAGAGAATCTGCAGACAGAAGTTGGGCTAAGGAAAAATGGCTTGTCAATTTAAGAGCCCTACAGGAATGACTTTCCAAGGTAGAGAAGAAAATCGTGAATAAATGTAGGATGTCAAGTCGAGGGATGCAAAAATTAGTCTCTTAAAGAGTCCTCCCCAACCCACTACTATCCAGTCGAACCTCCTTCTAATAGCCCAAAAATTATATGTTTCATACTAGGAAAAATTCAAGGCCTTCTATCTGACTCTTTAGTCGATGCTTCGGTTCATGGCAGAAGCATCTAGTTTAAGTTGGGAGGTTCGCGAGACGATTGAGCAGTTCCCATAGTTCATTGCGGAGAAGGTTCCCGAGGCTAAAAAGTTGCTACAAAAGATGTACATAGTGTCAAACGAGGACTTAGTGAGTGCAGGGATTGAGGACCAGAAGTCAACTACCAAGAAAATAAAAGAGTTCATTCATTTCCACACAACCATTTTCCATGCTAGCGATTTCTCTACCACACTGGGTTGAACTATGAGCCACATGCAAGAAAAATTCTCCCAATTGACTCAGATGGGGCTGCCCTTCTCGTATCTCTCTAATTATTCAGTGGCCACGACGAAGAAAATTGTAACAAAGGTTGAGGAGAAGCATTAGGACACATCCGCTTTTCAAGAGTTTGGTCAACCCCCTACTGCTAAGGGTATAGAGGGTGTCACTCATCAAATTGCGTGGTTGCTCTTTCAACTTGAGTCTAGGACCAAGATATCCATGAATCTGATATTTAAAAAGGTGATCAATCTACATGAGGCATAGGAGAGTCTGTGCTCCATAATGATACCATTAGAAGCTGATTGGTTGCTTGGTGCAGGAGCAGCCAATAGGTCACCATAGGAAGCTTGTCTAAAAGGTCATGTTTGGCCAATTTGTCTAGGCCAATTTATCTCCCTATTCTCATTCCTTTATGTTTGTACCTTAGTGGCATGTGTGATCAGGTGTTGAGTTGGTAAATGTCATGTTGACCATTGGATAGGTTTGAGGTTTTGGCTACAAGGAAGGCTTAAGACCTTTTTAGGTGTTAGTTTTTCTAAATTTTTGCAAATAAGGCTTCATGGAAGCTACAAGCGGCCAAGGAGTAGTTAAGACCGAGATTAACTACTTTAGGGGCCCTATTTATGGTGTGCCTCTGCCTGAAAGCAAGGTTGGAAGCATTCGAGTTTGTGTTAAAGTTTTGAAATCAAGAAAATAGTGTTTTTTAGAGTGAATTTCCTAGTTTTGCTTTGAATTAGTGTGTTAATGGATTGATCATGTCACTGTGAATTATGTAGGATGTAGCCCAATTTTATTTTAAGCATTGTGTGCCATTAGATAGTTAATTAGTTCTATTTCAAGTTCTATTTGTAGATAGTTTGTTTTCCTTTAGTTGCTGATCTGAACCAGTCAGCTTGAGAAAATGGAGGGTTAGTTCACATTCCCACTGTACATAACATATGACCCCTTGGGAATTGTGACTAGACTCCATGCTTGTAGATACTATAGGGTTAGGAGGTCTTTACATTTGTATAGGCACCATGGAAGTCTTCTCCTAGGCGAACCAGGGAGTGTCCGGCCAGGGAAGACAAGAAGTGCAGAGTACTTGATTTTTAGGGGTGACCATTTCTTGTCAAATCACGGTGTGGAGAGGGAAGGTATGAGCCTTGCAAAGACATAGCATGAAGGAGGAAGCTCCACCAATCCATTTTGTGAGAGAACAACTTGACAATCTATTGTGTGGTCAGGAAAAGGCTTAAAAAGGCCTAATTTGCCAAATTAAGGGTCAAGCTTGCGTACAGACAGTTGAGGGTTAAGACCTCTAGAATCTTTGAGGGATGGGAATAAGGACCAGGAACCTCAAGGAAAGATTATGTGTTCTTTGGGAAACTTTGGAGAATTCACTTGTTTTCTCAAAGAAGGAGGCATAATTGGAGTTCCTAGGGCTAGAAGCCTTAAAACCCTAGATGAGGGTTTGGTGGAAGCGATGAGAAGATGGAGTTAAGTGGACCCTCAAGAGACATAATGGAATGGATTGAACCTCATAGAAACACCTCCACACCCCTGCAAAGCTAAGTTCTAGTTTTGGAGTATGTTAGCCTTTAGGGTAGATTAAGGGCTAAGGAAGAGTTGTGAACATTGCACCAAGGTTGACTTGGTAGGTGGAATTGTGATGATAGTTGGGTTGGCAAGGAGAACCAGGGGAACCTAAACAAGAAGAAGGTCCTATAGGTTAAGGTGGTGAAGTAAGACACCAAGGAAGTCTTCCAAGTAAGACCTAGAGTAGGAATCAAGGATTGATTCCTCCAACCTCCCTATCAGATTGGTATCAGAGCAATAAAAGATTTGGGATAGAATCTTGTATGTCAGAGCTTGAGTCTAGTGGTTCCATAATCATGGTGACAAATGTAGAATTGGCCAAGAAGGTCGAAGATCAGGAGGAAGACAATAGGAGATTGAGGGAAAGACTGATCAACTTGAGCAAGCAATGACCAATGTGCAAACCAGGACCGATGAGGTCAGTGATAGATTGGAAGGCAGGGTACCAAAGAGTGAAGAGGTTGTAGAGGAAGACAAGATCCCTAAACCCAACCCTGTGCTGCAAGAGGAGCCTTTCTTGAAGGCATTGAAGGCTTTGAGTGGAAAAGATATTGAAGGCATACCACTGTTTAGTGGCAAATTGGAAGCTGATCTTGTCATGGATTGGATAGAGGGTATGGAAAACCATTTTGAGTGTGATGGAGTCACTGAAGCATAGAAGGTGAAGGTGGCCAAATCTAGATTGAGAGGATCTTCCTTGACATGGTGGAAATTCATTCAGACAAAGAGGGAAAAGGAAGGCAAGAAGCCTATTTCAACTTGGAAGGGTATGGTTGCCAAAGTGAGAGAAGCATACATGCTAGATGATTATGAGATTCAGTTGCATAAAAAGAGACAGAACTTGAGACAAAGAGACCAAGATGTGAATACTTACACTCAGGAGTTTCAAAAACTATGTATGAGGTCTAATGTTTTAGAGGATGAAAGTCTTAAGGTGGCTAGGTACCTTAACGGCTTGAAGTGGAAAATTCAAGAGGAAATGACTCTTCTAATTCCCAAGACAGTACACCAATGCTACTAATTGGCTATTAAGATTGAGGAAAGAAGTAAGAGAAAACAAGATCAGGCTTCTAAGAGTAGAGGTAAAGGCAAAGATCAAAGAGGACATAGAGGTGGCTACCAAGGTAGAGGGACTGGACAAAGAAACCAAGGAGAGTCCAAACTCATAGAGCATGGAAGTGAAACACCTTCTAGAGGAGGTTATGGAAGAGGTAGAGGATTTCAAGGAGGATCAAATAGAGGAAGAGGAGCAGGCACAAGCAACTCATACTTTGCTAGTATGAAGTGTTATAATTGTGGTCAAGTAGGACATCTGGCTTATAGGTTCCTAGAGAAAGAAACTTCATCAAATACTAAGAAGAGAGTGGCATATGCTCAAGAGGAGACCACGAGTACCAAATCACCAGAGGTTAGTCACATTGAATCAGAAATGGGGGAGAACCTGATGTTTAGAAGAGTTTTGATCAGACAACCAGTCAAGGAAGAGCCAAAATAAAGGAGAGCCTTATTCAGGGTAAGATGCAAAATACTCGGAAAAGTGTGTAAAGTTATTGTGGATTCAGGTTCAACTGATAAAATCATCTTAGAGGAGGCAATAAGGAAGTTGAAGTTGGAGAAATTACCCCACACTAACCCTTACAAGGTGACATGGTTGAAAAAAGGGCAGAGCGTTCTTGTCAATGAGCAAACAACGGTGGATTTCTCCATTGGAGGGTACAAGGATAAGTTGATTTGTGATGTGTTACCCATGGATGCATGCCATCTTCTATTGGGAAGACCATGGTAGTATGACAGAGGTGGCATCTATGATGGAAAGGAAAATACTATCTCATTCAAGAAGGATGGAAAGACACTCAAATTGCAGTCACTATCAGATGAGGAAGTAGGACAGTTAAAGACCCCTAGTGTCTTATTAAGCAGTGGTAAAGAGTTCATTAACAAACTAAATCAAGGAGGTGAAGGATATGTGGTTATGGTGCAACCCAAGGAAGAAGACAAGGCCAAGAAAACAGTCATACCCGGAGCAGTCCATAAGTTGTTAGAACAGTTCAAGGACATAGTGAGTGATGGAGCACCATCAACCTTACCTCCAAAGAGAGCCATTAGCCATCAGATTGACTTTATACAGGAGCTTCATTGCCAAACAAAGAATCTTACAAGCTTACACCGGATCAAAACCTAGAGGTAGCTAGACAAGTGCAAGAGTTATTGGATCAAGGATTAATTAGGAAGAGCATCAGTCCGTGTGCAGTACCCGGGGTATTAGCAACCAAAAAAGGAGGAAAGTGGAGATTATGCAATGATTCTAGAGCTATAAATAGAATCACAATCAGGTATAGGTTCCCTATTCCTAGGATTGAGGACTTAATGGATTGTCTTGGAGGAGCTCAGTACTTCACCAAGTTGGATCTCAAGAGTGGATACCATCAGGTCAGAATCAAGGATGGAGATGAGTGGAAGATAGCCTTTAAGACAACTGATGGGCTGTATGAGTGGAGATTTATGCCATTTGGCCTCTCTAATGCCCCTAGCACATTCATGAGGCTCATGAATGAAGTGCTCAAAGACTTTACAGGGATATTTGTGGTGGTATATCTTGATGATATACTCATCTTTAGCAAGACAACAGAAGAACATCTAAAACATGTGGAGTTGGTTATGAGAAGATTGCAAGAAGAGAAGTTAGCCATCAACCTAGAGAAATGTGAGTTCTTCAAACAAGATCTTGTGTATTTGGGGTTTGTAGTATCTCAAGGATCATTGCAGATGGATCCAAGCAAGGTGGAAGCTATCCTAAATTTGCCTACACAACCCACAGGGACAGAGGTAAGAAGTTTTCATGGATTGGTTCAATTTTAGTGGCATATGTGCACCAGTCCTTGATACAATCAAAGGTGGTCTAAAAACTAAGTTCAATTGGACTCTAGAAGCTGAGAAGGGTTTTGAGAAACTGAAACAAGAAGTGGCAACTCAACCCATCCTTTTGTTACCTAGCTTTGATAAGTTGTTTATTGTGGAATGTGATGCCAGTGGAATTGTAGTAGGAGTGCTAAGTCAAGAAGGCAGGCCTATAGCTTTCTTTAGTGAAAAGCTCAATGAAGCTAAGAAGAAGTATTCTACCTATGACCTAGAACTCTATGCTCTAGTATAGTCACTTAGGAAGTGGAGGCATTATCTTCTACCTAAAGAGTTTGTAGTGTTTACTGATAATCAGACACTTAGCTAAATCAACACTCCAGAGAAGTTGAGCAATAGACATTTGAAATGGATGGAATACATCCAAGCTTTCACTTTCACCATCAAGCACAAGAAGGGACAGTTGAACAAGGTGGCAGATGCACTAAGTAGAAGATTGTTGACAGTGCAAGAGATACAGATAAAGACCATTGCAATAGAGAGTTTCAAGGACCTCTATGGGGAAGATGAAGACTTCTCGGAGGCCTACAAGGTATGTTCGAAGTTTGAGAATCACTTTCATAGTCAATACTCAGAGTATACACTGCAAAGTGGATTGTTATTCAAGGGGAATCAGTTATGTGTTCCAAGAGGATCAATGAGAGAGAATCTCATCCAGGAGAAGCACAATGGTAGTCTTAGTGGACATTTTGGCATCAAAAAGACAATGGAACTAGTGCAGAGGTTCTACTATTGGCCTAAGTTGTCAAGGGATGTCAGGAGGTATGTGGAGCAGTGTGTAGTGTGTATGAAAGCCAAAGGAGGAGCTAGTAATGCAGGTTTGTATCAACCCCTACCCATTCCTAACAGACCATGGGAATGTATTAGCATGGAATTTGTTGTAGGACTCCCTAAGACTAAGACAGGGTTTGATAGTGTCTATGTGGTGATAGATAGATTCAGTAAGATGAGTCACTTTATCCCTTGCAAGACCACCCATGATGCTAGCTATATTGCTCACCTTTTCTTCAAATAAATTGTAAGGATCCATGGATTGCCTTTGAGCATTCTCTCGAACAAGGATGTGAAGTTCATGAGTCATTTTTGGAAGACTCTGTGGAGCAGATTAGGTACCAACTTGTCTTTTGGATCAACTTACCATCCTTAGACCAATGGACAAATAGAGGTGGTTAATAGGGTGTTAGGTAACCTTCTAAGATTCCTAACCAAGGAGTATGGGCAGACATGGGACTTGGTCATATCACAGGCTGAATATGCCTACAATGACAGTGTGAACCAGACCATTGGAAGAAGTCCTTTTGAAATAGTGTATGGAATGCACCCAAGAGGTGTGTGTAAGCTCAAGGATCTAGGAGCTATGGAGCATAGGAGTGGACATACATAGGATTTCTCTCAGATCATGAAGGAGATTCAGGAGCAAGTGAAGAAAACAGTCACCAAGGCTACTCAAAAGTTGAAAACTAAGCTGGATATGTCTAGGAAAGATATCCAATTTGTAGTAGGGGATTATGTCATGGTCCATCTCAACAAATCCAGATTACAGAAGGGAACATAAACCAAGTTTCAGATGAAGAGAGTGGGACCATGTAAGGTGTTAGTCAAATATGGAAAGAATGCCTACAAGGTGGAGATACCTGCAGATTTGGGCATCTCACCAATATTTAATGTGGCTAATCTGATCAAATATAAGGGAACAGTCACTGAAATGGATTAGAATAGCAGGGATATCTTAAAGGATGTGATTAACATAGCCTTACCTACTCAATACAAGCTACAAGCAGAGAGGATCTTGGAGTCAAGAGTGAAGAAGTCTACAAGGCATAGGGTGTACATGGAGCATCTTATCAAATGGAGGGACAAACCAAACTCGGAGGCTACATGGGTGGATGAAGCTCAGTTCAAGAAGCAGGGTATTGATCCATCTCTAATCTCTCCCCACATTCCTTCATGTTTGTGCAGAGGGGGGAAGAATGGTGCAGGAGAACCAAATAGGTCACCATAGGAAGCTTGTCTAAAAGGTCATGTTTGGCCAATTTGTCTAGGCCAATTTATCTCCCTATTCTCATTCCTTCATGTTTATGCCTTAGTGGCATGTGTGATCAGGTGTTGATTTGGTAAAGGTCATGTTGACCATTGGATAGGTTTGAGGTTTTGGCTACAAGGAAGGCTTAAGACCTTTTTAGGTGTTATTTTTTCTAAATTTTTGCAAATAAGGCTTCATGGAAGCTACAAGCATCCAAGGAGTAGTTAAGACCAAGATTAACTACTTTAGGGGCCCTATTTATGGTGTGCCTCTGCCTGAAAGCAAGGTTGGAAGCATTCGATTTTGTGTTAAAGTTTTGAAATCAAGAAAACAGTGGTTTTTAGAGTGAATTTCCTAGTTTTGCTTTGAATTAGTGTGTTAATGGATTGATCATGGCACTGTGAATTGTGTATGATGTAGTGCAATTTTATTTTAAGCATTGTGTGCCATTAGATAGTTAATTAGTTCAATTTCAAGTTCTATTTGTAGATAGTTTTTTTTCCTTTACTTGCTAATTTGAACCAATCAACTTGAGAAAATGGAGGGTTAGTTCACATTCCCACTGTACATAACGTACGGCCCCTTGGGAATTATGACTAGAATCCATTTTCGTACATACTGTAGGTTTAGGAGGTCTTGACAGTTTTGTAGGCACCATGGAAGTCTTCTCCTAGGCAAGCTAGGGAGTGTCTGGCTAGGGAAGACAAGAAGTGTAGAGCACTTGATTTGCAGGGGTGACCATTTCTTGTCAAATCATGATGTGGAGAGGGTAGGTATGAGCCTTGCAAAGACATAGCATGAAGGAGGAAGCTCCACCAATCCATTTGGTGAGAGAACAACTTGACAGTCTGCTGTGTGGTCATGAAAAGGCTTAAAAAGGCCTAATTTGCCAAATTAAGGGTCAAGCCTGCGTACAAACAGTTGAGGGTTAAGACCTCTAGAATCTTTTAGGGATGGGCATAAGGACTAGGAACCCCAAGGAAATATTTTGTGTTCTTTGGGAAACTTTGGAGAATTCACTTTTTTTCTCGGAGAAGGAGGCATAATTGGGGTTTCTAGGACTAGTGGCCTTAAAACCCTAGATGAGGGTCTGGTGGAAGCAATGAGAAGATGGAGTTAGGTGGACCCTCAAGAGCCATAATGCAATGGATTGAACCTGAAAGAAACACCTCCACACCCCTGCAAAGCTAAGTTCTAGTCTTGGAGTATGTTAGCCTTTAAGGTAGATTAAGGGCTAAGGAAGAGTTGTGAACATTGCACCAAGGTTGACTTGGTAGGCGGAATTGTGATGATAGTTGGGTTGGCAAGGAGAACCAGGGGAACTTGAACAAGAAGAAGGTCCTATAGGTTAAGGTTGTGAAGTAAGACACCATGGAGGTCTTCCAAGTAAGACCTAGAGAAGGAATCAAGGATTGATTCCTCCAACCTTACTTTACGGAGCTAGAAATAGACATTCATCTTTATCCTCCTCAAAATCAGACTCATCATCAAAAATTCTTGCATCTTCTTTGACATAATATAATTTCTTGAACTTCCTATCCTTCTTACCTCTACAATTTTTATTATCATTTTTATTATTCTTGTGTGTAGCTCTATTAGGACATCTTGAGGCATAATGACCACTATTTTCACAATTGAAACACTTAAAGGGCAACATACCTTTGTATTTACCAATACCTTTCTTCAATTTCCTTGTAAATTTTTCTTCCAACTCTTCTAAACCATCACCATCCAAATCATCTCCTATCTTCATTGCTTTAAAGGCTATTTCAGTCTTCTCCTTATTTCTTGAAAATTTTCTCATCTCGAATGAAATCATGATACCAAATAAGGTGCTCCTTAGTAAATACCTTTGGATCATATTATTCTTCAATAGAAGAAACTTTGTCACTGTAATTCTTTGGTAGGGTTATCAAGATCTTCTCAATTATATCTTAATATGACATAGTACCACCTTGATTCTTAATCTCGTTTGCTACAAGTTCAACTCTTTGATAATAGCTTGCAATATCTTCACCCTCCTCCATTCTAAAGTTCTCAAACTTCCGCTTAGCTGTTAGTTTCCTTGATAATTTTACTCTATCATTTCCTTCATAAATGTCTTTCAAATTTTCCCATACTTTGTGAGAAATTCCTAAAGAAATAACTTTTGTAGCATACCTTGCCTCTTCATTCTCCTCATAAGTTGCAATCAAGTCTACAGAGGAAGGACCACTGGATGGTGCAACAAACTTTGTCTCCATAGATTTCTAGGTCTTGAAACCAAGAGAAACCAGATAACCTCCCATTTGTTCTTTCTAGTCATTGTATGAAACCTCCATAAAAAATATGGATTTGCAACTTGTGTGCCATCTAATCTAACTCAAGTGGTTAAGCTTTTCTCTTAGGAACCAGAGCTTTGATACCAATTGTTGAAATGAACAAGACAACTAAGGGGAGGGGTGAATCAGTTGTAACAAATCTCTTTGCTTCTAACCTTAATCAATTCCACTTTAATCCAGTTTGTTATAAAGTGTTAAACATGAAATACAAATAACAGAAAGCAAACACCAGAGACACCATATTTACATGGAAAATCCAATGATGGAAAAACCACAATGAGGATAAGATCACAATATAGTGATAATGCAATACTGGATACAAAGGCTAATTGCCTACAATAGGACTCACTACCCAGAAGGAGGCTCACTACCTACAAAAAAAGAAAAGATAAATAAGGATCCACCACAAAGAGGTTAAACACATTCAAAACTTCATTAGAATATTGTAGATACCATTAGCTCATTGCTTTCAGGAATCTAACACATCAAATTATTTTTATCTTGATTTTTGTTACACACTCTACTTTTCACACTTGTTCGCACACTACACTTTCTTGTTCTCATTCATACCTCAATTCGCAAGATCTTGACGTGCTTTTATACCATCTTCAACCCTAGAAGCATTCTTCAAGGTCAGCTAAACATCCTTCAATTTACAAATTCAAATTAGGTCAGCTACTCAACATTCCCATTGTGGATAAGAATGAGAGAGGACCAATTATACATTTAATTAGGAACCAAACAACATCTTGGATCAATCACACAATTCCTTAATTCAATGAAAAAATTTATGCAACGTGTAGACACCAAGTCGGCCAAATCTAATGACAACACAAAATAACTTTGAATTACGTGCATCTCAACAAGATGATCACACATGGATCACTCAACATGCTTCACCAGACATTTTACCATCTCTAAGAAACCTTTGGGTTCCCCTGCAATGACTGCAACAATCTTTAGACACAAAATATTCTTCACCAATCTAACCAAACCAACCACCAAAATATAGGATCAACCATGGCATAGGATCAACATGAAAAAATGCAGAGCATATTACCGGAGCACACTTAGAACACACCGAACACTACCTTCAATATTTACTAAATTTTCTTAAAAGTACTTGGAAAAAACACAACTACAACTTCATAAATATAGCTCCATGCACTCTAAGTACTTCTATAGTATCTCAACTATACAAGTACCATCTACAAACAAACTAAATTGTGTTGACATCAATGACAATATTAATGACAACACCACCAAACACATCCATACTTGCAACACCATCATCCTTTGTCCCTCCTCCTTCCATGCCAGTCTCCTCCTCCCCATCCTCCCTGTCCATCTCCCCCATCATCTTCCCATCCTCCTCCATCCTCTAATCCACCATCTCTTCTCCCCTACCCCTCTGGCCCCTATCACCTCATCGACCTCTTGGGCCCCTACCTCTATGCTCTATCGGTGTTGGTTTTTGTGGATCTTTCAAAGGTAATGGTCTATGTATCAACCACCAAGTGTCATACTCTGGTGTGGTACCTACATTGACATCCCCTCCCCTCCACTCCCAATCCAATGCATGAAGGGCATCAATCTCCTACTCTGATGTAGTAACCACAATCTGAGGCCCCCATAGATGCACCTCTGGAGAGGACCATCCATACTCTGTAGTCCCAACTATAACAATTTGTGTCTCCCTAAACTATCTCTAAACCCTCTCCAAGAGATACATCTCAATGATATGTTCCGACTGCACTGTGTTCCCGATAGGATATCTAGCCTGTCGACACCATGGAATGTAATCATCCTCATCAATCTATAAGTAGCATGTACTATATGGCCTCAAAATTAAACTAACCAATGTGTCTAATCCATGCCTCTAGTACCCCACATCACCAACATGTGTCTGTGTCAAATCTCTCTGATACATATACGCATATGGCATGCTGGTCGCTAGCTGTCGAACCACCAGAAGTCAAAACACTGCTATGTGCTCCCAACCCCATACTATCAACAAAGTAACCTCATAGCTCAAACTTTTCCCTCCCTTGTAAGCAATATCATGTAGATGAAAATAGAGCATCTCCAATAGACATGGCCCCCATGCGTATACTATGCCAAAGTGAACTATCAACCCAAGAACCTCTCCCCAACCCACCGAGAAACCTAACCCCTAATGTCGAGAATCATCACTCCTGGTATGAATGCACATAGAATGCAATCATATATGTCACATGTGTCTGCCAAGGTCTCCCATCTAATCTTGTACCCTTGGATCCTGAGATCTATGTCATAATCAAACTCATAGTACTCATACAATGCCTATAGACCTCGAGCGAGGTCATAGCATACCCGCTCGCTGTGAATCAATAGTCATAGGATCCTGTACACATCCTCCAGGGTGACTATCACCTCCCCTGTCAGCAAGTGGAAGCTACTCATCTCGAAGTTCCATCGCTTTGCCAATGTTGCCAACATTCCCCTTTTTTCCCTAATCATAGGCATATATGTGACATAGAACAAGCCCAAGTCCAGAAGTGCCTGTTCTCCTCCTCTCCTAGCTGGTCTCGCAGTCAGAAAACATCTAGTCTCGACTCTCATGTACAAAATGTGAGGTAGACACTCTTGAAATCATCAAGCAAACCACTATGTCAATCCATGGCCTTCAGTTGACCTATCAGACCTAAGTTGACCAAGTTAAAATTTCCTAATCTGGGGAAAATCTTTAACCAGGAAATTGTATCGCAATTTTGTCAAATGTGTCACATATAAATTTAACCACCTCGCAACTACAATTGTGTTGCTCACCTCTCACATGTGACATTTTCTACATCACATGCATCATAGCCTACCACTTGAGTCATTCTCATCCGCAAATGTGGCTCAGAAAGTCAGTTGTGTCACAAAATTTTGTGTGTCACACCACAAATGCCCTAGCCCTAACCCTAATGAAATTGCATCATGATGACACGATTTTAGAAAATCGCTTATTGTCTACATCAAATGTGCACACAATTATGTCACAAAACTCTGATGCAATTGCTTGCTAAATTTTTTCCCTATCTAAATGCATGAAAAACCAAAAACCAAAAGTTGGATTAGTAGTACATACTGGGGCGGGCACTCCCTTAGGTCGGTGGTACCCTCAAATCTGATATGCGTGATGGGTGGCCTTTGGAATAGGTGACATCTTTGCTAGAAAATCACTCTGAGCTCTAAGAATTTCTAAATTGGGTATGCACAAATAAACCTTTTTTCTCAATCAAATTGCTATTTATAGGTTCAAAATTAGGGTTTTGACCTGCCTTATTTATTGCGTGCACCTTGTGATGACTTCAAACTCGAATCTGACCCCTTTATTGACTTCAAAACTCATTTCCATCTTTACCATTGACTTCTTGGCCATCAACTTGTCTTATTGGGACAATTTTCCAAAAAAATTTGCAAATTTTTCAAAATTTGTAAAAAAATTCAGAAGGGGCATACTTGTACCCTGCTTTCACCGAGGTATTCTTTGACTGAATTTCATTGACACGACATGATGAATTGCATTATGTCAAAGAGGGTCAAAATTTAGACACTGAAAAAATGTCCTAAGTTTAAGAGTGTCATTTTTCTTGGTCGTCGTCCTCCTATGATTAAACAATTTCAATTATTTAATTATGCTTGGTCATATTCTTCTATAAATGAAATAATTTATAATTATTTAATTAATTCACTTGCTAACCTTTACTCTATCCTGATCAATTAAATTAATTAATTGTCTCGCTAATATCCCCCTTTCTTCAAATAATTAAATGAATGATTATTTATTTAATTATTTGCTTATCATCTATCGTCTATTCTTAAATAATAATTATTAATTATTTAACTATTCACTCATTTTAATTCTTCTATCATTAAATAATTTTTAAAATTATTTAATTGTCCGTGTGTCTCTTGTATTAAATAATTAAATCAATTTAATTATTTAATGCCTCTTTTCACATATCCTCTCATTTAATTAAAATAATTATGCAAATTATTTTAATTGAATATCCACTTGTCCATTTCATCTTTTTTTGGAATAAATGATTCGGATGAATTATTTATTTTTCACTTGGTCAAATATTCCTTTCTCATGAATTAATTATTCTGCAATTTTTAATTCACCCATTTTCCTCCACTTTCTCATTAATCTTTGTCATATTCGTCAGTGTCATAGCCCTCCCTTGAATAGAATTATTTTGGTGCATCAATCTTCCACCGTTGATCTTGCCATCTTTCTAGAAGCTCAATCTTGACTGCCTATTTTGTAACCTCCCTCTCATGAGTCCTCGTTCGTCGATCTTGGAATCTTTCTAGAGGATTAATCTTGTCCGTCTGTTCAAATTTCTATCTATAAAAGAAGCCATTCTCCTCCATTTTTCCTTAACAACCATTATCTCCAACTTTCTTTCTTACAATTCGTAGGTATTTGCACAACTTCAACAAAAAATCTGAGGGCAATATTGGAAAAAGAAGAAATAGGAGAGACAAGAGAAGGAATCAACTATAATGGGGAGTGTCTTTATTTGAATGCTTTAATTTTTATTCCTCTTTGTATACATTCTCTTATTTTAGATGAGGCTATTAGCTTAGAAGTGCCATGGTTGTCACTTTATCTAGGTTAGTGTTTTCCCCCATCTTATAGTTATAGAGGTAACTTCTAGAAGTCAGAGAAGAAATTAGGTTGTAGATTTTATATGGGGTTTTCAAGAGGTTTCAATTGGTATGGTCCACATGTTCAGAGGAAATATGATGATTTCAAAATTGATTTATTTTTTCTCTCTGGTCAATCTAGGGTTTTGTTGTTAAACCCTAAGTTATTGCAGTCATGGAATTAATTAGGTTTTATATTTTGGAGTTATTTTTTTGTTGAAGGTAGTGGGGTACATAAATTACAAATTAAGCCATTTGTATTGTTAATATTACCAATCCCTTTACCTAGTTCTATCGATTGGTTCAGCAGAGTGTGCATCACGACAAATCTTCACATCGATGTTTGAGTTCACCATGACCATGCTAAATTTATGATGTTTGATATGCCATTTAAGGAGGATCAATGGTGCACATCGATGTTTGAAGATCGAACAACTATCATAATGTTCCTTCATATCATGTTTTGTGTATTACCACAACTTAGTGTTTGTGTGATATGTGATGGAGATCAACGATGAAGGTTGGAGCATGGAAGATCAGATGACTATCACACGTAAAGTTCGCATAACATTTTGAATTTTAACTTGCTATATGATTTGAGTGATATACGATAAGGTCAGATCGATGACTGAGAAGAAGCAAAGGAAATCTAATGGTTATCGTACCATTGTTTCACATTATTGTTGTGAAGCAAAAGGAAGGTAAGCAACTTTTGATGTCTAATGAAAGTGGATGGTGATGTTATCAAGGACATATGGAAAAATAGGATTGCATTTTAGGACTATTCACATCACATTTAACCTCATTCAAGTCACAATAATAGTGGAATATGACATCATCTTTGACACATGGTAGCATCGTGCTACCCCATTGAAGATTTGGTGGGTCCTTGGTTAACCTTACGAGAGTATGGTCATGTGAAAAGTGTGCTCATGGATAGGTGGCTTTTGTTGGCTACATCTCATGAGCCCTTAACATCGTGTTTTCCACTCTATGCACAAACGAAGTTGTGCTAGGAAAGGAGGATGCAATGGCTATCCAACAACAAAGGTTATGAGGTGAAGATTTAATGGTGATCGTAAGACCTCTTCACATCACAAAAATGAAGGTTGATTCCCTAGGAAAATTTGTGATACGTGATGGTTTTTTATAAAGAGATAAAGATCAATGACTAGTTAAAAGGAAATCTATCAGAAATTTGGGTTTTAAAGTTGAACGATGGATGGAGATCATTCAAAAAGATGGCATGAAGAGCTAGATTAATGACCAAGGTTCAAATTTTAATATTTGCAATGGCTAGGATAGAATAATGGTGGTGAAACCCTCATTTGAGTAGGTAACCGACATAGAGCATAAAATTAACTACTGTAACCACTCCAACTACCAAGTTAAATGGTTTTAGATCCTTTGGGTGGTGAAGATCATGATCTTGTCAAATAGAAGATTGGATATAGAGAATATGAATTAATGAACATAAACCCTAGATTAGTTATATGCTAAAAATAGCATTGGTACAGGATTTGATGTTGATTGTATGTGAATCGATGTATAAGAAGCTTGTTGGAGAAGAAATAATGTAGAAAACCCTAGCGAAATTTTCTAGATAAGAATTTCAATCATGCAATTAATTTGGACGATGGTGTGTGGCTTGAGGTAGGAATGTTGGTTGATGAATGAGAAAAGAAGACAATCAAAAAAAATTTTGAGTGTTGATGCACATGTAGCAAAGTGGGAGTGAGAGAGATGAAGAGTAGACAAAGAATGCAAATGTAAAGATCAAGTAGAACCTAAACAAAACCAAAGATCATCATCAAGGGTTTTATTTTTATGTGCAGAATAGAGAAAGGTGTAGATTAGTGAGAGGTGCAGGGAAGATAATTGAGTTGCAGAGGTTGTAACAAAGAGTTGGGTAGTTCCAAATAGAGTTACAACATTGAGTTGTGTTCAATTGAAAAAATTGTAATAGTTTCATTGTTAATCTAATTGGTGGGTGCCATTAGATAACTAGGCAGGTGCTCAGTGTAGGGATTTAGTGCTTCCTTGGAGTGGGTGCTCCTAAAGTCATGGGATTGGTAGCTCCTTAGGGTTGGTTCTCTTAAACTTTGTAACTAGAAGATTTTCATTGTGAGGCTGGATTAGGATAGTAGATCCTAATAGCTATTCTCACCATGGTTTTTCCCATCTTGGGTTTTCCATGAATACGATGTATTATGTGCAATTGTGTGTGAATGTTTATTTCTCTACATGTTTAGTTTCAATTTTCACTAAAAGTGCTACAAGGAATTGAGTTTCTTAAAGTGTTAAGGGCTAAATTTTAATTGATCTACTAATTCACTCCCTATCAATGGATTGTTGTGTTCCAAAAAAATTGTCCAAGTAATCTTTAGGATACCTACCAAGAAAGAACTAAATCAACAATATACCTAGGAAAGAAACATGATATACTACATGGATGGTTGGATAGAGCTCCTCAAAAAAATTCTAACATGCAAAAATCATGAAAATTAGAGATCAAGGAATAAAGTTATGAGCCTAGGAGGGAAAAATTAAGATCTGACTTCAATCAATAACTAATGCCACCAAACAAAAAATATTTTGAAAAATAACCTGCACCATTAGAAAATTTATAGAGCTAGCTTTTCAACAATATCATTTTTTTTTAAAAATGACCTCTTGGATTGCAAGTTATAGTGATTTAAAAAAATTCTTATTTGAGTTGTAGGGGTTAAAACTTGACCCCCTGGGGGTTGGCCATCAGTTCTCAATAGAACATTCCATTGAAATTTTATTTTTAAAAAACTTTAGACTACCACTACTAATAGAGGTAGGTGGGTAGAGTCGTGCCATTCAGAGCATAGCCCCCCACGATTAGGTGCTTGTTGTAGGTGTTAAAGCCTATGACTAGGGATAAATAAACCATAAAAATTATCAAACAAACAATTTGTTTATTTTATTAAATAAAACTTGTAATTAAAACCATATTGTATCATTGAAATAACAACAATGTGATAGCGACACAAAATTTCGTATTGAAAACTGTAAACCAAAAAAATAAATGCTTTAGAATATGCCACAAAATATTCTAGATTTTTCTTATTATGATGTGACACCACTATTGATGTTGTATGCTACATATTCCATACTATATGGATTCATACTATATAGATTTTTTGCAATAGTTAAAAAAAACTCTGAGTCCCCTTGAACAAAAGTGTCCATTTTGTATGAATTGAGTGTTAATCTTTGGTTTTTTGTGCCTTTCAAACATGATGGCAAGGTCAGATTTGGCCCAAAGTGCAATAAAAATTCAGCTACATCATGGATCTAGAAACTTTAACCCTGCTTGGAACCCTTGTAGATCATACAAAACATAACAAAATTTGATGAAACGAAAAGAACATTTGACTTTATTTCATACCTTGGATTCAATCATGAGGTCGTTGAAACCCCAAAATACACCCAAAAAAATCTTCAAGTCAAGATGAATTCCTTAGCTTTGAGAAGGAATTTGCAACACTAGAGCTTTGATACCATGTAGGAGTAAATAGTGACTCCCAATACCCCCAAGAATAGTTACTAGACAAAAATATCTTCCACAAGAGAGAAAATAGAAAGAATAGCTTACTATATTATGAATGCAAGATTACAATATTGAATATGTAATGTGTTGCACACATGTTACCTATCTTTGGCATTATTTGTCATTGATGTCAACACTCAGTTTGGGTTCTCATTGGTGCTTGTGTCTACACACAGTTTGCATTGTCATTGATGCTTACATCTAAATGATTATATGATAACAATGTTGTTGTTGTTGTTCATGGTTGGATGTCATGCCCTATTTGATATCAATTAAAGTAGCATTGAGAATGTTTGTTGTCACCAGAGATGATATCATGATAATATATTAAGATGATGATTAGAAAAATTAAGACGAGGATTATAAGTAATGATGATGTTGGGAGATGTTGTATGCTCTCTCTTGTTGTTCCTAAGGAAGTATGTGTTGATACAAGGAAGCTTTGGTCTCCAAATGTTGGTGAAGGCTTCTACTACAAGAAGATGCTTTAGAAAAGATTTGGGAGAAATCTACACATTCCTCCACTCTTGGAGATGCGGTCTTGCAGTTTCGGATTCAATGTTCTTGTTATGTGGATGCTGCACTCTTATCTTTTCTTGTCACTTGGGTTACCGAGGTGGTTTTTGGTAATTACAGTGGGTTGGTAGTTTTGTTTCTTGTCAAGACTAGTTTAGAAAATGCTCCACATTTCTCCACATTGATGTTTGTTATTGTTTGTAAAGTGTCTGAACTCAGTTATTATATAATGAAGTTTACTACAATTCGGTCAGCTAATGTTATATCTGATGGTTGTGCCTTTTGGGCTTTTGGGATGAAGTGTTTTGTTTCTATTTGGTTTGTGATGGCTATTCGCGGCATGATAGTGTGAAAGAGGTCTTTGGAAGTGTTGTTGGATGTTTATGGAGCATTTTCTTGTGGTCTACATGTCAATGGTTGATCTCTTTAGTTCTACATATTATTTTGAGTTGATTTTCTAAGTAATTTGTGGATTTTTGGCTGACAAGGATTGTTCTCTTACATCTGCTATGTGCTTGGGGTTTGCACCAACAATTGAGATGTGTTAAGGCGTATTTGGGTCTTGCCCTATCTTGTTGAGAACCACATTGAGTAAATCCTATTTGAAGATGTATTTTGGGTTGATGGTAATGTGCTACATGTTTCCTTGTTGCCAACTTGGGATGTTGTGTGCCAACGTGTTTAATATTTGGGATCTCATTGGAAGATGTAATTTTTTGAACACACCCAAATATTGAGATGGGGGTGAATCAATATCTTCAAAAACATAAACCCTTTCAGATCATAAACCCTTCATCAATATACAAATTCAGACTCTTAGCAAGTTCAACAACTCATTCAAAGATCAAAAACACTTAATCTAATCAACGTAAATGAAAGGTAAGGAATTGAAAACACATACAAAAGGTAACACTAGATTTACATGGAAAACCCAAGAAGGAAAAAACCATGGAGAGAAATATCTCAATATAGAAGCTCACTACTTACTGAATTACAATTTTAAGGCTCATTGCCTATGGACTTGCATGCTAAGGTGCACAACCTTAGGGAGAGATACAAGGGACTTGCATTACTAAGGCGCACAACCTTAGGGAAAGATAAAAATTACAATGACCTAATGAGATTCACTATCTTAGAGTAGGATATGTGAAGATATAGAAATTATAATGGGAAAAGGAGTGTTTGGGTGAGAGTACGAGTAGAGCTCCTGGTTTGAAATCCTCAGGAAAATCTAGGGGTGATGATTTAGATGATGACATAGATGGATTTTTTTTCTTGCTTGGCTTGGTTCCTTCTTGTTGGACTATGGTTATTTGTTCTTTTGGAACTGTGGGTTTGAGATGGTTGTATTTGTCAAGCTCAAGATCTCTAGTACGTAAGATTATTTTGCATTGGTCTCTGAAATATGTTCTCTTCAAACAGGTTTTGGCTTGGGTATGTGGGTTAAGAAGGGGGTCAGAAGTTTCAGGTCTCCCAACTGAGGAAGGTGTTCCTATTGTTGATGTTGTGGACTTAGATCTTTGTTTTTTGGCTTCCCTTTTGTTGGTCTCTCGTGGTGTTCTTGGTTGCAGGAAGCCAAGATTTTCTTCTTTTCTCATGCTTGATCATGGGGTAGCCTCAAATTTTCTATTCTTGCTTTGTGGAAGGGCTCGGTTCTCTATTGTGGTATTTTTGGGGCCCGGTTGGGTTGGCTTCTAGATTTGTTCCCTTCTATCATGCCCTGTCTCTTTGATGCTACTCTCTCTCTATCTCTCTTTGTTGAGGAACGTGGTTTTGTGCCCCTATTTTTTATTGAACTTTCTTATGTGGGTGGCCTCTAGTCCTTTGGTATCCTATTCTCACAGGATGTATTTTTTGTGTTGAGAAATTATGTCTCAACTTCTAGCTTGAAGTCCTCGTTTTCATGCCTTGGTGATTTTGTGTTGTGTGCAAAGTTCTGGCAGAGGCGAAACCGGGATGGAACTTGGCATTGTTCTATTTGCCTAAGTTTCGGGTTTCGGTTCTCGTTCCTGCTCCGACTCCGCTTCCTACCGTCTGTATCTTCTCGCTTCATTTCGCAGATTCTGGCGGAGGCGGAACTAGTTTTGGAAGTTGGCAATGTTCATTTACCAAGTTCCTATTTTAGTTTTTGTTCCGACTCCGAGCCCGACTCCTGCTTTTACGGTCTAGTTCCTCTAGATGTTTGGATTCTCCTTGGGGTGTTTTCCTCCGCCTTGTCCTAGTTCTGGATTGTTGTTTCTTGCAGTTGGCGAAGGTGGAACCAGAACCAGATTAGTTCCTGATCTTGGACTTTTGGTAAAGTCCTGTTTCTATTCCTGTTCCGTCCCCGGGTCCGACTCCGACTTCGGTCTTTTGTGTTCCCATCTTGGTTTGACCCCGGGTTGACTTTACCCAGTCAAAATTGTTTTCGATGAGTTCCCCTTTGTCGTGGGCGGACACGGAACCGAATTGGTTCCTGAACCTGTAATTTCAGTAGGGTCATGTTTCGACTCCAGTTCCATCTCCGACTCTGACTCTGACTCCGGCAGTGTGTATTTTCGGTGGAGTCCTATTTTGACTCATGTTCTGACTCTGGCTCCGGCAGTGTTAGAAATGACTTCAAGTCTTGGTCGCGCCCGATGTCTGTTTGACCGTTTTGGTTGCTCTGTCAGCTGCGATTGCTGATGGGTCTTGGACATGTGGCACCTAGTTGAATAGTGATTAGACATATACCAAGATAGTTATAGTGGTAGTTGCATTTGTCAACAAAGGGTGGTGAGCTCAACCATTTTGAGCAATGGCTTTGAATGCAAAGTCGGCTCGTTGCAGGAAATCTGTCAGATCCGACCAGTTGCGTGATTTGAGGATGGACTTCATTGCTCTTCTGAGTCGGTTACATATGGATGAGAGATGTGTTATTTCTCATAAGTTAGAAAAGTCAAGAGTTGAGTCGTAAGTTGCAAGCTGAAGAACAGAAGGGCGTGAGTTCTTGAGGAGGGTTTTGAACTGTATGTTGTAAAAACATTGTAACAATGAATCTAAAACTCTCTGGGTGATTGTGAGCTGAACAAAGAAGTCTGGTTATTGTATGTAATCGATTCATTACTATAATACAATAGATTTGAATTTGTGTGGTGGGTTTTTTACCTGAAAGGGTTTTCCCGCATAAATACTGTGTCATCTTTGTTTGCTTATCTTTCTAGTTTCTCATTTCCATGGTTGTATGCATCTCTATAAGTTTTTGAAACTGTTAGTTTTTCATTTTTGCTTCTCTCCCCTAAAGTAAAGGTGTTAAGGGAATGTATTCTGCGTTGTTGGGTCAGTAGATCTGCATTCTTTTCCCTTCAAAGTGGTATCAGAGCTTGGCTAGTTCGTGTTATCCTTGTTAGGGAAAATTAGTTTTTTGCACTGATACTGTTTCAGTGGGAGACTTGCATTGTTAAAAAAAAATTTGTTGTGAGATGGCGAGTACATCTAGTAGAATAGATATTGAGAATTTTAATGGCAGCAACTTTGAGTTATGGAAAATCAAGATAGAAGACTTGCTTGTGGATAGAGACCTTTGGATTGCAGTGTCTGGAACTAAGCCAAAAACTACAACCCAAGAAGCTTGGGATCTTGCTGATAGAAAAGCAAGAGGATTGATAAGACTGAGTCTAGCTGATTCTATGCTCCTGAATGTTCATGAGGAAACGTTTGCAACTGCTTTATGGAAGAAGCTTGGTGATATTTACCAAGGAAAGTCCCTGGTAAATAAGTTGTTCCTGAGAAAGAAGTTGTACTCCTTGAAGATGGATGAAGGTGCATCTATTGCAGACCATCTGAACTCGTTTAATATGAGTGTTACTCAGCTGGCATCTGTAGGTGTAAAGATTGACGAGGAGGATCGTTGCATGCTCCTATTGTGTTCATTACCTGACAGCTGGGATCATCTTGTGATGGCCACTGGAAGCGCAACCACTGCTTTCAAGACTGATGATGTGGTTGCTTTGCTTCTGTCTGAAGAAATGCGAAGGAAATCTTCTGAGATGGCCAAAGATTCTCTTTCTGTTTGAGGTAGAACAAAGGAGAAAGGCAAGAAGAAAGACAACAAGTCAAAATCCAAGTCTAAAGGGAGATCAAAGTCTCCTAGTAAAAATTTCAAGGTAAAGTGTTGGAACTGTGGGAAACCTAGTCATATCAGGAAGGACTATAAGGAGAAGAAAAAGAAGAATGCTTCTAACAACGAATCTTCTCAAGGTGATGCAGATGCCTTCATTGCAGCAACCTTGACAACTCAGGCATCAGATGATGTTTGGTTAGTTGATTCAGGTGCCTCTTTTCACATGACATTCAATATAGATTGGTTCTCAAAGTATGAGAAGTATGATGGTGGAAAGGTATACTTGGCAAGTGATTCAACGCTAGAGATTGTTGGCAGAGGAAGGGTCAGAATTCAATTTTCTAATAGGAGAGTCAAAGGAATTGGTGGTGTTCTTCACATCCCAGGTTTGGCTCAAAATCTTCTTACTATTAGTAAGTTAAATGATGCTGGTGTAGAAGTTTCTTTTTCTAGTAAGGGATGTAAAATGCCTAGAGGTGCATTGGTGTTAGCTAAGGGTGTTCGTACTGGCACTCTGTATAAGCTAGATGCATGACCTGTTCTTTGTAATAGTGTCTCTGTAAAGTCATGTAATTCTGCACCTATAGAGAAAGATGAAGACTCTTCACTATCTGCAAATGCTTTGGAAGTAAAACTCCCAGTTGAGAAGACTATGTTATGGCATCATAGACTTGGTCACATTGGAGAGAAAGGTTTAAAAACCTTGAAGAACAAAAACCTTGTATAAGGGCTTGATGATTGTAACCTTGAGTTCAATTTTTGTGAACATTGTATCTATGGAAAGAAACACCGTGTTTCTTTCTCCTCTACTCCTCACAAATCTTCTGGTATACTGGATTATGTTCATTATGATGTGTTTGGTCCAGTTAATGTTCCTTCATTATCGAAGTCTAGATATTATGTTTCTTTTATTGATGACTGTTCGAGAAGGGCATTTTTATACTTTCTTAAAAGTAAATCAGAAGTGTTCAGTCGGTTTAAAGAGTTCAAATCTTTGGTAGAAAATCAGACTTGAAGGAAAATAAAGTGTTTAAGGACAGACAATGGAGGTGAGTTTTGTTCTGCAGATTTTGAAAGGTACTGCATTGATCATGGAATTAAAAGGCATAAGACAACCCCCTACACTCCACAACAAAATGGAGTTGCTGAAAGGTTGAACAAGACACTGATGGAAAAGGCAAGGAGTATGCTGAGTGGTGTTGGTCTGGAGCAGAAGTTCTAGGCTGAGGCTGTTGCTACAGCATGTTATTTAATTAAAATATCTCCTTGTTCAGCGCTTGTTGATAAGACACCTTTGGAAGCATGGTCAGGTAAGAAACCCTCATTAAGGCATGTTTGGGTATTTGGCTGTGAGGCATATGTTCATGTGCCAAATGAAAAGAGATCAAAGTTGGATAAAAAGGCTGTGAAATGTATTCTCATTGGCTATGGAGTTGGTGTGAAAGGATACAAGCTTTGGAACCCTGTTACTGAGAAGGTTTTGTATAGCAGAAGCGTGATATTTCGTAAGCTAAAACCTCTAGTAAGTGATCAACAACTTGAGACAAATCAGAGTGACAAGAAGAAGGATACAGTTGAAATTCCCCAAACTCTAGAAAGGGAAGAGCTGCATGGTGTACCTAAGATTGAGGAGAGCTCAAGCAACTCTGGAAGTTCTGATGATGATAAACAACCTCAGCCTCTAAAGAGATCTACACGAGAAAGAAGGCAACCAGAAAGGTATGGTTTCTCTATGTTAGATTCAAATTGTGCTTATGCCTTAATTACTAGCACTGATGAGCCTAGGATTTTGAAAGAAGCAATCAGCATGGCTGATTCAAAGTCTTGGCTAGAAGCCATGAATGAGGAGATGGATTCCTTGAAAAAGAATGATACCTGGAAGTTGGTACCACTGCCTAAAGGGCGAAAGCCTATTGGCTGCAAGTGGATATTCAAAAGGAAGACAGGCCTTGATGGTAGTGTGGAGAAGTATAAGGCATGACTGGTTGCAAAGGGTTTTTCCCAAGTTGAGGGAATTGATTATGGAGAGATCTTTTCCCCTGTAGCAAAGCTGACATCCATTAGCTTTTTGTTGTCATTGGCAGCTATGTATGACTATGAAATTGAGTAGATGGATGTGAAGACAACATTTCTCCATGGTGAGCTAGAAGAAGAAATCTACATGTCCCAGCCTAAGTATTTTGTTGAAAGAGGTAAACAAAATCTAGTTTGCAAGTTAAATAAATCTCTCTATGGTCTAAAGCAATCTCCTAGAATGTGGTACCAGAAATTTGACAAATTTGTGTTGTCAATTGGGTTTGTTAGATCAAAATCTGATCATTGCATTTATTATAAATGTGAGAATGATCATGTGCTTGTTATTACTCTGTATGTGGATGACATGTTATTCATTGGTAATAGCAAGGCAATGATTTATGATCTTAAAACTCAGTTGTCTGCTAAGTTCGAAATGAAAGATCTTGGAGCAGCAAGGAACATTCTTGGGATGGAGATAACCAGAGATAGAACAAGCAGAAAGCTTTGGCTCAGTCAGATTAAGTATGTGAAAACCATTCTAGAGAGGTTCAACATGACTGATTGCAAACAGCTAGTTGTTCCAATCATGCAAGGATTGAAACTATTTGTTGAAGACTGTCCCAAGTCTACTACTGAGATGGAGGACATAACCAGTGTGCCTTATGCAAGTGTAGTAGGCAGTTTGATGTATGCTATGGTTTGCACAAGACCAGACTTTGCCCAAGCAGTGGGAGTTCTAAGCCATTTTATGGCAAATCTAGGGAGATCACATTGGGATGTTGTAAAGAGAGTGTTCAGGTATTTGAAGGGTACTTCAGATTATGCTTTGTGTTACCATGGCAATATGGTTGCATCACAAAGGGCTCTTTGCATTCAGGGATATGTTGACTCTGATTGGGTAGGGGACATTGATAGCAGAAGATCCACCAGTGGATACACTTTCATGCTTAATGGTGGAGCAATCAATTGGATAAGCAAGCGATAAGTTGTAGTTGCTTTATCCATGATAGAGGTAGAGTACATGGCAGCAACTCATGCTTGCAAGGAGGCAGTGTGGTTGAGGTGTTTGTGTTCAGACATTGGATTTAATGCTGAGAATATTTCAATCTGTTGTGACAGTCAAAGTGCCATTTGTTTGGCAAAGAATCCGACCTTCCATGCCAGGACCAAGCACATAGATGTGCAATATCACTTCATGAGGGATATGGTTGAAGATGGAAAGGTCAATATGGATAAGGTTGACACCTTGAAGAATGTTGCAGATGCCTTGACAAAGATGGTTAGCATAGACAAGTTCAAATGGTGCACAGAATCCATGGGCCTTGGGGCCTATGATAGACGGTAAGGTTTGATGTTTTGAGGAAACTGAAAGTATTCACCAAGTGGGAGATTGTTGAGAAATTATGTCTCAACTTCCAGCTTGAAGTCCTCATTTTCATGCCCTGGTGATTTTGTGTTGTGTGCAAAGTTTTGTCGGAGGCGGAACTGGGGTGGAACTTGGCATTGTTCTGTTTGCCTAAGTTCTGGGTTTCGGTTCTCGTTCCTGCTCCGACTCCGCTTCCTACTGTCTATATCTTCTCGCTTCGTTTCGCAGGTTCTGGCGGAGGCGGAACCAGTTTTGGAAGTTGGCAATGTCCATTTGCCAGGTTCCTGTTTTAGTTTATGTTCCGATTTCGAGCCTGACTCCTGCTTTTACGATCTAGTTCCTCTGGATGTTTGGATTCTCCTTGGGGTGTTTTCCTCCACCTTGTCCTGGTTCTGGATTGTTGTTTCTTGCAGTTGGCGGAGGCGGAACCGGAACCGGATTGGTTCCTGATCTTATACTTTTGGTAAAGTCTTGTTTATGTTCCTGTTCCGTCCCCAGGTCCGACTCTGACTCTGGTCTTTTGTGTTCCCGTCTTGGATTGAACCCAGGTTGACTTTACCTGGTCATAACTGTTTTCGATGAGTTCCCCTTTGTCGTGGGTAGATGCAAAACCGAATTGGTTCTTGAACCTGTAATTTCGGTAGGGTCATGTTTCGACTCGAGTTCTGTCTCCTACTCCGACTCTGACTCCAGTAGTGTGTATTTTTGGTGGAGTCTTGTTTCGACTCCTGTTCCGACTCCAGCTCTGACAGTGTTAGAAATGACTTGAAGTCTTGGTCGCGCCCGATGTCTGTTTGACCATTTTGGTTGCTCTATCAGCTATGATTGTTGATGGGTCTTGGACATGTGGCACCTAGTTGAATAGTGATTGGACGGATACCAAGATAGTTATTGTGGCAGTTGCATTTGTCAACGAAGGGTGGCGAGCTCAACCGTTTTGAGTAATGGCTTTGAATGCAAAGTCGGCTCATTGCAAGAAATCTGTCAGATTCGACCAGTTGTGTGATTTGAGGATGGACTTCATTGCTCTTCTGAGTCGGTTACATATGGATGAGAGATGTGTTATTTTTCATAAGTTAGACAAGTCAAGAGTTGAGTCGTAAGTTGCAGAGCAAGTTTGAAGTTGCGAGCTGGAGAACAGAAGGACATGAGTTCTTGAGGAGGGTTTTGAACTGTATGTTGTAAAAACATTGTAACAGTGAATCTGAAACTCCTGGGTGATTGTGAGCTGAACAAAGAAGTCTGGTTATTGTATGTAATCGATTCATTACTGTAATACAATAGATTTGACTTTGTGTGGTGGGTTTTTTACTTGAAAGGGTTTTCCCATGTAAATACTATGTCGTCTTTGTTTTCTTATCTTTTTGGTTTCTCATTGCCATGGTTGTATGCATCTCTATAAGTTTTTGAAACTGTTAGTTTTTCGTTTTTGCTTCTCTCCCCTAAAGTAAAGGTGTTAAGGGAATGTATTCCACACTGTTGGGTCAGTAGACCCGCATTCTTTTCCCTTCATTTTGTGTTCCTTCCTGCTCTATTTTGAGGCTCTTTTTGGCCTACGGAATTGTCTTGGTATTTTTTGGTTCATCTGGGTTGAGTCCCAGAATATTTTGGTGTGTATCAAATTTTGTTTGACCCCCTTTCCAGCTATGAATATTTTGTTCTTCAAAGGGGGTATTTTTTACCTTTGTATGTGGTCTAAGTTGTTTTTATTGACTTTCTTGTATGCTCAGACGTATTGGTTTTTTCCTTTTGTGGCTAAGGTTCTCATAAATTCTTTTTTCTAGTTTCTAACTGTCTTGCATTCAAAGGATGGAGTGTTTTCTTGCACTATTAGAGTGGTGTCCTTTTGTTGGTTTCTATAGTTGTTGTCTTCTACAGAGGTCAAGATTTCTCCCATTGAGGTGGAGCCTTCTCCTATTGAGGTGGAGCTAGATGTGATAGTGGTGGTGGAAAGTGTTTTTCTTTGTTTTTGGTTCCTATTAAGGTGGAGTTGTTGTGTGCATAAGAGTGGTGTCTCTGGTAGTGTTGGATTTTGCTTTGTCCTCTCCTATAGAGGGGAGCTCTCTCCTTTTGAGGTGTGGGGTATGAGTTGGTGTTGTAGGATGGTTGGTACTGGTTAAATTTTGGGGCTCCTCGTTGCTTCATGTTTTCTATTGAGGAATCTTGTTGGCTTAGTGATTCCTATTTGGAGAAGATTGTTTGCTATTTTGAGCTAATGGTTTACTGTAGTTTGGTTGATGTAGGCTGGTTGTTTGTCTGATTGAAAGGAAATTTTTGTTTCTTTTAAGGGTTTTTGGTCCCTGCTAATTTGTAGAGGGTTTTAGGTCCCCTTCAAAACCTCTTTGGTACATCTTGGTTCATCATGTTTATCTTTTGGGTTGTTGTTTTTGTTGGGATGCTAATGGTTATCTATTTTCCAGTCATTTAGGTCAATGGAATTGCCTTTATCCATTTAGCGAAATACTTTATTGCTATCATAATAAACGTGTTCTCGTTAGATGAAGCAAGAAAAATCTTACCTACCAAGTTTAATCCCCTTTGTGAAAAAGGCCATGGTGTTTTGATAGGTCTCAACTCTTGTGTTGGTGTGTGCATGAGGTCACTATGTTGCTAGCATTGATGACACTTTATAGAATACTAAATACAATCCTACTCCATGGAGGGCTAATAATATATTGTTCTTAGAAATTTCTAGACTAGGTTAGGTCCACCAGAGTGGGACCCAAAAATACCTTTGTCTGCCTCTTATAAGGAAATTTATGCTTCTTTTGCATTAAGACACCAGAGAAATATACCATCTAGACTGCGATGATATAGAGTATCTCCTAGGATTTTAAATCGAGAAGTCCTATCGGTGAAGGTTTTCTTTTGAGTGGTCATTAGGTCAAGTGGTATGATACCATGTTGGATGTAGTCAAAGTTGTCTTGGTACCATGGGGAGTTAGTACCAACAAAAAAACATACTAGTTCTGATTATGGGATGTCGAATGTAGGTAAAAGCAGTTGTTCAATGAGGAACTCATACTTAGGAACATTTTATGAAATATCAAACAATGAGCCTATTGTTTCCATTGCATCGATAGCTCCGTTGTTGATTTGAGGAATTTTTTCAAAGGTTATTCTAAAAAAATATTCCTTGAAGCTATCCACCATCCTTTTATACGACAGTCTCTTGTCTTTTGTCTGGTACTCATTGTTTACCTGTCTGATCACTAGCTGAGAATCTTTGAAGACATGTAACTCTCGTATTCTCCATTCAATAGTCATTTTTAGCCCTGTGATTAAAGCTTTGTACTCTGAGATATTGTTCATGCATGGGAAAGTGATCCTATATTCCTTGGGTATATTATCTGTCTATGGTGTGTGAAATAGAACACCTACTCCAGAGCCATGTTGAGTGTGGGACCTATCAAAATATAAGGTCCAACAACATATAGGTTATTTCATCAAGATTATTCCATCTGAAAAGTCTACTATGAAAGGCTTGTCATCCTTCATTGGTGCATCGGCTATCTTGTCTACTATGATATGTCCCTTGAAGGCTCTTCTATCCATATACTCAATGTCAAACTCACTTAGAATCATTAGCCATTTAGCAATTCAGCTTGTTAGGGTTTTTTTTGCTAGTAGGTACTTTAGTGGGTCTAATTATAAAATCAGCATTACCTTTCGATTTAAGATATAGTGCCTCAACTTTTGTGTCACAAATATGATTGAGACGCACACTCTTTCTATGGGTGAGTATTTTAACTTTTAGCCCACCAGTGTTTGGTTGATGTAGTAGACCGCTCTTTCTTTGTTGTTATCATTTAGTTGGGCTAGGAGAGCTCCCAATGTTGCTTGTGTGGTAGACACATATAGTATTATTCCCTTGTCTGAAATAGGTGACATGAGTACATGAGGAGTAAGTAGGTACTCCTTCACTTTTCTGGAGCAGTTGGTCACATATCCCATCCCTCTTGAAGGTGATGTCCTTGTGTAGGAGATGAGTGAAAGGGTGACATTTATTTGCTAATTGTGTGATAAATCACCTGATGGATTGTAGCTTCCCTTGTAGACTTCTCAATTATTTTAGTCTTTGGTGGAGGAATCTCTAATATTTCTTTTACTTTTGTAGGATCCACTTCAATTCCCCACCTTGACACTATGTACCCTAGTAGCTTTCTGGATGTCACTCCAAAAACACACTTTTTAGGGTTGAGTCTCAGGTTATATTGTTCTAGCCTATCAAACACCCTTGTGAGATTGGCCAAGTGATCTTCCCTTTTGACATACTTTTCTGCAATATCATCCGCATAATCGTCCATGATGGTGTGTAGAATATCACGAAATATGGTTGTCATTTCTCTTTGATATGTTGCTCCTGCATTTTTTAGACCAAAGGGCATTACATTCCAACAAAAGGTCCCCCAAGCATAGGTAAATTTTGTTTTATGTTTATCATTTGGAGAGATTTTTATCTGATTATATCTAGAGAAACCGTCCATTAAGGATAGCATCTCATGCCTTGTGGTTAGATCCATGATCATGTCGATACTTGGCAATGAAAAGTCATCCTTTGGACAAGCTTTGTTTAGGTCTATAAATTCTGTGTAGATCCTTATGCTCCCAGTAGGCTTTAACACTAGTACTAGATTTGATATCCATTTTGGGTAGTCAATGGGTCTAATGAAACCCACATCTAATAACTTCTTTATCTCTACCTTTACCAATAATGTTATCTGACGATGCATTTTTTTTGCTTGATAGGCTTTGCTCTAGGAGAGATGGCCAAATGGTGTACCACTAGTGTTGGGTCTAGTACTGGCATATTTGCATAGGTCGACATAAAATTTACCTTCCCATCATTGATGAATGCTATGAATTTTTCTTTCTCTTCAGGATCAAGTGACGTCGCATGGTATGTTATCTTTGGTTCCTCTGTTGTGCCAACATTTATGGACTGTAGTTCTTCTACTAGGACCATTGATCTTTCTTGATATTTTGATATGGGGAGATTGAACCCTCCATCCTTGGGTGCCTCTGGGAGGTTTTCTCCCTTGGATGCATCCTTTATTTTCCTCTTTTTTGGATCCGATAAAGCCACACTATGGTTTTCTCTAGGGGACCTTGTTTTGATCTTTATATTTTCCTTTTCATTTTTGTGACTAGAATGTTCAATCTCTCCACCAAAATAGGTATCGTGCTCAAGTTCCATCATGAACCTTGCTTTGTGATCCCATGCCACTATGTCTATTCAGAGTCCCATGAACTCATCGATTTCTTTGTCATTTTGGAATTGATCTAGAATAGGTGTATTTTGTTGTTGGTCCCAATCTATCAGTTGTGGGTAGCCAAGGGGTAGGCTCTCATTATTATATCCAAATCTTATAGAGGTTGTTGAAATGGTTAGTATGGCTTTGGTATCTTTTTCCCATTGGGTTTCTATGTCATCATTACTATAAGTGGGGGAACCATATCCAATAATAAAGGAAGGAGAATCCCATTTATATTCATTAGAGTTCATTCCAAAATAATAATAGATATTGGGAATGGTTTTGATAAACTAGAGAGGGAACCTATCAATGCTAAATTCGTTGAATAAGTCTTCGATGGGTAATTTGTTGTCCATGATATGGTAGATATCTAGTTCCTTAACACTAGCTGAAGTTTCTTGTTTCTTAAAAGAGGTTTGTCCGATTTTTGGAGTAACCACATCTTTTGGCTCATAACCTAGTCCCATATTTCTCTTTCTTTGTTCTACTATGATAAGCTCCCACCTAACTTTTTTGTGTAGCTCGAGGCCACGCGTTCCACTATATCCCATATTTTTAACTAGATGGTAGCCTTTACTGCTAGGGTCCACTAGAAGGATTTGTAGTTGTTCTAGCTCTTTTTGGTCCTCTTTGTAAATCAAGGATGAGAAGTCATCTTTGAATATCTCTTCATCTTTCATGTCTCCCCACCGTTAGAAGTTGGAGATTGTATCAAATGGTTGTCATTGATGTCAACACAATATTGAATGTATGAGATTCTTACTGGAAGCTATTTCCTATCAAAGATATTTGTTATATGCAGTTCAGTGTGTTGGTCTTTTGGGTCTGGTTTCTACCGTGAAACAAGCTATGATTCTGATATTCGAGATCTTGGCTGACTTAGCTTATGCAATATATTATGAGGACCAGTTATGTTTTATGGATGTTATGTCGACATAAGAAATGTGTTAACTCTATATGATGTTGACCAAATTGATGAATAAATTATACATATATATATAAGACTCTTCAAAAAATATAAGAAGCAAATAAATAAGAATAAAAAGAGAGAAGACAGAGAGAAATAAAAAGAGTAGAAGAGAAGAGTAAGCAAAGTAGGCAAAGATAATAGAAGTGTATATGCATGGTGTGAGCTCAATTAATTTATCAGTTGAAGATCAGAATAGAATTATTGAGTGATTACTAAGATTAGTACTACTTACATATAGATTCATCCAGAACTGAACTCAACACAAGGAAGGTGTATTTCATCAATTCATGCTTTTGGTATTGAGCCATAGCTCTTGTATTCTGGTAGTTAGCCATCTTTTGTATCTTCAGGTTGCAGCCCTATGGATAATGAGTCCTTATCTTAGGAAGTGAGCCTTAGGTAGTGAGACTTTTTGTAATAGGTTTTGATATTCTCTATAGTGTGAGTTAATCCTCACTGTGGTTTTTCCCTTATTGGGTTTTCCATGTAAATATGGTGTTATTGTGTCTATGTGTTGGATTTGAGTTTCTGCATTGGCATTTGATGATTAATCATTTAACTAGTTTTAAGTATTATTTTTGGTGATTGAATTAAAGGTTAAAATATGTGACAACTAATTCACCCCCCCTCTCAGTTGTCCTATTCAACAATTGGTATCAGAGCTCGGTCCTTTGGAATAAGTTTAATAGCTTGAAGGAGATCTTGGTAGGTTAAACTAAATGGCAAAGGGATTTGACTCAGATGAAGAATTAAGAATAGAGACTTGAAAGTTTAAAAATGAATATCTGAAAGAAAATGTCAAGCAAGTAGGTGAAAGCATTCAAAAGTTAAGGAATCAGATCCAAAAGTTCAAGTTGAAACATAAAGAAGTTAACCAGGAACTAAAGGAAGCAAAGGAGACTGCTGAGAATATAAGAATGAAACTTGAAGAAAGAAAAATGATGGAAGAGAATCTAAAATTAGCAATTGAACAAAGCAAGACAAAGGAAGGATTATTGAAAGAGATTATCAATTAGAAGATAAAAAAATGTGCTATTCTTGAACAAGAAGTAATAACCCTAAGAGCTAATCTGGAAAAAGTGAAGGTTCATGAAGAAAGGTTCGGGACAAGTTATACAATGCTCGATGAGTTGATTTCATCTCAAAAACTTGCAAAGGATAAAGGTGGTCTAGGACTTGAAGAAGGAAAAATCTCAAAGACTAAAAAAACTTTCAACAAGATGGAAAATCAAAGGAAATTCCAAGGAACAACACTAGAAGGATACCCGTCTAACAACCTAATACTCAAAGGTACCCATCTTTTAATGGATTTTGTTTCTCATGCAATAAATTTGGACATAGAGCAACATAATGCAGAAGTAGGATGAACCAAAATAGAATGAGTCAGAATGTTGGATTCTTTGTTGGAAAATGTTATGTTTGGAATAAGTTTGGACATAGAGCTACCGAATGTGAAAGACAAATGATGATGAACAGATTTGATACAAATAGAATAATTCAATCCTTTCAAGGCTATTGTTACACATGCAATATCTTTGGACACAAGGCTAATCAGTGCAAGATAAAGATAAAATAAAATTCATTTGATCTTGGATATGTTATGTGCTACACTTGTAAAAAAATAGGACATATCTCAAAATTTTGTTGGAACAAAATTGGGAAGAAAACTAATCCGAAAAAAAAGAACAAGCCTATGAACAAGGTAGATCCAAAAGAAGTAAGGAGAGAAATGGAAAAAAATTAGCGAAAGAAGGAAGAACATGAGAACAAGGATGAATCAAATAATCATGTGTCTACATTTGGTGCAGATACCTCTTCTAATAACTAAACCCAATAATGGTTTCAAGGGGAGTAGTCACAGAAAAATCTAGAAAACCCTCGATATATGAGGTATCATGCAAGGAAACATGGATATGTGATGTGAATCTCTATTTTGAAGGCATTAAAGAAAATTCTAATAGAAAAGATGCAGATCAAGAAATTTGTGGAGCCCTTCTTGGCTCACAGTGTTTCTCAAAAATAGTTGTTAATTTTAAAGCTGAAAAAAAGAAATAAATGTGAAATTAGGGAAAATTTGATCTAGCAGCATTGGCTGAGAAGGAGGTATTGACAGAGTGAAGTATAGATGATGATTTCATATTCAATAAATTACCTATTTATGATGAACCCTAAAAGAGACAAGTTAAATAAGGAAGATGGAGTGGCCATTTTCCACATTGATAAATTGAACGAGTTAAGGAGTAAAGTGCAACTGAGAGATAAAGAGTTAGGGTTTTTGGCGAATGAATAGAGAACAAGGCTAAAATAATGGATTCAAAGGAAATAGTGGTATTTAATCTGTGCAACAACAAATTGCAAAAATTAAGTAATTTATAGATCGATTAATTTAACCATGAGAAGATTCAAAATCTTGAGGATTCTCTTTCAGTTGAGAAAATACAAAAGGTCAAGAATTTAGGGCACAATGGTTTAGATATTTGGGGTGAATTTCCATAATTTTCAGATGCGGATATTGTTTGGTTTGTACTAAGAATAATTCAAAGTGATTAGATGCTCTTTGACAAACCCTATGAGATCACAAAGGAAGCAATTGCAACAATAATAGGATTACACAGTTATGGACGTGTTCTAGTAAAGAAATTAGTGAAGAACAAAGAAGTCAAAGCCCTAATAGGGGTAACAGGAGATCAAAGGGAAATTCTAATTCATACTATAATCAACCTTGTGATAAGGTATGTGGCATATGGCATTTCATATAAGATCTATTTCAAAAATAGGAAAGGCTCTACTTCGGCGATTGCCATTTATGTTGCACATCAAATGGTTGAAAAGAATGAGGATTTCGATTTGTGTGAGTTATTGAGGAATCAATTAATGGAGCATATTACTATGACAAAGAATGAAAATTAACCTTTACATTTTGGATCTCCAGTTACATGTTTGATGATGTATTTTTTGAAAATGTTACCATTGAAAGAGAATTTTGTGTGGAAGTCAATTATACCAGTTGGGAAGCAGGTCTATTGGTATCTAGAATGTTTAGCAGAGAAGGAAAAGATTTGTAAATAATAATTTGTAGAAAAAATAAGTGCATGGAGTTCTGGTATGGTTTCCAGCGCAGTTGTGATATCTGAGGTAGGATCCTCCTCCAAAAAAAGGAAAGCAAGAAGAATCATCTCAAGTTCTCCTTCAAAAATAAAAAATTTGAAGATAGCGGAGAAGAAAGAAGAAAAGGAAGAAAAGATTACAAAGGAAATTGATCTGGCATCAAGAGATGATGATGAAGAAGATTTCACTAAGGAGAAGGTGTTGAAGATTCTTGGGCAATCTGATGGACTGAAGAAGATTGGAGATGTTTGGTTGTCACGACCATCATATGAATAGGATGATATCACAGACAGTTTGGCTATTTACATAATTTATAATGATATTGATCTAAGAAAATTGACAAGTGTTTTACTGGAAGTATTGGTTGAGTAGATTGAAGACAGACTAAAGGAACAACTATCTAGTGAAATAGAAGAAAAAGATGAGCTTCAATTGGCCATGGAAGAAATATGTATAAATGCACATAAGAAATTGACTAAGAGCGTAGATGAATTGAAAACATGCATCAATAATTTAAAAAATGTGTATAGGTATTGTCTCTGGTGGCCTACTGCTATTGGAAACTACAAAGCAAAAATCTATGTTGTTGAGCTTGAGCTAGATTCTACTGGAAAAATATATGATATCCTTAATGACAAAGATAGAGCGCAGAAGGAAAGGATCAATTCCTTACAATCTAAACATGCATTCATTATGGTACAGAGGGATGGTATTGTGAATAAGTTTTGGAAAGTTAAAGAGATAATTGAGTTGAGATTGGAACAACTTTCCGGTCTCTTGGTGGAAGTTGAGAAAAATGAACAAAATATCACTATCCCAGATACTCTTCTAGAAACAATTGATTCGATAGAAAAGAACAATAATATTTGTTTAAACATCAGGTTGTAAATGGACTCTTGGAAGATATTTCTTTCAAAATTAAAAGAACAATACAAGGAGATATTTTAGGACATGAAGGATTGAGGCAAAATAACCAATTTTGAAATCATTTTCGAAGACATTTGTATGAAAATTTTGGAGTATGGGGGAGATAAATCTTCTATTATTTTCCATTGATGTCAAAGGGGGAGAGAGAACATGTGAAAATAATGGAAATCATTTCAGCCCATCAAAGGGGAAGAACTACAAAGGTTGTTTTTGTCGGCTTTCCACATCTTGTGTTGCCATCAATGACAAAGGGGGAGATTGTTGGAAGTTGGAGATTGCATCAAATGGTTGTAATTAATGTGAATAGGTTTTCATTGATGTCAACATAGTACTAAATGTATGATATGCTTACTAGAAGCTATTTCCTGTCGAATATATTCATTATATATGGTCTGATGTGTTAGTCGAGTCTGGTTTCTACCATGAGACAAGCGATGATTCTAATATTCAAGATCTTGGCCGACTTAGCGTATGCAATATATTATGAGGGCCGATTACGTTTTATGGATGTTATGCTGACATAAGAAATGCATTAACTCTATATGATTCTGACCTAATTTATAAATAAAATATACATATATATATATATGAGACTCTTTGAAAAAGATAAGAAGTGAATAAATAAGAAGCAAAAGAGAGAAATAAAAAGAGCAGAAGGGAAAAGTAAGCAAAGCAGGTGAAGATAGTAGAAGAATATATGCATGGTGTGAGCTCAATTGATTTATCATCTGAAGATCATAATAGAATTATTGAGAGACTACTAAGAGAAGCAGTACTACTTGCATATAGCTTCATCTGGAACTGAACTCAACACAAGGAAGGTGTATTTCATCAGTTCATTCTTTTGGTAGTGAGAAATAACTCTTGTATTCTAGAAGTTAGCCATATTTTGTATCAATTGGTTGTAGCCCTATGGATCGTGATTCCAAACAGTGAGTCCTTATCTCAGGCAGTGAGCCTTATCTTAGGAAGTGGCCCTTTTTGTAATCATTTTTTATATTCTTTATGTTGCCAAAAATTGTAGCATTGACACTTTTCACTCATTTGGAACCTTGCCTATGGATTTTGGAACTCTCTTTACCCATTTCCAATCCTTGTGCCAAAGTGTTGTAAGGTGTTGTAAGACCTTTTCACACTTTCTTAGGCTTTTCATCACTAAATCAACCCTTTCTTATGCTATAAATGACCCCTTAATGCTCTTACAGGTCCAACTTAAGTGTGTTTTGTGAGACAATCCCGAAAAACAACATTTAACATCTCTTAATTACCAACCACCACTTGAATTTTTCCAAGTGGATTGGGTTGCCACCTTGGGTGACCTAGTCCCTTTTGGCATAAAATTTAAAATTAAAACAATTTTCTAGCAGGATTTGGTCTGCAAAACCCTAAGGTCGGCCTATCATGTGTTAGTTTCAAGGAAATTAGGGCATAGCATGTATAAATAAGGGTTTTTATCCTCATTTTCACCCTAATATCTTACATCTTCTAAGTCTCATTTTTCCTCCTCCCTCAATCTTCACATTCACTCATCCACTATTCTTCTCAAGCAAGATAGGGTTTGAATCCTAGGTCATCAAGATATCCTTTGCTGAAGCATTCAAGGGCTAGATCGTTGCAACATCTCAAGATCAACCATCATGACAAGGTACTAAATCTATTATTTAATGTTCATACTTCATTACATTGTCTCTTCATTTTGGTTTAGTTACCTAAAAGGGGTTTGACCTAGGCAAGCCCCTATGCCCTAACATCCAACATTTATTTCTCTCTTTGTGTGATTTGCAGGTCTCATTTGTAGGTTTTCCAAAGAATAGGATTAGAGGTGTTTTCATCAAAGTTTCAAATCCTTCAAGGTTGCAAAAACCCTAATTGGAGCTTGGAGAACACTTACAGGTCGAGTTCTATAGTTTCAGATCTTGGAAGTTACCAGGAGCAGAAGTGCAGACTAAGGGCTTCCATTTCCACTCTCTCATTTTCAGAAATTTAAAAGAGGACTTAGTCATAAACAATGGATAACTAGTCCCGTTGAACCTATTTTTCAAAGGTTTTAGAAGATTTGGATACCCTTTCAGCATAAACGAGCTCTGGTGCAGTTTTTCAAATCTGGGATTAGGTCGCCCAGAATGGCGTAAGTGTCCCAGTAGGCCATAAGTTTAGCATCAACAACATTTCCAACCTCCAATCCAGTCTGCAACTCATTTCTAGGTGCATTCTTTCTATTTTGTTTTGTTTAAATTCATCTTCATCTTTTTAGGTGTTTTTGCATATCTCAATGTGTTTTCCAACACTTTTCATTTCAATAGTTTACATTCAATAGTTAGTTTATTTCATTAGTTTGCAGAATTTAGACACATTCCACACACATCACACTTATTCCAAACCCCTAATATTTGAATACTAACATAAGAATTTTGGCTTGCCTCTCTCCTTTTAGGTGAAAAACCCTAGAAGTGTTAGAGAGCCTTATGGTGCCAAAATCTATGTTACACTTTATAGTGTGAGTTAATCCTCACCGTGGTTTTCCCCTCATTGGGTTTTCCATGTAAATCTAGTGTTATTGTGTCTGTGTTGGATTTGATTTTCTACATTGGAATTTAATGATTAATCATTTAAGTAGTTTTAAGTATTAACTTTGGTGATTGAATTAAAGGTTAAATCTGTGACAACTGATTCATTCCCCCCCCCCTCTCATTTGTTCTATTCAACACCCACTTGGTGAAAATCACAGGTTTGGCTATCATTTACACTGTCTAAGTAGGGTTGATCTCTTTCGGACCTCCATAGACCTTAGGTTTTGGTGGGAGCATACCAATACAAAATGCTTGGTTAAAGTGGTAGTTTCCATTGCCTATGTCTACTACTTGAACCTTGGTTTCTATTTTTGGTTGCTCACTTGATATGATCTTGGTTGAGGTTGATGGTAGAGTGGAAGGTTCAACATATGAGAATGAATGGAAGGATATGTCATTTCTTTGTATGTGTTGGATCCTATTATACTTCTCTTCCAACTTTGCACAAAAGTGGAAAGGTTAAAGATCAGCATATAAGGTCACCTCTTTTCCTTCATGGGGAAACTTTAGGCATTGGTGGAAGGTTGAAGGGACTGCTTGTAATGTGTGGATCCAAGGGCATCCCAGGAGTAGGTTATATGGTAACTCATGGTCAAGTACTTCACATGTATTTTCCATGGTGGCTAGTCCTATTTGCACTCGTAGCTTGATTGTCCCTTCCGAATTCCTTTCAAGGTCATCATAGGCCCTTATAGTAATGCTCCTCACTTTATCTATCAAGTCAACAAAATATCCCAGTTGTTTGATTAATTTCAAGGTACATATGTTTAGATCCGCACCATTATCTATCAACACCTCCTTGACCATGTTTTTGTGGACACCAATCTCAATGTAGAGGGCTTGGTTATGAAATAACTTTAGTGGAAGGTCTTTCTCAAAAAAGACTAAAATATTGTTGGTCGTGATTTTTCTAACCATGGCTTGGAACTGATTTGGATCAAGTTCGTTATGGACTAATGCTTCCAATGTCTTCGAGTATCTCCCTATGTGTGAGTGACAGTTTTAGCAACTCTAGGATTGAGTTAAAGTCAAGAGTCTTCTTTAGCTATTCCACTATATTGTAATCATTTGATGATTTGGCTATGGGTTTGGGTGGGGCTCCTTGTATTGTAATTCTCCCTCAATGGGTAGTTACATTACAATTGTTGTCTCCACCTTGTATAGTCACTATATTTCCCCTGTTGTCATCAACTTGAGAGAGGGTTCCTAACACTATGTCACCGTATGTATAGTTAGCATTATGATAATCTTGGTCCTTCCCTTTTTCATTTCTTTTAGTATGGTTTGGAATGGGGTTTGTCTATATTTTAAGATCCTTGTTTCTAGGATGATGTTCAACATCCACCTCTCCTTTTTCTATCAATTCTTGGATGAGGTATTTGAGTCTCATGCAATTGTTTGTCATGTGTCCTTTGATCTTATGGAATTCACAAATATTTCTCACTATACCATGGTTTCTTAAAGCTAGTCTCCTCATAGTTCAGGAAATCATTGACCTTAATGAGGTTTTTTGTATTAGTTTATGCATGAAAATTTTGAGTGACTCTCCTAGTACCGTGAACTAGATCTTGGGTTGATCATATTGCCTTTATTTCCCTCCTTGATTTGTTTATTTTTAACTACCTAATTGTTCTTGGGATAGGAAAGTTGGTTGTTTTGTCTACCATTTGGAACGTAGGTCATTTATGCCACTTGTGGTTTTTCCTGAGGTACTTTTTGTGCATGCCATAGTTCTCTAGCATCAAATACTCCATCGTTTGTAATGTTCTTGTTCTTTGCCCAGATCTTAGGTTTATCGTTTGAACTAGAGGGACTATCTTTTGATATGTTCAATTTAAGGACTCCCCTTACTATGGGGGCTCTCTCAACATGTAATCATTTCTTGATAGTTTCTTTAAAGTCTATAGGACATAACATAGTGAGTTAGTAGTTGATCTCAGGTGGGTAATTTTAGATGAAGATATCTACCAATTCTTTGTTGGGAATGGGTCATTTACATTGGCTAGATTTGTGCCTCCATCTTTGTAGATAAAAGGTAAAGGACTCTCCTTTACTCTATTTGATTGTGGATAAGTTTTTTATGATGACATCTTGCTCTATACTGAATGAGAAGTGGCATATGAACTTGCTAGATAGTTCGTCGAAGGTTTTAATTCCTAGTGACAGATGGGAAAACCACTCCATAGCATGACCTATAAGGCTGTGTGGAAAGAGTCTCATGATGTAAGCGTTGTTGTTTTTTACTTCCATACATGACACTAATAAGTCTTGTACGTGCTCCATTAGATCTCCTTTTCCTTTGTACTTGTCAAATTTGGGTATTTCAAAGTTTTTTGGAAAAGGTAGTGTAGTGATGGAGTGATCGAATGGGAATGGACATATTTCCTAAAAGGTGTAGGTCTTCTTTGTTTTCCCTACCTGCATGTTTTCTACCTTTTGGTTCATTGCTTCTAGTTGTAGTTCTATCTCTATTTTGGTTCCTTTACTTGTAAGTCTTGAGTGTAATAGCCTTGTTGTCCTACCATGCTTTGGTTATAAGTTCGATATAATAGAGGTATTGAACCTTGGTAACTATTTTGAACATAGGGAGGATTAGGTCCTAGTTGTGTGTAAGAAGGGTTAGCTCCTTGTTGATTGTAAGGAGGGTTAGCTCCTTGTTGTTGGGATGAATTATACTAAAGGTTACCATGTTGATGTGTTAGTGGGACACCTTGTTGGTAGGATGACTGAAGAAGGGTGCCCTGTGGCACAACTAGTTGTTGGGACAGACTATATTGAAGGTTTCCTTGATGGTGCATTGATGTGTTACCTTGTTGATGGAACGACTGAAGAAGGGTACCCTATGGCACACCTTGTTGTTGGGATGGAATATACTGAAGGTTTCCCTAATGGTGTGTTGGCGGGTTACCTTTTTGGTAGGATGACTGAAGAACGGTGCCTTATGGCACACCTTGTTGTTGGGACAAACTATACTAAAGTTTTCCTTGATGGTGTGTTGGTGGGTTACCTTATCAATGGGATGAATTGGGAAGGGTACAATGTGGCACACCTTATTGACAGGACAAATTGGGAAGGGTACCCTTTGGCACACCTTGTTGATAGGAAAAATCGGGAAGGGTACCCTATGGCACACCTTATTGATAGGAAAAATTAGGAAGGGTACCTTGTGGCACACCTTGTTGATAGGACAAATTGGGAAGGGTACCCTATGGTGCACCTTATTGATAGGATGAATAGGGAAGGGTGCTATGTGGCACACCTTGTTGATAGGATGAATTAGGAAGGGTACCGTGTGGCACAACTTGTTGATAGGATGAATTGAGAAGGGTACCCTTTGGCACACCTTGTTGATAGGATGAATTGGGAAGGGTACCCTATGGAACACCTTATTGATAAGATGAATTGGGAAGGGTACCCTATGTCACACCTTGTTGATAAGATGAATTGGGAAGGGTACCCTATGGAACACCTTGTTGATAGGAAAAATTGGAAAGGGTGCCCTGTGGCACACCTTGTTGATAGGACAAACTGGGAAGGGTACCTTGTGGCACAACTTGTTGATAGGATGAATTGGGAAGGGTACCCTATGGCACACCTTGTTCATAGGACAAATTGGGAAGGGTACCCTATGGAACACCTTGTTGATAGGACGAATTGGGAAGGGTACCCTATGGCACACCTTGTTGTTGGAACTGATATGGAAGGGAACCATGTGGTCCACCTTGTTGATAGGATGAATTGGGAAGGGGACCCTATGGTCCACCTTGTTGATGGTACTAATTTGGAAGGGGACCCTGTGGTCCATCTTGTTGATGATACTGCATGTTTTGGGGAGGATCAACATTCAAATTGTTTTGAGGTACATATTGTCTTGGAGGTAGATTGTTATTTTGTGGTACATACTAGGATGGACCTCATTGATATTTTTGTGCCACTACTGCTTGCTCGATCTGTGTTGGTTTTATATATAGTGGGTTTTCCATGGTTTGACCATAGTTTTGTGCGAATATAAGTGGCATGTTTGGAATTTTCATGGGTTCAGATATCTATCTCACAATTGAGTTATCCCCTAAGGGAATATGATTACGATCTTTGAGAGCCTCCATGTTAAAATCTATTAGTATTTTAGTACCACTCTATGCTAACTTGAAGAAGTATGAATTTGGGTCCTTTCTCAACAATTTTTCCATTAGTCTAAGTGTTTTTGGGTCGTTGGAATGTTGAAATAGTTCATCATCATTTATTACCTCCCCAGTATCTACCTCCGCTATGACTACTCTTTTTGGTTCTTGGTTTTTTATTCTATCACTTCTTGTCATTTGTGGTTTAGCTCTTCCTCACTGAATGTTTCTTTGTGCATGGGTCTCTTTTGGGGTGTTTCAAGGTCATTTGGCCTATAGCCCCATGGGCCACCTTCATTGTTCATTGGTGAGAGGATATCATTGTTCTTTTTTTCTTTCATGTTCTTCCTATGTTTTGATCTTGTAGTTTTCATAAACAACTTCCAAGCTTTTGCGAACATTTTCATGAGTCCTAGCTATGGAAAAATAATGTGTTTGTTTGGATTTTCTATTTTTAAAGAAAATGAAATCACTTTTGTTGTTTTGGATTTTCTATTGAAGATCTAAGGGTGGTTGTCCCATTGAAAAGTGTAAATAGAAATGTTCTAGTTGATTTTTATGGGTGCAATATCTTCTCAGCTGTACCCTTTGGAAAACTTTAGAGTGGGGTGGTTCTTTGAAAGCCATAATATAGATTTCTGCTTAAGAATATTTTACTTGCTAGATATCATGAAGGGTGTATTCCTATTGCCACATAGGAGGCGGTAACACAAGCTTTTCGGCTACTAGGTCTTCTTTCTCTTCCTCTTTATCCAAGATGTTTGATGTGTTTCTCCATTGATTGGGTGTTTTTTTCTTCTAAAATATGAAGGTCCTTAAACTGCTAATGATATTAGTTTGGTCACCTTCAATTTGTGTGAGAATTGGTTGTAGGATTGGTGCTATAAGGTTTGGTTGTTTGAACGGGGTCAGTTAGACACCAAATTTTCATATGGTGAAAGTTTGGATGTTTTTGATATGGTTTGTTATGAAGCTCAAGACCCTAAGGTTTGAGTGATGTTTGGAGGTGGCTCTATTCTTGAAATTCAAAATACTGAAAGGCCTGGATTGATATCTCACTTCTTCTTCTAGAGGATATGTTGCAGAAAAGCTTACTTGAACTATATATGAGTTCCAAGTAACTGTTAATATCTTAGAAGTGTGAGTGAGGGAATAATCTAGGTTTGTTTGTTTTGATTATAGTTTCCAAAAGTAGGATGGAATGTTGAGAGTGGATGTCGGACTATATGACTTTATCTGGGTTTTTGATTGTTTGGTTCTAACAAGGATCCTATAAGAAGCTTTGATTTTTTTTTTTGATTGTCAGTAGGATAGAGCAGAAGTGATGTGTTTTTGAGAAAATGTGGCAAACTGTGAACAAAAGCAGCCAGATTTATCAACTATGGCCTGAAATTTTTCAAGTGCATTGGTTTTTGAGAAGCAAGCGCAAGTTGAAATGTCAAGTGCAGCCTTTGTGTGTTTCTATCAAATGTGGTGGTTAGTCATTCAAAAGAGAATTTTATTTGGAAATTGCAGGCATATTTTAGGAAAGTGCGTTATTTTTCTGAGGAGCAAGTGCGAGTAAAAAGATGCAAGTGTATTGGTTTTGCATCAAGTGTGGATTCTGTCAAATCCAACTAATTTTCATTAGTGAATTTTTTGGGACAACAAGAAAAGGTGGGATTTTTTTGGAAAGTGTGCCCAATTTTGGATCAAGTGCACTAGAAACAATAGTAGAAGTGGCCTTTGTGTAAATTGGTTCTCCAGCTTCAATGTTTTGGCAATAGAATTGATGTTTCTCTTACAATTTTTTTGGATGTTTTGATTTGTTTCCAGATGTGGTAAGTGATACAACAACTTTGATTGACTCAAAAAGCATGTACTTGTGTGACTTGTATGTCTATGGCTTTAAGTTATGAAATCACGATACCCAAGCCATAATTTCCAACATTTACTTTGAGCCAATGTAGCCTGAAATTAAAGCCTAAATATTTAGAAACCTTTAAGGAGATCCTTCAAGGAGTGCAAATATAGGGCTTATTTTAAAAGCATACACTAATTCAAAGGGTTTGTGATTCAACCATCATGTTTAGTGTTTGTTTCAATATGTTCTTTTCAGCTCAAGCACAATGTTTGATGTCATAATTTATTTTGAATATTTTTGGAAAGCTTAACATAAAAAAACATTTACAACCCTATAGATAGAAACCATCCTTTTAGATAGGCCTACCTCATGCCCTGAAGGGATGATTTTACATGCAACTTATGGCGCGGGCCTGAATTCAAACATGGCAAGTAACTTCTCAGATTTAAATTTTGATGCACCACTTTTAAAGAATATTTTTGGATAAAGGGGTAGCTTCTAAAACAATTGGTTTGTAGTCATGTTTTGGGGTCATGAGTTTCAAGTGTCCATCCATGCAGCATTTTGCTCAATTAAGAGGCCTCCCAGCCCTTGCATGTTTTTACTTATCACGCAGATACTTATAAAATAGCCTCAAACAGTGGGTGATGAAATTTCCTCAGACCCACAATAATTTATATGGCGGACCAAAATAGTTCTGCTTGGGTCACCTATGACTTCTTCGGTGTGGGATGTGTCTCAATAGGTAGGCCCTCTAAAGGTATACTTTTGAAAATAAAAGTGTGAAGTTCAAGATGTTTTCACTCACCCAAGATTTCCAAAAGGTGCAAGGGGGGAAGACAAACACCTAGATATCAATAGTTCTTTTAAAAAGAATCCAATGGCAATGTTCTAGACATCATTCAATATAATAACAAAGGTGCAAAACAAAAGAATTATTTTGTTCATTTTTAAGCCCAAAAATTTGAGTTTCTCTAAATTGATCCCGGCCTTACTTGGTCAAAAACAACAAATTTGAGTGTGTGTCAACAAAAGGAAATCATTTTGGTCTTTTAAATAGAAATCAAACATTCCAAGTGTTTAATTTGAGAGCTTAAAAACTTTTTAGAGCACCAATTGAATTTTTTTTTGTGTTTGTTTTTTATGCACCAAATAAAAATCCCTAACTTAGAAAGCTTCGGACTGGTTTATTTTTAGAGCACCAAAAATGAAGTGTTCATTTATGTTGGCACCAAATAAAAATTCCCAATTTAGAAAGCTTTGAAATGGTTAATTTTTAGAGCACCAAAATGAAGTGTTCATTTGTGTTGTTCCTTTTATATACCAAATAAAAATTCCTAACTTAGAAAGAAGTTGTGAAAATCGTGATTCCTTTGACCATTCATCTCCTCCACATAAAAGGTGTTAGTGGTTTCTCAATATTGCATACATAACTGTTAATACCTATCACACATTCCAAACATGCATCTATTAGCATTAAAAATCAAATTCAACTTGCAGATCTCGAACACGGGTTTGACAAAGCAAAAGCATAGAAAAAATCAGCAAGTGTGCCCTCTGTTAGAGAGAAAAAGCACTAGAAAAAAAAATGTGCCCTTTGTCAGAAGACAAAGGCGCTGAAAAAAATAAAGTGTGCTAGTTTTATGGTCAAGTGCATAGATTTCAGGATCAAGTGCTTAGATTCTGTGAAATTAAGTGCAACAGCTTCAAGAAACCTGTGTGAAGATTTTGTCAGAGCACCTCTAGGACCTGTAACTTCAAAATTTACTCGCGAAATCATTACTGTTGGGGACTAGGGTCCCATCGGGTGTGCCAAAATGTGTGAGGGGGAAATCATGGAGCGTAAACAAGATCAATGAAATGAAATAGAAGCTAATCTAAATCAAAAACACTAATCTAGATATATTCCTTCACTCACAAAATGCACAATTAAGAACAATGAATTCAAGAACATGTAAATTAAATGCATCAAAAACAAACGAATTCAATAAACAAAACCGTTACCCATCTCATGTTAGAGTGTATTTGTGAAGATGTGGTTTCTCGTATCAATGTGAAGCCTCCATAGTTCGTGTGTGAGAGCTTAAATAATGATTGCATGTATCGTTGATCAAATATATGTTGAAGCTTTGTCAATGGTGATTAGGAATATTGGTAGTACTTCATTGTGCAAATGATGTTGATTCTTTGATCCTTTTTTGTGAGAAAAAATATTTATTATATAGAAATTGTTATTTGAAATGGACGATCAAGATCACATAGTAGAATATCTTGATCAATGGTCGAAAGATGTTGATAGGATTTAGATGGGCATAATTTGTGCAAAATAGATTACGCAATTAGTTTGATTGAGTAATAGATTGATCAGTTAGGAGTATAGATTGATTAGTCAAGAATTAGATTGAATAATCTATGGGATTGAAGAATAGATTGATCTGTTAGGAATTAGATTGATCAGTCAAGAATTAGATTGAGCAGTCAGTGATTCATAATTTACTCATTTAGGAAAGTGGTTGAGAATGATTAATTCATTCATTCATTTTGGAGTTGAACATGCAAATCAAGTTTGACTTTTTGCAAACAAAGTTGCATTAGTTTGATTTGATTTTTGATAATGTTTTGAATAGTTTATTCAAATTTGGAGGGAAAGTGAGTTAATTAAATTATTATGTTTTAATAATTCAATCGATTTAGGGGAATAAAGTGAATTAGTGGCATAATTAAATAATTAGTGTTATTTAACTAATCGGAATGAAATAAAGTTAGATTAGGACTTTATTAAATAAATGTAATTTATTTAAATGGTCGAAATTGATGAAACGTGAATTAATTAAATAATGTCGTATTATTCAATTAATAGAAAAAATTAGGGTTTTAGGACTTTATTAAATAAATAGAACTTATTTAATTAGTCAAAATTATGAAAAAGTGAATCAATTAAATAATGTCATTTTATTCAATTAATAGGGGAATTTAGGGTTTTTGATGCAATTGATGTAAATACAATGATATGATATGATAATGGTTTCAATGATGTGATAGTGTCATTTAAAGTGTGTGATAGGTGTTAGGTCAATTTTACATGTCTACACATGCAACGACGATTTCCACCACAATTCGTTCAACCACTTGTAGACATGTGTCAATGATAGAGTAAACCTTTAACTCACTACATCTGGAAACTCAACATTAATAATTAACACTGATCTACCACACTCAAATTACATGCACACTATTTCACATCTATCTGGCTCTATTTCTTTGCATTTCTCTCTTTGTACATCTTCCACCAATAACTCATCCTCTATTTATACCATCTTCAACTTTGAAACATATCCAAAGTTGGCCATCCATTATTAAATTTAAATTAGGTATGTGCCAAACATCCTATGGTGGAATTAGAATGAGGGCGACCCAAACACATGCTTGATGAGGACCCAAATAAGTCCCAAAATGCTTCATGAACTTTGAAAGTAGTGTTCAACACAAGGTCAGCCAAACCAGTGTAAAACACATAGAACAATTAAGCACACTCAACCCTTAACATGATCCAATCTTTCCAAACAATAAAATTATCTTCAACACGATCACAATAGCTTAACTCTAGAACAACAAGTCATAAGACTCAACCAAAAAGAAATGTGGAGTAACAATATTTCTCCCGAACCTTACCTAGATACATAAAAAACCACAGTTCACAACTGGTGAACATAACTCACATTGTGCAATGAATGAGAAGCCCAAAATTTGGAGATAGTAGCTTCCAACAACCATGATCAACATATTCGAACCACACAAACATAGGAGCAAAACCCATAGCAACCATTGAACACCTACAACCTTTATTCATTACAATTTTCTCAATATCCTTGACATATACAACCAATAACCTACATCCATGACATCAATGAAAATAGAAACCAATAGACAAATTGACATCAATGACAACACCTTCATTCTTGCAACAATCTCCCCCTTTGTCATTGATGACAACACATGATGTGAAAAAACATCAAAAACAACACACTAGCTCTGAACACATTTTGTATAATTTTACTTTCTATTTCTCCCCCTTAGTATATAATGTTGTAAATTGATAGGTTGCCATTCATATCAACAGATAATGGAATTTTGTTGATTTCCATTATTTTTCTGCTCCGGTTATGAATGACTATTGATCTGGTATTTTGATCTGGACTATCCTATTTTGGTATGATCTTCTCATAATTTGATAACATCAGTTGCATCATCTGACATGGTTTCAACTGAATAGGGTGTATGTTTTGTGAGGTATTTCTACCAGCTGATTAAATATTGTGTTATGCTTATACATTGGCTCTGTACATCGATTCTTTGGTCTGGATTCCATCTCAATAAAAGATATCATTACAAGACTTTGTATACAAGTTTGAGCCTACAAGATGTATTCTACCTTGGAGTTTCATAATGATATGTGAAGGCATTTGGAAGATATGAATGGTTCTATTCTATAGGCCTCAATAATTTTTCATCTTGCATGTTGTTGTTGGAGACTCTGCATTTTCTTATGATTGATTATCATTCTTTGTGGTGTCAAAGATAAGTAGTTTGATGTCATCCAAGGGATAATTAAATGTATTAACAATTTGTGTGTTGTACGTTTGATGGAGTGTGCATATGTTTAGATTTTTGGTTTAACTTTGGCTGACCCAATTATATATTAATATTAAAGGGATCTATCTTAGGTCCATGCCGACAAATATAGTTTTTTGAATCTAGGTTTCTCTAATTAGGCTGACCTAATTAAGAAACATGGATGCACATGTACATTTATGTGATACATTATTTTTGTTTAATGTGAGTGAGAGAGACGGTGGTGGAAGAAGGGAAGAGAAGGAAGTGTGCATGTGAAATATGCTTGAAGATAGAAGTTAAAAATGTATATTTGTAAATGGTATAGATGAGAAGCTAAGTGAGTTACTCAATAATTGTCCTTCACCTAAACTAAACTCTAGCACAAGGAAGGTGCATTGTTTATTAGTGCACCCTTTTGGCAGTGAGTCATACCTTTTGTATCTTGGTAGTTAGCCATCTATTTTTGTATTCAGGTTGTGAGCCTTTCAAGGAAAGTGAGTCTTGGCAGTGAGCCCTGTAATATTCTATATGTGGATATATTATATTGTGATCTAATCCTCATCATGGTCTTTCCCACTTTGGTTTTTCCACGTAAAAATACTGGTGTTCATGTGTGTTGATACTTTGTCTTGATTTTGTGTCTTCTTCTAGTAATGTAGTTAGATTTTTGATAATTCTTAGATGGATTTTATGTGAATTATTTTATGGAATACTGATTCTGCCTCTCAATATTCCATATGTTCAACAAATAATATTTTTCACATCTTCCTTATCTCACATCTTCCTCATCTCGCATCTTCCTCATCTCCCCTTTTGACATCAATGGCAAAGGCAAAAGATATTTTGCATTTATTTCCCCTTTGACATTAAGAACAAAATACTCTTCAACGATAATACACAACACTACCTACTCCCCCTGACAAATAGCCACCAAAACATTAGCCCATAAGAAATATAGATCGATAGACCCACCAGATTGATGCATCTCCATATGCATCTAGTTCAAGGAAGGAGGGGAAATCACCCCTAACTTCTCCTGGAGATACTCAAAAGTATCTTTAGGAAAAGCCTTCATAAATAAATAAAAAATCTAATCCTTCATAGCTACATATTCAAGATTTACTCCATTATCCACAACTTTCTCTCTCAAGAAGTGATACCTGATAGATATATGCTTTGTCCTTGAGTGCATCACTGGATTCTTTGAAATGCTTATCTCACTTGTATTATCAAACAAGATAGAAATAGGATCATCATACATTACTTTGATATCTTTCAATGTTTGTTGCATCCATAAAAATTGTGTACAGCAAGATTTAGCATCAATATACTCAGCTTTAGCAGTAGATAAGGAAACTGAATCTTGCTTCTTACTCAACCATGCCACCAATCTGTAACCAAGAAAAAATGCACCACTACTTGTAATTTTTTTGTCATCTACACATCCAACCCAATCTGCATCTGTATAAGAACTTAGTGTAAATTTAGTATCCCTAGGATACCATAAGACACAATCTAGAGTGCCATTCAAATATTTGAATATTCTTTTAATAACAACAATATGTGTTTCTTTAGGATCTTCTTGAAATCTAGCCACAAGACAAACTACATGCATAATATTCGGTCTAGTAGCAATCAAATACAACAGTCCACCAATCATAGATCTATATTTTCTCTGATCAACCTTAGGTGAATCATCATCTTTACCTAATTTACAACTAGTCACCATGGGAGTGCATATCGGTTTGGAACCATGCATCCCAAACTTCTTCAACATCTCTCTCACATACTTTGACTATGAAATAAAAATCCATTTCTCTGTTTGATTGGTTTGTAGCTCAAGAAATAAATTTATCTCACCAAACATGGACATCTCAAATTATTTTTTCATTTCTTCCGCAAATATCTTACACATAGTTTCATTTCCTCCAAAGATAATGTCATCAACATATACAACCACAATCAAGTTTTTTTCATTTTCAATTTTAAAATACAAATTACTATCTATTGTACATTTGTTGAAACCTTGTTGAATCAAATACATGTCTAACCTCACATACCAATCTCTAGGAGCTTTCTTCAATCCATATAAATATTTATTCAATCTTTAGACCATATTTAGTTGATCTAACAACTGAAATCCTTTTGTTTGTTCCATGTAGACCTCTTCTTCTAGTTCACCATTCAAAAATGTAGACTTAACATCCATTTAATATACCTTGAAATCTTTATGCGCAGCAAACACTAAGAACATCCTAATAGCTTCCATTCTTTCCACCACAGTAAAATTCTCTCGAAAATCTATTCCTTCTACTTGCGAGTAGCCCTTACTCGCAAGCCTTGCTTTATTTCTGACTACTTCTCCATTCTCATTCAACTTGTTTCTAAATACCCATTTTGATCCAATTATTTTTTTATCTGTCAGTCTAGGGACCAATTCCCAAGTTTGATTCTTTTCAATCTACATAAGTTCTTCTTTCATAGCTTCCATCCAATGCTCATCTTTGGTTCAATCTCATAAAGTAAACACAGATTTATCTCACCAGCAGTAGCTCTGCTTCTTGTCAATACTCCTTTCATTTTGTCTCCAATGATCTAATTTTTTGAATGATTTTTCTACACATATCTAAGTGTCTTAGGGGACACCACTGAAGCTTCTTCTCCTTCTTCGTTATGATTCTCTTGTTCATCATTTTCCTTTTCTTACACAACTTCTTCAATCCTTACACAATCAAGTTCATTAGATACATATCCATCAACATCAATAGAATTCTTAATTGTTTCATCAACCTTGACATTCAAACTATCTATAATCTTTCTCAGTATTTTATTGAAACATTTGTAAGATTTTCTTCTAATAGAATATCCAAGAAAAACACCTTCATCACTTCTAGCATCAAACTTCCCTAAATTTTCTTCATCCCATCTGATATAACATTTGCTTCCAAATACCTTGAAATACTTAACAATAGGAATTTTTCCAAGCCATAGCTCATAGGGGGTCTTTGTATTGTTTGTTCTCTCTTGAACTCTATTGAATACATAAATAGTAGTGTGAATAGATTCTCTCCAATAAAATTTTGATAGACCAGCCTCAATAATCATTGATCTAGTAGCTTCTTGAATTGTATTGTTCTTTCTTTCAATAACTCCATTCTACTGAGGAGTTCTCTGAGAAAATAACTGTCTTAACTTCATAAAAATATTAAACTCATGGGAGGTGAATTCACCACCTTTTTCAGACCTTAAGCATTTTATCCTCAAATTTACTTCATTCTCAACCATAACTTTGAATGTCTTAATCTATCTAATGCATCAGATTTCTCTCTAAGGAATGCAACCCATGTATACCTAGAGTAATCATCAATCAACAGCATAAAGTACCTTTCGCCTTGTAGACTTCTCACTCTTTTAGGACCACAATTATTTATATGAATTAAATCCAATAGTCCAATAATAGATTATTCCTTTGATTTGAATTTGTTTCTTGCTTTCTTCCCAAACTAAAAATTCCTACAAATAGAATTAATAGGCTTTCTAGTCCTTGGTAAATCTATCATGACTTGTACTGCACTAATCCTTGCCAAGTTATCAAAATTCTTATGACACATTCTCTTATGCCATAGTCAACTGTCATTAATCTGAGTCATAAAGCATCGTGCATCAACATCCTTAAGTTGATATATATTTCCTTCAAATTTCTTTCCTGCAACAATCGCTATTCTAGATCCTTTCCTGATTTCACATCTCTCATCCTCAAATACAAGATTATATCCTTTACTACACATCTGTCCAACACTCAAAAGATTATTCCTTAAGCCCTTAACATAGTATACATCATCAATATTATGCTTGCCATCAAAACTTATTGAACCTATCCCACAAATCTTAGCACTAGTATCATCTCCAAACATAACTAAGCCGCCATCATATTTCTCAAGTTTAAAAAACTTACTCTTATCACCGGTCATGTGATGTGAATAGCCACTATCAACAACCCAATAGTTATTTTCATGTTTAGCATGTAAGTCAGAGATTGCAGTACCTTCATCTTTCTCTTTCTCCAGAGAGCATTCCTTCACCTATTTTTTAGAGTTAGCAGAAGTAGGTTCATCTTTTATAGCCAAGAACAAGCATTCATTTTCATCAGGATCTCCATAATTAGATTCTTCATCAAAAATAATATCATTCTCATTCACATAATATGCTATGTTGATCCTCTTACCTTTGCTTTCTTTGTTAAATCTTTGTTTATTCCTCTTAGCTCTTTCCGAACATCTCAAATAATAATGACATATTCCTCCACAATTAAAGCATTTAAAAGGTAACTTACCTTCATACATACTAGATCCTTTCCTCATCCTTCTTACAAAGTCAGCTTCTACTTCATCAATATTTTCTCCATTCGGATCTTCAGCTCTTGTAGCCTTAAAAGCAATTTCTGATTTGGATCCATTTCTCAAATTCGGATTTCTCATCTCATAAGATGGCAATCGTCAGAGTTCCCAATAATTGATCTTTAGTGTGTCTTGTATTCTATATGTTCTTCAATAACACATACCTTTTTGTTGTATGCATCAAGGAGAGTTCTAACAATGTTCTTTGCAATCCTTAATTCATCTATTGTAGCACCAAGTCCTTGCATTCCACCTACTATTTCATACAATCTTTGTACATAGGATTTAACGTTCTCATCTTCAGACATATGCAGGAGCTCAAATTGTGTCTCCAAATTCTGCAGCTTTTCTTCCTTGACCCTTTCATCTCCTTCATGCGCCTTTTATAAGGCATCCCAAACTTATTTAGCAGTCTTCAAGTTTTGAACTTTAATCAACTCGGATTGTGCAAGACTATTCTTCAAAATAAAATTTTCCTTATTGTTCACTTCATGTGCCTTGATTTCATCAGTTATACTTGGACCATTAATAGGAGGAGTGTAAGCAATCTTGTAATATTTCTCCACATCATATCCACAATACTCCAGATATTCTTCCATCAATATTTTCCAGATAGTGTAATTAGTTTCATCAAACTTCAAATACTCAAAAAATATTTTGCCTACCATCTCAAACCTTCCTTAAGTGGTTAATCTCTTATCCAAGGAACAAATCTCTAATACCAACTGTTGAATAAGAAAATTGAGAGGGGGGGTGAATCAGTTGTAATAGATTTTAATCTTTAAAGCATCCACCGGAACATAGATCAATCATAAATCCTTTACAATGCAAAAATGATTAAACATTAAGTGCAAGGGAAAAAACTAAAAAGAATTACACAAACACAGTAACACCAAATTTATCTGGAAAACCCAATAAGGGAAAAACCATGGTGAGGATTAGCTCACAATATAAAGAATATCAAAATTGATTATAAAGGTTCACTACCAAAATAGGACTAACTGTTCAAATCAAGACTCATTGTCCAATAAGGGTTAACCACCCAAAGGGCTCACTTCCATAAAGATACAAAGAAGATAGAAGAGATATGTTACAAAGAGAAAGATGATCTCAATGCAATAGAGATTTCCACCACAATTTTCTCAACCACTTGAAAACATGCATGAATGATAGAGTACACCTTCAGCTCACTATATTTAGAATTCACACTGATCTACCACACATTACATACAAACTGTTTCACATCTATCTGGCTCTATTTCTTTGCACTTCTCTCTTTGTGCATATTCCACCAATAACTCATCCTGTATTTATACCATCTTCAACTTTGAAACATATCCAAAGTCGACCATCCATTATTAAATTCAAATTAGGTCAGTTCCAAACATTATAGGGTGGAATTAGAATGAGGGTGACCCAAATAAATGCTTGATGAGGACCCAAATAAGTCCCAACATGCTTCATAAACTTTGAAAGTAGTGTTCAACACAAGTTCAGCCAAACCAATGTAAAACACATATAACAATTAAGCACACACAACCCTTAACATGATCCAATATTTCTAGACAACAAAATTATCAACACGATCATAACAACTTAACTCTAAAACCACAAGTCATGAGACTCTTGACCAAAAAGAAATCTGGAGGAACAATACTTCTCCCAAACCTTAATCAGATACATAGAAAACCACATGTCATAACTAGTGAACATAACTGGCATTGTACAATGAATTAGAAGCCCAAAATCTAGATATAGCAACTTCCAAAAACCATGATCAACATATCTGAACCACAAAAACATAGGAACAAAGCTCAGTGCAAAACCCAGAGCAACCAATGAACACCTACAACCTTTCTTCATTACAATTTTCTCAATATCCTCAATATATACATCCAATAACCTGCATCCATGACATCAATGACAATAGCAACCATTTGATAACTAGTAGACCAGTTGACATCAATGACAACACCTTCATTCTTGCAACAAAACATAGTGAAATAACCTTATATTTATAGATATGTATCCTTAATTTCCCAAAATTCAAATATCACAAGCTGAAATCTAAATATAGATTTGAAAACATTAAAATACTGCCAAAAACATAATTTAAATTTAGGTCCTTGGTCTAAGGGAGAACCCATTCGCCCATTGGCGAATAGGCCCTAGGTCCATAACCCTAAGACACACATTGCTCAATGAGGAGTGTTATGTTAAGGCATTAATGAATGTTTGGTTTCTTCTTTAGAAAATATAATTAAATAGGCTTGGAAAATGAATTAAGGGGGAAATTAAGGAAAAATAAGATCAATTAACTAAAGGATCCCTAAACAAGTGAGAAATTGTAAAGAGGTGCACTTTACAACACTAAAATAAGGCACAATTAAGTCTAAATTAACATTAATTCCAGATTGTGTTAAAATATAAAAGGGATACATTTTTCTACACTACAAAGGTATATTAAGAAGTTGGTCCCAATTGAATTTCCATATCCACCTATCATTTCTCATCCTCCCAAGTTTGGAAAATCAAATATTTCCAAACTGTCGACCAATCCATCTACATATCATATCCCTCAATGCACTCCACCATCCACTTCGACCTCCATGATACCTAACTCTCATATTGACTATGTATTGGAAACAACTCTTTATCATAAGGGCTCTAAGGGCACCCTATCACGATGTTCACATCTAGATAAGGTTAACTTTTGTATTGACAAAGAAGACAAGAAAACCCAGGGGTTCAATTCAAGCGCCTGTATCTTAGCAAAGAAACTCCTCCAAGGAGGATATCATTGGAATATCATGATAGAAACAACATCTATATTAGCACCAACAATTTCTACATCAACACCACCAAGTGGTTAAACATGAGCATAAGCTTTTAAAAAAATTAAAAAAATAAAAAAATCAAGAAAATAGTCAAGAGAAAAATCATCCTCTAGTGAAAACCACTTTGTTCACACTTTGGACAAGTACCATGATGAAAACCTAGCAAATTGGCATCATGAGTAGAATCGAGCATCTATGTGCACCATTTCAAGTGGAAGCATCTCATCCCATCCATAATAAATCTCGTATTCCATCCATATTATCCATAATAAATCCATGATTCATTATCCAATCCATTTTTCATCCAATATAACTTATCTTGATCTTGGCAAAGGTTCACTATCTACTTCACACTTGCTTATGGTAAACATTTTGACATGGGTCACTATCATTTATCCTATTCTAACCAGCATTATCTAAGCCATGAGACATTTTCCAAAGAGAAATACTCTATCCAAACATGTTATCCTATCACAAGATAATCCTTGGCATCCTTCACATACCCATCCATAAATCCATGCATCCACCCATATCATTCCATACATCGCTAGACACTAGGGGAATTTTTTTATACTTACATCGGATTGGGTTCTTGTATATCTTAAGGATATTCACAAAATCTAAAGATATTCGTAAAATCATCCAAAATCCAAAGACATCAAAATCTTGTATAGCCAAAATCCAAAAACATCTGAAAAATTGTATAGTCTAAATCCAAAAAATTCAAAACATCTTCACAACATCAAAAACATCCAAATCATATTAAAATCCCCAAATAGGTCAAAAAGTCAAAAAATTAAAAACATGGTTGTCAAACTACATTGTCTCTGAGCTTGAACGTAGGCAAGGCCATCATCAATGCACCCCTGAGGCATTAGGCCAGTCCTTTAGGAGTACATCACAATAAATTGACAATTCATATCTCATCAATAAATGGTTACTAATGAGAGTCAGTCAAACTTCGTCGTCTCTATGTGTATAATGTAGGAAAGGTCATCACTAATGAGTCCTTGAGGTGTTAGGTCAATTTCCCCTTAGGTCTTGGTCTAAACCCATAAAACACAAAAACATTTGAAATTTTGAAAACCCAAAACATTGGAAAACATTCAAAAAATAAAAAACAGCCTCACATAAATGAAAACCGAAACATTCACAATCATCCAAAAAGATCAAAAATAGCCTCAATACATTACAAAACATCACTCATCTCATCTCGCTTTCATTCGCAATAAACTTCCATCCATAATAAATCAATCATCACCCTCACCCTTTGGAAACAAAAATAGAAACAAGTACAATAATAGCTAGAAAGAAAACCCTTAAATGTGAAAAAATCAAAATCTTGATCATTATCAAACATGTCAATCAAACATTATATCAAAAACCTTTCAAACAACCTATAAACCTGCCAGCATCCGCTAACATGTCCTAGGACATATCTTTTCTTCAATGAGAATTATCATTGGCAATCACTTTTGATACTTATCCTCAAAACACACCTTTGGCAATAGATATGAATAACATTGACTGTTTGTTCGTTTGGATATTTTATTATGATTTATCTTATTTTACCCATTCCAAGGACCCTTCGATGATTTTTATCAAAATGATTTAGAGAGAAAGGAATGGGGCCTTGATCATTATCTTTCATTTGTTGTGCTTGTTGGATGTTCTTGTAATATAACCTTGGTGAATACTTGCTTTGTTGTGTGTAGGGAGGTTGTTTTGAATAAATTGTTGACTATTGTGTATGCTTTGGTCTGAAATGTTATAAAATTATAAACTACATTCCAACGAGATTTATGTATGTCAGGTGTGGGAAAGGATGAACCTATCTGTTTACAGAGTCAAAGTCCATCTAATTAGATACAAATCCATCCTAGTTATCAATATCTTGATGCCTCGTGTCTATATGCTTTATCAAAAATAAGGAAAGATATGATGAAGCATCCCAATCTCTAAAACAAGAAAACCATCTTCTCATCAAATATCTAATCAAGTCTCGAATAATCATAGGCTTGTTGGAATTTTGAGTCAATCTCAAAAGTAATGGTTAATCAATGTTCATTTCATTCTTCTACTTCTATCCATCTCACTCTATCTTATTCTTCTATCTTTACTAACAATTCTATCCAAGTGTTGAATATGTGTGATATATCAAAATATACATGAGGCTACCCATGGTCGATGATTGTCTATACATCATCAAATCTATCTACATCAGACATCTGAGTTTTCTAGTCCTCTTTGACTTGAACTGATCTTGCATCTTTGTCATGATATCGACCGAAGAAAAAAAAAACAAAAAACTGCTCGATCTCTCGAGGGGGAAGTGTACCAACATAATTCCTTCCACTGGGGCAATAATGGGGCATCCGAAAAATCATAATTTAAAAAAAAAAAAAAGATCTAAGTGGCAACGTTGATCTAAAAAGCATCAATCTTTGAACCAAAGTAACAAGTACCTCGCTTCAAAGAGGGAAAAAATGTAGACACTTAAAATCATCTTGATCGATATTGCACATCTGAATTTGACTATTAACACCATTTTCATCCTAAATTACCTCTTTTCAACCATTTAATTAAATGATCTTAAATAGTTTAATTAAATATCATCACTTTTGTCTATTAATCAAATAGTCAATGTCAGTTGGCTAATTCATCCCCTTTCATGCTAAATTTAATCTTGTTTAATTGGATAATGTGAATTATTTAAATTGAACCACTTAAGTCTTCTCATTTTATTTAAATAATCCTAATTATTTAATTGAATTTCATTAATCCCCTTTTATCAAATAAGTTAATTATTTAATGAAAATCCTAACTTTATCCATCATGCACATTATCTAATGTTTTAATTATTTAATTAGCTAATTTCTCTCACCCTCCCATATGCAAAAGAATATTCCATGGGAATATTCCTCTATTTTCACTCCTCCAAAATATGAAATATCGTGTAACAAACTTCCTAACAACTTCCTATTTTTTAGGAAGTGTGCTTCTTTGAATCAATAAGAGCCATTGATTAAAATCCTTGATCCTTGTCAACTTGCATTCTCATCCATTGATAAGAACCCTTTATCCATGCCAACTCTTATTTATTTTCATCCCTTGATTGATCAATTCAATCTTGACCATCGATTCAACTATTTTTCTTATAAATAGTCCTCATTTATATGAGAAAACGATTCACTTTCATTTAGATTAACTATACTATACTAAATTTTAGAACATTCTCCATTAGCATTTTAGTATTTAGTATCCATTTTAGTTAAGCAAGTTACATCTATTTTAGCTTATCTTGTATCCATTTTCATCAATCTTCATCAATGACATCTATTTGAAATCTTGTTTCAATCTAGGGATTGGGAAATGGTTGGCACTCCACATCAATGCAGCACCAATCCCCCAATAGGATGAGGTTTGAGGCATTATATTAGTTTCCATTATACATTTATGGTTTGTTTCTTGTTTACTGGCTTCTTTGTTTGATGCTTTCAAGTATTTCATTGGGATCTTGACTTAACTAGTTAGATCTTGGTTTATTTCTTTTGGATCAACCATGTTTAGCTTAGGTTATGATCATCCTCACAAACAACAACAACCATTGCAAAAGACCATCCATATTCTAATCAAATATTATCCATGGCTCACTGCAGACGTTAACAACAATAGCTTAAAACCAAAATCTTGAAACAAAGAAGATAGAACACATTATTTAACTACATAAAGCTCCCACTGAAAGTAATACCGAGTTATACATGGTATCATGACCAATATCATTTCCAAAAATCTACTAAAAGTGTAAAAATCTTCTCATGCACCATAAACAACTGCTATAGATTCAAATTAACAACTATATCAAGTACTCTCGATAATCATCTCTCACTGTAATAACCATACCAATGTAATAATGGTGGCCAAGAATATGGCCTACCAAATAGAATCCACATCAGATAATTTTACAAGATTTTCACATATGCAACATCTCAAAGGATAAATACATAGTCAGTACTCCAATCTCAAATAACTAAAAAATAGATTCAACCCCATATTAGTATCATGCAAAATATAGATAATCAGGTATACCATATGGATTTCCAAGACTCGAACACCAAATTCAATGCTAGATCCAATTTCCAAAAAACCCACATAGAAGTAACCATAGATCAATAAGAACCCTCCAAGCAACCATGCAAACCTGTAACTGTCTTCATCTAGAACACCTTAAATATAGTTTCATCATGGATCTACATACCACATATTTTAGTTAACATGCAAAAAAATGCAAAACCATCTCTATAAATCTGAAATCCATATAACCATCCATACATTCACATCAAACGTGTCATCTAAATAATAGAATAAACACAAACCTATAAACCCACAACTGTAAACAAGAGTAAACTGCAACCCAATAGGAAAATCCAAGTTGTCTATAACATATGAAATATATCAGCTCCACAACTCGAAAATAGGTTATTGGCTTATCTTCCAGTGCTTTCATGTACCCAAGGGCTAAAATCATGAAGCCAACATAAGCACTCCATTTTGTAGTCCAAATTGAGAGTGTTTCTCCATGTGACCAAGATTTCTATACCCATCCAATATAAACATCTTCTCACTGCACATGACCACAAGGGAAATGAAAAAACCACCAAACAATAGGATACACACATATTATCAAACAAGAGCTCCAATTTTCCAAAATATAACCAACTCCATGAAGATCCATAATCATGAGCTTTCAATGCCCTACATAGATCACATTGATAATATTCATGGCTTCCAATCTCACAAATATGAAAAACAAAGTAACTCACAAAACATTCATTGAAGCCCCAAAAGCCTTCCAACAACCTTCAATTCCCTCTAACAAATTCCCACAATCTTTCCAAGCTAAGAATAAAAAAAGAAGGAATACCCAAAACCTAGTTAACCTTCAGTTCTGAAACCAAATGATGACAAATAAACAGGTTCAATACTTATTGTTGAAAAATTTAATCTCTATACAAAAATAACTTCAATGGATGAGATACAAGGCTTTGACTACAACAACATGAAAATCTTAAACTTATATGCAAATCTGAGAATTTAGTTGCCTTAATATGGAAATACCATGATTAGATTCGTCTCCTTTATGATGCCAAAAAAAACCAACATAGCATGCTTATAAACACTACCTTATTTGAACTTATAACAACAATATATGAAGAGTAACATCATCAAAGGATAGCTGCAATGAGGCACAAATAGGTAACACAAGATCATCACATAACACATGATTTACGTGGAGAAACCCTTGCGGGAAAAACTCCACCAAGAAGGGAGGCCAAGTATGCATTATCATCAAATAAATGAGATTAAAATACAACCATTTCTGCTCTCCTCCTTTCCTCCACCATGGAAGCACTTGTGCACCTTTGAAAAAACTCCTTATGCCTCCACCTGTTTGTGTTCCTGCAGAGTAACACTACATTCAAATGTTGCTCTTAATTTCTACATCTAAGAGGTTGTTTTTATAGACTTGTGAAGGCATCTATTGCACCAAATGTGGAACACAAAGATGAAACTTCATTCCAAACATCCCCAACCTTTGGATTACCTCCTCGACATGTGAAAGGACACTAGTTTTGGCTCCAATACTTTTCCTCCAACTTGCATGCCCAAAATTGAGAGATAAACATTACATTAAATATAATAAATGATGGAAAACCAAGTGACACCTATTGCCTCTTTCCAAGCACCCACTTGGAGGATCCCAAAATCACTCATTTATCATTTATTTTATCTTTTATTATCCCATTTTATGCATCCACATGTGGGGAAAACAATATTAGATATTTATGTTCACAACCCACCTTTACCGCAACTAATGGAACCATCACCCGTTATGAGTCTATTACAAACAATGGTGAGAATTAATATTACAAAATATTTTCCCAATACTCCCTAAGTACGTAGAGACACTTTCCAAGGGTGTTGGAACAATGACATAGGATTGACAAGGTGGATGGCACATAATCCTAACATTCTTGCTCATTTTCAAGCCCCAATTTCTAGGTTAATTCTATAATAACATTTTCTATCTTATCCAATCTTCCCATAGACATATAAATCTTAGATATGTATCTAATTCCAAATTTGGAATATTTTATCATCTTCATCCATATTCCTATCCATACCTATAGTCATTTTTCAACCTACCTTATTACCAAATTTAAGCTCAAAGGATTCAAAATCACTAGTTCCACTTGATCTTTTAGTGGGTATGACTAGTAATTTTCCTTCTCTAACTACTTAAATCACACAAGCATGTAATTTTAATCTAATTTATTCATAAACTAAAGAAAAATTTCACTAATTTCTCATCAATAATAGATTCTCACTTGCTCTACTACGAATACTCATAAACATGGTTGAATTATGTGTAAGTACTATAAAATTAAATTAGATTCATAAATTGAACTAGAAAAACATGAAAAACATATTTAAAGTATCAAAAAATAAAGAATTTTACACAAGATAATGAATGATCACATAATATACCCCAAAGAAGTTTGTGAGAAAAATATAGCAAGAGTGACTAAAACAACCCCATATATGACTATATGTGGACAATTTACATATAATTAAATGGCATCACATCAATAGCAAACTCTTTACATGATCAACTATACTTGAACACCTACAACAATGTATGTAACTTCACAATCCTTATTCCATAGTTAAATTACCTATAATATGAACATAATATGAGGTATAAAATAGAACTAGACTTTCCACATGGTGTTTCATACATTTATATAACTCTCTTGTGTCTTATAGTGGCAAAAAAGAGATTCTAAATGCCTAAAAGATAAAAATAAGTGTACAAAATCATCAACTTCCCCTCACATCTAAATAGAATGAAACTACCCAAATTTATTATAGGGTGATTCCATATTCTTCATAGAGCTAGAAGATGGATTGTAAGTGATCATAGTGATCTTTTAAACCCTTGGAAAAAATATTAAATAATCTTAATATGTCATTATGATCTTATCAATTATCCCTTAAATGCCACTTCTATTTCTCTCTAAAAATTTGTAGTAGTATTCATTAGACTAAAAGGAATCCTTACATTAATATAAGTATCCCAAAGCATGGTAAACATTGTCTTATGTCTTTTATTTTCACTGAATCTAACTTCTTTTCATTTAAATCAACCATCCATTATAGATAGTAATTTTGAACTAGTTATCATTTGTAATAAACTGCCCATATTGAGTAGTGGTAATTATATTATAGTGATATTTGTTTACGTTTCTAAAGTTTACACCCTAAGTATCCTTATTTTTCTCACTAGTAAAAAATAAGACATCCATGGTTAATATCTTACCAATTTAAAAATTCCCCATCATTTAGCTTTAATGGTTCTTTTTACATCTAGGGAGTCAATGCAAGGTAAATGGGTCTTTACTTATATTTGTAAGGCTTATAATCTAGTTGTGATGATATCACATGTGGAGAAAATTATATCTATCATCCTATGACTAAAAAAACTACCTATTATATTTTCTTACTAGAGAAATCAAGAGCATATGATAGGTGGTTGACATCTTATTTCCTATTATGACCATCCACAAATCAATTTTAGCTCCAAGTTTAACTTTTTCAACATCTTAATTTGTAGCTAGTTGAGTTATTATTTTGATCATATTTGTAGTATCAAATGATATTTATAAAGTAAAAAATACTTTAAGGAGGGTTCTCATTTTGAGTTGAGTTATTTAATTTCCTATAAATAATTCCCTTGTATCTTCCTTTTCCACAAATGGTTATATGTATTACTTGATCTTAGAATTGTTTAATGCAATTGAGGAATCTATATATTTGATCCTCATCTTCAAATACCAATAATTGAGTGATATTCTCAAACATAGAGAGACATTAACAAATCCAATCCCAGATGTATAATAAGGTATAATCATATTTTCTTTAAATTTAGAGGCAAAAACTATCAACTCAAAAAGCAAGGTACTTTTTAATTTGTATATCCAGATAATATCTAAGGTATTATATAATGACATAGTGCAACATTATTCATTTCTATGCTACCTTAAATTTTTTTCTCTTTGTAGAATTGTTAAAATTGTACATAAAGAACTCTACCTAGGACCTAATGGTTATGAGCTAATCACAAAATTAGGTGAATAAAATAAAGATATTCAATATTCAATATAATTGAACACTATTACAAAGAGTAACTTGTAAATATATAGACCTCTTGGATGCATGAACCAAAGAGATGACATGTCCAAGAGGTATCATTTTAACTCTCAATAATTCCCAATCAAGAGGTGAGATAATTCTCAATCTAAGATAGAAGTGGCTTTGACTAAATAGAGATGGTATCTAGCTACCATCAATCAATGATTGATGAGGCAATGGTGGCACTTCAGTGTCTCAATTCAAGGTGAACATGTCATTCTTAGCTACCTAGGTGAGAATAATTAAATATTACTATTATCCTAAGTAAATTTAATAATGAGGTGTAATATTACTCTTTGGATGAAAAATATTCTAAGTGAAATATGTACACCAAAAACTCCCCTTAAGTATATAACTTATTAGGAACTAGAAATGGGTCCTAACAATAAGGCCATGATATTTACCCATGTACAATGATACCTCCTCCCAAACAAAAAGAGAGAGGAAATCTCCACGAAAGACATTCCCTCTCTTAGGAAGAAGTAGGCCCAAAAGTGTATGTAGAAGTTCATCCAAATCCATGAAGAAAAACACAATATTCACTTACATGTAAGTTGTGCAATGGTCCCCATATTGGTGATTAGTGTTGCCAAGATCATATCATGATTCTCAATTCTAACTAAAAAAGATATCTACTCAATATAGGTTGAAAGTGATGTCCAATAGGAATTGAAGAAGTATATGGATATGAAATCTCAATGCATGTCATGTGGCTATAATGCTCATCCCATGAGATTTCCTACTACAAAGAATCATTGGAAGCCCTCAGTGAAGTGCCTCTAAACCTTATAGGATCAATGGGTGATGGTGGAATCTCAGTGCATGTCATATGATTACACTGCACATCCCAGAAGATGTCTTACTATGAAGAATCATTGGAAGCTCTTGTGAAGTGACTCTAAACTCTATAAGAGAAATAAGAGGTGGTGGTGGAATCATAGTGCATGTCATGTGACTACACTACTCATTCCATGAATTTCTCACATCATGGTGTGAGTATGAATTATTGTAGATGGGGCATCAAGAAGATCAATTGGTATTTCAATTTCATCCACATTTGCAAGGTTTACTAAGGGAACATCACAATTTATTGGAGGTTCAAGATCTCTATGGCGATACTCGGTGATGGATAAGGCATTCAATGTGCTCTATTTGATGTAGGATATCCTCACTAACTACACAACTTATTAGTCTACAAACCATATTGTTATAGTTTAAACAAGCATTTTTTTTTTTCATTATTAGTTGGCTTGAGAATAAATCCGTGGAGATAAAGCAATAGATAGTACTCAAGACAATGATTTTTAATCCCTTCTTTCCAAGATGAAATTTCTCTAAATTTATCCTAACAACAGAATAGTGGAATATAATACCAAAAAACATGTTTGCAATCCCCTAGAATAGAACTTTATCTTAGTTTATCATTACAATATCTCTAAAAAGAATTGTCATAACCCCTCAAATAGATGCAAGACTTAACAGTTTTTCATTAATACATGTTTACAATGCACAATTACATAAACCATCCACCCCCTAAATGAATAGAAGATGACACTTTATAATCAGTGTGAATACAAGTCTATTTTGAGATGCTCTCAAGAAATAAGAGAATGAAACCAACTCCCCAACCTTTTTAAGAACATGAAAAATGTATATCTCAAACAATATATATGCCGATTTCCATGAAAACAAAAAGAGAGGCAAATCATGTCTTTGAGAGTGCTGTATTTTTGGATTTAACTGTGTATATTTTTTCTCCTACAGCTCTCTTCTCATCCTGATGATGGATCACGGAGTGTGATCCAAAACGTTGATGCAAATAAAATATACACAGTTAAATCCAGAAATACAACACTCTCATAGATTATGGACTGTGGAAATCTAATGTCTCTGAAATCATGTCTTCCTAAATGTACATTTGTTTAGTGACATGACATGGGCTAAGATCATCACTAGTGTTGACTTGTAATGGAAGTACAAATGGGTGCATTTAGAGAAAGAATTAAAATCTAATTTGTCATGCCATAAAAGACAACAAAAGAAATAATTTGATGTGTCCCTTGAGATTGGGACACACATCATATAGGCAGAAATTGGATTTGTTGAGATTGGGACATACACCATATAGAGAGAATTGGAGAACTTTAGATACATTCACACCAACGACCTAAAAGAATTGCACCGTACACGGGCAGAATTCGGGTCACTTTGAGTGAAGGCCAAGTTTGAGGGACTGTGTACCTGCACTCCAAGCTAACTCGGAGGAATCAAATCCTATTCACAATCAATCAACCCTCACGCGTTCTGGAAAATGGAATTCTTGCTCCCTGGTGCTTCTGGCAAAATTTCAAAATAAAGCTAATCCACTGTGCTTTTGTGAGTTGGTGCTGATCAGAGATCTTGTACTTCTCTGTAATGAGTATACTGGGTCTGTTTGTAGAAGACAATGGTGGATCTATACAAAACATATGACCCACAACTGGTATGAAGTAATTGAGTGCCTCGAATGACGAAAATATCCATTCATACCCAATGATCTAGATCCGAGCTTCTGCAAATAGTGCCACCAGGTTCTCTTTGAACTGCAAGCAAGTATTTGAGAATCTACCTCCAACCTTGAGTCATACAGTACTTGCAAATACTTAAAGGAGGGACAGTCTTTTTTGACATAAATAGTCAGATTTTGAAGTCAAAATTTGGTTCTTGGACAACATGAGCACAATGGTAATGTTAGAAATAATCTAAAATTAAAAAAAAAATTAACACTTAATCTAATCTAATTTAACTATTGTGTTGATGCATTCGGAATAGCTTCATATTGAACAAGATATGCCAAAAAATTAGATCTGCATGTGTCCATTACCTCGAACAAGACTAGCACTATGACATCATGGCTCCTCTAATATTATGTTACAATTTCACATGAATAAGAATTCTACCTAGAACTTAATGCTTAAGTGCTAATCACAAAATTAGATAAATAGAATGAAGATATTCAATATTCAATATAATAGAGCATTATTACAAAGAATAATTTACAAATATGTTGACCTCTTATATGAATGAATCAAAGAGATGACATGTCTAAGAGGTATAGGTTTAACTCTCAATAACTCCCAATCTAGAGTTGAGTTAACTCAATTTGACTAAGATAGAGGTGGGCTTCGTTAAATGAAGGTGGCACCTAAATGTCATCAATCAAATATTCATGAGGCAATGGTAGCACTTAAGTACCTCAAGTCAAGGTGAACACATCATTATTAGCTACCTAGATGAGAATAGTTTAATATCCTTAGTATCCTAAGTAAATTTGATAACTGGGTGTAGTGTTACACTTAGGATAAACACAATCTTTGGTGAAGTGAAATATTCACACCAATTAAAATAAATGCCTCTGACTTAAAATTTTGCAATTCCATATTTCCCTTGTATTCTAAATCATTTGGCTCCATGTTTCTAAGTTATGTTTAGTCCAAGATCTAACACTTCATACTTTGGTACATTATTAATACATAAAAAATAAATTTAAAAGATAACTTATATGCCACACCTTCTAATGAAGTAAAAATCACCATTATACCCAAGACCTTTTGTGAACATGCACCATCAAAATGTATGATCCACAAAAAAACAGATTCCTTTGTGAAGGGTAAAGCCTTAGCGTTCATATTTTAAGTGAAGTCACATGTTTTTAGTTAGAGCATAGTTTTTAGTTTTGTGTCATGAACTACTTTATAAGTGAAAATTTATGTCTAGTGAGAATATTATTTAGCTGTAAATTTACATAGTGTTTCATTTGGAAATGAACTATGTAAATAAATTTATTGTCATATAACTTCTCCAAGTCTTCCACATACTCAATTTCTTATTCATCAACACCATCCATTTTAAGCATGTGACTCTCACATGTGCGAGAGACCTCACTTGTCAAATCCTACATTCCCATGCGATCCTCATACATGTGTGAGAGTACTCATATGTCATAATCCCACATCCTCGTCTAATTCTTGCACATGTATGAGAAGGAGATCACATCTCATATCACCCATCTCTATGGTCATTCTCATACATGTGTGATTATCTTCAATCTCCACCATTTGATCAAATAATGTAATCTCAATCATCCAAAATTTTCTCTCGCAAAGTGCATCAATCATAGAGTTTTGTTTCTTATCTAGATTATGAAAAAATGTTGATCTAAACATTTTGCAAGTATGCATTCGTTGTTGGCATAGTCAAACAATCTAGGGTTGACCTAAACTAAGATATGTTACTATAAAGGGAACCAAAATGCACCTGTGGGTACAAACAAGATATTCCTAGGTACCCCAAATTAAGAGAACAAGTGATATCTTGACAATTTTTTGTTCTTAGTTATCTTAAGAGACTATCTTGATTCAATGTACCCTAGAAGGATTGGGAGGCCTAGGTAATGAATTGATGCCTCCACTAGAATTCACTAGCTTTTCCTAATGTGTTGGCATAGTCAGTTTAGTCCGTGAGGTGTAGAAGAAAAAAATATTACTATTGGCACATTTACACTACTCTCAAATGAGGTCTTCTATAAGAATAAATTCATTTTTAGAATATGTTCAAATGGTCTAAATTTGAATAAAACTAAGAATTTTACTATAGAGGGACCCAAAATCCACCTGTAGGTGCAAAAATGGCATTCTTAAGTGTCACAAATTTAGAAAATAAGGTGGAAATTTGACAACTTTTTTTCTCTTAGGGATCTTTAGAGAGTGTCTAGGTCCATTATAGCCTAGAAGCATTCAAAGACCTTGGGAATGAGCTAAGGATTCCACTAACATTTCTTAGCCCACCTTGATTTGCTAGCATAATTATTTTGGTTCCAGAAGCATCAACCATAGTGTGAAGGTAAGGTTTTTATTTTTTCTTTTATTTTTTTAGTTTTTCAAAATTTATTCAAAGTTTTTGTTATGATTTAGGTTTTTATTTTTAAATTGTAGGAACTAGTTTTTAATTTTATGTTTTATGTTTTGAATTGCAAATAAGTAAAATGGGTGAGGAAGCTCAAATGTATCATGCCTCCTATTTTCATCTTGTTAATGTGAGATTGGTGCTTTAGCTTCATCATTTCCCCATGATCGATGTGGTGATTATTTTATGGCTCTGATTGGTGTGTATGAATCACCACATGTGTGAGATGAGATTCCTCAACATGTCGGGTGTTGGATTTTTGTATATTTATATGCTTGGATATTTTAGTTTTCTTTAATTCATAAAAATGTTTTATTTATGTTGTGACTAAATGGGATCCTAATTATGGATGTTTAGAAGAAATAATTTATTTAAAGAGTTATATTTGGATGTTATTCATGTTTATGCTATTAGACCCCATTGGGATGATTATTTTGTGCTTCGACTATATACATTGAGCAGGTACCCTTGATGTGCATTGAATGGTTATAGGTACAAGGTTATTCCTCCACTTGGTTACAATAGTTAGTTATTTCCCTAATGACGGTTAATTTGGAGATGTCACATTGGGCCCCTTCATATACATTCCCTAGTCATACTTGAATTGAGTATGATATGTGTTATAATTGACCCTATGTGAACTTGGATCCGAGTTAGGAGTTATTCTTGAATCCCTATGTGTTGTGATCAACCTGTAAATGTCTTATTTAATTAATGGTTTAAATTTCATATTTTCCTGTAAATGAAATATTAGGAATTTAAATGATTATGATATTTATTGTTAAAATATTCTCTATATTTTGGGAAAGAGAAAATAGAAATAAAAGTAAGTTATTGTTTAATTTAAATTGAGAAAATTCCTTGGGTTGGGAATTGTGAGTTATGTGTGATTTAAATTATCATGTTTGAATTCTATTTTTTAAAATTTAAAGAGATATGCTTATATGAATTTAAATCATGAATTTATAGGATATATGTTATATAGGAATGGATTTAAATGTTTATTTGGGATTTGGGAAAATTAGGAATTCAAGGAATTGAAAATGAATTATATATTATTAAATTTGAAATTAGAAAAAGGGTAAAAATGAAAAAGGGTATTTTATTTCATTATGTTATTTATTTTAGGAGAAAATGATGTAGGGGCATCGCTATTTTGGGTGTGCAAATTTTGGTTTTCTAGTTTGGTTTTTTTGTTTGTTTCTTTGTGGTGTTGTTTGGGTGAATTCTTTTACCTTGTCTTAGCTTCAGACACATGTCAATTTCCTGTAGGCAAATGAGTTTTCAATGGGCATCGTTCTCCTAAACCAATGAAGTGAGAAACAAAAACAATAGAAGACAGTTTGAGGATGATTATTGAAGACAATTAAGAGGTTGAGCCAAGGAATTGGGTGATGGTTGTCTGTCAACGGTTCTTGGAGGAAAACCCCAAACTGTTCTTGGGAAAGAAGAGGCATCGATTCCATCATAGGTTGGGTGGACGTTTTGCCAAGAGAAAGAACTACGAATTGTTCTGGAAGGAAAGGTCCATGATTTATATTGGTTAGCCAAAGGTAGCCAATGGTGTTGTTCAGGGAATAGAGGCATGAGTTTGTGAGAAACTAAACAGGTTTATAAAATAAGGAGCAATCAAAAAGATTCTTGTTGATGGTCAAAATAACACAGCAACGTTAAACAAAATATCTCTATTCTATTTTTCTTGAAAAAGAGCTAATATTAAACCACCTATCTTCCAAGGTTTTGATAGTTGGTTCTCAACTGTGTTATCATCATTCAATGATTCATGCAACTATAATATTCAAGGGGCCTTTGCTGGTAAAATGGTAAAAATTGGATATCACAAAGTATTCTAATAGGGGGTTTTCAAATAAATAGAAAAAGATAGATCAAAGCTTTGGAACAACAAGATATGAACAAAAATTTCCTTAAATTCAAACATGTAATTTTTGTAACAAGCATTTCCTAATTGGTCAAAACTGTAAAATGAAATAATTCATGAAAGGTTCATGCAATCACATTCATCCATAGTGCAAATTTAATATACATAACACCATTCATCATCAATTTTTTAGAATTGATTTTCCAATAACAAATATCACAAGCTCATCACAAAATTTATAGATCAATAAACAGTAAGAAAATATCATCCACAGATAATACAATAGATAGCTTTGAATTCGGCCTCTTCTCATTGATTTTCACCAATTTAAGAAACATTTACGCATAGCAAGATTCACTGGCATACGGAAAACCATTGTTTATTTTCATCATCATTAAACTAATAAACTTATGAAATTTAACTACTTGCATTAAAACTGTAAAAATAATGTTCGGTTGTTTGCATAAAAGCTGTAAAAATAAAATATATAATCTTAGGCAAAAAATATGACTTCAATTTTCCAACCCTTACAATGAGGAGAAATTCTAAATTTATAGAAAGAATTAAACACTAATTTCTCCTTTCAAAAATCACAATCCATCAATCGAGGCCCAAATCCACAATTATTGGGGTGTTTCCAGTTGAGCAAGATTCTTCATTTTGTTGAAATTGTTGAAACTGAGGAAGTACCCCTCGTTCTTGTATAGTCAAAATTAATCTAGAGTTGACTGTCATCCATGTTGAAGAAATGTGTCCCCTTCCTAGCTTGTCAAAAGTAACTCGGATTCAACTGCCTGTAAAAAAAATGATCTAGAGTTGTTGCTTTGCCTGACCAGATTCTTTTTCAAAAATGAAATATTATTTCTTTTACTTGACGACTTTAGCTATCTTGGTTGATTTGACTTGTTTGAAATACTCTTCAGTATTGTTGAAAATTCACTGCAAGGTCTCTTCTTCAGTTCCATCCACCCATTCCACCTTGAACATCACCCTTTCAAACTCCTTGGTGGTGGCAGTGTGCATATCTTGCATTCGACTAACCTCTTTAGTAGCATCCTGTAGATTATACTTTATCTCCATTAATTTGTCCAACAGAGTTCCCTCGTCATTATCTCCTTCTTTTATTAACCCCTCTAAGTGAGCATTCCATTAATTTTGTATTTCTTGCAGGGAAGCCAATTCAGACCTTGATATAGCTTCCTTATTAGTGATTTCAACAACAATTCCCTTAAGCACATCTGCTTGATCAGATATATCTTGTTGAGATTGAAGCAAGATTCTTCTATGTTCCATGAGAACCTCTATTTTGAAGATTGATATGTTCATGCATTTATCAATATAACTCAAATCTTGATCTTCCAAAATACCATACTCAATTATATATGTCTTGGGCACCTTCTTTAAGATCCTCAACTTTCCCATATACACCCCATATTTGTCTTCTTCCTTCTCTAACCTCTGATCATATCGTTATAAAGAATTTTTCAGCTCATGTACCTGAGTGTAGCACTTATGACCTATAGTGAGCAGATCTTCCACCTCTTTCTTGAGAGTACCAACCCACTTATCCATCATCTGAGCTTTCTTTTTCATCTTGCTCAACTCATCAACTTCTTTCTAGCTCATTAATACCAAGACTTCTGATGGTGTTGGCTTTTTGGAAATAGAGGTGGTGAGTTCCTTCAAAAATATTTTCATATGCCCCACCTGAGCCTTAAGCTCATCCTTGGCTTGCTTGTCTTTGATCATCCTTGACTTCATTGAGGTGGCTACAATATCAATAAGGTTCATCCGATGTGTCCTTGTTTGCTTACCCAAATTGATAGTACTAATTTGGTAATATGAGGCTTGCAACTCCCTATCATATTTGTCAACCACTAGAGTTGCAATGTTTTCCACCAAGTCCCCATCATTAGTGAGCTTTGTGGAATGAATATCTTGGGGCTTCTTCTCGGGATTTACCTTATCAACCTCTTTGCCATATCATCCCAAGGCATTGGTTGGGCTTGAACTTGTTGTCTTTTCTCTAGGTTCAACTTTAACCATGTAGGAGCAGTAGGCTAAGGTGTTACCTGTTGGGTGCTCAGAGGTGTTGATGAGAGAGGGTTAGAAAGAATTGTCTCCACCATTTTCTCAGAAGAAGTCCTTTGTTGCTCATCTTTCTCTTTTAGCAACCTCTCTTGTTCCATCTTTTTATTTTGAGCTTTTATTTCCTCTAACTTCTTCATCTCCAATTCTTTATGTAAAGCCTCTTCCTCATCTTTCTTTTGTTGTTCTATTTCCTTTGCACAAGCTTCTTCTTCTGATGCCTTGTCTTGTTCAACTTTCTTATGTGCTTCTATAGCTTCCTCTTCTTCACGAGCTAGCTCCTCAACAACTTGCCTTTGAGCACCCTCTAGTATCTCTTTATGTTCTTCCTCAATTAAAATATGGCTCATTTCTACCTCATTTTAAAGACTCCCCTCCTCAAACTTAGCATCGCTTGCCTCAAGCTCTTCACCAGAATATTCTTCATCTTCTCCCTTTTTCTTAGGCAAGTCTTCCTGAAGGGGAGTCTTCTCAAAATCAAAGGGTATAGGCGACTTTGTTACATCAATTATTGGGGCAACTTTTGTAGTTGAAGGTATACTGGGAAAAGTATCCTTAGTCTATAGAGGGACAGTAGAAGGACCTCCATGGGGAGTTTCTTCTTTGGGGTACACAATAGCTAATGGTTTAACACCAAGACATGCAACAACCCCTACAGTAGCAACAATATAAGTGGATTTGACCTGTTCCAAGGCTTCTATAACCTTATTCATTGTGATTTCTTATGTTGTTGGGGCAGGTTCTTCTATTTGTTCAGTATCTTTCTTCAACCTCTTATATTGCTTTGTTTCAGTGGAAGAAGAAGGCTCACTGCTAGAATCTTTATTTTTCCTTAAGACCTTAACCCTTAGCTGTTAGAGATGAAGATTAATCCATTTTAGACTCCTCTCAACAACTACCTATGAAATTTTATCAATGTGTGTTTCTTCTTTTTCCATCTAATTAATTGGATCCAAATCTTTTGTAGCCACTTGATCCATTTCGTACCGAGGATCAAGAAGAATTCCATCATCTAAAACCCCTTCTAGCATATCTTCTTTGATATTAAAGCCTCTCATCTAAGGAATAGTCAACCTTTCATATCATCTTTTTTTGACCTCAAATTGGTCTTGCAAGTTGGCCCAAAAATCCTCAAGTTGGTTTTCATGGTAAGGAAATATGGAAGTATATATCACATTCATATTCCCTTTAGGATCATAGTTCTCTTTTCTTCATAACACTTCAGGTTGCAAGCCTGAAATTCTTTTGTTGTTGCCTTGGCTGCTATTGATGATTGGCATGAATAAAAACTTAGCTCCATAGGAAAAGAATGGCATCTCGCTTTGTACTTCTTTGAAAACTTAGCATTTACTTTAGCTACCTACCGGGAGAATTCCATTAATATCATCTTGTCATTGCAACACCTTGGCAGCTTGAAAGGAGGTTTTTCAAAACCAAATAATCTAATATATGTAGTTTAGGGGTATTGAATGAACCAACTTCCCCATTCCTCAACAAAATTCATGGCTTCTTTAGATAGTCTGAAACCTACATCTCTAGTCAGTCAATTGATCACCACATACAAGAAGGCATCATTTACTCTTTTGAAATGTATCTTTGCCTTTTTTAGTTCCAATTGATTATAGTATTTCCAAACCTTATTATGTCCATCTACTTCTCCCAACATGCCCATTGGAGTCAATCGTGGGAAATTCCCCATCCTAGCAGCACGATATATAACATAGGAGCTCATATAGAATGTCTTGGTATCCTCCACTTTAGTAATTTGATCATGAATTGCATCTGATACCATATGTCCCCAGTCCAAGTACTAGCTTCCATCAAGAATGATCTGAATGAATGGGAACATCCAATCCTCGAAGGCATGTGAGTCTCTCTTTCCAAATTCCACGGATAATAGTGTAATAATCTCACCTACCTTAGCTAAGAAATCATACCTCTTAGGCTTTGGGGGTAGTTTCTTTATGGACTTCTTCTCAATTTTTAACCATTTCTTATTGATATATGCCTTGTTTCCCTCTACATCTTTTTTATGTTGTTCCAGTGCTTGGACCTCAGTTATGATTTTGAGGTTAGGGTAAGGAGGAAAATCAAATAGTAGTCTCATCATCCCTAGTGACAAATCAATGATATAATTACCCCAAGAATCAATGCACTTTCTTTAAGTTATATTATGTGCATTTGCAGCTGCTAATATAAACTCAAGACATTGTATAGCAATGGGAAATGAAGCTATGTGTGCCAACCCTCAATTAGAAATTTTCTTTGCTCTTGGACTGGCATCCTCTACAAAATTATCCTTAACAAACTATTCCAAGTCAATATGGCAAACCTTGATGTATCTGTTATCTCCATTACTTCTAACCCAAACTTGGAAGGGATTGGATTTCCTTGATATTTGTACTTCATAGTGAGGGGCAATTTTTTTGGCTTCAACATCTTAGGTCTATGTCCCCTTTGTCCTCCTTGCTCTTCTTGCACCTCTTGCACCTCTTCAGTGCCAATATCCTCTTCTAATGAAGACATTTAATTAAACTTGCAAATAATGGCATTCATTAGACAATAGGAGCAATAGACAAGTTTATACCTCACATACATTTTATGTTGAAAGCCTGTAGTCTGAAAGAAGTGCTTTCCTAGATAATATGTCTGTACTTTTGAAAGTCAGGATTAGGATTGCTCCTCGAACGTGACCAATTCTAATCCTTCTTAAAATATTATTGAACATCGGGATTAGGTTCAACTTAAGCATATGGATTCTACAAATAGACCTATCATGAATTGGGATCGAGTTCATGTTTTGCATCAGAACCTTAGAAGGAAACATTTCAGAAGTCAGGATCGGGATCAGATCCAACACTGGGAGTAAACAAATGGAATTATTTTGAGTTTCACTCAGATTTTCGATCCCGATCAGAGGTCAGAAGTCAGAGCCGGGATAGTATAAGGTACTTGAACTTTTCACGAGGCTAAGAGTCAAGTTTACTTCTGAAGCCCAATCTAGAAGAGTTATCAGAAGTCAAGACCAGGATGTAATTTGGAACTAGACTTTTTGAAACATGAGTGGGTATGAGTTTGCTCCGAGTTTCGATACTAACACTCTGTCGAAATTCGGAATCGGGGTATCACCTAACACCAAAACTTAATACTATATCAAGGGTTTGGTTCTCTTCTGAAGTCTGGTCCTGATGATAATGTGGCGATCAGAATCAGGGCAAAAGTTGATATTTTACCAAAAACCTTGAACCTAAAAAGGCTATGATCAAATCTCCGATTCTAACCAAAGATCGAAAAATCAGAATTGAGACATCGTAAGGATCCTGACCCTTAAGGTGGTGAAAAACTAAAACCTAATTCTGCAAAGGATAAGGAAATCGGGATTGGGTCCAAAACTAAACATGGAGGAAATTTAATAATTTTAATAGTATTTTTCAAACATAACTTTGGGATTGGGATTAGGATAGTTTCAAAACCACAATAAATACCAATTCAAAAATTTAATCATATTTCCATTTCATTCGGGAATCGAATGTGGGAAAATGTAGGGTTTCGACTCACGGTTTGCAATGGTCAAGAATTTAAAGTTTATCAAAGTTTAAAACAAACTCGACCCAAGTGGTACAGAAACCCTAGCTAAACTAGGGTACTCGGGAATGAAAAACCCTGCATGAGAAACACACCACAAACAACAAAAATGAAAATGAAGGAAAACCCAAAAGAAAAGGGAAGATGATGCACCAAAGGGTGCAAGGAAAATGAAAAACAAGAAAAACAAGAAACAAGAAGAAACACAAAATGTGAACCACTAAAAGAAACAAACACACACAAGCCAACAATGAATGGAAAGAAAACGAGAAAGAACCTACCTCAAGAAACATGACAAAAAATCCAACAAGACAACGAGAAATCCAAACTTGACCTCAATCCCCAAACCCTTCGCTTCGCTCTGGTTCGCTCTGTCAAAATACACAAGCGATAATGAGAGAAAATTGAGGAGCAACGAAGACATAAACTCATTCACACATGCGAATAGGTAGCCATTAATGTGCAGTAGTTCAGGCCTCAATATCGGGGTGGAGATCATAAATGAACCATCACGAAAACAAAGATAGGTGGAAATCAGGATCAGGAAGGAATGCGACACTAGAACCTTCAACAAGTGCAAAGTTTTGGGAAAGTTTTGAAATTTGAACTCGACAAGTGAATAACAAGAGGAACGCGAGAATCGGGATCATGATGGAACTAGGAACAAGAACCTTGGGAAGGTTCTTGGTTTTGGTTTTGATCTAATATCCAATTCTTAAACATACAAAGACAAATAGATTAAAAAATCAAGATCAGGAAGAGAACTAGAACTAGAACATGTGGAGGTTCTTGGTTTTGGTTTCATCCTGCAACCCAACTCTGATAGACCAAAAAGAACACAAGGACATGGAAGTTGGGACCAAGATGAAAACTGGAACCCACACTATGGAAAGTGCAAGGTGAAAATTCTGATATGAAACCTAAGTCCAACCAAGACAACAAAAACAACAAGAAAAAGCATGGGGAGCGGGATCGGGAAGAAAACTAGAACTCACACCTAGTAAAGGTGTTAAGTGTTAGTTTCGGTCTGACACCCGAACCCAATAGAACAAAAACAAAAGCAAATCAGAACATAAAAATCAGAATTGGAAAGAAAATTGGAACTCACACTTTGGAAAGTGTAAGGTGACAGTGACAACCCGAAACCCGATCCTGACAAAACAAGGAAAACAAAGACTTGGGAGAAAAAGACAACTCCCAAAGCCCGAACAAGAACACCAAAGACAAAAACATCAAAGGGGGACCCATTTTAACCAAAAACAAAATGTGGTGGTTATGCAGGGCATAACAATTGGCGACTCAACTGGGAAAATGGTTTACCCATTTTTAGGATACTGAAGAATTCAGTCACCCAAAACCTCTAGTTTATGAATATTTTAATTTGAGTGTGATCAGCCTACAACAAACAAGGTTGAGTTGAAATCTCAAATCATGAATCAATTTTCAATGTCTATAGTGAGAGATTAGATTGTTTTTACATGGGTACCTCACTAGGCCTTGTTTGTTGGGACCCATCATGTATTCTATTTTTATGGTTTTTAACTACTCCCTAAGTTCATCTTAAGGGGGGGTGTTAGAGTAATTATACATTAGCTAATAATTAATTAATCTATAATTAATTATTAGGCTAAAATATTCTCATGCACTTAAGCTAAACTTAGGAGTTCTTTTATTCTTTCATTAGTTGAGTTATTATTATTTCATTCTATCTCCTTGCATGAGATGTTGACACTTGTCATGATCTAATCCCTTTCTCATTTAGGGTTTTTCTCTTATAAGAACTCAACCCTCATTGTATTATTCATCTCTCCTCTCTTCTCCTCTAGAGATTTTCTTTTGAGATTCTGGAGTTTCATTGTTGTAGCTTTTTCTTGTTGAGGATATTCCATATTATAGATTGCAGCTCTCTTGTGTGGAAGGTGTCTTTCTTAATTTTTTGATCTTGTGGCTTGTGTTTTTCACAATTCTAACAATTATGCTAGCAAATTTTTAACCAAAGTGATTTGTGAAATACTTTCTAAAAGTCAACATTTTAGGGGGAGCACACCAACACTATATTATATTTTTGTAATAAAAATATATACAATTTGTGTGATACCCCTATTGAACCTCTTAATCTCCATCATTATAAAATAAAATTAGTAGTTTAGAAACTAGATTTTGAGCACTACAAATCTTGTTCTTGTTACATCTTCAAATTTTGAGTGCAACTATCTTCAATTTCTCGTCTAAGATCATTTTTTACTAATTCAAAACAAAAAGTGGCCACTTTTGACCCCCTTCTGGTCCCCCATTTCCATTCACATACCCTAACCTTAACCATTTCAAAAGAGTAGTAGTTTAAAAACTATAAATTTAGAGGATTACAATTATTGTTCTTGTTATATCTTTAAATTTTGAGTGTATATATATAAATTACTAATCCAAGTTTAGGCTTAAGTAATTTCTAGAAAAAAGTGTCAACTTTTGACCCCATTTTTGTCCACCATTTCCATGCACTTACCTATTTATATGAAAGGTATGACACATCAACAACAATTTTACATGATCATAAATCATATGAAGGGGTATAATAATAGAGGTGTAGATTTCCTTACCCAGTACTAGTTCATGTCCTTACCACCATAATAGAGTTAAATGGCCACTTCTCTTACTAGAATCACTATACTTGGTGGATAAGGATTTTGTGTATGCATTCAAGCTACTCAAATAAGGTACATCCATGGGTGATTTTCACATTTATAAAATATTTCTCAAACCTTGGATGTCCCCTCTAGTGCACCCTAGAAATTTTTGATTTGAGAAGCATATTATATTAAACATAATGTAGAACTGAGAGGAGGAAAGAATCGACACATATTAAAAATTAACCATTCCCATAAATGTAGATTAAACATCACATCACATAAACTGAAAGCAGAGAAGAAAAAGAAAATATGCATCACACAAGGACACCAAGATTTTTACATTGTAAACCCAATGAGGGAAAAACCAGAGTGAGAGTTAACTCACAATATATGAAGCTCATTGCTTACAAATATTACCATGTTGTTTAAGGCTCACTGATTATAGACTTGTAGACTAAGGTGTACAACCTTAGGGAAAAATACAACAAACTTGATGAGACTCACTATCTTAGAGCAGGATACATAAAAATTATAATGATAAATATGAATATGAACTACAATGAAGAAGCATCCAACATATGTTGATGTTTCAGTCCCTTATTTGCACAATTAGCCCTTCACACTAACTTTGCACACTTCATCTTCAACATACTGCTCACACAAAATTCCTTTTTCATTTAACACATCCACAAATTAATTTTATCTTCTATATGTATCCCCTGCAACAACACAAAATCTTAATTAGGTAAGCTCCAAGATAACCTTTAAAAGAACCATATGATATCACACTAGTCAACTCCAAAAATGTATAATATTTGCAAGAAAAATAGTTGTGGATCAACACACAACATTATAGAACCCAAACACATCATAACACATTCACCAAAAAAATATATTGATTAATCAAGATCAACCGTAGATGAAGGAAACAAGTTTATCGGCCCAACTAATGAAAACACCACCAAAAGTACCATTTTTTCATCTTCACACCATCAAGGAGAGATTAAAAACATCATGTGAACCAAGATGTGAGAAATTTAGTCCATGCACAATATCTCCTCAATCTTCTTCTAAAGAAACCGATCATCATATGTTGTCGCAGGATGAGAAATATATCAAACTAATGAAACAAAGCATCCTGAAACCACTGTACAACACTGTCATATGAAAACTAATCTTTTGGATCACAAAAACACCTAAGACTTACAAGGAATAATCCATATAACTTTGTGAACATATCCATAAGTCTACATAGTCATATATATCTTACTGGAGGAATGTGGAGCATTCCCGTAGTCCCTTATCAACACTTTGTACTACCAGAGCATAGACTAGAACACTGCTATTTATAACTTTCACTGTAGAAGGTTTTATAACATGAACTCTTGGATATAACACATTCACATTTCATCCTTCTTATATTTTGAACCGCAAGACAAAAACTTGGACTGTGAAGTGATGCGAACCAAAATACTATGACTCTGCCTCAAGGTACATACACCATAAATGCATTAGCCAATCTTCTATAGCTTATCTCAATATGTGGTACACAAACCTAGAATGATATCAAAGTAGGTACACTGTAAACATATCAAAACTTGTGTTTTGGCCTCCACAACATACTTAGTCATCAGACTTAATACATTTCAACCTCATATCTCTACACTTCTATTATCTTTGAAGTATTATACATTATTTAGCATACACTTTTGACATTAATGACAACAATTTCCAGCATATTAGTCTAAAATAGTAGTTCACTTTGGATTAAAAAAATGCTTTCTACACTTCAAAAACTTACTACCCTTGCATGCACACAAACATTAAGCACCAAATCAATTTATACATACCTTTTGGTATCATAAAGCCTACAACTAAAAATTTGGAGCTTTACAATTTTCTATTGATATCTTAATACCCTTGGGAATCGATTAACATGGCCTTTATCAATGGTCCACCAACCACAAAATGCTAGAATGACTCTATATTTATTGTGGTTGATATTTTTCTAAAATACCATCATGGTCACTTGCAAAAATACCATCATAGAAATGAACATTATGTAAATTTTATTCAACCAAGTTTATCTCCATTGTGGGCTTTTATCCTTCCTGATCTCTTATAGCAACCCAATATTTTTAGCACTTTTGGTCAAACCCTCTAAACCATATCATATAAACAATTGGATCAAACCATATATTTTCCCCCACAAACTAATAGACATATAGAAGTAGTAAATTACACATTGGTTCACCTTTTATAAATTCACAATAACACACATGGTATGGCAACCTATTTCATCCAACATTCTTACAACAAAGCATTACAAAGCTCTATGAGGCATAGTATTTTCTAAAAACATCTTGGGTCCTAACCAACACCCTTGACATATTATACTATACACTAATGACTTCCATATCATGCACACATGAATAGGAAGTGGAAAAAATACAATGATTCATTCAAAAACTACAAGACCTTCATCAATAAGTCTAGCACAACCTTTAGTGTACCAAAAATAGAAATACAAAGATAAACATGACTCCCATCATGCGCCACTCTACACCTTTTAAGTTGGTGATAAATTTGGATCCATTTATAAAAGGAATAAATTCATAGTCCACACCATAAGATTAAACTTCTTCACTATGGTTCCTACACCATACTAGGCACAATTGGTGAGAGTGTTTTCATTCTTGACATAGCAAAGTATGTAGGTTCACATCTTGTCTTCAAATTAAACCATACTTCCCTCCTTTTCTAGAGCCTATACAATCTCAACATATAATAGACATGGATCATTCTCATGTGAATCTAATGGTGAATAATGTCATCTATGGATGATGAAAATTTGACTCACAATTAATAATGAAAAATTCACACTTCAACGGTCACTCAATGAAGTTCAAGATTTTGGCTCAGAATTTAGAATTTAGATAACAAGCAAATTCATCATATCTAAGATCTTGATTTTTCCATTGTTGGTTTCTCTTAAAAGTAGAAAACTTTGAAAGAAAAATAATGTTATGATGCAACGATAATGATAAATTCTCAAAGATAAATGATACTTATGCTTAGCAATGATAAATGTTTGATAATGCTTGATCATGAAAGTTCTCTTGATAGCAAAAGTGCTAAGGTTTGATCATAAGAGTGTTAAGGGGTTTGAATGAAATGAAAGAAAGATCTTCTTATTTATATGCTTCACTTGACACTTGATCAATGGTGGAGATTAATTAATAGGATCAATGGATAAGAAAATTCAAGATAGCCTGGTAAGACCCATAATTTGAATTTCAATGGAGGGAAAATTAGAAGAATTAATTTAAATCAAAATGATAGGTTGGAGAAATAAATAAATATTATTTTTTTATTTTAAAATAAGTTATTTAATTTAAATAAATTATTTTAATTTATTTAAAAGAGGAGTGTTTGCTAATTAAATAATTTTTGAAAATTATTTAATTATAGAGGAAAAGATAAATTGAATTTAGTTCATGTTGAAGGGAAAATGATAAGTGATGAATTAATTAAATAATTAAAAAATATTTAATTAATATAGGTATGATAAAAATATTAAGATAATTAAATAATTGAAACTTATTTAATTATTATACATGAAGAGAGGAATATTAGCTTAATTAAATAATTAAATATTATTTAATTAATTATAGATAGAAGAATTGATAAGGATAATGATGAAATGATAAGATGAAAATGCATTAGTCATTTTTAGGCGTATACACTATCATTAACATGAATACAACTAATGCTCACGGCTGATCTCACAATAGTGGTTTACAATTTTTGGCCAAACTGGACACTGAAATTATTATTTTTAACTATATCTTCACTTCGGCACCTATAGCGGCTAAACCGTGAGGAATTTGAAGATGATGCAAACTAGAGTCTCATCACATTTTGTCTGTAGATTCTAAAAATATTTTTTTCAATTTTTTTGGAATAAGATTGCACTTCTTTTTCCATCTCCCACTAAAACTTGTTTTTTTTTCAAAAAACAACATTTTTAAAAAGTGACGCTCACCGTATACAACATAACTTTTTTTGTATGAAGGATTAAATTTTAATTTTTTCAAATTTAGATTTGTAACTATGATATCTAGCACTTTCATTTGGTCTCATAGTTTTTTATTGAATATTTTTTCCTAAAAAGAGTTTTGAAGTCAAACCAATTGCAATTTAGACATAGGCGGACTATATACAACATAACTTTTTCTGTATGTATCAAAATTCAATTTTTTTTTTTTAATGGATCAAGGACATCAATACCCAGCATGAACATATTTTTAGATTTTCTTTTTTAATAATTTTCTATTTTTCCACATGTGCAAAATAGAGAGCTTATTTTTTGGTGAAAAACTTATGTTTAATAAAACTAAAAAAACACATACATAATAAAACCAAAACATATTAAAATTATATTCGTGGGATAGCTCATTTTGAGGACTACCATAATAATTTGAAATAAATTTTAAATGAATTCATTTGATCCCCAAAAAGGTAAATCAAAAGTGATTTTTTATCAAGATTTTGATAGGTGTAAAGGAGACCCATTTATAGGTATAGTTTAAAACTAGCGAGGTTCTATCCAAGGGGGTTTGAACTAAGGTGGTTTTATCAAACCATATTCAATTGGAATCCTTAAAATGGAAGTTTTAAAGGCTTAAATCATTATATTTTCTAAAAATATGTGATTTCAGCAAAAATCAGTTCCTCTCAGAAATTGTAAACCAGCTTTGTGGGATCACCCTTCACTCAAGACTCATCAATTATTTTGCATAATCAAGGCCAAGTAGTATGTGTATCAAGCCAAATCATACAGCTTAAAAAATAATTTATTGTATAGTTTCCTATACTTAGCTCAAATGCAATAGAGACCATTACTTCTCAAGTAGGGGTAAATGATTCATATATAATCACATGCACAACTATATTATCACACATTCACTTAGCTTGCATGATTTTCTACATAACATGTGTCAAATAACCATAACATATATGCTAGACAACTTCACACCATACTCAACACATAGTCCCTACACATCTCTATGCAACACTACTTGCTTCCATATTTTAACCATTACACATGGATGCACATGCCTTCACTTGGATACATCTAATTTGGAACCATATGCCTTTGTCACTTGGTCATACCCAAACAATTTGTTTTACTATTCATACAAGTTTAACACTTGGCACCATATAAATTAAAACGTGAAAAGTGTAACATATACTTTTGACATCTATCAACATATTGTTAAAGGCCTAGGTGATGACCCATTTTTTAAATGTCATGTAATAAATATAAGGTACAAACAAAGAAGTTTCTACCAACAAGTTTTCACATGCATAAAACACTATATATATCTTCTTTCAAACAATATAATATTACAAAAGTTTTCTACTTGTTTGGAATATGCATATGTATCCTCCTTGAGAGTTTTGTATGTGTATTCTATAAATTTGTTAGGATATTACTTTAATTTATATATTTATCTTGGATCCTTGTGGGTTCATATCAAAACATGACTATTTATACAATCATATTAAATATAAATTTAGGTATACTCATTATAAATATGTTAGTGTGTGGGTTAGGAATCAATAGACTAGAAAACTCAATCCACATGAGAATTTTAAACATTAATTTTTCTAACATATGATAAAATCCCAAGAATAACATGATAAAATCCCAAGAATAACATGATAAAATATTATAAATATTACATGCTAAATAACATGTAGATATATTTTAAATGGCTTAACATGTTGTGTGTTAGCCAAAACTAGAGTTATGCACTTAATACCATAGGGTAACACTTAGAAGACCATCCAAACATAGCATTGTTAACTCTCAAAGATCAATGATCAATCTTTATCAAGGTGCAAATTCCACAAAGGACCTCAATCTATGCAAGGTATTAAAATATGGATAAATACTTCTTAATAGTATTAATATGTAACCATATCATAGCCATACATTTGTATCCACATACTTCAATGATAAATAAAGATATTTAAACATATCACAACACATAGATAAACATAAGAAGTATCATGTTCACATCTAATTGTATTAACACATCAACAAAGGTATATAAAGGTCAAGATAAGCATAAGAAGCTCCTTAATCACATGTTGATTTATTAAAACATCAACATTGGTAAATAAAGGTCACACTTCTCCATGATGAAAGGGCATATGAATCACACCTACACTACAACTTCTCATTTATTTCTCTTTCAACATTAATAATATAATTGCAAGAAACTTCTATACAACTCTTTACTCAACCATATGCAAGGACATGTTTATATAATATATAACTCATCTACTTACAATAGTAACACACTAGCTCATATAACAACTAAAACACAATTATGAAATACATCTTTGTCCACTAACGCATCCAACTTACAAAAAATAATTAATAAATATATTATTATCCACTAACTCATCCAACTATCCAACTATTGAAACATAATTATTAAATGCATCTTTATCCAAGATATAATGAATATGTGTACATCACATAATAATTTACTTAACCTCCCCACACACATTTGTTGATGATAAATCTCAAATATAATTAATCTTGAGAAACAAGTAAAGTACTAATGATCAATTATTAAAAGAAACAAAAACAAAAAAACAATGGGTGGCATTCTTATCCCCGACTATTTTAAGTCTATACAAAAGTATATAACCAATAGAAAATAATTTATACGTCCATGAGATTTGAAATAGTTTTGAGACTGCATTATACTATTATAAAAATCACACAACTTAAAACAATTTATTGTATAGTTTCCTATAATTAGCTCAAATACAATGGAGACCATTACTTCTCAAGTAGGGGTAAATGATTCATATATTTAATCACATTCACAACTATATTATCACACATTCACTTAGCTTGCATGATTTTCTACATAACATGTGTCAAATAACCACAACATGTGTTTGTGCTAGATAATTTCACAACATACTCAACACATAGTCCCTACACATCTCTACGCAACACTAATTGCTTGCATTTTTTAACCATTACACATGGATGCACATGCCTTCACTTGGATACATCTAATTTGGAACCATATGCCTTTGGCACTTGGTCATACCCACACCATTTGTTTTACTATCCATACAAGTTTAACACTTGGCACCATATAAATTAAAATTTGAAAAGTGTAACATATGCTTTTGACATCTATCAACATATTGTTAAAGGCATAAGCGATGACCCATTTTTTAAATGTCATGTAATACATATAAGGCACAAACAAAGAGGTTTCTACCAACAATTTTTCACATGCATAAAACACTATGTTTATCTTCTTTCAAACAATATAATATTAAAAAAGTCTTCTACTTGTCTCATATATGCATATGTATCCTACTTGAGAGTTTTTTACTTTTTAAGAAAAAGGCAAAGGGCATGTATATATATTAATAATAATAAAATTTGCAATAGGTAATAGCTTATGTGGTCCCAAAAATGCCTTTACAATGATAAACTATCTACCAACCCTAGTTTTCTACTGAAGATGGGTTGATTACACAAAATATCCAGAAAAACAAAACTTATTTTTACGGCCTGAAACTTAGATAGATTTGGGCATGAAGAGAGAAACATGAAATAAACCCCTGCATGGCCCCTAGACTAAATTTTCCCCTAGGTCTTCCTACGCTATTAAGATCATGTCTAGAACAGGAACTTGCATCTTTTTTTCTTAGGGAAAATCTGATATGTATTTCTAAATTTGTTGCTCCAAGGCTTGATGCTTTGGAATTCATTGCTCCAAAATTTTGGCATCGGCAACAGTATTCTATTTTCCCTTAACATACTCAATATCGAAAATCATTGGCCTGTATCTTACGAATCCAATTTTGTTTTTCATTAAGGTCCTATTGTTCTGATACCATTGACATATCTCTAGCCAAATCTGAACTGTGTTTTTTGAAACTGTTGCTCTGGAACTTGGTGCTCCAGAATTTGTTGCTCCGGAATTTCATCAAAAAATTTCTTGTAAACTTTCCAAACTGTTGCTTGTATTTATTTTGTATTTTTGATACATATGAAGAGACTGTCTGGAAGGGTGAGCATATAGCGCCACAACTGATCTACCACTTGCCAAACATATTAGTCTTTATTATTGCCACTTTCATCTTGCTTCATAATTTCTTATTGCCACCTTCGTCCTACTTAGCCAGGCTGATGACAATGGGATTACGAGTAATTATTTGTTGCAAAAATAATGTGATTATATGTTTATGAATGAATTATAAGTTCCTTTCACACATGGATGCAACAAATTTTGAGTACAGTTGCAATTCTACATGTCATTATACATAAAAAAATTATTTCCTGTCACAACCCATATTCGCCAATTTATTTTCCATGTCATTCCCCTCTTTATAGGTATGTGAGATGATAAAAGCTTGGAAATTTGTCCAACAAAAGCTAGATTTTCTGTAAAAATTATTTCAAACACCAATTGTGCACCTTTCTCTCCTTCTAGGCATTAATTAAAATTAAGGAGTCCCCCTCGATGTGAATTTTTGCTACCCAATTTGAGGGCAACTTCCAATCCTACCAGAACTACCTAAGCCTCAGCCACATTATTTGTGCCCATTGGAAGTGAAAATGAACTAGCAACTATTACTGATCCCAAAGAGTCTCAAATACAGATTCCTACCCTTGAGATGCTTGAATTACCTCTCGAAGCACCATCAAAGTTGAGTTTGAAAAAATCAGGGCATGGGGGCTTCCATCTAATTTCTTTTCTACTAACCTTCACTCTGCTATTTTGATGTAAGTTTCCTGCAAATGAAAAAATTATGTTCTTTCAGTTCTTCAAACAAAGTCATCCCAATTTGTGAACAAGGAGGACGTGTTCTTTGGTTTAAAAATATAAGCATTAACCACTTTTGAAATTGCTTTTTCAATCTTAACTTTGATGACCTCAATTGAAGAACTTGATTTCTTGAAAATGCGTAAATTGTGTTCCCACCATATATTCCATATTACTAGTGGTTGGATAACTTGCCATATAGCTACAAAAAAAGAGGATTTATACAATAATGGAAAATTCTTAAAGATGTCCAAAATAGAATTTGGCAAAGGGTTGTATAAGTTCAACTTGCTCTTTACAAACATCCAGCATTCTTGTACAAAACTGCATAGTACAAACAAATGGTCTACATTCTCCAGTTCTTCCTCACATAAAGGACACTTGAAGGGATCAAGAATTCTTAGTTAGTTAAGTGATCACTCGTTAAAATTCTCTTTTGTAAATCTAGCCATGCAAAGCTCCCAGGTTTTGGAAGAATCTTATTGTTCCAGCAAAATGAATAAGCCCTTTGAGAAACCAACGAGTCCCTACATTGGGTTAGAGATTTATATCCTTGCTTCACAGAGTAGGAGCCCTCTTTCGAAGGAGCCCACAAAATCTTATCAGGGTTCCCTGAAAAGAATACAATTCTACTTTTTAGAGTGTCTTGAAGCAATGAAAATTGATTGGCAGAAAGAGATGAATTAGAATGCTTTTTCCATATTACTTTACCCGTAAGGCCTTCTGTTGAATGTACATGAAATAGAAAATTCTCACCCCATTCTCTTGACAATACAGCCCTTACCTGTTGTAATTCCTAAATTTTGTTCAAAGGGGGCTTACCATTCCACGAGTCCTCCCGAAACTTCATGCTTTTACCATCATGAATTTCCCACATGATGAATGAAGTAATAATCGACCTACATGACGTAAATAAATTCCACATGGCCAATCCTAAAGGTGGGTTTGAAATAGTAAGAATCCCCAAGGGGTTTGGAGTTAAGTGATCCTACTTGAGAGTTTTGTATGTGTATTCTATAAATTTGGTAGGATATTACTTTAATTTATGTATTTATCTTGGATCCTTGTGGGTTCATATCAAAACATGACTATTTATATAATCAAATTAAATATAAATTTAGGTATACTCATTATAAATATGTTAGTGTGTGGGTTAGGAATCAATAGACTAGAAAACTCAATCCACATAAGAATTTTAAACATTAATTTTTCTAACATATGATAAAATCCCAAGACTAACATGATAAATACTACATGCTAAATAACATGTAGATATATTTTAAATGGCCTAACATGTTATGTATTAGCCAAAATTTGAGCTATGAACTTAAGACCATAGGATAACACTTAGAAGACCATCCAAACATAGCAATGTTAACTCTCAAATGAGAAATCTTTATCAAGGTGTAAATGCCACATAGGACCTCAATCTATGCAAGGTATTAAAATATGGATAAATACTTCTTAATAACATTCATATGTAACCATATCATAACCATGCATTTGTATCCACATACTTCAATGATAAACTTTATATAAACATATCACAACACTAGAAAAACATAAGTATCATATTCACATCTAGTTGTATTAACACATCAACAAAGATACATAAAGGTCAAGATAAGCATAAGAATTTCCTTAATCACATGTAGCTTTATTAAAACGCCAGCATTGGTATATAAAGGTCACACTTCTCTATGATGAAAGGGTATATAAAGAACACCTACAGTACAAGTTCTCATTTATTTCTCTTTCAACATTAATAATATAATTGAAAGAAACTCTTATACAACTCTTTACTCAACCATATGCAAGGACATGTTTATATAATATATAACTCATCTACTTACAATACTAAACTCACTAACTCATCTAACAACTAAAACACAATTATGAAATACATATTTGTCCATTAACTCATCCAACTTGCAAAACATAATTACTAAATATATCATTATCCACTAACTCATCCAACTATCCAACTATCAAAAAATAATTATTAAATGCATCTTTATCTAAGATATAATGAATATGTGTACATCACATAATAATTCACTTAACCTCCCACACACATTTGTTGATGATAACTCTCAAATATAATTAATCTTGAGAAACAAGTAAAGTACAAATGATCAAATATAAAAAGTATAAAAAATAAAAAGACAACGGGTGGCATTCTTATCCCCAGTTGTTTTAAGTCTATACAAAATTATATAACCAATATGCTAGGCAAAGTTAAATCCTTATAGTCTCTTATCACTCAAGACCAAAAAAAAAAGACATTTGAGCTAGAATAAAGACATGTACACGTTGAGAAGGGGGTTTAGTGTCCTTGTTTTTGTGATAAAAACTTGAGATGATTTTTCACAATCATGATAAATATTACATGCTAAATAACATGTAGATATATTTTAAATGGCTTAACATGTTGTGTATTAGCCAAAATTAGAGTTATACGCTTAAGACCATAGGGTAATAGTTAGAAGATCATCCACACATGGCATTGTTAACTCTTAATTGGATAATCTTTATCAAGGTGCAAATGTCACAAAACACCTCAATCTATGCAAGGTATTAAACTATGGATAAATACTTCTTTATACCATTCATATGTAATCATATCATAACCATACATTTGTATCCACATACTTCAATGATAAATAAAGATATAAACATATCATAACACATAGATAAACATAAGAAGTACCATATTCACATCTAGCTTTATTAACACATCAACAAAGTTATAAAAAGGTCAAGATAAACATAAGAAGTTCATATGTAATCATGTTGCCTCTTCACGGCCCCGGGTTCGTGGAGTAGGTTTTGACCCCTTGTTTCGGGGGTTGTTTAACTTTTTTAGGTTGTTCTACAGCTGTCTGTCAATTGTTTCTATTGGTTCTTCTAGTTCAAGTTGTTTGAACTATGCTTTCCTTTGGCCCTTTGGGCTCTTTTTGTAAGGGTATAACACCCTATAAATGTTGCTTATCTTATCAAAAACATAAGAAGTTCATTAATCACATGTAGCTTTATTAAAAAATCAACATTGGTATATAATGGTCACACTTCTCCATGATGAAAAGGTGTATAAGGCACACCTACACTACAACTTCTCATTTATTTCTCTCTCAACATTAATAATATAATTGAAAGAAACTCTTATACAACTCTTTACTCAATCATATGCAAGGACATGTTTATATAATATATAAACCCACTAACTCATCCAACTATCAAAACATAATTACTAAATGCATCTTTATCCAATATACAATGAATATGTACACATCACATAATAATTCACTTAACATCCCCACACACATTTATGGATGATAAAGTTCTCAAATATAATTAATCTTGAGAAACAAGTAAAGCACTATTGTTCAATAATTAAAAATAAAAAAAACAAAAAAAAACAATGGGTGGCATGCTTATCCCTAGTTGTTTTAAGTCTATACAAAAGTATATAACCAATATGCTAGGAAAAATTTAGTCCTTATATTCTCCTATCAATCGAGACCAAAAAAAATAATTATGAGCTAGAATAAAGACATGTACACACTAAGGAGGAGGTTTAATGTCGTCTTTGTGATAAAATATGAGATAATTTTTCACTATCATGATAAATATTACATGCTAAATAACATGTAGATATATTTTAAATGGCTTAACATGTCGTGTATTAGCCAAAATTAGAGTTATGTACTTAAGACCATAGGGTAACATTTAGAAGACCATCCACACATAGCATTGTTAACTCTCAAATGAGCAATTTTCATTAAGTGTAAATGCCACAAAGGACCTCAATCTATGCAAGGTATTAAACTATGGAAAAATGCTTCTTTTAGTACCATTCATATGTAACCATATCATAACCATACATTTGTATCCACATACTTCAATCATAAATAAAGATATAAACATATCACAACACATAGATAAACATAAGAACTACCATATTCACATCTAGCTTTATTAACACATCAACAAAGGTATATAAAGGTCAAGATAAACATAAGAAGTTCCTTAATCAGCTCGGTGGGCTAGCTCAAGTGGTAATTGTTGTTATGCTTCATGTGGGAGGTCTCGAGGTCTACTCCCTCGGACTGACCACCTCTGTCATGTTGGGCCCCACTTGTTGTATCCATCGGGTTAGGCACTCGTAGTGGTGCTGATGGTTTACTCCATGCCCACATGCCCATTCCTCGATTTATCAGGGGGTGTGCGTGGGGGTTAGCCACGAAGTACATTTCTTCGGAAAAAAAAAAGGTTCCTTAATCACATGTAACTTCATTAAAACGTCAACATTGGTATATAAAGGTCACATTTCTCCATGATGAAAGGGTGTCTAAAGCACACCTACACTACATCTTCTCATTTATTTCTCTCTCAACATTAATAATATAATTGAAAGAAACTCGTATACATCTCCTTACTCAATCATATGCAACGACATGTTTATACAATATATAACGCATCTACTTACAATAATAAACCCACTAACTCATCTAACAACTAAAACACAATTATTAAATACGTTTTTGTCCACTAACTCATCCAATTTACGAAACATAATTACTAAATATATCATTATCCACTAACTCATCTAACTATCCAACTTTAAAAACGTAATTATTAAATACATCTTTATCCAAAATACAATAAATATATGCACATCACATAATAATTAGCTTAACCTCCCCCACACACATTTGTTGGTGATAACTCTCAAATATAATTAATATTAACAAAGAAGTAAAACACTAATGATCAATTATTTAAAAAGAAAAAGGGGGTGGCATTGTTATCCTGGTTGTTTTAAGTCTATACAAAAGTATATAACCAATATGCTAGGCGTAATTTAGCCCTTATAGTCTCCTATCACTTTAGAAAAATAAAAAGAAAAGAAAAAGACATTTGAGCTAGAATAAAGACATGTACACACGGAGGAGGATGTTTAGTGTCCTTTGTCTTTGTGATAAAATCTTGAGATAATTTTTCACTCATTTGGGTCCTATCCTACTCTATACCATTTGAAGCTACATTTACAGTAGGTGAAATATGAACCCTTAGACAGGCCATACCACCCTAAAGTCTGGACTAAGTATACAATAGAAGCAAACTGGTACAAAAGGCCTACATACAACCCTAGCAAATCAATCTCGTTCCTCACATGAAGTTTGACTATAGTAGTTTGTAGGTAACTATCTTTGGAGGGAATCAAAGTCAAAATCTATTGAAAAAATAATATGGGTATTGGTACAAACAGATCCTCATGTCACATCCTTTCTAAATTGAAAGAAAAGCTGTCGCTAGCACAGTTAACCAATTAGCAAGAAATGCAGCTTATAGTACAAGGTGTATTCTCAGCGGGCAACTGCACTGTTCACCATTATCAAATTTCCTTCTAATTTACAATACATCCAGTTAAATAGTACTGTACTGTACTTGTTCATGTTATGTCTATTGCGTGAAAGGAAAGTAATAAGTGTAGAGATAAACTCAACAATCATATGATGAGCTTTCAGGCAAATCCATTGTCGTGATTGAATGCTATTTTCTCTTTATCTTGTTGACATTCTGGGCAAGGATCAGTCTTGTCTAGCACGGTTCATGAAGTGCACATACTCACTGTGTATATACAACTAGAGTTTAGAATAGCCATGTCCTCTTCTACACTACAACCCATGCGCTTGATATGTCATTTAGAAAACTCGATAACAGTACTTCATGCACCCTAAAGCAATGCTACTGTGTTCTTTTTATTTGATATGACTGATCCTTTGAACTATTGGTTTAAATTGTTCTAGTTGCATCGATTGTTCCGGATCCAGCATGTTGAAATTAGTTTCATTGATCTCATTTTTTTCTGCAGTATCAGTGTTTTGACAAGAAGGGTTCTTCTGCATCGCTGGTGACCATATCAAAGGCTTTTACTATGATCCACTGTAAGGAATTAGCTAGGAGAATGTTAATTTGGTTGTTTTGTTCCTCTGGACATAATACCCATTGAGCATAAATTCTTCATTTTCTTATGACGTTGAAAAATTATCATAAGGCTAATAATCTTTTAGGCTTTCTATGAGTTTATGATCTTCCAGCAGGATAATTATCATCATAGATTTTAATGTTCATCTTTCTTGTTTAAGTGGTGGTAGATCAGGTTGTTATTTTTTTCCTTTTTCAATCGATGATCTAAATCATATTCAGTGATCACTCTTCTTTTTTTAACGATGGATGATCATATTTTTTTTTAATGATGGATGGTCATATTCGGTGATCACTCTTCTTTTTTTATGATGGATGATCATATTCGGTGATCACTCTTCTCTTTTTGATGATGGATGATCATATTCAGTGATCACTTTTTTCTTCTCATCGATTCAATGATGGATCACTGAATGTGATCTAAACTGTCAATTAAAAAATATACACAACTATAATAAAAACAATCATAGAATTTTTCACGGACTGAAAACTCATGCGGACCATTTCTAAAATGGTATTGGTATACATCATGGATTTGTTTTATTAAGATTTCAGTATTTTTTCCAGTTCTGATCTGATATAAAGTTAAGATGGCTTATTTTTTATAGCACTAATGACAAAACATGGTGAATTCTTTACAGCTGGATTTGGAGAGCTCTCACTCTGTCAAGAATATGTATGGAGGGAAGCAGTACCAAATAAATTTCTACCATCAATGAATTGCAATATTTTTCTTATTGTACTCTTACAACTTGAATGTTGCAGACATAAATGTTAAGATATGTTCAGGTGCTATCTTTTCTGAGCTTTTTCTATCCATCAGCCATTCTTTCTATCCATCCATCTTCCCAGATCACCTTTTCTTTGTTTTTTTCTTGACCTTGCAAGGCTTATGCAGAAGCTTCTTCTCTCAATGGCCGCCCTCTACTCCGCACTCCTGTATTTTTCTCAATGATCATCTCATCCTTCACTCCACATTCTTCATTAGTGTATATCCCTCCTGAGCTTGTACTCGAATAATTTGAAACATATGAAATATTTTATATGATTTTTGCATAACCTGCGTTATTTTAATCCATCATCTGTACTGGATCAAAATTTGTACTCAAATAATTTGAAACATTTGAAATAGTTTATATGATATTTGCATAACCTTCATTATTTTGATCCATCATCTGCACTGCCAATTTTAATCTAACATCTGTACTGTCAATGATGATATGAGGAGAATCATAATATTCTTTCATTTCCTTTAAATGAAATATGTTTTGTATGCACAATATTTGTAGGAGTTTAATTGTCCCTGACATACCAGGACATTAATAATGTGTTCATTTATGTTTAAAATCATTATTTCAATGTAATTATGGTTCAGTCTTTCTGTCATTTCACATTATTCTTAATGTAATTATGAGTTCAGTCTTTAGGTCATTTCACATTATTTTTAAATAGAGGTTCAAATAATTCATGTGGGAATATTTGAAGTTTTTAAATTAAATTGTGTATGTAATTTTTTAATCAAAATTATATTTTAAAAATTTATAAATATAATTTTATTCAAATCAATGTAAATTGTAGAAATGTGGGTGGATAATTATAATTCATTTCAAATTATTTGTAATGAAATAACAATCTTTTTAGATTAATTATTGAAACTATTTAGATTAATTTATTTTAATTTTCAGCATGTAAAAGCAAATATCTAGTCTCAATTTAAATATTAACTTCTTTTTTTTTAAGAATATCTCAATGCTTTGCACTCATTGATGTGCACAGATATAATAATTTTATAAGAAAATGTGGCTTATTTATTAACACATACTAAGAAGATCTAATAGCCTTTTTATAAATTAAGAATTAAAATACACCTTATAAATATATAAGTTAAGTAGGAATATAATTTATTAGAATTTATAATTTATCTAAATAGATTAAATAATCGAAATGAATCTATTCATACAAATAAAATAGATGTGTAAAAATTTAATTGAGAAAAACGAGGGCTTTCCTTAAAATTGTTAATGTTGTTTAACATAGAAGCAAGGAGATGAATGAATCTAGTTACCTTGACAATATTCTTTGAAAGTGAATGTCATTTTTTATTAGTTATTATTGTTATTGCATTATGCTATCAAATGATGGTAGATGTATAATTTATGTGAGTAGAAATCCTTGATTGTTTTCTTACAATACATTGTGAGTAATATCTTATGATGTGACAATTTTGTAGGATGATTTTTTTAAATACATAATCTTAGGCACACAATTTAAACTTTTAGCACACATGTCGATAGGTAATAGTTAGATCTTAGGATTGTCAATCTTGAAAAGAGAATATATAAAATTTAAAAAGTAAGGATGAGGTCACACATGTGATCTAATTGAGGAGATAGAATCGTAGATGTGGATACATCAAGTCAAGTAGGTTCTAAATGGAGAGATATTGCATATCAAAGTGTTGGGTTTGGGCTAAGGATAAGCGGCCATGCCAAAAGAGCTAAACTATGTGTTAGAATCATGCATCTAAAGCATCCACTCAAAGTGGCATAAAAGGTGTCCAAACATTTTTTCCCCACATTGATGTGTGGGAAAAACTAAGTGTGCGTACATGTCGAAGTAGAAATGGAGAAAATAATTGTAGTAAAAAGGATATGAGGTTTCTTGATCCAAAAAAAAAGAACCTATAGAAGTGGGTGTCACCTATTTGACTTCAAATAAATTGAAAGTGGAATTATTAGATAATATCCCCCTCAAATTTTGTGTACTTATGAATGAGTGAGCACAAATTGAGGGGAGATAGAAAAACTTGACCAAAAATTGGCAATGAGATCATGAATGTGAATTTAAAACTATAATTTGAAATATTTTTCATATGATGAGTGATATGACATGTAAATATAAGGTTGGGTAGAGAATGCATAGCTAAGATTTAGGTACCTATGCAATTGACCAATATGTTTGAATATGTGTTGAAAATATGCCTCTATTTTTTGCCCTCAAAAGGGAAAGCATGAGCATGTAGAATCTTCAAAAGTGAAAGTACTATATATACATGAAAAAAGAGAATTTAATAATATTAGTATATTTTCTATTAAATTCAATGGAGCCCAAAAATATGTCATAAGAAACCAATGCTTCCATTAGAGTAACTCCTAAGATGTTATTTTTTTTTTATATGGAGATGGTGATAAGATGTAGTCATGTAATGTCTCTTTATGCATAAAAGTGATTTATAAATGTGGCATTTCTAATGTCATTTTTGATTCATGCACCTAGTTTGGATATGCTTCATTATTATCACCTTCATTATAAGCATGTGTATATGTGAAGATACATTATCTTTCAAATATTTTGCCTCATGTTATATATTTTTTATAAATATTTATTTCTAATGTAATTTATATTAAAGCACTAAGGTCAACCATCATACCACCAAGTATTATGTCATTGGTAATCACTTGTTTGTAAAGTATCCCTTAATAGAATTTTACTTTCATGGTCCATGATAATAGTGTTGAAGATTTTGGGATAAACTATGTGCAATTTTTTATATAAAAAATTATATACGGTTTATCCAAAATTATCCCTTAGTTGCATTGTTTTATGTTTTCATGTGTACAATTAACATGTGATTTGCTAACTATATCCTTAATCTTTCAGAAAAAACCAATATGTTCCTTAGGATTAGGATTTGAGAAATCCTTCTTATCCTGATCTACTTTATCATGTTGAAGTGATAAAAATTTATTTTCTTTGTCATTAATACATTAAACTTGAATCACTTTATTATCAATAAGATCTTGCATTGTATGCTTTAATGTAATACACCTAGATATAATAAAATTGTGTTGAATGCACATGACAACTGAGAGGGGGGTGAATCATTTGTACATTAAAACATCCAAACCCTAATTAACATTTAGATTTGCATTGATCCTTAAACCTTTAACAACCCTTAAACCCTTATTATGCATTAGCAGAATATAAACATGAGACATCCAAATGCACATGAGAACACCAAATTTACATGGAAAATCCAAGAAGGGAAAAACCATGGTGAGGATCAGCTCACAATATAATGTAATTGCAACACCAAATGCAATAGGCTCACTGTAGGAGAACTCGCTGCCCAAAAGAAAGAAGGGCTCACTGCCAAATTAGAAAGAAGAATATAGAAGATTGCTACAATGATAAATCCATCTCAAAGCAACAAAAAAGTTCCACCACTGCACCTCCAATACATTCGCACTCTCTAAAGAATCTAGACACCTTCTGCTTACTGCTTCTAGTGATCTTATTCGTTAAAGCTCACTCTACACATCACACTTTCACACTTCACATCACACTTCGCATCACACACACTTCACACACAAAATCTCCATCAACTCAACACACATATACCATCCTCAACCTTGAAAATAATTTGCAAGGTCAGCTATGCACCTCAAACATGCAAATTCAAATTAGGTCAATGCCAAAACATTCTTGCAGTGGAGAGGAATGAAAGTGGACCACATCACACCTTAACTCAGACCTAAATTCACATATACACGTCATGCCACTTCCACAAACACTGAAGCAAATCTGTAATTAGTGTAAACACCCAAGGTCAGTCGAACCTATATTAACACCATTAAAATTTAAGTACACACTTCACCAAATCCAAAGACAACTCGCAGACCACACACAACACAAACACAATCTGGAATATTACATCAATACCCTGAAATCCAACAAATCCATTGCAACAACTTTCACTTGAAGAGCATACTCATTATGTACACCCATTAACCTTCCACATATTGTAAGACATGAATCCAACCTTGCGGAGCACCAAAATTCAAACAACTAAGACTAAAGATGGATATGAATAATATAAGCACACTTCTAGATCCACAAGACTAGAAACCACCATGCGGATAAATGCGGAGCAAAACCATTTCTCCTAGACAACATTGCATCATAGTTCACACACTAGTGAACACAATTTATCTTGTCGAACGATCCAAAACATGAAACTCTAGATATAACACCTTTGAACACCTTTGATCAACATATCTAAACCACACAAGTAGATCTTTAACCATGAAGAAATTCAGAGAAAAACACTGAACACTACTCTACCACACTAAACACTCTTTACCACACTGTTTCTTCTTTTATTCAAATTCTCTCAAAAGCACTTGGAAACCAAGCATCATAGCCACCATCTCAACATTTGCAACACCTTCTCAGCATCTCAACCACACAACAGGTTGAACATCCACAAACATGTGCTCATCAAAGCAACACTAGAGGTTGACATCAATGAGACTACTAATGACAACACAATGCAACCAATCAAAGCATCTCCATAGGTTGACATCTATGACAACACAAACTTCCAGCAATCTCCCCCTTTGTCATTGATGGAAACACATGATATGAAAAAAAATCAACAACAACTCTGATCACCAACTCAAATATTGTACTATAGTGCATATTGCTCCCCCTTACACAAGCACTTACTCTTTCCAGCATTTTTATTTTACAGAACTTCTTTTCCCCCTTTCTTCATATGGTTTTCCAGTTAACTTTCTCTCCCCCTTGGTTTTCAATGGCAAAGGATAACATATATATTCTTTTCTTTGCTTCCTCTTTGACATCAATCACACATACTTTCTCTCCCTCGAGGGAAACACCTATAAGGGACAACAATTGTTTTGCAATTCCCTTTTCTTCTACTGCACTATGTTTTCTTCACACCTTCTTTGCACACTCCCCCTTAGGAGCACACAACATGTTGCACCAACCAACGACTACTATACATATCCTTTGACATTGTTGACAAAGGAAAACACATGTATGCCACACAGTAACAACACTTACTCCCCCTGACTGCAACAACCAACAATGCCACTACCTACTCCCCTTGAGAGGTAGCCACCAACACCAATCCAGAACAAGGAATAAATCTTAAAATCCATTGGACTGGTGCATAATCTTATGCATCTAGTTGAAAGAAGGAGGGGCAATAACCCCTAACTTCTCCTAAAGATACTCAAAAGTATCCTTAGGAAGAGCCAAGTTGTGAAAATATCTACAACCTGGTCTTTAGTGGGCACATACTCCAACTTTACTTCATTTTCTGCAACCTATTCCCTTAGAAATGATACCAAATTAAGATATGCTTTGTCCTTGAAAGCAACACCAGATTCTTTGAAATGTTGATAAGACTTGTATTGTTGAACATAAGATAGGAATTGGTTCATCATATGACACTCTATTATCCTTCAAGGTTTGCTTCATCCATAACACCTATCCTGTTGAACAACAACTATTCTACCTCTACAATAGATAATGACATTGAATCTTGCTTCTTGCTTAACCAAGACACCAATTTGCTTCCAAGAAAGAAAGAACCACCACTTGTACTTCTCCTATCATCCACACAACTTGCCCAATTTGCATCTATATAAGCACTCAAAGAGAAATCGATATCCTTTGGACACCATAAACCATGTTCTGGAGTACCTTTCAAATATCTAGTGCTCGGTTGTGGGGATTGGTTTCTCCAATGGGTTGGTGCCTACAAATTATGTAAGTGGAGATTGGTGTCTCCAGTGGGTTGGTGTCTACAAAAGAAGACTTGTAAAAGAAGTAAGTTGATGCCTACAAAGAATATATTTGTGAAGACAATATAATTAGATCTTTGTGAAGACAATATCATCCTTTGAATAATTTGGAGGTTGTTGCTTGTCAAAGAAGAGATTGGTGTCTCTTGCTAAGTTCGTGCTTAGTTGTGGGGATTAGTGTCTTCAATGGGTTGGCGCCTTCAAAAGAAGACTTGTAAGAGAATTAGGTTTGTTCCTACAAAAAAATACTTGTAAGAGATGTGGGTTGATGCCTACAAAGAAGAACAATATATATAAGCAATATTTTTCCATGGTTTTCTCCCACAAGGTTTTCCACGTAAATCATGTGTTCTTCTTGTGTTATTAATTGCTAGATCTTGCATGTGTGTTATTGTTATGGTTGATTAAGATTTGAAAAGTAAAAGATTGTGTTGTATTGATTCACCCCCTCCCCCCTCTCCTCCCTCAGTATAACTAAGTTCTCTTCATAATCATCTTTGAGTGAAAAGCTAGCTCGAGATGATAAAAGACCTCCATCCTCCATTGCCTTCAACCTCCAATTGTATATGTTTAATTATTAAACTAGATATTCCTCATCACTATCATAGTGGGGAGTCTTCCTTATGCACTGCAAAACCACAATCTTCTATCTCACTTTCAATTGTAACAAGAGTTTCATTTTTCTTCAACTTCCCATCAATGAGATTCTTAGCCCGTTGAATGCAATTCATTTGAGGGTGATCCCACAATAGTGGTTTACAATTTTTGGGCAAACTGGACACTACAATTATTATTTTTAACTAAATCTTCACTTTCGGGCTCTTGTAGTGGCTAAACCGTGAGGAATTTGAAAATGATGCAAACTAGAGTCTCATCACATTTTGTCTCTAGATTTTAAAAATATTTTTTTCAAATTTTTTGGAATCAGATTGCGCTTTTTTTTCCATCTCCCATGAAAACTGGTTTTTTCAGAAAACAACATTTTTAAAAAGTGATGCTCACCGTATACAACATAACTTTTTTTGTATGAAGGATAAAATTCTAATTTTTTCGAATTTAGATTTGCAACTACAGTATCTAGCACTTCCATTTGGTCTCATTGTTTTTTATTGGATATTTTTTCCTTAATCAAGTTTCAAAGTCAAACCAATTGCAATTCAGACATAGGCGGACTGTATACAACATAACTTTTTCTATATGAATCAAAATTCAATTTATTTATTTTTAATGGATCAAGGACATCAATACCCAGTCTCAGCATATTTTTAAAAAAATTATTTTGATAATCTGCTATTTTTCCACATGTGCAGACCAGAGATTTTGATTTTCAATGAAAAACCTATGTTTAATAAAACTAAAAAATAAAATACATAATAAAAGCAAATCATATTAAAATTATATTCGACGGATAGCTCATTCTGAGGACTATCATTATCTAGTTGGGTTTCTGAATTTTTCTGCATTTTCATTTTCAAATTGAGCTTCGAATGATAATTTTTTACAAAAAAAATCATTTTTTTTAGGAGATAGGGGAAAAAGGGTGTTCAACCGAACCTACTTTAAGGGGTTCGGCCGAACCTACTTACATTAAAATAAAATAAAAAATTCACGGGGTCCGAGAAAATGACGGGGTTTTTTTAAAATCCTTATTAAAGGGGGTTCGACCGAACCCTAGTTCGCTCGAACCCCTTTATTTTAATATTTCCACTCACATCTCAAAGGGGTTCGAGCGAACAATTTGGTTCGGCCGAACCCCTTCACTTTGTGTAGAGGGAAAAAATGACTTGGGTTCGCTCGAACCCCTTTATTTTAATATTTCCGCTCACATCTCAAAGGGGTTCGAGCGAACAATTTGGTTCGGCCGAACCCCTTCACTTTGTGTAGAGGGAAAAAACGACTTTTCCCTTCCTCCACAAAAGTGTTCACCACTAATGTGAGATCACCCTTGAATATATCCATTTTTTTGACAATAATAACATTTGAATTCTCTATTCTTCCCTATTGAAGTGTGACTTTTTTTAACAAGCATAGAAATTTCCTCAATAACTAAATGTTTTTTATTAACCCTACTTTCTTCATCAATCAAAGAATAAATCACAATTTTCAAATTAGGATTAATTTTGTTTAATGTAAAAACAATACAATCAAACATGAAGGCATACAACTTAGTAAGATTGCTTTAGCAACATCATCATTGATAGTAGCTTTCACACCTGCAAGTTGATTAAGAAGGGAAGACAATGTACTAATATTTTGAACAATACTATCACATTATTTCATCTTCAAACCAGAAGAAAATTGATTAACAGATATCTTAGCACTTGAAACTTGTGAACCAAATAAAAAATTAGGATCCTCCCATATTTTCTTTGAAATGTTTGTTTAATCAATATGATGCAAATATGCATCAGATAATCCAAGACCAATTGATGTTGCAGCTTTACGATCTCTTACTATCCTTTTTATTACTTCATCTACATCTTATGATTTCTTAATAATTCTATTGACAATATCTCATAGATCTTTTTCTATTAAAATTAATAGCACTTTAGCTTGTCAAGTATGAAAGTCATGCCCCTCAAACTTGACCAAAACAAATGATTTCTCCATTATCCTACTTATTTTTTCTTTAAAAAAACTTATCTCCAAACTTTAAAAAAAAATAGGACTATGCGTGAATATGCAGAATAGAACTACAATATTAAAAAGAAAAACATACCATATCATCAGATCATAAACCTTAAGCATCCTTCAATGAAAGATATCAACGAAAGAATTTTTATCTTTCAACCTGCCTAAGTACGTCTTTTATCCTTCATGCCGCATGCTTCAACATACTTAACTTTGCCTTCCTTGTTTTATTTGCAGTTCTTATTTCATTCTCGGTCTAAGAAAGAGTTCAAATGCTGAGAGAGAGCATTAATTGCAATGGTAGGAGTCAAAACTTTAAAAAATCCCTATGCAGCCTCAGACTCACCTGGGTATAAACTCCTTGTCATGTTCAACAAATTTCATGCTCTTTTACATGCTCATCCTCACGCAGTAAACAATGATATCTTATTCAAGCCAACAATAATAATCAGGCCACTGTTTTTTTACTGTACTTTCTGATTCAAATTGCTCATTGTATATTGATAAAATCACTGAAAGGTTTTTGGGTTTTATTCTCCTTCACGTTACTTTTTAAAACCATTTGAATTTTAAAATTTTATTTAGAAATGAAAAAGATATTGTAGTTTTGAGACTGCATTATACTATTATAAAAATTTCATCAAAACAACATACCAACAAATAGCAAATAATTTATACGTTCATGAGATTTGAAATGTTTTTGTTGAGATACACTTCTCCACATCATCACTCTCATGTACTAAAGCCTTGCTCTGATACCATATTAAAAATGGTAAGAGCAAACAGAATTCTGAAATCTAAACCATCATTGCATTTAAATAAAAGGATATTTTGATTTTAATCAGATGATTTTCACATCATAACCAATTGGCTTATAAGCCGTATTTTTCTATGAAGAACTTCTTAAGTGAATAATTTTCTAACAATTAAAAGTTGTTTATTTACTTACTAACATTTATTTACTTACTAAATTATAAATTAATCTATATGTTAAATAAAAGATGTAATAATCCAATAAATAAAATATATATCTGTTTTAAATGAGTTTGCAGAACCTTTTTTTTAAATAAATATCTTTTGGAACGGATACTCATTCCAAAATGAATGCACATTCATAATACAAATTAAATTTATATTTGAATTATAATTAATATAGATTTCTTAAATACATCTATATAATGGAATCACAAAAATATAATTTTGAGTTATTTTATGTGTTAAAAAATTATTTTATTTTATTTACGTAAGATATTTAATATTCTTTTAATTTAAGAATAATTTTATTTATTTATATTGTTAAATTTATTTTTATTTGAAGAATTATTTGTATTTACTTAAGAGATATTTTATAGTTATTGTTTGTATGTTTTAATTCTTGTAAATATATGTAGATGGTATTTTGGGTTTTATATACACAATAATGAAATGAGACACCTCAATGTTAATGTAAAATATCTATCAACATTAATTAAATAATATTTGTTTTGCTTATGTTAATAAGTTCAACACTTAACAATCATATTTATTAAAGATGTACTCATCAAATAAATATTTATGATAAACATATTGATGTAACTAAATATAGAGAGCCAAATTAATGGTGTTGTCCCTCTAGTGAAAATTATATTTAATATACATGTCCTTGAAGTACCATGAAGATAAAATTAATAATTATCAATAAAACTCAATATATAATTTGTAATACTCCATCAACTAGGGGAGAGGAGTCAATTGTCGTGCGGGGTCCAATAGTCGTGTAGTCAATTGTGATTATTCATATCAATACTAGAATGAATTAATATTATATCTTGTATATATTCATTTCCCATATTAAACAAAATATTACCAAATATGTGACATTATGGGACCAATAGTTGTTCAAGTTATAAAAAAAATACATTCATGAACAAGTGAAATAAATATTTTTTTGTCTTAAATAAAATATGTAAACTATCCACTATAAGTGTGTCATTTATAAAATTAAATGTTTATTTGATAAAATAAGACACTCATTTAAACAAGTATTGTTATCATATGAACAAATATTGTTCTTATGTGTACAACTATTGGGGTAGCAATGTTCAAGCATTGGAATATTTAATATTAATAGTTTGTCCTATCACAAATATAAAAGGTGAGCACAATAAAAACCATGTATTTTTTCAATAAATGTGAAGGATTTTCAAAAAAATTGAATGTTCAACTATTGGTCCATTTTTGTTTGATATAAGTTGTTATTTAAATAATTATTTGTTGTTTTTATAACAACAAATAGTTTTTATGTGTTCAACTATTGGTCCATTTGTGTTAAATATAAAAGGTAGAGAAAACAAAGATTTATGGTTACCAATAGGTATTTGGTCCATTTAAGTTGCATATAAGTTTTATTTTAAATAAAAATGTGATATTTTACAAGCAACAAATGATATTTTGTGATCGACTATTAGGGGTAGCATGATTAAGTTTTGGTCGAATCTTTCAAAAGTCAAAATATGCACACTTCTCAGTATGTGGCAAGTTGCATGATGAGTCACACCTCCAAACCTTAGTTGTAGGTAGATAAGAAGCTAGTCTACATTTTTTTTTTAAAAAGGAAGGTCCTACGATATTCCAGTCAATCGCTACATGTTGACGAAGTTAGCCCGCACGACTACTGACCCCTCTCCCCTACAAAAGACAAGTGATTTGAAACTAATCCGAAGAGATGCGTAGTCGCATTCATATCTTGTATCTCACTAATGTACAAACTGGTCATCCATTACTTCAAACTTATTTATATGACTGATCACCTCAAATCAATCGGGCCTAATTTATCACCCTAGATTTGTGTTTAACTAATTAACTCAAAACATTCATGTCTAATTGATCATTTTAGAGAGATGTTTGGCGCTTAGTGTAATAACGCCATTGATTATATTGAGATATATTGGTGCCTTAAGTACCATCGCCTCTCAAGTTACAATTGCTACCACAATATATGTTTGCACAAGGCACTAAAGAAAATTGGAGGCATTCGTTTAGATCAGAGTCTCTAAGGTTGAGTTTCCTTCCACTACCTTTTGAGGGAACAACTTTCCTAGCCACCTTAGAATTATGGAAAGAGGACAAAATAAGGATTCTTCACAAGTTTATCAATCAATTACTGAATGATGAGGAATAATAAGAATCTTAATTGTAAAAGGTTCCATAGTGAGATAGGCTTCTTTTATTTGATCGTAAATGGGATTTGATGCGTTGATTGAATAATTTTTGAAATGTTCCATAGTGAGATGGATTTAGTAAACCTTTACTAGCTTATATCAAGCTAGATTTATTTGATTATGAACACAATTGAAGTATTAATTAAAATTTAAAACAATATATACAAAATATTTGAAATATGGCAATTTGCCATTTGCCTGTCCTATGAAAATTAGAAAATAAATCTGCAGTTAAGTAAATCACTAAAGAATAAATAGTAGTGAAGTTGGATAAATGATGGAACTTTACAGGGGATGATTTAGTGTTGCTGCATTTGCAGAAGGTAATAAATTAACATATAAGATGATTTGACCTAAAGAAGTTTCTGGATAATCCATATTAAGTGGAGCTGCCTAATGGGTTGGAAATTAAGCCAATTCTCTATATGGCAGATTTGTATGAATATCATTATGCGGGTACACAGAACCAACAAATTGGAAGCAGCAGGCTTAGCTTGAAATGAGTGACTAGAAACTGATGAGAATGGATGAAACTATTAACAAAGTTGCAAATATCTCGTTTCATCGTGCCAGAATGCAGAAATAACAAATTAGAAGCGGGAGACAGATTGAAATGAGCAAGAAGAAATTGACGAGACTGGATGGAAAGGTGGCATAAACACTAGGAGATGCCTAGTTAAATAGAAAGGTAAAGATCCAAAAGAATTAACATAGCTCTACAGATTTTATTTCAAAACTAGAATAGCAAGCACCATGTTTACAACCTTAATGTCAAGGGAAGTTTGATGCAGAAGCATCCTTGACATATTGGAGCTACCTGCAGAATAATATGCAGATAGGAGTATGATTTCCACGGCACATTTTACATTAAATAAGTTGATATGTGTACAACAGTTGTATACAATCCATATTTGTTTTTGTGCAGGCATATGCAGAATTGATATATATGTAACATGCAATTATTATTTTTTAAATGGCTGAATAAAAGGTAAAATGATATCTATGGCAAATGCAAAATATCAGATATTGCGACCCCACAAAATGGACCAAAACTATGTCATTTACGTTAAATACTTGATATGAACGAACCTCCCTGCAAAAGTCAATCTCATCACACCATAGCAGCACACTTTTCCCTTCTCAGTGACCCTTGATGAAAGGTAACTCATTAACCAGAGAATTTAAGGTCTGTAACATTTATCAGGATATTTCATTACCCAGATTACATGAGAGAAGCATCATGAAGATCAATTGAACATTAGTAAGGTATGAAGTTAGTTCTAACTTCAAAATGTTTCTGGTCAGAGAATCCTTGTCCAAGTGCTAAGGATCAAAGAAATATGATAAAATAAGTTTCATCCAATGAAAATGGATGGATTATTGTCAAGCAGCAAATCAATATAACAAATTTATAACAATTTATATCATTATTTATTTCAACTCCAGAATTTAGAGACGATATTATATATTACAATCCCCCCTACAACTTTACAGAATCAAAACAGATGCATCTTCTTGAGGCTACAACTCTAAATCAACCATCTCTGTGAACAAAAATTGTTAAATTGTGATGCAAACTTGGAAAGGAAGAAAACTTAAACCGCACCATTAGATGAACATACATTGCAGCCATGCAATAAAAGAATACTAATAGATTTTCATGGTAAGTTTAACTTTGAGAAGCTACAGTATAATGACTCCATGAAAACAAACTTGGACGCCACCACCTGCTTTCAACCTGGGTGTGCACAGAAGTTGACTTAGAATTAGATTGGTCAATTTGTGCAGTTGTAGAATGTTCAGATGTAGTGCCCATTGGGGTTGTCCTAGCAATTTGCCAAGCCTCCCCAGGGTTTTCAGATACTTCAGAATTGCAATGTGCTGCTGAAGGAGCACTTTCAGGATCTCTAATACAAAAACTTGAATTGAATGGAAATCTTTGACAGGTGAGCACACGAACTGAACTATTTGATACAGGGGACACCCTGCATCTCCGATAATCTACATTGCAAAGAGCAGTCGATAATGAAGTGGGTTCTGCAACCTCTGTTGAACAGGCTGTACATAGAGATAATGGAAGATTTGATCTTCCCAATTCCTTAATTGCAGTGGTATGGGCAAGCTTGACAAATGAAACTATGCCATGTCGACACATTGGGCAAGGTATGGAACCAGGAGGACCTGATACTGTAGTAGCAATATTGTTTGTGGAACAAAGGTACAAGGCACACCGTGTACAAAGTTCATGATCACAACCTGTAAGAGAACATGTCAAAAGTTGAAACCTTACTGTTTAGGAACAAGAAAAAAATCTAAAGAAGCAACTATCTCATGCAACAAGAAGAAAGTTAAAGCTTTAAAAGAAGGTTTAATCATGCTTCCCAGTTGACAAAGCTTCTACAAGAAATACCTCAAGTTATTCAGAAAGCATGCTCACATGCCAACAGAACTGAAGCTACATAAAATCGGTGATAAAAGAACTGCACTTACAATCACCTACAAAAGGAGTAGCCTTTCCCATCAATGGGTTGCCTAAGATATCATTTCTGTTTGGATCTCTTTTGACTATATATAACATTAAGGGTAGTAATTCATCTCATTTGGAATAATGTATGGAATGATACATTGGGAATTTAAATACAATGTTTGAGAAGAAGCTCAAACACAAGAAACATGAGATTTGAACAATTAATTTTTTAATTGGGTGATTTTGAAGAAGCCACACTCCCATTTGAATGATTGTCCTTATTAAGGCAGTTTTTGAATCATATTGATTGATGTATTTGCTTCCTCCATTGATGTTGATGGTTTTTCTTTGACTAGTGCACTTGTTAGTGTCTCTTGATATTTCTATTGATGGTACCTTCTTGCCTTGTTTTGTTGCTGCCTTTCACATATATCCTTTTTCCCTTTTAGCTGTTGGAGAGTAAAAGAGGAGGTTTGATATGGAAAGTTTCGATTCCTTCTATTTGAGTGTGAAAAATAGAATGGAAAAGAGTTGAAGCTTTTGTGAAGAATATTGGTGGCTTGCAGTTAGAGCCATACCATTCCTTGGACCAGTGGGGAGCATCTGGAGCTTGAAAACATTCCCTACTTTTCCTTTCTTTAATTAATTTCAATCCATCAATAGGTAGGAACATTTCCGGAACTGTTTTGAATGTTTTGAAACCGTGATTGCTGGAAAATACATTAGTGCCTTCCTTGCTTGTTTCTCTCTCTTCTTATTGTTATCCATTATGGGAAATGCTTGAAATTCATTATCACATGCTAGCACTCCATGGAAGAGGGAAAAAGGGACTTCGGCAAAAATAAAGAAATGGATTCGTAAAGAATAAGATTTTAAAAGAAAATGGGAGTTATGAACTTATGATCATAAATATATGAACCCTTGAATTAGCATCTCATTACCATATTTAATATTCCTTCTATTGGGGTATGAACTAGAGTAGATTTACATTTTTAAAATAGTTGTCATGTTCCCTTCCCAATGAGCTGGAAAAAGAAATATTAAAATATTGTAAATATTATAGGTAGCCAAAAGATTAAAAAAAATAATAATAAAAGAACTAAACAAAAGACAACAGCCTGTCATATCTGATATAATACTAAACTATTGAGCCAAAAGGTGTCCACCAACCTGCCATATCTAATATAATATTAAAAAATAAGAGGGTTAAAGGTGGCGGCCACCCTAAAAGCCACTGCCCTAGGGATGTAGGAGTCCATTTAAACAAGGAGCCCGGCAGAAGCATTCATTCAGTTCATATTTCTTCAAGTCCTCGTTTTGAACACTTGTTCATCCAATCCAAAGAACAAAAACCCTAAGGATCGTAAGAGATCCAAAGATGGAAACCTTTCGGCATTTCAAGTAGAAATTGGGGACGAAAACCCTCAAAACTTTGTAGGTGTTTCCAGCTCCAAAATTGCATAGAACTTCAGGAATTTCAACAAGCAGTATAGCAATCAGAATTAACATCATCCCAGTTGCAGCACAGCAGTTTAACAGAGTTTGCAGCCTACAGGGATACAATCTACAGCAGCGGGCTGCTCAATCCACTTCGTTATTCTAAAACAGCAGTGTCCAATAAGAGGTTTTCAGATTATCAATAAATTTCTGGTGAATATTAGCCTCTGTTTGTACTAAAAAAGAACTTATTACTAGCTGTTATAGCTGTACTATGTAGGAAACTGTTGTTTATCGTGTTCCTAAACTGGGTTATCGAATAATTCATAGATTTGGATTGATCTTCCCTTAATATAGCTATATTTTATTCAAAGCTGATCTAATATTGGCTATATAATTTCTAGTTGGATCCTGAACTGATATTGATTGCCGGCTGCTGAGAAAACTCTTGCTGGTGTAATAATAAGGTTATAATGATAAGCTTTATGCTTTTCTTATATGTTCAGTCATAATTATCAGCAATAATCAGGAGGGGATATGACAAGTTCCATTACGTCTATTTTCAGATTTGACCTATTGTGATATGAGGCCATAATTATTTCTAGATTTGACCTTATATAGATAAAAATTGAGGACTAACATTTTTCTCTTAAGGTTAGGGCCCACTGGCCTCCCATCACATGAGATATTACTGGTTGAGGTACTGCATGATCAGACTTAAGGTCAAGTTTGTTATGAACCTAGAGTTGCAAAACCCTCTTGGCACCCAAATTTATTTTTATAGTCTTGACCAAAAATGCTCACTACATTGCCTTAATAAACATTCATCTAGATACTTGTCACATAGGTCCATTGAAGCCTCCATTCGAGCCATAGAACCCAAGGAGTCATTTTAAGAAATTAAGATGAACTTGTCCCTCTCAAAATTAAGAACTAAGTGATTAGGTGTTTGTGTTTAATGGATCCCCTTGGCTTGTCATTGTTCAGAAACATACATGAGTTAAAGATCATAGAGAAGTAACCACTGCAGGAGAATAGTCATCACAATAATGACTATAGTATGAAAAGACTGCACATAGTGAAAAATCCCACAAAAATAAAAATATCTGACACCCCACTATGAAAGCATTCATTACTCCAAATTAATAGAATGTTAGATTGTGAGAATCCTAGATGAATAATTATTGTGAGATAATTAAGGCTTATTAGGCATACCACTCACTAAAAGCATTGTCAAATGAAAGAAAAAAAGGCTGAAGGATGAACAGCCTAAAGCAGAGGATTTTCCAAAAGCTGATTTTTCTCCCCCATGCTAATAGATGCTTAGAGGTGCTTGGTGGAGCTCCTTTTCTTATGATTATTCACCAATTTGCATGATTTAGAAGTCAAACAAATGAACCCTTAGTGAAAAATCCCACAATAAACTGTTATTGCACTTTGGAAGCTTCAATTACTTATAATCCCAATATTAATTAAAATGAGGAAAATATCTAAAAATATTACATATTGAGGAGAAGACACCCATCTCAACTGCAGAAAGAAATCAATTTTATTTTCCATTACTGCTATTTAGGGAATTGAATCATATTCCATTGGGCAAAGACTCAGAAGTTACAAAATGATGTAAGAGCATCCAAGTCCACAAACAATCGTATGTCACCAAAAAGAGTTTCATTGTTTTGCTTGCAAGAGTGGATGATCAAATTCTGAAGATTTTTTGTGCATTCAAGGCCAACTAATGAATTCCTCTTGAAGAAGAACCAAATGGGTACTCACATTTCCGGTTTGGTGAAGTTTTGATCAAAAGGGAGCAAGTTATGGAGTTGTGGAGTTTTGTCTTGCAACTAGGCTTGCAGAACTTTTGGCCTTATTCGGATCCCCTCCAAATCCCCACTAAGTTCCTTTGGACTTCATTCTTCTGCCAACTACTAATACATGCTTACCTCGTCACTTGTGGAACTTCCGACCTCTACCAAACCTACGAAACTTCCATGCGCTACCAAATTTATCCTGATGCCCCTCGTGTTCCCACAATTTCCCAATGCCCCTCATTTCCCCGCAAAGTCTGCTACTACAGAACTTGTATTGCCATGTGGACAACAAGCAAATAAGCTGATGTGGAACTCCTCGAGTGAACCAAACAAATCCCAATGACCATCACTTTCCTACATCCCAATGACCATAAATTTCCCACGCATTTTGATGACAATCAATTTCCCCCATCCCGATGACCCATGATTTCTTGCAAAACCTGGTATTGTGGAACTTTCATCACCATGTGGATATTGTCCACTTACCCTTTGAAATCTCACAACGTCCAAAGATCGTTCGAACTTCCACAGTTTCTTTTTGCCCATGAATTGAAGACCTAAGGCAAAACTTTTCTAGCATAAGGACATTTCTTGATGACCCATGCTCTCTCACGATGTCTCGATGGCTGCAATTTATCCACATGATGTATGGAAAAACCCCTTCAATTTTCCACAACTACCTGAAAGGCGACAAAAGGTGTCGAAGACGGTTTTAATTGCTTGCCCACAGATCCTAAGGACGAATGGAGGCTTGACATGTATCCCATCACTCCAAAACATGGAGTGGTTGCCACCTTTTGCAGATTTAGCATTTCTTTCTTGGAGAAACAACTTCTTTTGGACGACTTCTTCTCTAAGTTACTGGTTTGGTTTCAAGTTCAAGTTCAAGTTCAAGTTCGAGTTCAAGGGTTTGGTTCGCTGGTTCGGGCAAAACTTTTTTGGGGGTTGGGTTCGTTAATGCAAAAACATATAAAAATCAGAAATATATACATATTTGCAGCAATAATTAAGTTCAAAATACACCACCATATTAATAGTCAAATAAAATAGCAAAAATACACCACCACTTTCATAGTCAAATATAGTCAAATATTAAAATATTAGTGATACTCAAATGTCATGAAATAAATTGAAGTTCAAACATAAAAATGTCAAGTGTTTAGCCATTATTAAACCTCATATAATATTTAATATAATAAAATAATATTAATAAGAATAATTTAATAATAATATTATATATATTAATAATAATATAAAATAATGAAAATCTAATATAATAATAATTACAATTTAGTAATAACAATAATATAGTAATAGTAATATTATATATCTTAACAATAACATATTAATATGCTTAAAATAAATTGAGGTGTATCTATGAAATGGAGTGAAGGATCAAGGCGTGAGTTGATGCGATGAATGCGGATATGCCATTGCATGAGGCAAAGCCAAGAAATAACCAAGAGTATCTGCAAAGGTCAAGCTAGGTTAGGTCAACAGGCGAATTTGTGAGGGGAGGCAACAACATAGAAAATGGCGATAGCTTTAATCGGCATGATAGAGATTTGGTAGACAAAAAAACAAACAAGGAATATGGCAACTGGCGACGAGATGATAGAGATGAATGGTGGAGTAGAAGCAAAGGAAAAGTTGCATTCCAAAATGAATGGAGGGATGTTGCTAATGCCCCTAGAAATGGGTATGGATGACAAAGGAAAATGGGAAAGTTGATTGGGAACAAGCTGCAACATATAAACCCAAGGGTTTCAAATAGGGTAGCAGATAGGGAAAGAAGGATAGTGACGAAGTGGGTGATCAAAGGAGCAAGGGCAAAGGCTATGTGTTGAAAGCGCCCGGTTGATCGTCCCTCCCTTCTGCCATTAGAGTGAATGCTATACCAGGTCCGACAAGATCAAACCCACAAGTTGTGGGCTGGACCTTGTTCGGACCCACAGTCTGTGGGCCAAACCCTATCCGGACCAATATCGGACCTCGAACCAGGTCCATTTCAAACCAGTACCAAGGGGATATATGCAGTGAACCAGTAACTTAGCTTCTTCTGCAGTTTTTAAGGATCAATGCTATTAGATTTCCACAATCCATATTATTGAATCTTGTTGTTTCTAGATTTGATTGTGTGCAAGTTTTTTAATCAACATTTCGGTTCACACTCTGTGATCCGAAACGTTGATTCAAAAACTTGCACACAATCAAATCCAAAAACAACAAAATTCGTTTTTAAGGATTGCAGAGGGTATCAACATGAGGGTTTGGAAAACCTTTTGGTTTAGTTCATGTATATAAGGCTGAATAGCAATACCAATGTAAAGGGTCAAAAGCAATATGACCGAAACGTTGATTCAAAAACTTGCACACAATCAAATCCAAAAACAACAAAATTCGTTTTTAAGGATTGCAGAGGGTATCAACATGAGGGTTTGGAAAACCTTTTGGTTTAGTTCATGTATATAAGGCTGAATAGCAATACCAATGTAAAGGGGCATGTATGAAGGAAAATATGAATGTAAGTTGAAACACTCCTGATGCGCATGAATAAAGTGTTTTGTTTTAAGAGGAATGTGTTATTTTATGAACTGTGTGTGTTTTGGCTGCATGACTGGGCAATATGGTAAGACCCCTTAATCATGACTGCATCACAAAACAAACCTAATCAACAATAATAGTAAATGGAAACTATGCTGGGGAATAGAAGCAACTTAAATAATGTATTTTCCCCCATTGATATTACATCAAGAATAATTGTAAAACTCTTTCTCCTTAATGGAGCGAATCTTAGAGTTGCAACAGCATATAGGATTAGAACAATATGCATATGGAGAACTGTTTCCAAATCATCTCCATCTTTGTCATGTATTATGTGACTTCCACACAAAGAAAGACCATATGCATGAGCCCCTCTATATTATATATTCCAATGTAAAAAAAACTTTAGAACAAAGATTTTGCAATTCAAGAATTTGTGCAGCAATGGTTGGGCAAACTCAGAGTTCTTGATAAGCTCAGTCGACACCTCATAAAAAGATTTTGAATTCTTGCAGCTCATGGAGAGAATCCAGGAAAGATATGAGCAACTCAGAAGTGCCAGTATACTTAAGGAAATAGAGAACTTTCCAGAACCATTCCATCTAAAACGGAGATAATAAACTGGCCTGTTGAGCACCAAGAATGGACAAATAATGGATGAGATTTTAAGAATATTTATTGTCATACAACTTTCACCAAGGAGAAGAGAAATGTGCTACAGTTTCTCAAGAATGGTCTTTTCCAGATGTAGACAGTATTGAGGAATGCTCTCCAATAAATAAAATGGATGTGCCATGCAATCCTTGTAACATTGATGAAGCATACACTAAATCAGATGAAGTAATAGTTTCCTTGCTAGAAAATAAAGTGGGTGCTGTCTTCAAAGTTTAGGAAACCACAGTAAATTATTCGTTGCATTCAAAGCCATGTAGCAAATTTGTCTAAGAAATATAGCCTTCCAATTTTGACCCAAACAATGATGGTAAAGGTAATTGATAAAAGAAGCCTCATCAAGACCCCTGTAGTTTATAAAGGAAACTTAAGTGTTTGCCTGTAGGAACACCTGGTACAAACATTCCAGCTTGTATCTTAGTTTGTCAAAAAGAAATCTTATGACATTCAGGAGGCTCACACTTCCCTCAAAATAGAATGCTTACACCTTCTGAATGGAATTCTAGACGATTATGAAGTATAGTCATTGATGGAAGAGAAGTGTGGAGTTATTGATCATCTCTATTTTTGTTGTTTTCCAAAATTATCTTCAGCCAAAATAGGAAAAATAATTAATGCAATTTTATGGAGTGAATATAGCCAAGATAGCAGAAACCTTTGTTATTTGCTATCAAGAGGTCTTTCAGCTGCCTATTCAGAGTGAAAATGAAATATGCTATAATGCAATATCATGGGTGGTAATCCTACTATTCTGTCCAAAAGTACTATCTGCTACACAAAAGATGAAAAGGAAATTAATTAGCTGCCTGTTTGAAGGGTTGAAGTTATGCCCTTATTTCAGAGAGAAACTATTTATCCTGGAGTTTTCTTGATTTCGTAGCATGTGATGCATACTTTTCTTGTACTCATCTTATTCCTGTTGTGAATGAGGCTATAAGCCTTGTAGGTTATCAGGGCATTTGAATCAATTAATAATAGTAAACATGATTTCTACCTCCTTATTAAAGCCATAAGTTTGAAATTCAACAACATTATAGTAAGAGATTTGAACTCTTTCATTGTCCACTATGTTTGGCATTCTTGATTGAGGATGTAACATTCTTAGTAAGTAGAGCGAATATACATCACCTATGCTAATTAAGAGTCTTCAGTTATGCTTCGGTGCATATAACTTGTATACTTTCATGAAGTAATATATCCTTTGGAGATGGGATTCTTGCTTGACCTATGTAATTTCTCCATATTTCTTATCAACTCTTACTGAATATGCTTTAGATGTGTTGTAGCTATCAACTTTATATTATTACCTATTAAGTTGTAGCTTGAAGACAAATGGATCTGACATAGTTATGGTTACAGTTCACTAGTTTCAGTTTGAATGTGTCTTCGGCTAAGATTTGTTGGTTAGTAGAACAGTACTTATGGCTTTGTTAAATAGCTTGTAATTTATAAAGCAAATGATGCTAATTTTAAGCTGAATTCGGATTTCTCTTGCCACTGAAAGACATTTCTTATGCTTTTGCTTGCTTACGAAAATTCCTGAAACTATTTCATGTAAAAAGGATTTGATTGGAATAAATGTCTTATACCTAGTTAATTTCCTTACTAGGGACTTAGGGGACATATTCACATGTTAAGTTTACTTAGGCTTATAAGATTCCTTCTAAAAGTCTTAGTTGTTAGTTCTAGATCTTATCTTATCCTAGTTTGTTATGAGTTAGTTGTCTCATGTGATAGGATTCAGACACTTGTCACAATCTTGTCGAATCCTTCTTCTCACCTTGCCTTTATAAGCAAGCGTCTCATGTACATTTGTATATTCAACCATATTCAATCTTGTATTGTTGAAGCGAGTATTCTTGCCATTTTCTCTCTTGTGGAAGATATTTTGGTCTAGCGACTGTTCCTAGGGGTGTTGGGAGTCACCATTAACTCCTACAATAACCAAGTGTTGTAGCTGGACCAATACTCTGATATATAGCTTCCTTGTTGTGCTTGACTTTGATAAACTGATTAAAATCTGATATGAGATCAAATCTGCACTTTGCCCCTCTTCTCTTAATGCTGAAAAATCTGATCTGCACACCTATGGCTGTAACACAAAAATCTGCACTAAAATAATAGTTTTAGATCCTAATATGCTGTTTCTCATATCTTAAGTAAATTCCAGAAATCAGAAATAGTTTCCAAAAATCAGAGACAAGCATCATCCCTCTTAGCATCCCATAAACTGCTAATATAGAACTGAAATAATCTTAAAGTATTTCAAATATCCTTCATAAAGGTATTGCACACCCTAAACTTGGATAACACGTCCCATAGACACTTCCATAATTCGTTAGGAGGTATACAACAACCTTAATGCAACCAAACAATTAAAGATTATCTTTCAAAAATCCCATGCACCTCTTCACAATGTGTCCAACACTTTCAATGCTTTCAAAGGTTTAAACTATTTCATAGAATCCAACGCACCTTTAATCTCCTTAATAATAGTCAATATTTGACATGGCGGCCAGCATGGAAGATCTAAACCAAGTATTATATATTTCCTCACTCCGATATATGGTACGGTAGATATGGCTGAATAGTTGGGATTTTTAATATAGTCGAGCTTAATAGTTGGGCTTTTTAATATAGTCGAGCTTTTTACGTAGTTGGGCCTTGTAGTCAAGCTTTTTAATGTACTCAGAGGCATACTATTAGTAATTTTGCATTCTTTTGCAAAGTCAGATACCTCTACTACAATTGTCGTCTTTTGGAAACCATGGTCTACGTTTGGCACACATAAATTGTCCAACTTTTCAAAATCATTTTTTATCGGTTGCTCTTCAATGAGAGTTGGCTTCGAGAAAATTACAAGTCGACAGAAATATCTCATAGTCCTCCATTTGCCAATGAAATAGGCTTGGAGAGAATTCGTTTCATCCTCCAAGCATGATTGTAATTCCAAGATCCCCTTGTCATTCGGTTCTATTGGATCTCGATCGTGCTTCTCTATCCATTCTTCTTTGGAGTTCAAATCTAACGAATCGAAGGAAGCTACTTCCTCACTTATGGCTTGGTTCTTTAAATTAATTACATATTCCTGACCCTTGTTCTCAATGGAGATTGTATTCTTTTTCTAGTTGTGATTGGCCTTTGCTGCTACTAGCCAACCTCGACCTAGTAATGTGTCGTACGGTTTCTTAATGAAATGACCACAAAGTTCAACAAAAATGTTTGGGTTCCAATAATTACCTTTTGTCCCATTAATACTCTAAGTACCTTAATAACTTGTTGATCTACACCCACCAATTGAAAAGTTGGGGACCAAATGGTCGACTTGTTGAGACTTCTCCAAGTGTCTTCCGAAAGTACATTCATGCCAAACCCGCCATCAACAATTGTATTAGTGAAATTCCTTCCAAGGATCACCACCGTTGGTTTCTTTGCCATGTCAACTGTCAGTAACACTGGATCAATCACTTAGTCTCCCGATATCGAAGGTTCAGTCATTGGATCTTCATTCTCACCAAATTCTAACTAGGTCATGGCATGCACCATCTCATTTTGCCTCAATACAATAGCATTTTGAAGTTTAGGAATACTTTGTAATAAATTCACTACTTTAACTAGTATGGTAGTTTGAAGTACTTGCTTTGTAAAAAAAAATTTGGATTGTGATTGATTTGTTATTGTACTTGCATTTGCATTTGAGTGGCATCGTTCGTTATCCATAACATTCTCCACTTCGGCCCTTGCTTCACAAAGCCTTTCTTTTTCATACGTGGGTCTAGGTACATAGCCTTCCTTGCTTGGGTGTGAGTAACGGCTAATACTTCATTATGTGTCACATCAATCATGTTGACACTAGCCTTTCACTTTAGACATCCAATGTCTAGCTTGTTCTAGCAATCCCTCACAAAGTGTGCCCATTCGCTACATTGTCAACATTGTATGATAGGGCATCCTTTGGGGTCAACCTCATCTTTGATTTCGATAACTACCTAGAGATGCATTCTATAGCATCAATGGAGTGGACTCCTCTCCTTGCGTAAAGAGTACTTGTGTACCCCCAGTCTTCAAATTGTATGGGCCATAGTTGGCTCACTCGCCAAAAACTCGCGAGTTTTTAGTTTTTTTCAGAAACGAGTTTTTACGAGTTTTACTCGCAGAAGGTACAGTCCGTACTTTTTGCAAAAACTCGCCGCAAAAACTCGCGAGTTTTTGCAAAAACTCGGCGAGTTTTTAAAAAAAACCCGCGCGGCCTGTGTCTTATGTCCGCGGCCGGCCAAAATGTCATTGTCATTTCATTTTTTCACTTGTTTTCACTTTTAGCAGAGGAAAAAACTTGCCCAAAGCATTTTGCACTATTTATCTGTGATTTGGCATCGAGGGGACGAGATTCGAAGGGGATTTTCATCAGATTTCGAAGGCAAATTGGATTTCTAGGTAGGTTTTCTAATTTTTCTTGTTCTTTCTTTTTTTTTCATTTTTTCTTCTTTTTTGTTGATTGTATGTTTAAAAAACATCATGAATGAACTATAAAACAAATTCAAATACATTTATATGTTTAAAAGAAGATTTAGATTCAACAAAACAAGAATTTGTGACACTTTTTTATGATTTTTTAATATATTTTGCAGTTTTTTTCATTTTTTTCAAATTTTCTTCAAATTCTAGTTATTTTTTGTAATTTTGATTCTTCTTGTTTGTTGAAAACATGTTTAAATTTATATATTAGCTTAATTTGTTACTAATTTAAAGTAGTTTTCTAATTTTTACATTTTTTTGTAACCCTAGTTTATTATTTTCTTTTTTTAATCCATTTTTTTTGATGAAAAATTGAAAATGTTTAGACTTTAGACTTTAGAATCTTAAATTAGTTTACTATTTAGAATCTTAGATTAGTTTAGAATCTATTTTGAAATTTTCAATTTTGATTTAATCTAATTTAGCTTGTTTTTAAAATTTCTATCAAAAAACTAACAAGTTTTGATTTCACTTTGTGTGTGTACTGTGTAGGTAATAGGTTAATTGATCATGGCTTCTGAATCCGCTTCTACCCCTACCTCAGCCCCATCCGTGCCTGGGAGTGGGGAATATGTAGGCACTCGTCCAAAAGGAGCTAGAGATCCCGCTTGGAGATATGCATATGAAGGACCAGAACCTGGATCAGTGTATTGCATTAGATGTAAAGAAATTTACCGTGGAGGCATCAATCGCCTCAAATACCACCTTGCAGGCATCCCTAGACGTGATGCTAAGGCTTGCATAAACACCAATGAGGAAATCAAAAGACAAATGAATGCAATACTTTCCGCTGCAGAAGAAAAAAAGATGCAAAAAGCGAAGGCAAAAGCAGCAATGCAAGCTGCCATAGCTTCTTCTCAAGGTGTTGCAAGTGCAGACAACCTTCACTCACTGTCAGATGATGATGATGTAGTAGCCAACATAGCGGGCTCTCTTCGTGGTCCACGTGTGCGAAGGCAACCCACCACCACCACCATGCCTTCATCTTCCTCTACTAGAGTACCAGTGGCAGGATCAACACAGACACCTAGAGCCACAGGTTCACACATTGGTGATTTTTTTGTGCCTAGAAACACACCTGGTGCACAACCTTCTTTAGAGGCAACTGGGTGGAATAAGGAGGTGCGTGAGCATGCAGATGTTGCTTGTGCCGATTTTTGGTACTTCAACAACATCCCTTTCAATGTGGCAAGCTCACCTTATTGGGACAATTTGGTGACCGCATTGACAGTTGCAGGGAAAGGCTACAAGGCGCCTTCGCGCAAAGAATTGAGTGGAAGGTTAGAAATTAGTTTATGTTCTTTAATTTAATTTTATGTTTCTTAAGTTTAATTTATGATTAATTTAAGTTATTTTTTTGTTTACAAATTAAAATTGTGTACTTAATTTCACTTTGTACTTGTAGGTTGCTTTCTAATGCTACTGAAAGAGCAAAGGCAGTGATACAAGAACAAAAAGAAGAATGGCAACAATATGGCTGCACTATTCTTTCTGATGGGTGGACGGATGGAAAAAACCGTACCATCATAAATTTTTTGGTTTCTTGCAAAAATGAGGTGGTGTTCTTGAAATCCGTAGATGCCTCCAACATAGTAAAAAATGCAGAAAATTTGGCTAGAATGTTGGAGCAAGTGTGCATGGAGGTTGGGCTTAAAAATGTCGTGCAAATCATAACTGACAATGCAGCGGCATATGTGGCAGCAGGAAGAATCCTCCAAGATAGACACCAGACAATTTTTTGGACACCATGTGCTGCCCATGTCCTTGACCTTCTTTTGGAGGACATAGGAAAATTACATTGGGTCACACCGATTGTAGAGGATGGAAGAAGGATCACTAAATACATCTACAATCACCCTTGGGTTCTGAGCTTGATGAGGGAGTACACCAATGGGAGAGACTTGGTGAGACCTGGTGTGACAAGGTTTGCAACGGTTTTCTTAACGTTGCAAAGCATTCTTGGCGCATTGACGGCTTTGAAACAAATGTTTGTGAGTCAAGCATGGATAGACTCACCTTATTCAAAGAAGCCGGAAGGAGAAAGAGTTGCAAGCATTGTCTTCGAGCCCCTCTTTGCACAAAAAGCAACAGAGATTGTGAAGGTAACTTCAAAACTTTGAGTTTGAATCTAAATTCAAATTGAACATTTTCTTAAAGTTAATGTCCTTCATTGTAAATTTGTAAATTACTAAATTGTAACTCTAATAGTTTTTTGCATTTTTAAATTTATATTGTAGGTGTCAGAGCCCTTGGTTAGAGTGCTCCGTTTGGTGGATGGGGATCAAACCCCAATGGGTTATCTTTATGAGGCCATGGATAGGGCCAAGGAGGCTATTAGAAATTATTATAAGGGGGACAGCCTCAAGTTTGATCCCATTTGGGAGATTATTGACAGGAGGTGGAACAATCAACTCCACCAACCTATCCATGCAACAGGGTACTTCTTGAACCCCCGTTTCATCCATTCAGGCACCTATACAGATCCTACTGGAGAGGTTATGGAGGGCCTCACTACTTGCATTCAGCGGATGACATCCACGCCTGATGAGGCAGACTGCATTGTTAATGAATTGCAAAGTTACAGGGAAAAAAGGGGTGTACTCTTCTCTTCAGACTTGGCAAAGAGAGCAGTATCTAGGCTGCCACCAGGTATAAAATTTGAAATTTACAAGTTACAAAAATGAAAATTTGATAGTTACAAGTTACAAGTTACAATTTTCTAACTTTTTCTTCTTTTTTTTGTAGATGTTTGGTGGACACATTGGGGTGGAAAAACCCCACATCTTCAAAACTTTGCCCTCCGTGTTTTGAGCCAGCCTTGTAGTTCATCCAATTGTGAGCGCAATTGGAGTTTGTTTGAGGCCATCCACACAAAGAAGAGGAACAAACTCGCTCAAAAACGCCTCAATGACCTTGTCTATGTGCAATATAATCTTCGATTGCGCATAAAAAAGGTAGAGGAGATATCATATGATGATCCAATTGATTTGGAGGAGATAGATCCATACAGTGATTGGACAGGGCGAGGGGAGCAACCTCCATTGTTTACCGAGGATGAGATTTATGATTTAGAGCGACAAGCAATGGAGGAGGGTGGATTTACATTCTCATTGGATGACCTTGAGGATGATCCTGAGGAGGAGTCATTGCCAGTGCCACCACCAACAGCTGCAGGAGGATCTACATCTAGGATGGAGGTTGAGGAGCCACAGGCACAGCAGGAGCGGAGTCCTATGATTACACGGACACCCTCTTCCGGTCCCATATTGAGATCTAGACATGGGAAGAGGAAGATGTGATTCATGTGAATTTGTAAAAACTGAAATATATTAATGTTTATGACATATGTAGTATTTACTTTCAGTTTTACAAAAACAAATTGCTATTTCATTTTGTTTCAGACTATTATCATATCAGCACATTGAGCATTCCACATGAGGATGCCATTTTGTATCCAATTTCTTTCAAATCAATCAAATATAGCTTGTTTCTTATATGTACTCATTTATTGACTCATTGGATGCATCTTATCTTTGAATTTTGCAAAAAAAATGAGTTTTTAGTGAAGTTTAAGCAATTTTTTAAGTTCCCGAGTTTTTTGCCGAGTTTTTTCCGAGTTTTTGCTGAGTTTTTGCCGAGCCGAGTTTTTCGGGCTTGCCGAGTACTTGAAAATGCCGAGTTTTCCAACTATGGTATGGGCAATCCTTTATTGAATGACCCATAACCTGGCAAATCTCACAAAACATCTTTCTAGGATAGTTACCCCTCAATTTTGCACTCAGTACACCATAGTTCATTAGTTTCTTTGTTGGTTTCTTTCTCCACCTTCAATTCTTTCATCATTTGAAGCATGTCCCTCTAGAGCACTTGTACCGTTCCCAATTCATTGTCACTATTGTCATTGAAACTTTCATCTTCCTTTGTCTTTCTCTTATTATGAGGACATTTTATCTTCACTTTATATGTCCATTGCCCGATTGTAGGCTTCTAAATAAGAAGAGGGTGGTACTACATTCATTTTTTTTCTTAATGACAAAAGTAGACCTTCGATGAACCATATTTTCTTGAGACCATCAGCTGGCTTTATTTCTAACTTAAAAAGCAATTTTTTATGTTTATGATTATAAGCTCATACGTTTTCATGCTTACCTTGTTTTGTATTGTAAATTTCTGCTACTATTTCAATATCATCATGAAGCAATTTAAACTCTTCTTCAAAGGCCTTCTTTAATTGCTCCAATATATTTCAGGAGGCTAGGTCAATTCTGTATACCAATCAATCAATACACCTCGCAAGGTGGCTAGAAAAGATCACAGCCAAATTGCTTTATCATCTTGCCCATTTGTTGTCCAAATTGTCTTACAAGTCTTACAATGCCTAACAGGATCCTCTAATCCATTACTTGTAAACTTGGGCAACTTTTGTTTTTCTCCACTAAGGCTTACCATGATTTTATTCTGATGCAAACCTAGTGCCTAGAATCTTCTTGCTAGGGAGTTTTGATTCACACATTTTGGTGCTTCTCTCGCACTCTTGGCCACGTAGGAATCCTCAACTCTTCTCTCAGCTTCAGCCTTCCTCATAGATTTTTTGCCTTTAGATTTTCTTTTATACACCCTTGTCTCGACAACTTCTCCTTCAATTGATGACCTTTCAATGCCCCAAAGGCACCTCTCATACAATTCTATGAAGGAACGTGACTTCGTCTCCCAACTTCCCTCGTCAAGAGAAGGTTGTCTTGACTTTTCAACTTGACTATGTTCTTGAGAAAAGCTCCGACTTGGGAATCATACGGTTGTATTTTTCTAAAGTGTTTCTCGTAATCTTCTCCTTCGTTCCCTTTGCTCGATGATCCTTAAAGATTGCATGATCTCATGGTCTTGACCACCTTGTGGCCTTTTTTCGTCTTTATTGGGATCTAAGGATATGAATCGCTCAAATCTAACCCGATTTCTTTTAAGGCAATGGCACTAAATGTTTACTACTCTATCTGATAAAATAAATACATGAATTAATAATAGAGATGACAATGTATACGAAATATAGGAGTACAATATATCTTTGTTCACACATGAAATTATTATAGAAGAAGACTAGAGATTGCCAGCCAAGGATCAAAGTCGATCTGACTAGATCATACCACTTTCCTTGACAATACAGGATCTATTTAAAGGACACAATGGTTGCCAAGAACACAACCAACAACCAACTGACTCTTATAACTACCCAAAGCCGACAAACAATTAATACATAGTCAGATAACCAGTATTATCGAAACATAATAATAGACATTGTACACTGACTATAATCTGAACAAAGGCTAAAGTCTATATTAAATTCTCATAGAAGAGATTGAGAAAAGAAATAATATCTAATTGGATTTCCATTGTCAAGGACCTTCAGGAATGACCTTTGCACCAAAAAATTCCACAAAATTATTAAAGTAATATTATTATATTTAATGGTCATCTTAGTCCTTTAGTTTACTTTTAGTTAACTTAGATTGCTTTCAGTTAGTTTTAGCAACTTTTTGTTTATTGCTTTAGTTCACAATTGTTTTAGATTTAGAAACATCTTGTAATTATTATCAAAGGAGTATTCCTCTCCTTGTTTTAATCAATCAATTACCATTTCATAAAAAAATTCTTTTGAAGCACCATGAGAATGCCTAAAGACCATTCTCTATTGTTGGGACAAATTCTCTGTTGAATGAATCACACAATAGAAAAATACCGTTGTAGCTTGCACATGGCTTATAGTGATTGGCACTAATTTACAAATTCTTCTTGAAGTTCAATGGAAACACAAATTCGTCTATAATCTCAGAGTAGATCTGTCAATAAGCTACTTAATTATTTCTCAGATTCCTAAAAGAAGAATTATCTGCACTGGAATTACCACCACCTTGTTTGTGTATCCCATCATAGAAATGGCTTCTTGCACCATATCAACTCTAACTCCAAAGGTCAAAAGTTTTTCAAAAACTTTTTCTTTTAATGTCTTTCTAGCAGTTGGAGCTTCAATATTGATATCAAACCCCTTACATTTTTGTCTTTCCATATTCAAAAAGAGGCTTACAAGACACGGGTGATATAGCAACTGGCCTAGTAGTTTCTTTCAATGTATAATTAGAATATTCTTCAAACAACTGACTATTCAGGCATCATGAACCAGAAAGGGATGATGCATTACAAAGGCACTCTTGAGGGTTGGCATAGAAGTCTTCTTCTTTAGGCTTCTCAAAGATAACTTTCCTCTGCATATGTGCACCTCTACGATTCTTATGTTCCTGTCTCACATCCACTTTGAATTCATCCCACCCCAATATTTGATTTTGGTACATATCAAGCAATGGAATCAACTTTTTACAATCTAGCAAAATAGTTTCACGGAATCCTAGATATCTTCGGTAGCCTTCAACAAGCTTTGCCATATTTCCATCATAGCTGGGAATGAAAACATCACTTGCAATTGAGACCAAATAGTCTAATGCAACCATTTGTGATGAATGATTCTAGAAAGGTTTCAGATCATTTGAACTCAAAAGCATCTCCTTACAGACGATGTTAGGATACACTGCACACAATGCCACCAATCTTTTTTCACCACCATATATTTCACCCACAACAATATAGATTTGTGTATCCTTATCAAAGCCTAAAGCCTTCAAAACTAGTGCAGCCTCCTTTGGTGTCAGAGGGCACAAGCCCTCTAATCGTTTTTGTTCAAATATGATTACTTTCTCCTTCCACCAAGGATATGCATACCTCATTTGTGTGAGTTCATCTGCCTCTTTCTTAGTGCAACCATGTGTACAAATTGCAAAATCTCACCCACACCCATGGAGAAAGGGCTGAAACTTTCAGCCAAATCAGACTCACCAATGGTTAATGAGTCAGCATTCAGGCAACTAGTTGGCAGCCTCATTTATCTTATAGCCACTAGACCTGATCTAAGCTATGTTGTGAGCTACATCTCTCATTTCATGACTGCCGCTAAGGCTGAACATTGGGTTGCAACAAAGTGAGTGCTGAGATATGTGAAAGGGACATTTGACTTTGGCATTTTGTATAGCAGAAGTAAAGATCCGAGGCTGATTGGTTTTACAGATTTAGATTGGACAGGTTTTGTTGATGACAAGAAGTCTACTTTTGGATATGTTTTCAGTCTTGGTACGGGCAATCATATGGACCAGTAAGAAGCAACAACCAGTACCTCTTTCCTCGAAAGAAGCAGAGTATCAAGGAACAACTAAGGTAGCATGTGAGGCAGTTTGGCTTTGAAGGATGCTATTTTGACATGAAAATGTCTCAAGCAGGGCCTTCACCCTTGTTTTGTGACAAGCAAGGGGTGCTAAAGCTTGCCAAAAATCCAGTCTTTCACGAGTGCACAAAACATGTAGAGATTCATTGTCACTTCATATAACAACATGTTGAAGATGGATCAATGATGTTGCAGTATGTTCCAACTGAGGATCAGACTGAAGACATTCTTACCAAGTCCCCAAGTTCGGACAAATTTGTAAAATTTAGGGGTCAACTTGGTATGGTTAGTAACTTAGTAGAATGACCATTAAGGAAGGGTATTAAAGTAATATTATTATATTTAATGGTCATCTTAATCCTTTAGTTTACTTTCAGTTAAATTAGATTGCTTTCAGTTATTAGCAACTTTTTGTTTATTGCTTTAGTTCACATTTGTTTCTGATTCAAAAACATTGTCTTGTAATTTATTATTAAAGGAGTACTCCTCTCCTTGTTTTAATCAATCAATTACCATTTCATAGAAATATAGCCAAACATGTCAGATTAATTTTACAAATTACCCAATCACTACACCCTAGAACATCATCTTCGTATTTTATTATTTGGCAACTATTGATACTATTTTATCAACTATCTAGTTGCTCTAATAATTACTAGTTTAAAATTGCACTACCCCAAGACCTTGCTTTCATCTAAATCTACTTGTTAAAGATAGACAAATCATGGGATTTAAATTTATGCTAACAGCCAACCATCACACCAAGACAAGGCCCTAATGGCCCAAAAAAATCACAAAAATGATTTTAAAATGTTGAAAATTGCTGAAAAATGTTGCACACAATCGTGATTTTAACATGATTTAAACATTATTCAAATGCAATTTTGATGCGGGTAGACAAGAATAAATCAGTCAACAAACATTGACCATGATTTTTTTCAAATGTGCAATTTTGGGGGGGAAATAATCACTAGCAATGGTATTTCACAATTTTACCAATTAATTGCACGTTTTTGGCAATTTTTGCTTCTATGATACAAACAATCTTCTTTAAAGGCAAGCAAATCTAAGAAACTTAAGCCTCATTTCTATGGATCTTATAGAATTCTTAGAAGTATTTGTGAAGTTGCCTGTGAGTTGGAGCTGCCAGAGGGAAGTAAGATTCATAATGTGTTCCATGTATCTTGTTTGAAAAAGACGCTTGGGAAACATATTGTACCATCAAAAGAGTTACCTTCGATTGATGAAGATAGCAAACTGGTTTTGATTCCCAAAGAAATCATGGATGTAAGAGAGAGGAAGTTGAGAAATAGAAGCACCAAGGAGTACCTGATTCAATGGAAAGATCTTCTGATGGAGGATGCAATGTGGGAAGGCCCACGGATATTGGAACATATAAACCTGCAATTGTTTGAGGATAAGCAATTTTGCATAGTGCAGACATGTCATGTCCCATTTCTAATCAATCTAAGTCTATATATATTAGGTATGTACTTGTGTCTTCCTTGTTTCCGTCTATTGTGTGGTTTCCCTCCCTGATTATGTCTCTTCTTCCAACTTTGCTCTTCCCTTTTACCTATTAGAGCTTAGGACTTCTCCATCCTATCATCCCTGTTGCTCAACCACCGACACCTTGTACTTTAGTTGAGTCTCGTGTTATGGCTGACCCCCAATCCTTGATATTTCTGCCTATGTTTTCATTTCCTTCCTAACTTGCCAGCACATGTCATATTGTTTCCAGTAGTTCTTTTTTGGCACCATTATTTCAAAGCGAAATTTTTCCCACCCATGATCACTGTTCAAAATTTAAGTTATAGGTGTATTTGGTGGCTGACCTATTATATTTGTGGTGGATATAAAAGAGCAAATGTTTTCACTCAGGATTATCATCTACACTTTCATAATCCATTTTGAGTACTTGTGTTCAAGCATGGGAATCTTGGGACAGAAACCCTAGTAATTTCAAAGGATGATCTCATACAAGGATCATATTTGAGTTTCATTGGACATGGATTCCAACCACATTGTATTGATCCAATTTACCATTTTGCTATTGGTATGATTTTGTTGTTGTAGTTATTGATATTGCAAAACTGTGTAATATAACCATTAATGTAATAAAATAGAGATCATGATTTCATCTATTATTTGTTGTTCATTATAATAAGATTGGAAGTCATTTTTGTCATTCAATGTTTGAAATGTAATGATATTGCTAATGCATCAAAGTTCAAACAGTAGTTTTAATTCTGATTTATCTAAGATCTAATTGAATGCTGGGGCCAATAATGCTGTTAATCAAATAAAAGTGTTTGTGCAAGGTTAAGAATTGGATTTGCATTATTTTCTTGACACAGGACATTACAACACGATCAAGGGGAGAAGATTTCAGAACCTTCTTCTCCAACTTTGTTCATATCTATAGAAGTGAGCGTGAGGAAACATCCCAAATGCAAAGAGCTCAATGTAGCTATTGCATGCAACAGATGTTTTTGTCCTTAGCTATAGTGAAACTACTGAAAACAAGGTTAACAAACTACAACTTTGTGAATGATGTGTATTTCTTGCAACTGCTATTTTTTAAGAGACTCAATCTCCAGATGTGAATAATTAATTTCTTCTTCCACAGATGAAAGTTGAAGGTCCCCTCCCTGGGAAAAACTTGGCTCTACATCTTCTTTCTTTGCGTGGTGGTCTGAAGTTGGGTATGTGTGCTAGAATTCCTGAAACCTAAATAAATATGTCTAACTATATGCAACATGAGGTCAAGCCTTTATGCTCTAATACCAATGATCCAATTTATATCTAAGATCAGAGAACAACTTTGTAGGTGGCAACAAGGTTATGAAGCAACACAAATGGAGATAGGTTTATGTCCATTCAGTGCTTGTTCATCTGGAAGCTTTATAAGAGAAACAAGCCATGAGGAGACAAAGTATGCATTTGGTGTGAGGAATGTGTTGTCCTTAATTGATATTGTTTGATTGTACAATATACTATAGGAGTGGTGGTAGGAATGCATATTCTTGTGACCGAGTAAGAAGAAGCGACTACCTAATTTTCTTGATCAGCCTAGAGTACAACCAAACTAGACCAAATGATGTGATAAAGGCTCACTAATTGGCAAACTAGTTTACAAAATGTACAATTATGTGTATTTAGATTTTAAACAATAGGTTGTTAGTGAAGTCTTCCACAATATGCTAACAAGTGTAATGTGGGTATGGTGCACTTTCCATATTTCCAAGGTTGTGCCAAATGTCGGATTTGTATGGTACCAAGTGTTTGGTATGAACATGTAGAGCAAATACTGGTAGATGGTGAATGCATATGGAGCTTAACTAAACATATTGGTGCAAGTGCATGTGCTACCCATCTGCAAGTTTTCCACAATGTGGAAAGGTTGCAAGAATTGGTAACATTATTGTGTAGAAGAGCATACTCCTAAAGTTGTGCAATATGACTGATGAGTGCATATGTGATTGTCTTGTGTAGAGTTGCTTGAAGCTATTGGGATCAGTGTTTGTGTACGTGCACATGAACCCATTCTACCAATCTCATCCATGCACAAAGCATCTTGGTGCTATGTTGTGCATGCAAGGGAAGATTATGGCATTAGAGAAGCTTATGTTAAGCTGATACACAAGAGTGCAAATAGCACAAAATTGCACATAGATCATTCTTCAAACTCTCATTAAATGCCATGTTCAATTTTTATTGTTGCATTTCCTTCAAATCCTGACACAAAAAGAAGTTAAGGGAATATTCATATTGCTTTACCTTCCAATGAAACAAGACTATTAGAAATGTCAATGCTAGCACAACAAAAGTGGATTAAGTAAACCAAATCAACAAGGGCAAGGCATTGTGGATACTATCATAGATGAAGATGAGAATCATCTTAAATAAACAATTAAATGAGATAGAAAAGATAAACACATATAAGCATGCCTTCACTATAGATAGTGAGGCTATTAAGAAACAAAACAAAACACATGGGAACAACTCCTCAATGAATTGAAACCTAAGAAGAAACTATCATAAGTATTAAAATTGGCCATTTAAATATTGAATCAACAATTCAGCACCCCAAACCATACTAAAATGTCATAGATGATGTCAATGTAATGTTATTTGGTTCATTGCAAAAAGCCCCCACACCTGATCTGAATAGTTTTGGGTCCAAGACTAGGCTCAAGTACTATGGGGGATTGCTTAGGGCACAATCCAAATGCCCTAGGTACCATGTACCAAATGGATTTACATAAATAAATTAAGTGTTCATTCTTTATTTAAAAGCTAATCAAATTCCTTTTAACTAGGATTTGACAAAACCTGCTTGACCCATTTGCCAAAGCAAAAGTAAGATTTGTGACAAGCGGGATTTGTATCCCTATCTCTCGATTTTTTAGCATAAAAATAATCCATGGGGGTTTCACTAATTTGATTCTTTTGTTCTGAAAGAACTCTCTAAATGATATCTATTCCTTTGTAGGCACTATGAATATTTTCAAACAGAGATAAAGAATATCTTGTTATGTCTTTGTTGTGGGAAATCAAACCCTCTCCCCATACAATTCCAATCAATCCCTGCCTTTTAAACAACATGTCAACCTCCTCAACAACACCATTTTTCCAACAAATCAAGAAGAAACATGAACACGCAAAGTGATATAAAATGAGATTTTCACAAGAAAAATAAAATTTTCAAAGTCTTGCCTCACACATGTTGCAGTCCTCAATGCATGCACGTGCATGAGAGACATAAGGTTCTGAATGGAGTGCATTTGTCTCGCATGCTTATTATTTTAATTAGTTTCAAAAGCATCATTGACAATTGATTAATGACCACAAAGCTTATGGATTATGCAGCTTAGCAGCCAATTTATATGTTTTTATTATATAAAAATACCCAATTTATATATTTTTAATATTATATCATATAGTACACCTGTACCTATAGCCATACCACTGTATCTAACCCCAAATTCACTCCCAAACCAGCAACATAGGTATAAAGCATAAAGGGTCCATCTTTGTTCCTTTTTTAATTGATAACTTGCATTTGTAATATCAAGAATGGGAGAAACATATTAACATAGTTACATGGATGATATATGAAAATGCATTTGATCAATTTTCTCCAAACATATTGTATATTCAATGTATTTTTTATTTTTCATAAAATATTGATTCACAACTATAAGTCTAGTTGAAAATTAGGGAATTAATATAGCCACAAAACATGACAAAAAATTAAGTACAAGTGGTTGAGTTATTTTATTTTCCTTATTATTGAAGAACAATATCAAACCTACTGATCACAGAGATCATCTCTTACTAATACCATTTCTTGACCTGTAAGGATAACCAAACTGCAAAGCATACTCCAAAAAAAAATTAGAAACCAATGGCTACTAAGCAGGAAAGGAAGGATGATATCATACCAAAACTCTTTTAGAAAGAAAAATGGACAAACAAGAATTGGCATTGTAGGGAGTCCCATCTAAATAGAGAAAAAAATTCAATTGAATCTCCAGGCCACGTCTTATATATAGGGAGGATATGCTATGTTCCTGATTTAATATAAGGTTAAAATTTGATAAACCTAAGTTAATTTACTAGAAGCTGTATGTTTTCATAAAATTACCATACTGCTTTCAGATTTAGAAAGTCAATCTGCTGATATGTAGTGTATATTGTGACTTCTTGTTTTAGCATTAACTGTTTTTGTTGTTTCCTCGCATCCAAATTTCTAAGGGAATTTTGATTTCCATTCTTTAAGACAACTATGAGGATGGTTTTTACCATAAGTCAATGATAGGAATTTACCAAAGTTATTATTTCTGTTTCTAGAATTGCAGAAAAACAGCAAAGAACCAATTCATCAAGTTCATGACAGTTTATAGATAAATACCTTCAGCAGCAACTGTGCATCTCCGCTCGAGACAAACAGCACATGGCTCAACTCCTACAGGCACTGGCTCTAAATTTCTCCAACCACATTCCCTGTAAGAAATTAAATACATCTTCCACCAGTGATCACTATGTCCTTTCCAATAAGAGCAACCAAAATTAGAAATCTTAAGAGTCTAGGAAATAAATAAAATATAAGTTATAATTTGAACTAAAAGCTAAAGGTGGTGGATAGCCCAAGTGAATTTTCTCACTACTAATTAGCTTTTCCATTTTGTTTTATTTGACTCAACAACTCTGAAGACATGGAAAAATTTAGGTTGTTTGTGGTTCTGTACTCAAATGTCAGGAACAATTTCATAATTATACTCTAAGACAATTTGCATAAATACTTTAAGACAAATGGTAGATGCCACTGTCTCTAGAGACTAGAACTATGTCTTCCTGAGTCCTGATTATTATTTTCCTTGATTAATGTTTTCTGTGACACTATAAGATTAATTATCATTCTTAATTTAAAAAAAAATTAATCTGTAACAGTACAGTCAGAGGATAGATCATTTTAACTAAACCTTTAAGCGTCCAGCTCCTAACTCCTAAGTTAGCAGGTCCTTTGGTTCCAGGTTACATGGAATTCGTATCTCAGATATCTTGGCATTTTGCAAAAAAGACAATATTGTAGTGTAATGACAATAATATTAGAAGTAATAATGCCATGCCCAATCTAACTGCAACCATAAGCTCTCAATCCTCAAAAACCTTCCCTTCAAGCAAATGAAGAGACCCGATAACCAAAACCAACAGCAAATTCTGAAATCAACAAAGATTACAGAACATTTTGTTCATTCAACATAGGGAATAATATACAGAAAAAACTTTGTACATTAACATATAAATTTTAACGATTTATCCAAATTGTGATATCGATTTTTCTGAATGTTTCATTTTTATGGATGTAAAACCAATGACAAATATACATCTGCAACATATGAATTGAACAGCCTCCTTCCAAAAGAAACATGCCTAAATATTTATTATGAAGGCAAAGTACCCTTGAACAGTTAATGTCAGCATGGAAAATGAATGTTCATACCTCGCAATTTTCACTATGCTCATGAGAGGTAGGGCCAGATATCTTGATGAAGGTAAACATGGCAGAACAGCTTGTGAGCCATGGGCTAGCAGACCTTCAAGCCACTGTCTACGCCAAAGGCGAGCCACTTGCAGTGGTGTCCATCTTTACGGTTTACCAATAAAAACATGAAATCGAGATAACAATGCCATTAGCACTCATCACAAATTGTTCTATCTGAATGTTGAATAATTACAGTTTACAGAAATATTGCAAACTACTTATATAGATGTCCACAGGAATCTAACACACCACAACAAATTCAAAAACACTCATGTCTATTCCTTTAAAAGGCAATTAAGAAAATCACCGAAAGAGTTTTTGATTGTTAAATTAATCTCAATTTGCATCAACCTACATCTTTGAGAAACTTGCACTAATGATCCCTTCAGATTCTGCTAAAGAAGCTGTGTTTTTTTCCTTTTAGTAATTTAGGTTTCCCTAAATTTGGCTTTCTACTTGTTGTGAGCAGAAACTTCTATAAAAACACATAAGTTCCATAAGTTTTCAAAACTCACTGGAAAAGAATTCACATTATTTCCAGTGTTTCCTCAAATAAAATGCCAATGGTACACAGTGCATTTGTGTTTAGATTATATACCACAAGTCATCCATGCTGTCAAAATTTGGCCTGGGAATAATATGCCACTAAGTATGAAGAAATGGAGCATATTATCGTAAACTTATGTGACAACACATAGGTTCCATAAGATTTTAAAACTCACTTGAAAAGAATTCACATTATTTCCAGTGTTTCCTCAAAGAGAACGCCCATGGTACACATTGCATTTGATGTTTATTTATATACCACAAGTCATCCATGTTGTAAAAATTGAGCCTGGGACTGATATGCTATTAAGTATGAAGAAATGGAGCATATTATCATAAACCTGAGATACTAATGCAGATTGTGTTAGATTTTGATGTCCATCACCATGTGGCATCTCTCTAATTACTTCTTCCTTTTGACACACCAATGGTGCTATCATCTTCTTCATCATTTGTCATCAATTGTAATGGGGCAAGCCTATGTTAAATTTATTATTATTAAGTTTAAGATCAGAGATGAAAGCAATCAGAAAATGCAACACATGAGACAATGAACACAGCAAGATACCCTGGGAAAACCCTCCTCCTGAGGGAGAAAAACCCAGCAAATATTTCTCTTATATATTATAGGAACAAGAGCAGAAGTCTGCTTACAAAACAGGCCCAGCACAAGGGCGAATTTGATGCAATGAATATTAGCACTTCTCCTAAGTGCGAATATGTTTCTCCTTGAAATGTCTGCTGCTACAAGATGATGCTCTGCTGCTCAAGTGCGAACTGCTGTAGGAAATACTGATTGAACTTAATGTGTCAAATGACAAATTTGACCTTGCATATATACAAAATGAGGTCTCATCTCAAACAGGTTGGCCCACTTCGAGAAATACAAATAATTTCAATAAATGCCAAGGAGGTCGGTCCAATACAAGCAATTAATAATAATCTCAATGGATATAAATTAAATAGCCGATTAGGCTATCATTTAATTTATGTGTCTTCTTGGAATAAGTGCGCTAAGAAACAGCCCTAAGCTGCTTAGAACATCAACACTCCCTCTCAACTAGGGATGATACTTCCAGCTGCACAAAATGTATCACTTCATAGTGATGTTAATCAACATGGCTCAATCCATGAAAGGAACTTATCACCTCATCGTGAAAGCTACCACAATGGCAACACCCATATGTGGAAAAGAAAGATATCACCTCATCGTGATATCAAATATCGCCTCAACACGATATCAACCATAATGGCTACAACCATGCTATGGTGTGTACAAGTGTTCATCACTTGCGTGATGTTGTCACCTCAACATGACTTTCACCATGGCTCTCCCAAAGGGTGAAAACACGAGTACAAAATGTTGTCATGGAGTCACACACATGACATCCACCATGGCTCTCCCAGAGGGTGGAACAAGGGCTTTCACCTCCAACTTCTCCTAAGAGAAGAATGCATTAACAAGGGATTTCACCTCAAACTTCTCTCAAAGAAGAACTCATTAAAAGAAGGAACACTGATACTGAGACTTCCTTTCAGCTAGGGCTTCATTCTCCACAATATCAAGCTTGTCTCGAAGGTACACAAACATTATCCTGAAGAGATGCTTGATGAGAATGACTACCATCTGCTTATCAGTGCTGATATACCTCAACTGAATGTCAACACAACCATCTTCTTTAAGTTCAGTAGGCTCCCTCTGAATCTTCAATCACTTGCATCAACCACCTGACCTCATTGTCAAAGATTGTCTGCAATGCTTTCCTTAGAGAAATAGTTTCCAACGCACAGCTCTGTAGAGATTCAAGGTTGTCCTCTTCGGCCGCATCCCAGATCACTCTATTCTAAATAGGTTTGCGGAGCTACTAATGTTAAATTCAGGTTGACCTGACTTGAGCAATTCAGAACCCAACTATTATAGAGGTACTTCAATAATTAAGCATTTGGCCTTGCAACACTACAACCCTTACTTATTCTCAGTGAGTCATAGAACTCCCTCTTAAGGTTAATTCTTCCTCTTCGAAAAGATGTCTTCAGCCATTCACTTAGTCTCATAGCTACAAGTAGAGTCTCCATTTTTCAACCTATAGGATGCATCGAGCTCTTCTTGAAAGAAATCTCTTACGCTTCTTGATTTATCCTGAAAGCATTAAGAAGAGATTACTAATAGATCATGGGACTCAACTATCTCAAATAGACGTACCATAACTAGGAGCATACATGATTGACCATCTCAATGTTATAGCATGAATTGGTAACTACAAAACAATTCATGAGTATTATTCAACCATGCAATACTTATCTCATAGAATTCAAAAAAAAAAAAAAACTCCTGAGTAATAGATAAGTAATTCATCAATCATGACATGTCTTTCTTTGGAAGAGCTAATCTCAAAAGACAATCTTCACAATTTAGCATGATACAACTTGTAATGAATAAATCTAAAGAATCTTATCATAGTGATCACTATTTACTGAATCCTAAGTAAATAATGTCAAATTTGCACCATTCAGTAAACTAAATTTTAGCCTAGAATGGTAATTACAATCTAAACAAAGAATACTTATCTTTTAAATATTCTGAAGGGTGGACACAGTACGATACGCTACTCTTGCGCTCAGATCAGTCCACCATTTTCAATGCTCAAACACAGGCCCTTTGCAGGGTTAAATTTGAACATGGTCTTTGACCGTTCAAATTTACGATGCACTCCGTATTTAGCTGCAATCCACCAAATTATGAAACGGATACAGCACGCCTCAATGAAATCATATGGTTGCAGCCATCAAACTCAGACATCATCCATTAGCAACTCGAATTGACAATAGATAAGCTCTTGACTGTAATGTCGTAAAGACCATTGATGTCCAACATGACTGTAAGGACGTGCATAGTCCTCCAGATTAGGCCAAACCACGTCATTACTGAACTCTGTCAATAAGTCTGAATTTGCCAGATAACATGTTCTTCATTTATTGACTTGACGCAAACACCCAGGCAACACTTAATAGGACAACATAATTTATTTCCTTAATGATCCAATACGTGGCAATAGTAGAGAACCACACCTCTCAAAATACATGAATACTTCAGAACCTTAAATAATCATATGCTTATAAATAAACCCAACTCCAAGGCGTTAACAACCAACATCATGAATATTGACCAACTAGAGAACAGAGACAACCATAGAAACTGTCAGCATCATAGGATACAGAATGCTCGCACATGAGAAGAGTTCGTCCGATGTGTTTAGGAATTATGGTGCCAGAAACCAATAGCGACGTGAGAATTGACAAGGCCCGATAATTGACTGGGGCAGAAATCTCTGGCTAAGTAATATCTATCATCTGACGAAAATAAGAGATTTGCACATTACCTTCGAAAATCCCAACCACTAAGGCAATCAACAATAATATCACCATACAAGGTCGCGAATAATTGGAATTCTGGTGCTAGCATAAAGTAATCTTGTGTCTCATGAAAAAAAAACACTTCCCATGTTGTCAATATTGGAATCTCGACAAATGGTCATCGATACTCTGAGATCGCAGGCAGCATTCAGGATGATGACTTTTGATGATAACACTTTTGATGATAACATTCTTGTCGCCAATCCTCAATGACGCATAGCCTGAGCCCAAGTGATTGTAAGGAGAAGATTGTCTCCTGGATTGCTCCGCTCGGCCTTGGAGAATACACGATGAAGGCTTCATCGCCCTTACAGTGGCGTCGTCACCTAAGGCATATCCGCATGGAGATAGTAACCTGGAGGAGCCCATCACAAGACAATTCTGAGCTTCAATACTCCGCAACATGTAATAACCCTTGCTTGGTCTGATGTAAATTTCCAGTTTTCAAGCCTTGGTCATTTGATCAAACACTTTGCATCCAACCTCTTTACTTGTTGTTCCTGCGTTTCAGTCTGATTTGTCCTTGTTGGATATGATTTGAATGCTGCAATTTGATGTTTTGATTGCTTCTAGAGTTGCAAGATTGATTAACAATGCAATAGAAGTGATATGCTAATTGTTCTTGATCATTCTCATACATATAAGTGACTGAAACTAACTTGTACAGCTAGCTGACATAATATAAAACACTTTCCGTGCATCCTATAGTAGCCAATATGTATCTATAGCAGCTAAGCAATAATGCATACCAACTGAATATGCAATAAGTACATCTACAGCCAATGACAAAGTGTCAAACAATTGGCATGCAAACATTAATATGGATATGAAGCTATAGCCATAGGCATTTTATCAAACATATGATTTGCAACCTTATAACTCCTTGTATTGTATTAAAAAGACTGATCAGAATAGAACACTCAAGAAATGACTAATTACCATGACCAAATGAAGTCTGATTTTTTAATGCAATTAGATTCATATAGCCTCAATGGTGCCTAGAAATACTGAGACTTTGATACTCAGAAATTACAATATTGCTCTATAAAAATATGATGCAAGAACCTGGAAAAGATGCTGATACAAGAAGTAGATGAAATGGCAGCCACAGCAAAACCTGATCAGCAATCAAGATGTCCTTCCTATGCAAATTCAGACCCTCTAAAGGAGCCGCCCCTGTTCTCCAATCTGCAGCTGATGTATGAATGATTTGCAACCTTTTTAACCTTGCTCAAACCCTTGAAATCATTGTCCTTGATAAACTGAAGTATTCTTTCCAAATTTTCACAGCTGCATGTCACTGTAGCGGATTACTGTACGCGGGTACTGTAGCGAGGCTACTGTAGCAGTAGGTAATAAACTTCGAATTTCTTCATTGAATTCTTCCAAACCCTTAACAAATCTTCTCCAATATGCCCTAGATGATTCAAGAGAAATGATACACAGCCAGCTATAAATGTTCTTCAACAATAAACTTCAAACCCTTGTAGAAAACTTCACCAATTTGCACAAATGAAAGGACTGAATTATCCTCTCCTCAATTTGCAACCCTTCAAGAGATATTTCACTCCCTCAGTTATGCTATCAATGGGAGTTATCGTTCCCAAAGACACTAGACTACAGAAACCCTAGCTCCACAATGCTCATCAACAAGAAACATCAAATCTGGATGATAGGAAATGAGCTCCTCATGTCTATTTATTCTTTTTCTCCAGCCCTTCATGAAGCTTCTAGAACATTATTTTATTTAAGTGACTTTTATAATATAATATTTAATTAAGTCACTTTATTAAATTAATTAAATATAAAGTTACCTTTTTATTTTTAATTTATTTGATAACTTTGTAGATAATTAACTTAATACTTTTTAATTAAAATAATCAACTAAGTTATCCACAAGAGAAAATTATTGATTTGGACAACTTAATTAATTTAATTAATTAATCAACCTATCTCCAAAATGGGGACATTACACAACACAACACACAGGTCCGACAAAAGGAGAATGCTAAGGCCGTGGAAGAGGGACGGAATCGTAAGTGAAGCTACAGACAACGGGTGATGTTGCACGCACGGAAACATTTTCACAGGCTCAAGACAACTTCAACTTCCAGATACTCCAAGCATGACAAAGAGTCGCGGAATCTCCAACTAATGCGGAAGCAAGTCTCGAAGATTACCTTATGATGTTTAATGCATTTCTGCTTGATGAATTTCTGATCAAATCTTTTCTAACCCGCTCTGATACCATATTAAGTTTAAGATCAGAGATGAAAGCAATCAGAAAATGCAACACATGAGACAATGAACACAGCAAGATACCCTGGGAAAACCCTCCTCCTGAGGGAGAAAAACCCAGCAAATATTTCTCTTATATATTATAGGAACAAGAGCAGAAGTCTGCTTACAAAACAGGCCCAGCACAAGGGCGAATTTGATACAATGAATATTAGCACTTCTCCTAAGTGCAAATATGTTTCTCCTTGAAATATGTCTGCTGCTACAAGATGATGCTCTGCTACTCAAGTGTGAACTGCTGTAAGAAATACTGATTGAACTTAATGTGTCAAATGACAAATTCGACCTTGCATATATACAAAATGAGGTCTCATCTCAAACAGGTCGGCCCACTTTGAGAAATACAAATAATTTCAATAAATGCCAAGGAGGTCGGCCCAATACAAGCAATTAATAATAATCTCAATGGATATAAATTAAATAGCCAATTAGGCTATCATTTAATTTATGTGTCTTCTTGGAATAAGTGCGTTGGAAGAAACAGCCCTAAGTTGCTTAGAACGTCAACAATTATGACCAACATGTCAAATTTTGAGCATAAATTTTTTGAGTGCCAAATCTAGAGAGATATCAAGGAATTCATGGAGAAGGCTATGTATGTTAGATAAAATTATTTGTAATGTCCCCTGTAGTCCATAAATAATCATATTAGTTTTGTTGTAATTGACAAAGTTAGTTCCTGACAATTGACAATTGTCGATGGTTGGTAGTCCTCAACCACTGTCAGCCATCTTATATATTTCTAATTGTACACATGATCGGGGACCACATGCATGGGATTCCTGGAACAATTTGTAAAAGTCTTTGAATGAATATATTGACATATCATTTTGAATTGTTGTTTTGTATTGTTCTCGTATCTACTTTATGGTTCTCGTATCTACTTTACTCTTTGCTCTATAATAATCAAGCAAGTAGAGATAGCAGTAAACATTTGGTGCCATTGCCTATAAGAACTTTGGCCAAATAGGAAAATAGGAAAAAATGGCAATCTAAATGGGACAGCCAAAGGAGGAACTTGTAGAATCTAATGAAGAAAGAGAAGACAGACTCACGTATGATTTAGTAAATCTGTGTGACATATCGGTCAAAGAGCACGTCCGAAAGGAAGTCGTCAAAAGATAGATCCGTCAGGACGTGATTTGGAACAATCTGCAAGTAAACAACGAAGTAGACCACCTTTTAAACCTATTGCCAAGACTCCTTGCATGACACTTCATCATTCTACAAGACCTTTGGGTAGAGAAGGAACAAGAACAATCCAATCAACAAATACAACAGTACGAAGAGGGGAACCAAAGGGAGGAAGAGGAATGTAATACCAACAAAAGACATACTCTTAGGAATTAATGCCCTTAAAGCCTAATAAAGACGAGAAACGATTTCCAAACGATCACGAATCGGTAGAGGAGAGAATTAGGTCACTACAGATAAGAGAACAATAGAGAAGATTGCAAGGAATTGGCAAAGACACTAAAGGGTTCTTGATAGGATTCCCAAGCCCGCCGAGTAAGAGTCGAAGTGTCATTCGAAGCCATAGTCAAGAGGAGAGGAAAACCTTTATGACCAAAGAACATACGAAGAGAGAGTGGGAGGAAATAACAAGACAGCTACCACTCCCCAACAAAGTGTACGAAGACCTCGCCGACCAAGTGGGAAGACTATTCATACCATCAACATCGAATGAAGAAGATGGGGAAGGAGAGCATAGAGACTATTAGAATAGTTTTTTATTACATCATTTTTATAATAATATGTAACTAATTATGTAGTTACATTATAGTTGATCGGGTATGTTTGATTAGGTTGGTTATTTACCAACCTTACTTCGTATTTATGCATGCCTTCCTGATTAATGAACTCGCTCGATTGCTCTCATTCATTTATCATGGTATCAAAGCATATTATATTTTGAGCCTGTGCAGGGTGGTTAAAAAATGTCTTGAAGGAGTGCCTGTAGGATCGCTGAGGAATTCTTCATGCTTCGGCATTGTTTTTTTTTTGAAGATTGATTGCAGAGAAAGTCGTGCTCCGTTTTTGTTTTGGAAGAACGATTGTTGTCAAGAGACATCAAGGCATTCGACTGTCAGAAAGATTTGTTGGATTTATCCTGAAAAGAGACATCGAGGTGGAAGAGCTTTGTCGAGTTTGCGAAGGAGGCAACAAGGGAAAAACACGTCACGTGCGGCATTCTACTAAGAATATTCAACAAGATCCTTTCTGAGGGAAGCAGATGAAATAACGTGGAAAATGGCATATCGAAGGTGCATTGATAGTAACAGTGACAAAGAAATCTAAATGCGTGAAAAAAAAAAATTTGGATCATCTGGCATTTATCTAAAAGACAGGTTGAAGAAAGGAGTTTATTCTGAAAGAGGTGCACAGTGATTTGGTGTAGCATTGCCGAAAACGAATTCGTGCAAATTTCAAATTATTGAAAGGTGCATATTTCTTCACATTGTTTCTTTTAATAGAAAGGATTAGAAGTATTTTGCTGCACTAAAATTTTGAAATTTGGAGCATCTATTGTTTAAAATGTTTGAAAGACAAATTTAGCATTCTGAGTTCAATAGGAGTTATAAGGGTAATCCAAATAAAACCAAAATGGCTCCTAGTGCACCTAAATATCTCCTACACGACTGCCAACTCCTGAAGGGTGAAAACTATGTTGCTTGGAAAACCAAAGTCCAAATGCAATTAGAATTTGAAGACCTTTGGGAAATTGTTTGGGGAAACACAACTAGACCAACAATAGCCAGTGATGATCAAAATAAGTTTGACAAGGCCAACCAAAAAGCCAAATTAATCATCTTACTTAGTGTGTCAGATGAGGTTCAACCTCACACTCGTACTGCAACCTCTGCAAAAGATGCTCGGGACCGCTTCAAAACTGTCTATGAGGCTAAAAACAAGAATCAAATCCTTCATCTATAGTGTCAATTACATTGTCTCCAAATGCAAAATGGTGAGAAGGTAGAATATTTCTTTAGAAGAGTTGTTGAACTAAGAACTGCACTTCAAGCGTTAGAGGAAGAAGTCACAGATGACTCTCTTGTACCAATAGTCTTGAGAGCACTACCTCCTTCATTTAGAGTGTTTGTTGCATGTTTAAATGTGGTACATAAAACACCCTCATTTGAAGAACTAGTCAACTTGCTTCAATAGGAAGAAGCAATGTTTGGTGAGACCGACACTCAAGACAATCAGGCCCTTGCAGCAAAACAAAAGGGAAAACAACCTAATCGTTGAAGTGGTCCATCAAGATAGTCAAACCAAAGTCAAGACAACTCTTCCAACAAGAAAAAGAAATGCCTCATTTGTGGTAAAAAGGGTCATGAATTCAAAGAGTGTTGGTATAACTCCTATGCCAATAGTGAATCCAATAGCAAAAAGCCATAGAAATCTTTTCAAGGGGATAAGGAGAAAAATCCTCAATGGCAGAAAAAGCCCAACAAACAACAAGGCAATGCTGCATCCACATGTAACTCAAATGAAGAAGATTTTTTGTATGCTACAGAAACAAAGGCTGCCACAACTAACAATTCAGTCTGGTATGTTGATTTTGGTGCATCCAGGCATATGACAAGGGAACAAAAATGGTTTTGTGCCATAACTCCATCCACCTCCTATGGGCATGTTTCATTGGGTGATGATACCTCATATAAAGTTCAAGGAATTGGTGATATTTCACTTCCATTGAGAACTCATACATGTCAACTTACAAAAGTTTTGTATGTACCTAGGCTCACTAAGAACCTACTTTCAGTAAGTTAATTACTTGAGCACAATCTGCAAGTTGAAGTTGATCAACTTAATGGTGAGATACTTTGTCTTATCAAAGACAAAACTCGCAATGGAGCAGTTGTAGCTCGTGTTTCAGGGGCAAGCAAGATGTCTCAATTGGTTGATGTTTCAAATGAAGATCAAGCCTTTATAGTAAAAACAAACACATCCACAGATCTCTGGCATAGTAGATCCGGCCACCTCAGCATTGGTTATCTTCTTGCATTGCGTGAGAGAAATATGGTAAGAGGACTTCCTCCCATTCAAATATCAGAAGTTATTTGCTTACATTGTCTTGCTGGGAAACAACATAGGGCTCCTTTTCTTGCTGCAAAAAAAACGAGCCTCTAGTCCCTTAGAATTGGTTCACACCGATCTTTGCAGACCTATACCTTGCAGTCGTCAGAATACCCGGTATTTTCTTCTCTTTTTGAATGATTATACAAAAAAAATGTGGGTCTATTGTTTGGCTCACAAGCATGGATCATTGGAGAAATTCAAGGAGTCTAGAGCTCTTGCAGAAAGGTCATCTGGTCATTCTCTCAAAGCCTTTCGCTCAAATTGAGGGGGGGAATTCACAAGTAAAGAATTTGGAACTTACTTGCAAAAACATGGAATACAGAGACAGTTGACCACTGCACATACGCCACAACAGAATGGTGTTGCTGAGAGGCGTAATCGTACTATTGTTGAAATGGTGCGATGCATGTTGAAGGATACAGATCTTGCTCCTACATTTTGGGCTTAAGCAGTTCACACAACAGTGTATTTGTTGAATCGAGTACCCACCAAAGTGCTTGATAATATCACACCAGAAGAAGCTTGGACTGCAAAAAATCCCTCTATTTCACATTTCAGAGTGTTTGGAGGTACTGCCTTCATGCACGTCCCCAAGGTTCGGAGAACAAAATTGGATGCTAAGTCTGTAAAGTGCATCTTTCTTGGATACAATTCAAAATCGAAGGGATATCAGCTTTTGGATACCATTAAAAAGGTGCACATTAGCAGGGATGTAGTCTTTGATGAGGAATTTAGTAGCAACACCTCTTCCTCTCCATCACCTATATGTTCCCAAGCACCATAGTTACTTAAACCTGCTGATAAGGAAGTTGCAAAAGAGAAGGAAGTTGATGAAACTCCAAATGACATTTTGTTTCCATTGGATGATTTTCCCCCTCTCACCACTTCCATCCTCATCTTCTGTGCACAAGAAGATTCCTAAGTGGTATCATGCCACCATCAAGGATGCTAAAGATGATGCAGTTGTTGACAAATCTTTCCGTGGGCCTAAGACTTGCAGTAAGTCTTGTGAAGAGGTAAATATGGCCCTTATGTGTACAGTTATGCAGAGTTCTGAACATAAAACAATGCAGCAAGCTCTTGAGTCACCACCTTGGAAAGATGCTATGGATGCTAAATATCAGGCACTTCTAAGGAACAATACATGGGAACTTGTTGATCTTCCACCAAGGAAGAAGGCTATTGGCTACAAATGGGTTTTCCGAATCAAATACAAGGCAAACGGTAGCATTGACAAGTATAATGCCTGACTTGTGGCTAAGGGCTATGCACAGAAGGAAGGCATTGATTATGATGAGACTTTTGCCCCTACCGCAAAGATCAAGACTATCCGTATGGTATTGGCTATGGCAACACAATTTGGGTGGAAATTTCACCAAATGGATGTCAAGAGTGCCTTCCTTAATGGAGATCTCATGGAGGAAGTCTATATGACTCAACCCGAGGGATACACTGCACCTTGGAAGCAACACAAAATATGTAGACTCATCAAATCCCGCTATGGTCTTAAACAAGCTCCTCAAGCCTGGTATATCAAGATTGATGAGCATCTCCTTAACCATAGATTCATCAGGAATCCGTATGATCCCAATCTCTACCTCAAAGAGCAAGGGCGGGAGATTGTCATTCTGATTGTTTATGTCAACGATCTGGTCATCACAGGGAATTCTCTGCAGATGATTGATGCAACGAAGATGTAATGTCCCCAATTTAGCCCTACACTCTTCTTGAGGTTTTAGCCTATTTCCGGAAACTTGTAGGCTAAGCTGAATCGAAAATTAGGGTTTCCTATTTTATAAGAGGTTACAAATGCATTTTTGAAGGCTTGCATGTAGGAGTTTGGAAGTGTGCTTCTGGGAGTGTTTTGGGTTTTCAGAGAGCTTCAGAATGGTGTAACATGCATCTCCATCTAATAAACTTTCCAGGCACTTACTATTTATAGAAAGTCATGTTGGCTTCCCGGTTTGTGCTCAAAAGACGTTTGGGAACACTTACTATTTATAGTAAGTCATGTTTACTGCTCAATCGATGTTCAAATAATGTTTTGCAAACTTACTATTTATAGCAATTGGCTATTTTTGGTAAGTCTATTTATAGCAATAACATTCTAAGCAACAGTTCAATCATCTATAGTCCACATTTCTATTATGGGCAGTGAGGTTGTTCAGTTTGGCTTTCTGATGGTTTTGAAGTATACTTACTATTTTTAGTAAGTCCTTTTGTGGCAGTGGCATCATCATCAGCTTGGTTCAGCTTGGCTAATGTCAATTTGCTATTTTTAGGAGTAATCAGTTGCAGTTTGAGCATTGCTCTTGGTTACCTCCTTGGACTAAGTTCCATACTTAGTTAGTTTTATGTTTTGAAGTTGTACCCCACGCCTAGGCTTGATAACTTCAAGTTGTTTTAAAAATGGGGCCATGAGATGGATGCCTCATTAATGAATTTTAATATTTCATTAATGTTTTAATATCTCTTCAAAGTGGGACGACTTAGGAAGAATATTAAGAGTTTCAAATATTTTAAAATGCTTTTGAGGTGGCGTCCCTTGGAGGAAATGAACAGTTTCTTGTGGAGAGTTAAAGATTGCTTCATTTACCAATTGAAGCTTATTTATTGATGTCTTGCTCATTGTTTTATCGTCTTGGAAATTTGAAAGTAAAGTTATGCTGTTGGTTTGAAATCTAGAACCTGGCTAAGGGGAAGCTTAACAAATTCAACCCATCCTTCGGCCCTGAAACTATGGCTTCCTAAGTGGTTCATTGTGACTGTACTTCACACTGGAGTGCAGATGGAGCTTCAAATTGATGATATCAAACAGGTTGCCGATGGAAAGCCTATTTTCTGAGTTGTTGATTCACCATGGTTGAAGCTATTTTTTGTTCATAGCTTCGTCACTGATTTTTGTTTCATTTTGGGTATTCGTCCATGTTGTTTCATTGTGAAGGGCGACCCTTTCTACAAGTTTTCAGAATTTTTAGTGAAGTTTCTGATTTTTGGGAGAAGGTCGACCCTTCCTAGAGGTCGTACCTTTCTTCTTGACTGTCTTGGGAATCGTGCCAACTGTTTCTTTCTATTTTGGGCTTGTTTTCTCAATGGAGGTTGGACGCCTAGCTCTTAGTTGTTGACTAGCTATGGTTTGAAAGCTTAGCTGTTGACTAGCTGTGGGAATCGTGCCAACGTCCATTATGGTGAATTCTCACCTTGCTGATCTGATTTTCTGTATTTCATGTTTCTAATCAGATTAGTTAGAAATTGTTATAATGTTGTTCTGAGTTTCTTTCTATATCATTTTTGTTGTTGTTTTAAGAACAGATATGCAGAAAGAAAGCAATCATAAAATGCAACACATAAGACAATGAACACAACAAGATACCCTGGGAAAACCCTCCTCTTGAGGGAGAAAAACCCAGCAAATATATCTCTTATATATTGAAGGAATAAGAGCAGAAATCTGCTTGAACTCAGGCCCAACACAATGCCGAATTTGATACAATGAATAATAGCACCTCTCCTAGATGCAAAGATACGAATGAATATGTTTCTCCTTGAAATCGGTCTGCTGCTACAAAATGATGATCTGCTGCTAGAAGATGATGATCTGCTGATTAAGTATGAACTTCTTCTAGGACTGCGAATTCTGCTCATGAAGAATAGTGCGAACTTGCTTGAGATTCCATGTCTTTACAAGGACAAAGTGACCTTGCATATATACATCACAAGGTGCCGTTTCACTTAGGTCGGCCTCTTTAGTGAACCAAATGAAAGTTAAAATATAAATGAGGTCGGCCCAAACAATAATAGATAATAGGGTCGGCCCTTTCTTCTTTTATGTTTATTGTATGCTATAAGTTAAATAGCCGAATGGCTATACATTTAATTTGTTTTCTCCTTGGAATTTGTGCGATGAAGTGCAGACCATAGCTGCAAAACATCAACACTCCCTCTCAGCTAGGGATGAACTTCCATCTGCACAAGACACATCATATTAGAATGAAAACAAAATAGAATATCACCTCAATGTGATGTTGTCACCTCAACGTGACTTTTACCATGGCTCTCCCAGAGAGTGATACATAAGCACAAAATAAAAAATCATCACGGATTCCCTCACGTGATGCTGTCATGGAGTCACACACATGACATCCACCATAGCTTCTCCCAGAGGGTGGAAACAAGGGCTTTCACCTCAATTCTCTCTCAATAGATAATTGCATTATCAAGGGCTTACACCTCAACTCTCTCTCAGCAGAGAATTGCATTATCAAGGGCTTGCACCTCAACTCTCTCTCAGCGGAGAATTGCATTATCAAGGGCTTACACCTCAACTCTCTCTCAACAGAGAATTGCATTATCAAGGGCTTACACCTCAACTCTCTCTCAGCAGAGAATTGCATTATCAAGGGCTTGCACCTCAACTCTCTCTCAACAGAGAATTGCTTTAAACAAAGGAACACTGATACTGAGACTCCCTCTCGATCCTGGCTTCAGAGATTGCAAGGAAGACTTCTGGAGATGTACTCCCTCTAGCCACCAACTCAGTCCCTCTAGTGTTTACTCCCTCTTGATCATTTCTTTGGTTGACATGACTTCTTCACAAGATGCCTCAAGCTTTTCATCACTAAGTAATCTCTTATCATCTTCTTCTCCCTAAACCTGTCCAGGAAGCATTTTAGATAGAGATTACCAACAGTCCATAATTATCCAAAGAAATATCAAGATTAGAATTGTACAAGTTATGTCATGAATGAAATTTTTCCACAGATCTTATACTAGTGAACACAACACAATTCAAGAGAATCTACTATCTCTCTTAATTACAAGATCCAAGGAATAAATAAATGATATAACTCAGCAACCAAAGAATACTTATCTTTTTTTTTTTTAACTATTCTGATAGGTCCAAATGCTGGACATAGTGTGATACGTTGTACTTGAGCTCATATCAGTCTGTAGCCTTCATAGTTTGAATACAATGATGACCTGAAAGGTACATTGACTTCAAGAGATATCTTCAGTCATCAATGTAGCCCAATGATTGCAAGCTATGACTCCAAGTTTGATCATTTCTCCATTCAGTATGACTTCGATATCCAATCTTTCCAGATGCAGATTGCTTGATGCTCAAGTTGTCTCAATGTTAGAGCATGAACTAATAACTACAAAACAATTTATGAACATTATTCAACCATGTAATACTTATCTCATGGATTTCAAAATCTCTTGAGTAATAGATAATTAATTCATTAATCATGACATGTCTTTCTTTCAATTTCACAGAAGAGCTAATCTCAGCAAAATAAAGGACAAACTTCACAAATTGGCATGATCCTATTTGCAATGAATAAATCTAAAGAATCTTATTACAGTGATCACTATTTACTGGTCACACATACTCCTAAGTAAATAATGTCAGCTTTGCATAACTCAGCAAATTGAATCTAAAAAAAAATTATAGACAGAATAAATACTTATCTCTTTTAGGTTGCAGCCATTCTACAACTCGAGCTCAACCATCAACCATAAGCAGCATGATCTGACGACAGTCGGGCTCTTGTCTACGAGGTCGTAAAGACCATTGGTGCCCATCATGAAGGGTTTGCTTGAAATCAGATAATTATCATGTATAATCAGTATGTGATTTCCTTATTGTACAGAAGTACATGAATTAATAACTACTTTGTCCTCTTATCATGGTTTTGAGACTTTAGCAGAGGTCTGAGATAGTTGCAGTAGTATAGGAACGACTGTAGCAACAAGTAATCGCACCCAGCACTGAGGAGACACATAGAAACCTTCACACCCAGTGGCAACAAGTGAACAACAACACCCAGGAGTGATGAATTAGGCAGTTTGAATTCATATACCCAAGTGCCCTTGCATCCGGTCTCCATGTCTTCACTCTCAGACCTCCTGTAGCAGCCCAGCATGTGACTTCAGTCCCACGTCTAGCTTCTATATTCACCTGTGACCCTCATAGCTGCATAATACTCTTGTGCAGCAATTTACCAGACTTGGTTTGAGTCAAGTAACCCCCCAACAACTGTCACAAGGCTAATGTCCTATCTCCGGCTTTGGGCTTTTTAATGTTGATACACGGTAGCACTAGACTTGAAGTTGAGACTCCTCTTGCCTCCTTCAGAGTTGCTATATAATCACAACTTCGCTATAGTCTGAACTATCTGCGAGCAGGATCATTGGCTGAATTTCTGTAGGTTGACTTTCACAAGTCAATTTCCTTTTAGGCACTGCAACAGTCAGAGCTGTTTTCAGACCCACACTTATCCAAACTGTATGAGAATATTGGCCATTCCTCCGTCTATGATAAAGGTGCTTTATATGCAAGACCTAGAAGATTACTCCTTCTTGATAGAATCCCGAGCCTCCTCATCTTCTTTTTCTTTAGTCAAAGCCCATTCGAAAAACTTCTCCATGGTAAAATTAATAAAGCGGTTAGAAGGAGGCTAACTCAAATTCTTCAATGATCGAAGGCTTTGAGATCGGCCTAACTTCCAGCGCCAAGCTTTCTACACACGCAATGATTCCTATTCCTATATGAAGATATAGAAGGCGACAACAATCACTAGATGCGGAAGAGAGCTCATGCCGACAACAATCATCATAATCCCAACACGCTGATCTCTTCTGAGAGGACTCGACACTTAAAATTGTGTGTTCAGATGAGGTCGCATGATCTTCACCATAGACTGCCTGAAGTTGATTCCTAGTGCTTGTGATGACACCGGCCAGAGATCATATTGTTAATGAAGATCGTATAGCTTCCAGAATGAAGCCGGCCATCTGTAAAGAACTTCGATTGATTTTCTCCCTGAAATCCTTTCATTGTATTGGACGCGTATTTCTTAGTATGCCCGATGGAACTAATCACCAAGATTTCATGGGCCCGATTCTTCTTAAATTCTTCATAAAGCGATTTGTGCTATTGCTGGTAACGACAACTCAATTTATTGTCATCACTTGATCTTTAGTGACTCATATAGACCCGATAATACTCCCACGATATCAAATAGTGATGGTAATATAATTTTTCAGAATACCGACTTCATCACTATAAAGATTATCCAGCGGCACTTCATCGGCAGTGGCTAGCAGTCAAGAATCTCCCGATAAATTCATCATTTTAACATGCCGACTCCCTTAGCAATTTTCAACTTCTCCTGATACTTAACTTGCTTCATTTCTTTGACATATCTGATTAGATCTTTTACAGACCTGCTCTGATACCATGTTGTTGTTTTAAGAACAGATATGCAGAAAGAAAGCAATCATAAAATGCAACACATAAGACAATGAACACAACAAGATACCCTGGGAAAACCCTCCTCTTGAGGGAGAAAAACCCAGCAAATATATCTCTTATATATTGAAGGAATAAGAGCAGAAATCTGCTTGAACTCAGGCCCAACACAATGCCGAATTTGATACAATGAATAATAGCACCTCTCCTAGATGCAAAGATACGAATGAATGTGTTTCTCCTTGAAATCGGTCTGCTGCTACAAAATGATGATCTGCTGCTAGAAGATGATGATCTGCTGATTAAGTATGAACTTCTTCTAGGACTGCGAATTCTGCTCATGAAGAATAGTGCGAACTTGCTTGAGATTCCATGTCTTTACAAGGACAAAGTGACCTTGCATATATACATCACAAGGTGCCGTTTCACTTAGGTCGGCCTCTTTAGTGAACCAAATGAAAGTTAAAATATAAATGAGGTCGGCCCAAACAATAATAGATAATAGGGTCGGCCCTTTCTTCTTTTATGTTTATTGTATGCTATAAGTTAAATAGCCGAATGGCTATACATTTAATTTGTTTTCTCCTTGGAATTTGTGCGATGAAGTGCAGACCATAGCTGCAAAACATCAACAATTTTGGCATTGTAAATGTTAGAGGAAGTGTTACTTTAACCATTGAGTGTTTTTGGAAGCGTATCATTTTCATTTGCAGCTGTATGTTATTTGTTTGTGAGCTAATTAGTAGTACTAACAGCCATTGTCTCATTGCTGCAAATTCTAGTTTATTTTATACTCCCACGATTGAGTGGTTGAGTTTAATAAAGCTTCTTTAATTAATGTTGTATTCCCCCCACAAAATAAGTGGTTGTGAGGATTTGTATACCCCTCACTGTACAAGTGGAAGTGTGGTTACATGGTTGGCTTGCCGCCTTAAAATAATTGTAATAATCACACCCACTGAATAAGTGGAGTATTCCCACCGCTCGTGGATGCTTGCAAAGCAGAAGAAGTGTTCTTTCAATTTGATAATTAGCACTCCACCATATGTTAGCACCTTGCCTTCTAAAGGATCTTGTGTGCACATTCTTGGTGTTGAGTTTAGTTCTCCTTTCAATTGTAATCAAGTCAATTATTGAGTTATTAGATCCTAGGGATCCTCTAACCATATGCCCGCCCCTCTTCCTTAAGTGGTTTTAGGGCGCATTCTTGGTTAGAGTTTATTTCAACATCGTTTTGATTTGGAGCTAATCTTAACGGGTGCATGATTGCATTGTATGTGAACTGAAAAAATCAAGAAAAAATTAAGGGGAACATTTCAGAGGAATGATCTCAAACGATCATTTGACATGACAAATCTCAGGCTCCTACATTATTTTCTTGGACTTGAAGTGTGGCAAAAGAAGAATCAAATATATGTTTCTCAGATGAAGTATGCCAAGACACTGCTTGAGAGGTTCCACGTGGAAGATTGCAAACCTATGTTGACCCCTATGGTGACAAGTTTGCAACTTTCTCGCCACGATCCATCTGCTCAGGTGAATGCTACTCTTTATCGCCAGTTGATTGGGAGTCTCGACTCTCATCTACCTGACCTATACCAGGCCGGATATCAGTTTTGCTATCAGTTATCTTTCTAGGTTTATGCGGGAACCTAAGGTTGTTCATTGGAAGGCAGCAAAGAGGGTTTTGAGATACATCCGTGGTACAGCGGCATATGGCCTCGAATATAAGCAGAATGCAGATTTTTCATTGTATGGATATGTTAATGTGTGATAGCTTCGGTCAGATATGAATGACAGTGATGCAAGTATCATTGTCGCATCACTGTCATTCATAAGTGATCGAAATTATCATACATGTTATGATATTTCTATTAGAATCAATTAATATCGAAATTATGAACATCATATTAAATTCAATCATTCCCGTGATTTTTTCTGCATTCATGTGAAATCGGATTTCTCTTAAAAGTCATCCGCCATCATGTAGAAGGGTGTGTATGTTAATACATACTTAACAAATGGTAAATGACTGTTGAGGAAACCCGCGCACAAAGGGACGCATCCCTTGAAGGCGGGTCTCTCCACTTACAAATAGAAGTTATTTCATTGATATGCAAACATAGAAATCAGATAATGTTCTGCAATCAACACATTCACATTTAATTGAAAATCTAGAAATCGAAGTTAGAAGAAATTTCTGGAAAGTTCATTTTAAACTTATAATTGTATTACTCAAAAATTCGAACTTAGTCTTTGCCCTTAGGTATTAGGATCCCATTTATAGGAAAGATTTGATTACATTTACATGGTATCAGAGCCATGTTGTGCGAATCCAAATCAAATCTAAAATCAGATTGCTCAAAGAAATTCGTATTTTCTAAATCGAATTCACATCACATTCTTCATAATGTCTATTGTGATCAGATTGGAAAAACATCTCACAAGAGCAGATAATCTAGTATCACTTATGAGTGAAACTATTAGGAAACCAGAGGCTGAACCTAAGAAAATTGAGAACCTTGTGTTCTACACAGCCCTTTCTAATCAAGTTTTTGACAACACTCAAAATTGGGTAATTGATAGCGGTTCATCCCGACACATCACAGGGTTCAGAGAACACCTAGACTCCATGACTGAAAAGTTTGATGAAGAAGTAACCATCGGAGATGATTCTGCATACCCTGTAAAAGGGGTTGGAACATGCTCCATCAAATTGAAATCTGGGATTTCTCTACAACTCACTGGAGTCCTATTTGTACCTGGAATTAAGAGAAATCTTATATCCATCTCTGCCCTTGAAGACAATGGCTACAGAGTTACATTTATGGATGGTAAAGTTCTAGTGTGGCCTAAAAACTCAACTATCAAGAAAGCACATACCATAGGCTTAAGACAAGGGTACCTTTACAAACTTTGCACTGAGGTTAATCAAGCCCTTACCCTGGATACTATTGACTCAAATGAAATTTGGCATAGAAGACTAGGTCACCTTCATTTCCATGCACTACCTTCTATGGTAGAACTTGTTACTGGCTTACCCAAGCTAAAACTATCTCATGAGGGAACCTGTAAAGGTTGTGCCCTAGGAAAGAATACTAAAGGATCCTTCCAAAATAGCCTAAGTAAAACCCTTAATGTATTAGAACTGGTTCACTCTGATCTTTGTGGACCCATGTCTGTACCTTCTAAAGCAGGATTTCTATACTATGTCATATTTGTAGATGACTTCTCTAGGAAAACCTGGATCTATTTCCTTAAATGCAAAGAGTCAATAGAAATCCTCAAAAGGTTCGAAGAGTTTAAAGCCCTCACTGAAAACTTCTCTGGAAAGAAAATAAAAACCCTAAGGACAGACAATGGGAAAGAAAATACCTCTGAGATTTTTAAAGAATTTTGCATGAGTGCAGGAATTAAGAGGGAGTTCACTATTACCTACAACCCTCAACAAAATGGGGTTGCTGAAAGGAAAAACAGAACCATTGTAGAAGCTGCCAAGGCAATGTTACTGGAACAAAACATTGAAACATCTTTATGGGCAGAAGCCTCTAGGACTGCTGTCTATATCCAAAATAGATGTCCTCATTCTCATCTTGATAACAGAACTCCTGAAGAAGCCTTTATCGGCTTAAAACCTGACATTAGCCATCTTAGGATTTTTGGCTGCCCTGTCTATATTCATGTACCCAAAGAGAAGAGATCCAAACTAGAACCTTCTGGAAAGAAGGGAGTATTTGTGGGTTATAGTGAAACCTCCAAAGCTTACAGAATATTCATACCCGGGCAGAAACAAATTGAGTTGAGCAGAGATGTCATCTTCGAAGAAGACATTGCATTCAAGAGGGCAAGAAGTACAAGTGAAATAGAAACCTATTTCCCTAGGATACCTGAAATGGAACCTGCTCCTGAGATTCAGAGGGAGCATCCTGAGGAAATGCCACTTGAACCTCCTACCACTTCAAATGAGGATACAAATGACATTGGCAGAAAGAGACCACTCTGGGCCAGGAAAATGATCAAAGAAGCAGAGGATCTTGCAGCACCTAAAGGAACGTTCAGGGAGAGTAAAAGACCCAAACAATTCTCTAGCTATGTTGCTTTGATGAACAACATCATAAACTCTGAACCTACCAGTGTTACAGGAGCCTTCAGACATCAAGCTTGGAAGGATGCAATGATAGAGGAGTACCAGTCCATACTAAAGAATGATGTATGGGACATAGTGCCTAGACCAAAAGAGAAATCTGTTGTTTCTTCTAAATGGCTCTTCAAAATCAAGCATGCTGCCGATGGCAGCAGCATAGAAAAACATAAAGCACGTTTCGTGGCTAGGGGTTTTTCTCAAAAGGAAGGCATTGATTACGAAGAAACATTTGCACCTGTTGCCCGCTATACATCAGTAAGATCAGTGTTAGCCATTGCAGCAGCTAAAGGTTGGAAGGTCCACCAAATGGATGTGAAAACTGTCTTCCTGAATGGAACCATTGAAGAGGAAGTCTACCTGGAACAACCTGAAGGATTTGTGATACATAAATCTAACTCACATGTGTGCAGGCTCAAGAAAGCTCTCTATGGACTTAAACAGGCTCCCAGGGTCTGGTATGAAAGAATTGACAGCTATCTCTTGGGATTAGGATTTTCCAAGAATGATGCTGACTCCAATCTATACTTCAAGGTAATCAAAGGTGATATGCTTATAATTATTTTATATGTTGATGACCTACTAATAACAGGGGAAGATCACCTCATTACTCAAGGAAAACAAGATCTAATCTCTAAAATTTGACATGAAAGACTTGGGTATTCTTCACTACTTCCTCGGTTTGGAAGTATGGCAGAAATCAGAAGGTATCATACTAGATCAAGGGAAGTATACTATTGGCATTCTGAAAAGATTTGGAATGTTGGACTCTAGACCAATGTCCACACCCATGGAAACCAACCTTCACAAATTGAAAGAAGCGGCAGCAGAATCCAAATATGCAGATCCGACCCTTTACAGACAGATGATTGGATCCTTGATGTATCTGGTTAACACCAGACCTGATATTTGCTATGCTGTAAATGCCCTCAGTCAGTTCATGTGTGAACCCAAGGAAATTCACTTGATAGTTGTAAAACATATCTTTAGATATCTTCAAGGCACCATTGGATATGGGCTTCATTACAAGAATGATCCATTAGATCTACATGGGTACTTAGATTCAGATTGGGCTGGGAGTGTAACTGATCGAAAAAGTACATTAGGATGCCATTTTAGTTTGGGATCAGCTGTGATCTCCTGGATTTGTAGAAAACAATCATCAGTTGCACAGAGCTCAACGAAAGCTGAATATATTGCAGCCTCAATGGGTGCAAGAGAAGCAGTGTGGCTTCGTAAATTGATTGTGGGACTCTTTGGTGAGCCCTTCAATCCTACGATTATTCATTGTGATAATCAGAGTTGTATAAAGCTCTCTATGAATCCTATCTTTCATGACAGATCTAAACACATTGAGATCCCCTATCATTATGTGAGAGATATGGTGGAAAGGAAAGTGATTCAGTTGGAGTATATTAGTACAAATGATCAAACTGCAGACATTCTCACCAAGCCTCTCTCCCGGATCAAGGTAGAGCACTTCAGGAAGAAACTTGGTATGGTTGAAATGTAATTTGTTATTTATGTTTGAAATACAAATTGTTTATAAATTGTACTAATATATAAAGATGTTTAATGTGTAAACTCTTGTGTCATGTGTGTGACTCCATGACTTTATGGGCCTACCCCTCCTGTGTACATTATCGAAAGGTGACGATCTTTCTGATAATGAACACTTGTATTTGACATTGTAAAGTGACGACTCTACAATGATAAAACTATCATAATAGATATCATATGGCTTGATATCTATAGACATGTCATGATAGTATCTCTTAGACACCTTGATGGATATCATGAGACTTGATATTTGAAGGTCATTGTGACCCATAAGAGATGATCATGGTGGATGAGTATATCCGTGGATATGCCATGATCTATGGTAGACATCATGTGACTTGATGTCAGTGCACATACCATAATGAAGATATGTATGAAGAATGTCATATGACTTGACACTTTCAAAAGCATGTCATATCTTTTGATATCACAAGTTAGGTGATATCACTTTTGGAAGTTATGCTTCCTAGTTAAAGAGGGAGTGGAGAAATGTTAAAATGTGTTATGAAGAATGTCATGTGACTTGACAACTTTGAGAAAACATATCATATCACATGTGAAGGTAATATCTTGACTTATTTGATTTGAAATATCTTCCCTAGCTAAGAGGGAGTGTTAATGTGTGATAGCTTCGGTCAGATATGAATGACAGTGATGCAAGTATCATTGTCATTCATAAGTGATCGAAATTATCATACATGTTATGATATTTCTATAAGAATCAATTAAAATCGAAATTATGAACAGCCATATTAAATTCAATCATTCCCGTGATTTTTTCTGCATTCATGTGAAATTGGAATTCTCTTAAAAGTCATCCGCCATCATGTAGAAGGGTGTATATGTTAATACATACTTAACAAATGGTAAATGACTATTGAGGAAGCCCTCGCACAAAGGGACACGTCCCTTGAAGGCGAGTCTCTCCACTTACAAATAGAAGTTACTTCATTGATATGCAAACATAGAAATCAGATAATGTTCTGCAATCAACACATTCACATTTAATCTAAAATCTGGAAATCGAAGTTAGAAGAAATTTCTGGAAAGTTCATTTTAAACTTATAATTGTATTACTCAGAAATTCGAACTTAGTCTTTGCCCTTAGGTATTAGGATCCCATTTATAGGAAAGATTTGATTACATTTACAAGATACACGGATGTAGACTATGCAGGTTCAATGGATGATAGGAAGTCTACTTCAGGCTTCATTTTCTTTCTAGAATCTGGTTCGATTTCATGGGGGAGCAAACCACTGTTGCTCGCTCTTCCACAGAGGTAGAATATCACGCCACAGGGGGGGCTATCTATGAGGTGATATGGTTATGTCGCATTTTGACAGGTATGGGTGTTCTTGATACAAGTCATACCACTTTGTTTTGCGACAATCAAAGTGTGTTAAAGCTTGTTCGTAATCTAGTCTTTCATGAGCATAACAAGCATATTGAGGTTCAGTGCCATTATATCTGTGAGCATGTTCAGCAACAGAATATACAGCTCCAGTTTTGTTCGACTCAAGAGCAGCGCGAAGACATTTTTACCAAATCACTTGCAGCTGTGAAGTTCGAGGCTTTTCGAACTTTCATGTTTTGGTCTCTTGGGCATATGATGTAATAAGGGGGGGTGTTAGAATAGTTTTTTATTACATCATTTTTATAATACTATGTAACTAGTTATGTAGTTACAATATAGTTGATCGGGTATGCTTGATCAAGTTGGTTATTTACCAATCTTACTTGTATTTATTCATGCCTTTCTGATTAATGAACTCGTTCAATTGCTCTGATTCATTTATTAGAGACGAACTAACCAAAACATACGACTGCAACATACGCCATATTAAAGAACTATTAATTTCAGAAGAACCAAGAATTGGAGGAATTGAGTCGAAGACCCCTAGACGAAGGGAGAATAGAAATGATCCTAAGGGCAACCTGAGTGCAAGGAACGTTGAAGCAGAACGAGTAAAGGACTCTTACGTGGTTGAGAGTGCAAGTGAGGCACCAAAATGTAGAGATCAAAACTATCCAACCAAGTTTGAGGCACAAAGGGTGCATCAGGCAAGAAGGATGGTAACTCCTCCAACAAGTCCCAATGTGGAGAGGCAAAAACTCCGGAAGTTCACAAGGAATGGATTAGAGGATCCTGTATGTCATTGCAAGACATGTGAAACAATATGGATAGCAAGTGGTCAAGAGGATAAATACTATTGGCTAAGAGCATTTCTAGCAACCCTACAAGGCACAGCAATAGACCGGTTTATAGAACTTGAGGCAAACTCCATAGCCTTATAGGATGCATTGAAAAAAGCATTTGAGGCAGAATTTAAACTATTTCAGGACGATAATGAGATCGTAGCAAAAATCTATACCACAAAACATGGAAAACATGAAAACATGAAAGCTTATAATCATAGGCTCAAGGAACTTTTGGCAAAATTAGAAAATCAATTTGTCAATGGATTAAAGAAGAGATGGTTCATTGAAGTACCGATTCCTTCACTCTAAAAGAAAATGAAAGCGGTGACTTCGTCCTCTTATGTCAATGCCTATAATTGGGTTATGGACATAGAAAGTGAAGATAAAACATCCTCTCGAGGGAAGTGGAAAACAGAAGAAGAAGACAATAGCGCAAAAGACAGCAGTGACACTGAATCAAAGACAATCCTAGCCCTATGAAAAGATATGATGAGGATGATGGAAGAACTAAAAGCAGTACAAGAAATTAATAAAGAAAATAAAGAATTATGGTGTATTGAATGCAAAGTTGAAGGCTATACTAAGGTAAATTGTCCTACAAAGTTGGTTTGTGACATCTACCAAGTTATGGGACATTCCATCAAGGAATGCCCATATAACCTTAAGACAAGAAGCACACAAGTGCTCTTCACACAAGGGAAACAATCGACCCCACCAAACACACCACCAAAACCACAAAACAACGGCGCTAATGCATCCCCTAGCGAATATGTTGACTTGTGATTTTCATCTATTCATAATAGTACCATAATAGTACCCTATTTACATCATGTATTGTATATTAAGAATCAATGTGTTGATTTTCAACTATATGTTCCATGGATATGTTTAATGAGTAAATTGAGTGTGTAAAACATAGGGACAAGTCAAGAAAAATTTAAAAGGGTGACTCCATGTTTCAATCCGAACTTTTCTCTTCGTCTAGGTAAGAATTGTGAAAATATAGAAAAGCTAAAATGACACCAATACAACCTTTGTGAGATGGATATAACATGATCTCAAAGGAGATTTCAATTATTTCTGATCGTGTCATGATTTTGAGATCACTTCCACACACCAAAAAATTATGGAATGATGAGTAAATAGTCCTATGCCACAAAGGAGGAAATCATGAAAAATCAAAATCCTTCCCAACATTCAAAGGAATTTATCACTTCAAAGTTGCTATAAGAACCAACACTTGGTTTGCTAAATAATCTGCTACTAAGTTTGCCTTTCTATAAGAATGTTGAATAGAAAGAATTTCAAAGGTGTCCATCAAATTCCAAGCTTTCTATAGAATGTTATTGATATTCTATTTAGGGGAAGACCACTTTTCAATGGAATTAATGACAATCATAGAATCCCCTTCAATAGAAATTTTGATTTAGTTGCAACAAGAAGCGTATGAAGACCACGGATGAAAGTCTAGGCCTTGGTTTCATTATTAACATGTAAAATACTATTAAAGCATAACAAATATATAAACTTTTTGCCAAGTCTTGAGTCTGATTCATTTGGGCTGCCAAGTTTCTGCAGAGTCCAAGTTTTAAAACTATAATATATTTAGAAATAGAAATTCCCCTAAAGTAGGGCTACACCAAAAATTATTTGTTAGCAAATCAATCCAAGATATCTCCCACTATGAGATCTAAAAAGGCTTCCCTACTTTATCTTTACCATTGAATAGAAAAGATCCAAAATCCATTATCCATAATTCATGATGATTTACAATGATAGATTCCCCCTATATATATCGAGTTATTCAATAATAGTTAGAGAAGGCAAAAGGGTTGACATGTTAGTAGGGACAAGATGAACAAAGGGAGGTTAGGCACATTCAAGTGTGGAGGGGTAAACCTCTTACACTAATGGCCAATTGATAACCAAATATAACTTATTTCACAAACACCTATTCAACCCATCCTATCTAAATGAGTCATGTGTAGTACATGCAAACTACTCCACAACCCCATATACAACTTTAGTCAACCTGGCCTAAGTGGAGACTCTACATAAGTATTCTTAGCAAATGGGTATACTGCATGGAATGAACTTATGCCATCACTAGCATTATCCACAATTGAAATGCCATGGGGGCATATAATCTCCCTCGTACCCTACAAGCATGTATTTCCCTATATTAAGGTGCAATGCCTAAAGGGCATCAATCCATTGCCTAATTCGTGAACAAGAAAGCTAACTAAAGATGACCATTGATTGATGACGAAATGTTTGGAGCATTATTCTCCAGTCAAGGAGTATTAGCCAGATCCCACTCGATTGTTGTCAAACAAGCGTTCATAGGAATTTTTATAGACTGGGTCAATAATCATATGTGCCTTTATGCCTTATTGAAAAGGAGACAGGGGATAGATTCTCATCATCAATATATTTAATTACATGGAGGAAAAGAACATTGGAGGAGAAAAGATTATTGTATTGGATTCAAATGTATCTTCATAGGGCATTGGAACTTCAAGATTTGGAAACTTGTATGACCATAAGTTGCATGGTCAAAGTTGAAGTATTACATTACATGTCAATTTTGTGTGTATCAAACAAATTTTCATGCTCGTCACAAAATTATATGTTGTCAACATCATCAATGAAAAGGGTATTTATTATGTTGGTTAATTTATCATTTGTTGTTACAAGTAAGGATTGAGGGAGCAAGGATTTATTTAAATTCTTTTGAAGATTATCCTAAATTATCATGTTTGTGACGTTTGTTGTTCCAAATATAATCCCTGGGCATGTGTATATGATATTTGATATGTAAGTGTATAGGAGTGAATTTGCACCCCTTACACAAATTCCCCCTTTACACATCCTCACCTTAGAAAACCAAATCTGAAGGAGAAATTCCACATAAGCCCGTTGCCTTCGTTCCACTTGGCGTCTGTTTTGTGTGTCAGAAGAGGAATAACTGTCGGGGACGCCCACACGGCGTGCTTACGTCCCTGGTAGATTCTTGCATCTGAAGCCTGCAGAGGCGTTACACTTCCCATTGGAGGTCGATTTGTAACGCCCTCTTCGACCAACCAACCCGAATATGGCCATTTTCCTTCATCTCTACTTCAAATCCACTCTTTCTTCATTCATTCAGGACTCTAAGCAGCTTCTTCACAATCTCTACACACAGCTCCAAGAATTGAATTCACTCTCAAGCAGCATTTTTGTGCTCCATAGCAGCAACATCAACACTCTATCAACTCCGTAGAACACGTGTGGAACAAACACCATTGCAACAGAGGCTTGAGTCCTCACATTTTCTCCCTCATTGGCTAGTGAGCTCTTGGTGGAGGTGGTAAGCTTTCTACTCCTCTCCTCCACGATTGGTTGAGTACCATAACACTATTTTGTAGTGCTTTAGTGCTCTTTACTCCATTTCTTGCTTTATCATACTTTTTCCCATTATCATTATCTTGGCTGGTCGTGGAGGTGGAAACACCAAAACAAGGGACTGACTGAGGCAAACCCCTATACAGCCCCCCAACAATTTTCCTCTCTTGTGTGCGGATGGAAGTGTTCTTGGAGCTAGCTAGCGAACAAGCATCTTTGTGAGATCATTCTTGCCGTTCTTACTCTTGTTTATTGGCTTTATCATATTTGTGCATACTCTATCTATGTCCTAGTGTTGTTTTGGCCTTTTGAAAGTAACTAACTACGCCATTAGTTTGTTGTCTTGCATCTAACCTTGTCTCTCTAGTCCTCTAGTCGTACGAACACCAGCGCACCTAAGAGACACCAACGCGCCGCACTGTCGGCTCCAGCTTTCATCCTCAGACAGAGAGCTTCCTAAGACACGGTGTTGACCCCGAAAACCGACTCGCCTAGCCCCATTTCAAGTCTCGGGTCTGCAGAATGATCGAAGGACCTTATAGTCCTCATCATTCTCATCTCGTGTTTCCTAACACCCCTTTCAGCTAAGGTAAGATAGGGAAGCCTTCTGCTCTCGACCCTCTGTGACTTAGGGCCTTGATGTGGTTGGTCCCCCTCTCTTACATTTTTGATGAACCTGACGTGAACCAACATCTACTCATTTGTTGGTGTTTGAGCTTTTCCCTTGTACCCTTTGATCGTTGTACCTTTGAGTGTTGTGAAGGTTTATGAGCATCACAACCCAATCCACGACCTCTGGGTACATTGTTAGGAGAAGTATACGACACCTTCTGATGAAGAAGACGAAGGTCACTTCTAGTTTCTCTATAGGTCTTTTCTCTAGTTCTGCAGTTGGCCTTGCTACTTAGGAGCAGGTGTCACGGGGCGTGTCAAGATTCTTCAATGAAACTGACCGCATCCCTACTCCTCCTGCGTCTCCTACATCATCATCCATAGACGAGTGTAAAGCTGTCCATATTCCTTCTAATTATGTTGCTAGTCTTAGCAAAGGGTTGGGTACTTTGGAGAATCACCTGGAGAAAAACCTGAAGCTGGCTAGGGCCACCAAGGTTATCAACGAAATAAAGTATATGGTAGGAAAAGACCGAACAGGTGTAGAACTCCTAGCTAGCCTCATTAGTCTGACCGAAGCATGCACCCCTTCGAACCATGGTAACATGATACGAGGTGGCCCCTTCGAAGAACATGAGAGACAGTTAGGAATGTCGATGCCTCCCACAACTGTGTACATGGCTAACATGGTCCCTTCAATCATTATATCCGCTGCTTCTGAAAGTTTTGAAACTATCAAACTAAACAAGACCCCTCTAGGTTTTCATTTCACACCTCCAATAGTGGAGGATTTGGCGGGATGACCGGTGGAGGCTTTGGTGGCGGTGGTAGCTTCAGTGGTGGAAGTGGCACTGGCGGAAATGGTTCTAGTGGAGGTCATGGTGGTGGCTTTGGAAGTGGCGATGGCATTGGCGATGGCCCCGGTGGAAGTCACGGTGATGGTTCTGGGGGTGGCTTCGATGGCGGTTCCATTGGTCCTATATCTTCTAACAACCCGATTCTGAACACTCTTCTTCAAAATATGGGGAAGATGCAAAACCAGCTGGCGAATCTCTCCCAAGCTTTTGCCCAGCCTATCTTCTAGCCCTTCCTCCGACATAGCCCATTGTCGGTGGCGATTCTAAACACTCCTTTCCCGCAAGGGATGGAGATTCCTAAATTCAAGAAGTACGGCAGCAAAGGGGACACGCAAACACGTGTCTGCCTTTAATGCCTTATGTACAGACTTCTTCCATCATGATGCGTTGATGGCAAAACTATTCCCCAGATCTCTCAAGGATACAGCACTCGAATGGTATTGTTCCTTGCCTGACAATTCCATCTTTACGTTTGATCATCTTGTGAACCAGTTTCTACGACAGTTCCAAGCCAACATCAGACCTAAGATGACCTTCTCTGACCTTGTCTGGTGTAAGCAAGGAGATAATGAGAAGATTACCAATTTTATAGCACGATATCAAGCACTCTTTTCACAAATCTCATACCCGTTACTTGATTCCGATTTGTAGAAGGTATTCATAGGGAACTTATAGAGGCCTTGGCAAGAGAAGTTTGCCCTTATGAAATACCCTTCTTTCGCGCATTTGTGTGCAGCTCTAGGAGAATATCAACAGACGATGGTTCAGTTTGAGGGACCTTCCTCCCGCTTCCGTCTTGAAGGGAAGTCCATTGTGTCGATCTCTAGAAAAGGAAAATTTGTTGCAAATGTAGTAGTCATTGTGGATGACAACGGCCTCAAACGCAACCGAAAGTTCACAAAGTTATCAAAATCTTATTCCTCCATCCTGTAAAAGTTGTTGAAGGATAAGATCGTAACCTTGCCAAACCCTAAACCCGTTAAGGAACCTTACCCTAGCTGGTATGAAGCGAATACCTATTGTCAATACCATCAAGTTAACAGACATGATATCGAACGTTGCATACGCCTGCATCAAGAGATACAGGATTGCATCGAGGACGATACTATTCGTCTCGATGGAAGCAAACAAAATACGAACAAATCAGTGGCAAAAGCTAATAGTGAATTGCAGATATACACGGACCCGTTTCCGTCACATTCTGCTAACATGATTATTGATCCCTCTGATTTTATTACTCAGTTTGAAGCATATGTTAACATGGTTACTGTTACTCCTCCTCGTCCTACGACCAGTTCATCGGATGTAACATTTACTTCGCAGGATTTACCAGTGAACAAACCTTCTCCGCTTTACATTTCCACTCGCCTCAATGGCAACATTGTGACAGGAATTTTAGTCGACCCCGCAAGTAGAGTGAATGTCATTACGGAAGAGACTTTATTGTTGAACTCCTTGCAAAGGGAGGAATATGAAAAAACAAAGTCCATCATCCGTATGCATGATGGCCTTGCTCTAGAACCATATGGATCAATAATTTGTCCATCCTGGTTGGTTCTAGGAACGTAGACACGGTTTTTGATGTTCTTCCTGAGTCAGATCTATTCAGGGTGAAGCTAGGTATACCTTGGCTAGCTTTTGTGAATGGGATCGCCTCTGTTATCCACACATGTTTAAAGTTCTCCCACGAAGATGTTGTGCACGTGGTACATGATATTGGCTATCAGCCCTTGGTATCTCGTGGGGGATATTCATTGGATCACTTTTGGCCCACCCCAATTGGTCTACTTCCTCCGAGAACGGACCTACTTTATAAGAACTACATAAAGTATAAAACTGGGGGCAAGGGATAGCTGAAATTGACCCTTCCCATAGAACAGCAGCCAGCTGCCTCCTCTTCCCAAAAGGGAAAGGAGAAACTCTCCCCTTCTCGGACTGCCTCGTCCGCCCCCCTTTCTTGGGAGGAGTATTGGATGAGTAAGCCTGGTCTTTATTCACTGAATTTGATGGTCTTGCTTCGTGAAGACCCAAGATCAAGATATCGGATCTTCCTACTAAACCACTTGGACCTTGGTACTACTTGTACAACAGGTAGAAAGCCCCCCGTGGGGAATCCTCTATGTCTCAGCCTACGTGACATCCTACCGCTTCTGCTCCTAAGGCAGTAAACGGGAAAAGGCCCACCACCGAGGCATTAGAGTCGACTCCTCCCGCTGTCTCTGAACCGATTCCTCCTACTCCCATTCAAGAGTTTGTCCCTCCGCTAGAAACAGTTGTGGAGGACACTCCCATGGCTGAGCAGGAGCCTTCTGCTCCCTCGCAACCTTCGGTCTTGTTGTGACCTATTTCACACATCGCCCCATCGCAAATGGGGACCCCCAAGTTTGGTTCCGCCTTCCGCGCAACGTCTCTAAGAGTCTTGAATTTGGATAAATTTTGAGGGTTAAGTCCGGCTAAGTTGAGATTTTGAACCCGTTTGTGTGCCTTAACGTCATAGAAGTGCTTAGAACACCCGGTAGACGAAGATCGCCATTGCTTTCGGTCGTTTCTGACACTTCCTATTTTTTAGGGATTCTGCTTTTTTGCTTTTTGCTTTTTTGATTTTTGGCATTTTTAGGCCATTCTGGAGTTCCTATTTTTTAGGGATGCTTTTTTGCTTTTTCTATTTTTGGAAAGTTTCTATTTTGGGAAAAAGTTTCTATTTTTGGATCCCACAGAGCAGAAAATCAACACACCTCCAGAAATCAAGAAAATCAAGGTAAAGTGAAAAAGTTTGAAAAATGGCAAAAAAAAAAAATTTTGAAAAAATGCTTAAGTCTGAGAATGGCGCCCTCAAGGAAGGGAATGGCATGAGAAGTTCAAAGTCCGCCCTACCTTTGGCATGCCAAAAGGTAGGCACTGGCAAGAGATAGGCCAAGTCCGCCATAGGCAAGGTGGTCTCCAAGTCCGCCATAGGCAAGCTAGGCCTAAAGTCTGCCCAAGACATGAAAGTTGCCAAGTCCGCCCAAGATGTTTGGAAGGGGCGCATGGCACAAAGAAGCTGAAGTCCGCCCATAAGCATGAAGGTTGCCAAGTCCGCCCTTGGCACAAGGAAGATCAAAGTCCGCCCAGCCTAAGGAGAATGGCATGAAACTCATGAAGTCTGCCCAACCTAAAGGAAAATGGCATGAGGCACATGAAGTCCGCCCCAAGAACTGTGGAGAAGGTAAAACATGAAGGGGTGCGCTCCAAGGTGTTTGGAAAGGGGTGAAATTGCAAGGTAATTCGTTGGAAATTGAATTAAATGATTAAAACAAGTGGAATTTGCCGTTGGACAAGGCACAAATAAAATTCACCATGGCAAGGAAAGTCTAAGACCAATGGATAATAAAAATACGCCATAGGCAAGAGATTATAAGAGATTCGTCCAAACTTTGGAAGGAAAATTATTCTAAGGCATGAAAAACGGAGAATTATCTAGAAGAAGAAGAGGTTTTGGCCGGCATAAAAACCACGCCTCGGCACAACGGAATGAAATTCTTTGGCACAAAATGAAGAGTGTTTGGCAGAGCAAGCATGAAGTCCGCCCCTCTCAGCTTGGAAAATTCCTAAGGCACTAGTAAAAAAATGGCAAAGTGGCAGAGATCTCCAAGTTCGCCCAACCCAGAAGATGAATCGTTTGGCTAAATAAAAATGTCCAAAGAGGTCAGAACTCCGCCTAGAAAGTTGAAATTTGGTAGATGAGCTATTGAGCATATTTTGGCTAGGCAAACAATTTGAAAAGAGATATTTTTGCCTCTGACGAACGAACTTAGCCATGTATCAAGGTTAAACGGGTTGGAATTTAATATTTTAATATTTTTAATTATTTCCCTGACACTTGGGGAATTTTAATTAAAAATTCAAAATCCGGAGATTATTTGGAAGATTAAACTAGTCTACCTTAGATAAATTTAAACTTTGCCGTGTTCGGAAGATTTAAAATACTTTGGAAAATTAAATTTAAACAATTAATTTAATATCTTTTCCAAACTTAGACAATTTTCTTTGAGAAAATTTGAAAATCTCAAGCAGAGATGAAAATTAGAAACTTGCCTCGATAACTGAAAGTGAAATTAGAAATTTGCCAATCTGAGAAGAAAACGTTTCTAAAAATTGGAAGAAAATCAAAGGAAAGAAAACAATGCCTTGAAGAAAATTGCACTTCTCAGCCATAAAATGAGTTTCAGCAACTCATTTCTTCACAATTCCGGCTGTGAAGTAGCTATCTCTCTCGAATCTTCAGGAAATCATTCGCGAAGGAGAAATTTGTGAGAATAACATCGTTGTGAGAATCGAGATAGCATTTTCTTATTGACAGGCGTGATTTTTGAGAGAAGTAATTTATCTGAAGTCGTACTTCCAGCATATTGGCGCACTTCTTCTGGCAGATTTTCTGAATTTTTAAATTCATTTGCAGCCACAACACGATCTTCGAGGTTTGGAAGTTAGTTTACAATGTATTTGCACTGTGTTTCTATTTTCTACTTCATTTCCGGCACGAATTTCATTCATGATAGGCGAATTTAATTACTTTCAGCCTGCTTTTTGATAGGAAAATTTTAATTTAATAAGGCTGAAAGTGCGATTTGTCCAAGCTACACCCCGAAACTCGTTAAATTTAAATAATCTTGTATTAATGTTAAGTATTTTGTGCTTGCAGGCTGCCGATCGATCAAGGAGAAATATCCAGGCAGGCACAGATGAAGTTTGCAAGTAAAGGATCGCAGCCAGAGACCAGAATAAAGTCTAAATGGAAAAATGTCTCAGACATAGATCTTGGCCACATCGATCTCGTGGAATTTAAAAAGAGGATATATGGACACAACGGACCCTTACCGACGCCTGCCGCTAGAAGGATGGTGAGAAACGGCATATTTCAAGCTGCCGGATTCCCGCCTGCGCTTTGCTGTGCTGAACTGATGGTGGAGTGTGCACTTCACTATGATGCTGAGTCAAGGCGGATTGTGGCGCCTGATGGGAGAGTATTGGCGCATCTGACGGAGTTGGCCATTCAGGAAGCCTTCGGCATTCCGGCATATCCTAAAACCGTCTACAAGACTAAGGAAGATGCTCAGAAGTTATATGATGAAAGCCCTGGTCTTTGTGCTGCCAACCTTAACAAATCTTGGCTGGACAAGCCTAGGCCGTCTGTTAAGAAGATGCCCAAGAAGTTGCTGCGCACGGACTTCAAGGAAGACTATGGAGATATTATTATCTTGCTGAACAGAGTGGCAGGCAATCCCTCAGGAGCACCCTTTGAGCCATGGATGTATTACTTCATTGAGGACCTCACAGAAGGTGTCAAGATGTTCAACTGGGCTAGAATGATAAGCAATAATCTTCACCACCAGCTTATCAACCTAGAGAAGACCAAAACGTTTTACATGAGTTCTTACGTCATCTATATGTTGGCTAGAACTTACAGATATGCAGGTTTGATTTGCAAAGGCACAGTTGGCAGTAAGGAGAATGAGCTAAAGCCTTATGACTGTTACCCACAACTTCAGCTGAAGGAGAAGACGCACTTTAGGCGAGCCCACGACGCGTTCTTGATGTACATCACCAGGATACTCCAGGGAGGGACGCATCAGCGGCTGACACATGAGGCCAAAAGCCTAATCGGTAAATACGGGTCTTGGTTTATCCAATATCCAAGATTTACGTATATCAGAATTCAAGGATTCACTGGAAGCCCGTACCGTCTGCCCATCTTCCCCACGAATAAGATGGTCCTACTCGAAGTGTTGAGGCAGTTAGAAGAGTTCCAGGGTCTTCAAAGGGTGAAACAGAAGGCGGTCGTTACTTTTCCCTTCTTTATAGGGAACATGTTGGAGTCGTGTCCATCATCACAGGCAGCTGACAGTGCCAGAATCGAGATTCAGCATTACCCTTTTTCCCCATATCCGGCTAGAAATCACTACGACCCCCATCACCACATCAAGACGGTGGATGGAAGGAGATACAAGCATAGGGTCGAACTGGAGGACTTTTGGGCAAATGCTGCGGATGAATTTGAGGTCAGACAGAGGATGTGGTCCAGATTACCCCTCAGTCTGATCAGGGCAACAGAATTTTGTCACGTGCCAAATCAATTGGAGGAGGACAAAAATCAGACGCAACCGTGCTTCGATGAGAATTCGGCTTTGCCCGCCGTCCAGTGGTCAGAAGCAGAGCATGCTGACTTGAACGTCTTGATGAGGCCTGTCATCAAGTTTACTCAGTGGTGGGTTGATCAACGAGTTCAATAATTAAGGCGCCAGAAGATAACCCTGACCTATGACATGCTAAGCGAGGCAGAGTCTTATTCTTCCAATGCGGGAGCATCACAGGACCTCCCAGTGATAGAGGCCACCACGTCTAGGAAAAGAAAAGAAATAGCTGCAGGCAAGGAGCCGGCCCAAAAACAGGCAAAGATGAAACCTTCTCAATCAGCCGCCTCCAGAAATATTGAGGAGATATTGGCTACCGCCGATGCTTCACTGGCAGATATGAAGGATCCTTCTCCGATTCCTGAAGACAACGCGGAGCTTCAGCCAGATGAGGATGCGCCACCTTCTCCCACGGGCACCAAAATATTGGAGTCGGATGACGACAATGTGGGCACCCAAGATGAGGATTTTCAGGAAGGGATGATTTCAGCCCGTAGGGGAATTGTAGACGTTCCTGATAGAGAAGGCGTGCCGGAGGAAGACGGTGTTGAGCAGCTTACGATCCCGGATTGGCTGAAGGAAAGGCTAAAGGTACAAGTGTCGGCAGATGAACCAGAAGAGGATGATACGGCAGACTTTTTAGCTAGACTGTCTCAAACCGTGGCGAAAAAGCCAGCAAAGAAATTCTCCAGCATATAGAGAGACGGGGCCAGCAACAGGACAGTGCAAATCGCCGTGCCTACAGTGGACAAGCCGCAGGAGGATATGGCTCCACAGGATTACGCCATCACGACCATTGACTTGGGTCCAACCACTAAGGGCCAAGAAATGGAAGATTTGGACAATTTTGTGTCCGCCATCAAATCAAGGTTGGCAAAGGAGGTAGCCAAAAGAAAGGAGTGCCAATTAGAGATTGAGCGCTTAAGGGAATATATTCAGCACTTGATCAAGCCACTTGATCAAGATACTACGGCAGCTCCTCTACTTCCGAACTCTTCGCAGGAGGCCATTAAAGAGATAGAAGAAAACGGGCTCACAGTTCAGGAGGCCAAAGAATGGATAGCAGCCAAGGGGATTGAAGCTGAGGCATTCTTGGAAAGATTAACTTTGGTTTATGGTCAGGCCATTGCCTTACTTTCTAGGTTGGCTGCTTTGGCAGAAGTATGGGATAACCTTCCGGATGTGCAAGATAGGATAATCCCTTGCCTTAGGATTCTGAAAGGAGTTCCTAAGCAAGAATTGATAGAGGGAGGCGTCATCGCAGCGGGAGCAGCCTACGACTTCCACACTTGGTATTGGGCCTTGACGGCACGAGGTGAAGTCCTGGAGAGGGTCAAGGTTGATGGTGTCAGATTGGAGGAACAGGTCAAGGAAGTTCAGGCCAGAATCCTCAACATAATTGCCGATGTCCTGGATAAAGAGGCGCTGCGAGAGAATGACCTGCAGTTGGAAGTTTTGAAGAAAAGTGTCCAGGAAAATATCTTCGACATCACTGGGCCCATCTTGAGGCAGGACTAGGCCAAATTGGCGAACTTCTTGAGCATCAGAGAGTCCTTTGAGAAGACTGAACCAGAGTGGGAGGAGACCTTCGCCAGATGCGCCGAGAGCATGGATGGGCTTGAATTCAGAATCGGCATGCTTCCGCAGGTTACCATGGACGAGGTTGCCTTGATCGTGTCCAGATTCGGCGAATACATGGCAGCTCGAGAGGATCAGGATGTAGTCCCTTGAAAGTAGCTCCAAATGCCAACTCATTGTTGTTCATTGCCAGTTAACTGAAGTCATTTTGGGAAACCCTAATTAGGGTTTCGTTTGTTAAATCTTGACCGTCGGCTCATTTTTAATCTGAGCCATTTATTCAATTTGAGAACTTTATATAAACTCATTGACCCTCATTTGTAATTGGTGAAGTGAGTAATAAAAGATTGTTGCGACAAAACTATTTCCGTTTATAAAAGCTCTTGTGCATGATTTGCTAAGAACAACTTTTATTTTCAAGTAGTATGCAAGGTTTAATATTTCTCCTTCAACACTTAGATTAGAACTAGAATAGCATTTCATTTACATGTTGGTTAGATGAATGATAGATTTGATCGCAGTGGCGGATAAAATTTTGCTCATACTTTTGTCAAGTGGATGATTTGCACTCGACGTGTAAAGTTAGTCTGAGCCATTAAAATCGTGGATGCTTAACTTCTGTTTGTTTTGATTATCAATTCGAACATGAAAACCATTATCACCTTCGTTGAAGATTGCACCCGCTTCGCGTAGTTGTCCGAAGGAGGCGAAACAAAGTGTGGTTACCCATTTTGTCTACTCACTGCTGTCTCTTGAATTCTTAGGCGTAGTTTAGATCTCTGAACCCTTATCCTTTTTGCCTTTTTTTTGGAAAATCTGAAGATACCCACCGAAAGAGCCTTCAAGGATAAAACCGTCTAGGTCTCCAACCTACAAAAAGGAATTTCATGTAAGTCCCCTTGTGATTACCAGCAATCACAACGCCCACTGGCCTTATCCACATGTCAAGACCTGACCGAAGAAACCTTGGAGTTATTGTATTGTCTACTAGATTTTTGCAAGCACTTTTCAAGAGAGGATAAGAGTGCCCTTTGGGCATTTTTATCCTGTGTTCGGTGGCGTACTCAAAACACACACCAACAGGTCTCTAGTTCAAAGAGTCGTAGAAACCGCCTTGCGCGTGAGCACAAACGCCAACGAAAGGCTCTCTTGGCTAAGCAAGCCACCTTACAAAGGAAGGAAGAGGAGATGACTGCCCCTATATTAGGACCTCCTATCGCGTCCTCCTCTCTCCTCCCCTTTGTTTTCGTTCAAACCTGCTTTGTATCCCTGTTGGCCTCCATTGCGAGTGCACATGCGCCTGACCTCAAAAAGGTGCAGGTGTTCATCACTCCTTCGACGAAGCCTCCTTTGTTGACATTCATTTCGAATGTCCCGCCTTTCCTGAAGCCCATAGATATGACTAACACCTCGATCATATCTACTGTGGTTCTTTCCTCTTCTTCCTCTACCCTTCTTGCCTCATCTATGGGGAGCTTGCCTCCCCTGACGAAGCAAAAGATAGAGAATGGTCCTTCCAGCAATGGAGGGCGTAGAAGGAGCCCACCTTCTCCAAAAGGTGGCCCCGCGCTGGCTTGTTTTGTCCTAGTAACGGAACCAATCCCGGCTTCTCCTGATTTCGTCACCGCTCCCGAATCACTCAGTGAACTTAGCGGTGAACCTCAGGCTCGATCTCCACCATCTGTCGAGGTAAAACATGGCACTCCTGTTAAGTGCATGTTTAACTCGATAGATGAAGTTCCGACCTTGTCAAATGATCTTCGCAAAGTCGTTGACCTAAGCTCCACAAGAGCTGAGTGAAGGAGACCTTGCGGGTCCTTCTTCCTTAGCCCTTGTTGTGGGAAGGTCGGAAGCTCCTCCCCTTAATATTCCACCACTGCAGGCTCGTCCTCCTTCCCCCTACGATGATCTGGAGTGGGAAGATGACGACCTTTTGGTCGATCAGTGTTAGGGGGAGGCCTCTTCTTTATCTTTAGATTAGGTGTGTGTATGTGTTGTGATGTGTTTCCCCCATAATCGTGCTATGTGTGATTGGATGACCCTCGTCACCCTTGTTGGTACTTGGATACAGGCGTGGTGTTTGTGTTGTAAACCTTCTTCTATTTGTATCATCATTCTTCCATGTTTGTGATTGACTTTCGGCAAATTGAGGACGATGCAAAACGTTGGGGGCATTTAGGCTTCCTTCCATGTTGACCCAATTTTGTATTTTTACTTTGTCTTCTCGTGCATTGTTCACATGACCTGATATAGTAGGGGGTTGATGACAGTTCATTTATATACTATTATTATACTTATATATATTTATGAGCAATTCTGACCCCGAAATATCAAGCTACCCCTGTGCCCTTTGTTCATGTTCTCTTTCCTCTTTTGCTTTGCCTTTATCTTTCTCCCTTCTTTGTTTGAGTTGTCCCTCTCATGTGTGACAACGCCATCCCTACATCACTTTGATCTTCAGAAAACGCATTTGTTGCCAACGAATCTTTTCTCAAGACTCTTCACACACTTCTTTGCAAGAATTGCATTCTCAACTTGAAACCCTAACGGAACATGTTTTCTTCAAGGGTTCGTAAAGAAAGAACTTGAGAATCTTCCTCCAAAGTGGGAATAGCTTTGATATTCCCCTCGCGTGGGGGCATATTCTTCCTTTCGAATTCCTTGATGAAGTGAACATCTTTCAGAAGGATTCCTTGATGATGAATTGATTCGAGAAAGAAGACGCCAGCTTTCGAACAGTGCATCCCTTGAGTGGACCCCTTGTTGTCTTGATGGGTTCCTGAGGGACCCCCTTTGAAAATTTTTATCTCAAATGAATTCTATGACATCTAGCTTGGGGGTAGCCTGACTAGACCTATTTCATATCTTTGCGACTAGCTTGGGGGTAGCCTGACAAGACCTTGCTTTTCAAATAGTGCGTCCCTTGAGTGGACCCCTCCTCCTTTTGAAGGGTTCCCGAGGGACCCCTTTGAAAGTCTTCCAACTTGTTGATGGTCTGCGTGACTATCCGCTTACTTGCTTGCATGGCTACTTCCTGACATGTTCTATCTGCAAGTAAACATGTCACTTCACGAGTGCACCTGTGAAGCCGCCTTTTGACTTTGCGGAGTCCGCTTTCCTAGGTCTCCTTCATGCGAGAGATCTTGGGATGCTCCTTCCTTGCAGGTCTGCAGGCCTGTGAGGCGCTTACTTCTTGGGGCTTCCTTCATGCGAGAGATCTTGGGGGTCGCCTCCTTGCAGGTCCACAGGCTTGTAAGACGCTTTCTTTCTTCATCTTCATAGTTCTACGAAGCTATGAAGTCCTTTGCTTGTCTTCCACTCTCAGGTTTGCCAGATCGCGATCTACTTCTTCGACAGTTCAGGTATACATTTCTAAACTCTACTACTTCTCCGATCTACTTTACCGAAGCACTCATCAGTATTCGTGCTCGCTAAAGTGGGGGCAAAATGTATAGGAGTGAATTTGCACCCCTTATGCAAATTCCCCCTTTACACATCCTCACCTTAGAAAACCAAATCCTAAGGCGAAATTCCACATAAGCCCGCTACCTTCGTTCCACTTGGCATCTGTTTTGTGTGTCGGCAAAGGAATAACTGTCGGAGACGCCCGTGTGGCGTGCAGACATCCGCGCAACGCACTTACATCCCTGGCAGATTCTCGCATCTGAAGCCTACAGAGGCATTACACTTCCCATTGGAGGTCGATTTGTAATGCCCTCTTCGACCAACCAACCCGAATATGGCCATTTTCCTTCATCTCTACTTCAAATCAACTCTTTCTTCATTCATTCAGGACTCTAAGCAGCTTCTTCACAATCTCTACACACAGCTCCAAGCATTGAATTCACTCACAAGCAGCATTTTTGTGCTCCATTGCAGCAACATCAACACTCTGTCAACTCCATAGAGCACGTGTGGAACAAACACCATTGCAACAAAGGCTTGAGTCCTCTCATTTTCTCCCCCATTGGCTAGTGAGCTCTTGGTGTAGGTGGTAAGCTTTCTACTCCTCTCCTCTCGATTTGGTTGAGTAGCATAACACTTTTTTGTAGTGCTTTAGTGCTCTTTACTCCATTTCTTGCTTTATCATACTTTTCTCCATTATCATTATCTTGGTTGTTCATGGAGGTGGAAACACCAAAACGGGGTCTGACTAAGGCAGACCCCTATACAGGCCCCCAATTTTCCTCTCTTGTGTGCAGGTGGAAGTGTTCTTGGCGTTAGCTGGCGAACGAGCATCTTTTTGAGATCATTCTTGCCATTCTTACTCTTGTTTATTGGCTTAATCATATTCGTGCATACTTTATCTACGTCCTAGTGTTGGTTTGGCCTTTCGAAAGTAAATAGTTAGGCCATTAGTCCGTTTTCTTATGTCTAACCTTGTCTCTCTAGTCCTTTGGTCGTATGGATGCCAGCGCACCTGAGAGACGCTAGCGCATCATGCTATCGTCCTGGAGCCGCATTTTTGTCCTCGGACAGAGAGCTACCTGAGACACAGTGTTGACCCCAAAAACCAACTTGCCTAGCCCCATTTCAAGTCTTGGGTCTACAGAGTGATCAAAGGACCTTATAGTCCTCATCATTCTCATCCCACGTTTCCTAACACCCCTTTCAGCTGAGGTAAGTTAGGGCAGCCTTCTGCTCTCGACCCTCTGTGACCTGGAGCCTTGACATGGTTGGTCCCCCTCTCTTACAATAAGTGGTTTAACTAATGATTTGTATGCATACTTAGCATCATTAGCTACAAAAAATACTTAAGTTGCTCTGCAGTGTGACAATATTTATGAAAAAACAGAATCCTAATGGGATACATAATGGGTTGAATTGGGCTGGATATTGTTATTGATATTTGAACATTCCATTTATTGACAACTCATTGTGTGGTCATCATTCCCATGAATCTTCATAAATTGTAATGTCCCCATTTTAAGCTATATTGATTTGTGAACTATTAGCCAATTTCCACGTTTTGTCGAAGGCTAATTCTTGTGCAAGGGAGAACTCCAAACTTCTTGGAGTTCTCAAGGTTGGTTAGCAGTGACTTTGGTTCTTGGCAATGAGCTCAGTTGGCCTTGGTGAGCCTTGTGACGCTTTCAAAGTTGATTTCCAACCTTTTGGAAGCTCTCCAAACTTCTTGGAGGAGCAGGCTATTTTTAGTAAGTCACCCAGTTGCTTTGGTTCATCATCCTATGACTCCAGTATTACTATGGTATGATCAGAATTGCATAATTGTGTCATTTGGATACTTTCCACAACTTGGGTAAGCTATTGAGTTATTACTTAAGTTGTCTAAAGTTAGAAATATTAAAAGGACAACTTAGCGTAACAGCTTGTTGAAAAGGTATTAAGATTTGTTTTAAGTTGGACGCCTAGACTTGAGAGACTTTGCACATGAAAAATAATATTAATTCTCCTAAAAGGTCTTTGTGAGGAAAAAAAAGAAATTATATTTTAAAATTTGGTTATTTCCCTCCAAAAAAGTTATAAAAGGAGGTTGAGGGCTTGTGAATGCTATTGTTATGTTGTTGGAATGAACCTGAGCTCTTCCAAAGCTTCTTGAGGACGAAAACCTCTTGGAATTGTTGGTTTCGGAGATGGAGACCCCCCTAAACTAGCTAGTGTGGTTTCATACAAAGATCACCATTGCGCTGCAGATTGAAACTTCAGTTTTGGATTGCAAATATGGAAGTTTTTTATGTGTTTTGATCCTTCTTTATCTTGTTGATGCTATGAAGAGTTTTTTAGAAGATTTGATTGTGTTTTGAAGGACGACTGCAGGAGTTTGTAGTTGTTGGAGCCATACCAATTTTGGATTCTGAGACTAAGGGAGCGCCCAAACTCGGCGAGTCCCGAGCCGAGACACCTGTCGGGTCCTGGGAGCCCGGACGCGGACGCGGCCGAGTCCTTCCGAGTCCTGGCCGGACTCACCGAACTCGCCGCTTCCCAGAGAGTCCCGAGCCCTGGACGCGGCCGGCGATAGCAAAAAGAAAAGTGAACAAAAAATCATAAAATTTGATGTTTTAATTTTATTTTTTTTGTGTTATATTATCTCCCCAACCCTAAAAGCAACCTCATTTCATTCATTTGGCAAAATAGGAGGAGAAGAGAGAGTTGTGAGGAAAAATAAGAGGAGAAGAGAGGGCAACCAGCAAGCTGTTGAAGACAAATACAGGGCCACATACCATTTGGGAAGCTTCATAACAGCAAGAAGGTGCATTGAGAGCTCATTACCAGTGATTGGGAGGAGTTTGCATTGCATTCCAAGCCAAATATAAGAGGTAAGTTTGATTTTTATTGGTTTTTTTTGTGTTTTTTTAACAAATAATTCATTGTAATTTGAAAAATCATTGTTTTTTTTAGTTTGCATTTTTTTTTTACAAACCCTACTTGCAATATAAATAATTTTATAAACCCTACTTGTTATTGCAGCCACATTCATTTGCAAATCAAAACATATTATTATTTTCACAATGTCTCAAACCCCAGGCAGAAAAGACCCTGCTTGGAAACATGCTGAAATCTTTCCCGGAATGAAAAAAGGGGAAGCAAAATGTAAATACTGCAAAACAATATATCATGGAGGCATAAATCGATTAAAATACCATATTGCACGCATTCCCATCCATGATGCAGCGGGATGCCCTATAGCACCTCCTGAGGCTGTCCGTGAAGTGCAGGTGCAATTAGAAACTTTTGAATTGCAAAAAGAGATGAAAAAAAAAACAGAAGCATGAATTGGTGAGTTTGGGAGTTGGACATGGACTTGGTGCTGTTGGAGATGCTTCTTCCATGCCTCCATACCGTCCTAGTGCTAGTGCTTGTGCTAGTGGTACTGCTTCTGCACCAGCTATCCCTGTGCATACTCCTACTGCTGGTGGCACTAGTACTGCTAGTGGTAGTGGTAGTGGTAGTATTATTGGCCCTAGAGTTCGTAAATCTAGGGTGGACTCATATTTTGTACCACGCACTACTCCTGGTTCCCAACCGTCACTTGAGAGCATGGGTTGGAACAAGGATGTACATGATGCAGCAAAAAAGACAATTGCAGACTTTTGGTACTACTGCACCATTCCCTTCCATGTTGCCAGGTAATTCTTTTTTGTTTAATTGTTTTAAAATTTATTATTTTAGAATCTAGATGTATCTCATTATCGAATTCAAATTTAGTGCAGTTAAAATCTTAAAACTTTTCATTTTACAATACTTATGTAAGTAACTTATTAATTTATTTATGACATGTTTTAGGTCACCTTTTTGGCAAAACATGGTTGATGCCATAACCATATGTGGGCCGGGGTTCAAAGCCCCTTCTGAAGATGAATTAAAGGGCCCACTTTTGAGTCAAAAAGTGGCAGATGTGAAAGCACAATTAGAGGAGCAGCGTGAGCAGTGGAGGAGGATTGGTTGCACCATCATGACTGATGGTTGGACCGATAGGAGAAATAGGACGCTGCTTAATTTTCTAGTGTCCTCCGGAGGTAATTGTACTTCCCTCAATGCATTGAAATTTGAATTTGATTTAGTGATTAATAATTTAATATGGCTGATTTTTGTTTTTTAATTTATTGAATAACTGGTTTTGCTTATTCTTTCAGGTGACACCGTTTTCATTAAGTCCATTGATGCTTCTGCCCAATTCAAAAATGCCACATATCTGTGTGAGGCTATAGAGGAGGTGATAGCTGATGTGGGGGAAGAGAATGTAGTGCAAGTGGTGACAGATAATGCAGCAAACTATGTTGCTGCTGGTAGATTATTGATGGAGAGGCACCCTACTATATTCTGGACTCCATGTGCCGCCCATTGCATTGACCTCATGATGGAGGATCTTGGCAAGCTCCCATGGATCAAAACATGTGTGGATGCAGGTAGAAACATTTGCAAATTTATATACAATCACACATGGGTGCTTAACCTTATGAGGCAATACACGGGGTTGAGGGAGTTGTCTCGTCCTGGCATCACTAGGTTTGCAACTAATTTTATCACGTTGCAATCCTTGATTCGGTCAAAGGCAGCCTTAAGGCGCATGTTTGTTGGTGAGGAGTGGTCTTCCTCATCGTTTTCTACAAGCACTGCAGGGATTGGTGTGGCCAATTGCATTTTTGATGAGCAAGGGTTTTGGACACCAGTGGAGGAGATTGTGAAGGTAAAATTTAATTCTTTATTATGTTTTAATTTTTAATCATATCTTTTATTTGTTTATTTTCATTCACACTTATTTGTGAAACATGTTTGCACTTTGCAGTTTATTGAGCCCTTGCTAGTTCTCCTACGAGTTGCAGATGGGGAGAAGCCCGCACTGGGATACATATATGAGGGCATGGATAGGGCCAAAGAGGCCATTAGATCAGTCTATGGTGGAGTTCAGGATAAGTATCGTCCCATTTGGGAGATCATTGATAGGAGATGGCAAAACCAACTTCATAGGCCCATCCATGCAGCCGCATGTTTCCTAAATCCGGCCTTCCAATTCCGCCGTGATATCCGTGGAGATAGAGAAATTCTTAGTGGGCTCTACTCGACGATAGAGCGGATGTTGCCCGTTGTTACTACACAAATAGTGCAGGAGATAGATGCCTTCAGTAAGGCACGAGGAGACTTCTTTGCACGTCAAATGACCATAGACAGTAGGACAACATTACTACCAGGTAAAAATATATTTAAGGGCATAATTGTCATCTTTTTATATTGTATTTTATTATTAAATGTTGAACTTGAAACTTGAATGAGATTGATTTTGTTTCTTTTTCTCATCTCAGATAGCTGGTGGAGGTTGTTTGGTTCTGATGCACGGAACCTGCAGAATATTGCCATTCGTCTATTGAGCCAGCCATGCAGTTCATCTGGTTGTGAGCGCAATTGGAGTATGTTTGAGCACATACACTCCAAGAAGCGCAATAGATTGACAGTGGAGAGGATGAATGACTTGGTCTATGTTCATTACAACCTTCGGCTCAGATACAGGAAGCTTTTTGACCACGACAACACCCAGATCAATCTAGATGAGGTTGATCCACAGTCTGAGTGGACCACTGAGGCTACAGATGCAGTCTTTAGTGACGAGGACCTTGATTGGGTGGACCAGGCAGAGAGAGAGGCTGAGGTTGTAGCCATGGCTGAGGAGGAGGCTAGAGCACGAGGAGACATAGCTGCTGTTGGTGAGAGTGGCATGGAGACTCAGACAGAGGCAGAGACTATGGCTGCAGCTGCAACATCATCCAGGAGCGTTAGACGCCTTCGTAGGAAGGATGTTGGCTCCACTATGCCATAGAGTCATAGAGTCATAGCTATTGTTTTGATATTTCATATTTGTATGGAACATTTGATGTTATGGATTTCATATTCCATGACTTTTGTATACATTTGACTAGTTTTATAATCTATATATCTAAGTATGCTATTTCCTTCAGCAGCGCAACTACAATTTGTGTACTTTATACTTATGTGATCGTTGTATACTTGTGTATGTGATCAAATTTGCTTTTATTTGTGTTGTATTCAATAAAGGGTGCTTGAAACAAGTTTTAAATCCTTAAAAATCTCTAAATTTCTAGGTTTTTTCAACTTTTTTCATTTTGCCGAGTCTCACTGAAACTGAGTCCCGAAGTCAGAAATGCCTCAGTCAGAAGTTCGAGCCGAACTGGTCTCTGCTACTATGTTCACAACAGTTGAAATCCTTTATATAGAGTCATGAAATGCAACGCATTTCTTTATGGGAATGCATGTAAACTAACAACACACACAGCCAGACTTATTCAAAGGCACTTGGCGGGTTTCCAAGCCCTCACTCAGCACTTTAGGAAGTGATTTGACTTACCTATGAGCCAACAAAATGAGAATTGTTCAACTGATTAGCAAAAATCGCCACTTACAGGGATATGGCGCCACATGGTCAGTGACTCAGAAATCTAGAAAAGGTCAAGCTTAAACACCGAACACCTCATTCATATTCTTGATGCGTCGCCTATCCTTAGGCTGGTTGTAGAATTTGCCCAAGAGAATCGCTCCTCCTAGCTGCAGCATTTCCAGCATCGCCATCTTTCATATTTCACGGGAAAACTCAGTTTTCCCCAAATATTAAAATCTGACTTTATAAGTCAATAGTTATGAATCAAATATTTCTTTTAAAACTTTAGGGAAGTCCTTACTCATTTTCAATTTATTCAGTGATGAAAATAGGAGAAGTTGATTTCATTATACTTAGGAAACATTCGGTTTCCAAATATGTGATGAGAAATGAATAAACAATGATTTCCATTTATAAAATAATATATATATTTATTAATATTATAAATTTATATAATATTAAAGTTATAATAATTATATAAATACATATATATGTTATTACCTCCAATAATATATATATATATATATATATATATTTATGTTAATTATTTTTAACTTTAATATTTATATATTATTATATAATATTAATATGTATATATATCAACAAGCAATAATAATATAATATTAGTAATATCCTATATGTAATAGGTGGTGTATATACATATTCATACATGTACATATGTCCATATATATTTCGATATACACGTATGTGTATATAATATATGTATATATATGTATATATATATATATACCCTACCTAATTACTTGTATTCAAATACGATCCATTGTAATGAACTTAATACCATGAGACAGTTAACAGATAAACATCACTTATAAAAGGTACAAAAGAAGACACGACTCCTAATGCCAATCTATGACCATGGATGACTTATCTAACTCAACTGACTCAGTTACTCACTCTACAGTGAAGTGTGTGTATGCTCAGATAGTTCACATTACCGGTTAGCCGACCAAGCCCCTCTCCCGAGTGATACCTCCCCTCCCCCTGGAGAATGAACCTTTTCCTACAACCACTAGCACATACCTTTAGCAGCATCACATATATAAACATCTTTAAGGTTAGAATAACTATACTTCAATAACCATCTATTCATTTATGCAGTATTTCACCGTGAATAACATCAACTGTGACAACATCAAATGAAACAGCATCAAGTGATATAACATTTATAATGATAACAAGGTACATGCATCATTAATTCATCTCAAGAATTCACATCACATTCACTTTTACCGCATCTAGTAATAGTAAATAGTAACCTCACAATTTGGGATGTAACATGGTGGATTGGATGGCAAACAAGAAACCTACCATGCAAGTGCTAGAAACACCTGAAACACCCGAAGGCGTAATAGTAAAACCTAAAATGCAAGAGCCTAAAGGTGTAGCACTACCTAGAATTCATTGGCATTTAACAAATGCAATCTTTGGGCCACCTGCAAAATGGATTAAGCTACATGGTGTATGGCACTTGAAAGCACCATATTCAAGACCAAGAAGATGATACATCACCTACGAGCTAGATGAAGAACAAAAGGAGAGGAAGATTGTCGAAGAATGGCATAAAAAAGAGCATTCGAAAGACCATAACAAAAAGCCACCTTCATTACCAACCTCTAACAGGCTATGGCATGCAGTACATAATCCAGTGGCAACGCAAACAATTGAGGGGGATAAAGTGAAATAGTACTAGCAAAGAGGAGACACGTACATTGACAGCAGTCAAAATTATAAACCTATGGAAAATCCACCATTATTACAAAAAATATTTGATCTCGAATATGTAGGAACATGTTGTGAATGACTATTATAAAAGGTCATGGTTATTTCGAAAAGAAACATCCAACTTTAGAAATAATATACCTGGGAACAAACTATGAAATGTGAATTACAGAAAACTGGAATTAATTGGTATACTTGAAAATAAAATTAAAAGAAAATATCGAGCAAAGAGGACAGAAAATACAAAGTGGAAATGAAGAAGGAAAAACATAAAAAGCCAAAAATTAAAGTGTGAGAACTGGAAAAAAGAAAAAAATTAAAATGGAAAGTATCCAAGGCGAAATATATTAAAGTCAAGAAATATTTAAAAATTAAAAGGGATATATTATAATTCAATTGACAAATATTAAAAAGAGAAAAATTAAAGTGTTAAAATTGAGGAAATTGCCAAATTATAAAGAACAGACGATGGTAATAATTAACCTCATAAATTCCATATGACCTCTTGGAGAGAAAAAAAAAAAAAAAAAAGAAGTCTTTCATATTCATATCATATGGCCTTCAAGTCATTGTACAAAGGCAAAAGAAATTATACGAAGGCATAAACATATGCCAG
>CM021104.1:53782259-53843068 GCA_007115665.2 Sequoiadendron giganteum
TTTGAATTGCAAAAAGAGATGAAAAAAAAACAGAAGCATGAATTGGTGAGTTTGGGAGTTGGACATGGACTTGGTGCTGTTGGAGATGCTTCTTCCATACCTCCATACCATCCTAGTGCTAGTGCTTGTGCTAGTGGTACTGCTTCTGCACCAGCTATCCCTGTGCATACTCCTACTGCTGGTGGCGCTAGTACTGCTAGTGGTAGTGGTAGTGGTAGTATTATTGGCCCTAGAGTTCGTAAATCTAGGTGGACTCATATTTTGTACCACGCACTACTCCTGGTTCCCAACCGTCACTTGAGAGCATGGGTTGGAACAAGGATGTACATGATGTAGCAAAAAAGACAATTGCAGACTTTTGGTACTATTGCACCATTCCCTTCCATGTAGCCAGGTAATTCTTTTTTGTTTAATTGTTTTAAAATTTATTATTTTAGAATCTAGATGTATCTCATTATCGAATTCAAATTTAGTGCAGTTAAAATTTTAAAACTTTTCATTTTACAATACTTATGTAAGTAACTTATTAATTTATTTATGACATGTTTTAGGTCACCTTTTTGGCAAAACATGGTTGATGCCATAACCATATGTGGGCCGGGGTTCAAAGCCCCTTCCTCAGATGGACTAAAGGGCCCACTTTGAGTCAAAAGTGGCAGATGAAAGCACAATTAGAGAGCAGCTGGAGCAAAGTGGAGGAGGATTGGCTGCACCATCAGCGACCTGATGGTTGAATCGAGAGAAATAGGACGCCGCTTACCTTTTCTAGCATCCTGAGGTAATTGTACTTCCCTCAATGCATTGAAATTTGAATTTGATTTAGTGATTAATAATTTAATATGGCTGATTTATGTTTTTTAATTTATTGAATAATTGGTTTTGCTTATTCTTTCAGGTGACACCGTCTTCATGAAGTCCATTGATGCTTCTGCCCAATTCAAAATGCCACATATCTGTGTGAGGCTATAGAGGAGGTGATAGCTGATGTGGGGGAAGAGAATGTAGTGCAAGTGGTGACAGATAATGCAGCAAACTATGTTGCTGCTGGTAGATTATTGATGGAGAGGCACCCTACTATATTCTGGACTCCATGTGCCGCCCATTGCATTGACCTCATGATGGAGGATCTTGGCAAGCTCCCATGGATCAAAATATGTGTGGATGTAGGTAGAAACATTTGCAAATTTATATACAATCACACATGGGTGCTTAACCTTATGAGGCAATACACGGGGTTGAGGGAGTTGTCTCATCCTGGCATCACTAGGTTTGCAACTAATTTTATCACGTTGCAATCCTTGATTCGGTCAAAGGCAGCCTTAAGGCGCATGTTTGTTGGTGAGGAGTGGTCTTCCTCATCGTTTTCTACAAGCACTGCAGGGATTGGTGTGGCCAATTGCATTTTTGATGAGCAAGGATTTTGGACACTAGTGGAGGAGATTGTGAAGGTAAAATTTAATTCTTTATTATGTTTTAATTTTTAATCATATCTTTTATTTGTTTATTTTCATTCACACTTATTTGTGAAACATGTTTGCACTTTGCAATTTATTGAGCCCTTGCTAGTTCTCCTACAAATTGCAGATGGGGAGAAGCCCGCACTGGGATACATATATGAGGGCATGGATAGGGCCAAAGAGGCCATTAGATCAGTCTATGGTGGAGTTCAGGATAAGTATTGTCCCATTTGGGAGATCATTGATAGGAGATGGAAAAACCAACTTCGTAGGCCCATCCATGCAGCCGCATGTTTCCTAAATCCAGCCCTCCAATTCCGCCGTGATATCCGTGGAGATAGAGAAATTCTTAGTGGGCTCTACTCGACGATAGAGCAGATGTTGCCCGCTGTTACTACACACATAGTGCGGGAGATAGATGCCTTCAGTAAGGCACAAGGAGACTTCTTTGCACGTCAAATGACCAAAGACAGTAGGACAACATTACTACCAGGTAAAAATATATTTAAGGGCATAATTGTCATCTTTTTATATTGTATTTTATTATTAAATGTTGAACTTGGAAACTTGAAATGATTGATTTTGTTTCTTTTTCTCATCTCGAGAATGGGTGGAGGTTGTTTGGTTCCCGATGCACTAACCTCAAGTAATATTGCCATTCTCCGCCTATTGAGCCAGCCATGCAGCTTCATTCTGTTGTGAGCTTAATTGAGTATGTTTGAGCACATACACTCCAAGAAGTAATAGATTGACAGAGGATGAATGACTTGGTCTATGTTCATTACAACCTTCGCCCGTGATACATTGTGAAGCTTTTGACCACTTACTAACACCTCGAATAATCTAGATGAGGTTGATCCATTAGCCCGAGTGGACCACTGAGGCTACAGATGCAATCTTTAGTGACGAGGACCTTGATTGGGTGGACCAGGCAGAGAGAGAGGCTAAGGTTGTAGCCATGGCTGAGGAGGAGGCTACAACACGAGGAGACATAGCTACTGTTGGTGAGAATGGCATGGAAACTCAGACAAAGGCAGAGACTATGGCTGCAGCTGCAACATCATCCAGGAGCGTTAGACGCCTTCATAGGAAGGATGTTGGCTCCACTATGCCATAGAGTCATAGAGTCATAGCTATTGTTTTGATATTTCATATTTGTATGGAACATTTGATTTTATGGATTTCATATTCCATGACTTTTGTATACATTTGACTAGTTTTATAATCTATATATCTAAGTATGCTATTTCCTTCAGCAGGGCAACTACAATTTGTGTACTTTATACTTATGTGATCGTTGTATACTTGTGTATGTGATCAAATTTGCTTTTATTTGTGTTGTATTCAATAAAGGGTGCTTGAAACAAGTTTTAAATCCTTAAAAATCTCTAAATTTCTAGGTTTTTTTCAACTTTTTTTCATTTTGCCGAGTTCTGCTGCCGAGTCAAGTCGAAGTCTCGTACTATGGAGTGCAGACCGTACATGCCTCTGCTGGCTGCTCTTGATGGTATACTTTTTTGAGTTTTGATTTCTTTAATGCTGTTTTGGACACCAATATTCCATCCTTGCAGGCCATACAGCCCAAGAAAAAGAGCATGACAAAGATTGTGAGCCGTACCATATGACAGTATGTGCCTGTAGAAGGTGAGTGGGAATTGGTTAGGTGAGGCGCCTAGGGTTTTGAGCTATATCCACCTTGGATGGAGGCACCTAGGGTCTGCAAATAAGTGTCAATCTTCATCCAAGTGAACTTCATGGGTTTTGATGAGTTTAATGATGTTTTGTACTTGTTGTACTTGCATTTACAATGGCATTGTATGCTGTTGCAAACCTGATTTGATCTGAAATTAGTTATCAGATTGATATGCATCTTTATCAGTATGTTGTGGTGAAGTTTGGGTGTGTTTGGAGTTAACGTTTTCAGTCTATGTTCATTTGAGGTGTTGGAGTGTGAGTTGGTGAGTTTTTTTAGTGTCTTCCTTGCTTCCCAGACCTGTTGCAGCATGTTTTCAATGTTATATCAGACCTGTACCAGCATAATATTCAACATTCATCAAGGTATATTGTTAATGTTTCAAGCTGTGTGGGTTTGTTCATGATTTTGGATTATATTTGGGATGCTACAGCAGTTTTGTTTCACATCAGCACTTATTATCAGCAGCTAATCTTCTTATTTTGGTATTTATGATGCATATGAACTAACCTTGTAATGCTTCGGATGGTGATACCACCGAAAGCTATTATTTCTATGCATTTTATATTGTAAACACTGGATAGCAGTACCACCGTGGGTCTGATTTTGCTTATTGCTAATGTACTTACCCCATTAAACAAGTGGTTATTTTGTGATAAGTTTTCCCACTGCATAAGTGGAAGTGCCCTTTTGATTACCCACTAAATAAGTGGATATTTTGTACTTACACTTCATTGAATAAGCATGAAGTGTATTCTCTTTCTAGTATTTCGTATGCACTCCAATAGGTATTGGTTGGCTTGCCACCTAGTGCTTTACTTTCAACTGCTGCAATTTAATTTAAAATGTAGATCCTTTCGCCATATGCCCTCACCTTGCCCATTGCAGGAACTGGGTGATCAGAAAGTGAAAAGGAAATTGCATTGTATCTCATTTACAGTTGAAATTTTCAAACAAAAAAAAATCCAGGGTGGTTATTACATAAATGTACTTATTTCACTATATGGACGTCTAATCGGGTGAGGGAAAATTCTAATGCATCATCATGAATTGCATTATATAGCACACAAACTGTTAAGGACAAGCCTTCCTAATAGATATTTTACTCTTGTCACCTATTGGCTATTTCCAGTTCAATTAAGCAATGGCATCCTCATGTTTAGTGACCTGAATTGTTGAGATAGGCATAACTCCTGCCCCTAGTATCATACAATGCAGAAGAGGTTTCTGTTCAAGAGATTACACTTCATTTGTCCAAAGGCAGTGGTACCATCACCATGTGGTATAAAACACAGGTGAATCAACTCTGAGAAGTTTGGCTGGCAATATGACATGGTCCCACAGTAAATGTCTTCTATGCACAATTCTCAATATATAGTTTATACTCACATTCCCCTGTTGCTCAACTAGTCCAACAAATGTCTTCTACAGACAATTTTCAATATATGTTTTATACTTACATTCCCCTGTTGCTCTACAAGTCTTGCATGCACACCAACTACATTACATATCCAAATGTTGTGTTCTAGTTTATAGTTGTGCAAGAACTTGTAGGTATTGTAACGATTGTGATTCTCAGCATCCCTTCCAGAAAACAGCAACTTTTACTATCCCGATATTTCTTATTTGGCATTAACTTCAATGGCTTGGAAACACTGCAGCCATATACAAAATTTCAAACTTCACAATGGATCGGGTACTAAAATTTAGCAGTACATCAGGTATAGGACACATACCCATTGGCATTTTGAGCACTGCAACTTGCTCCACGAGCAATTAGCATCTGAATTTTAGAAAAATATTTGTTAATGTTTATTCCCAAATGCATCATATTTAATTTTCAAATTAATCAACCAGCTAAAGCTTAATAGCTATAAATTTTATCAGTATTTGGATGTAAGCAATTTTACCTGGCAACATTGAACATTTCCACCACAAGCAGCATAATGAAGAGGTGTGCTATTTGCACCTGTCAAAATGCAGAATATCAAGATGTTAGAATCTCCAGTCTTATTGAAATGTATTGTCTTTAAATCAATAGTTCAAATTTGTGTCTTATTCTTTTGTACTTCAGTGATAACTACAATTATGTCTGGCATCCTCATAATCTTTACCACAAATTTTTCTTTTATAAGAAATTAGTTAAGTAAAGATGAAAATTGGCTGTCAGGGCTAAGAGATTTGATCTTAAGACCCTAAATCACCTATCAGATCGATTGTTGACCCATCTTGAACAGTCAAAAATGATTCGTTGGCCCCCAAATCAAGTAGTAATTGTACACATTCCGCATGCCCATTAAGTGCTGCCATGTGAAGTGCAGTAATACCTCCATCTGCTGGTTTGTTTACAATCCTAGAGCAAGGACTGAAACAAAACACCATGGAAGTCAAAAATTGTTTTCATGACAGCTATTCAAATTGAGGTCAACAAATTAAATGTTACTTGCCTTGGATCAAAGTCAACTAGTGAACCTTCTTGTAATGCAGCCGCCCTTATGTTATGCCAGAAACTGGGTAGGCTAGGCACAACATCAGCAAAAAGAAGTCTTACGCATCGAGAATGACCATTTACTGCTGCAAAATGAAGAGCTGTTCGGCCATTAAGATAGTCTGCTCTGTTGACCTGCAATGCCAGAAATTAGAAACTTAAATGAAAATATCCCTAAGTATTGGTGACATCTTGTCCCACAATAAAACACAGCAGAGGACACTGAAAACATGATAGAGGATATCTTACATTTGCCTTATACAGGACAAGTGTCTGAACCACTTCCCAGTGACCATATCTACAAGCTTGCATCAAGGCTGTCTGTAGTATTTCAAAAAGATATTAACCAAGCCAAAATAATGTCAAAGTTCAAAATGGCTGTATTATGCATTAAAAATAAACTAGAATAGTGGTATTATAACTAAATTGAAATTTGCCCTCGGATTAAAGTTTAAACCATGCAATTAGCTCTATAGCCAGGAGAAAATTTGTATCAGCACTAAACTTTATTCGCAACGACACATTAAACATGGTCCTCAATCATCGTTTTACCATGATTTTAAGGTCATATTGTGTGCAATTGCCAATAATCCACAGAATTTGACTTTAGCACTTGCGGGAAGTTTCAATCCAATGAGTATGAAACAGAATACAATTACTTCGTATTTAAAACATTATTGACAGATCAAATTAGTGAAAAAGTCCAGGAAAACTCTGTGCAAAATCTTTAATGCCTACCTGACCACAGTAGTTCCTGATATTTACTTCTACTCCAGATTCAAGCAAGAGAGAGACAATCTGCAGGTAACAATTTATTAATGGCTTATTCAAATGTCAGTAACAAATATAGCATTTTGACACTGTCTGCAATAAAGCAGAATGAATTGTAACCTCATTGTGCCCTTGGGCAGCTGAATAATGTAATGGAGAATTGCGAACTCCAAAGGTTGAATACTTTGCAAGACGTGGGTTACACTCCAACAGTGCCTTGGCTTCCTGCAAATCCCCCTCCCTAGCAGCAGAAACCAGACGTTCTCCCGAAGCAGAACATCCAAAGGAATTGCCCATGAAATTTAATATCCGCATTATGATTACCGATGTGTCATGAAATTTCCCCGATTGGATGGCTCCCAAGGCTCCAATCTACAGAAAAGACATACAATATTCAACAATGCTATGGAAGAGAAGAGAATTTAAGTACTTAAATCCTGGGAGACCCTGTAAGATGGATCTATGAGATTGATTGACAATATAATTTACACCAGATTTTTAGAGCTTGAATGCCATTTACATCATTGCTTAAGTAGTTTGGCCTCCATTTTCATCAAATCCGTCTCTGCATCAACATTTGTAATCTATAAGTACTCATTTTGGATTCGAAAACATATGCAATATTGCACCACAAAGAAAAATAAACATTAAACAGTAAATTCTGCAATAAAAAACAAAGAGAAATGAAAATCCTCTCTTTTAATTCATATCTTGCCTGCCATGATCAAACATAATAAAGTGATTTCATCTGTATTATCTCCATATTAAGACTATGTCCCGCGGGCTTTAAAGCAAAAGGCTGAACAACATCTGATGAGCTTTCATGCAAATGGCTGATCAACCAGATTTTTAACATAAAGCATGCTCCCAAACTAATCAATTATTCTATCAAAAAAAAAAAAAATTCTTGGGAACTTCCCATTCTGTAGAATGAAATTTCCAAAAAAAATATCAGAAAAACAAAAACTCGGAAATATTTTAACTTCTAGTTTTTCCAAAGAATCAATCAGAGTGAAAGGGTTCGGCACAAAATCTATTTATTTTTAAAAAAGTAATGCGTCAAACTAAGAGTTTTGCATCTTATCCCACCTTACTCTTTACAAACCGGACAAACAGTGACACAACTATTGTATTTGTACGATCAATTTTCCCCTTAAGTCACTTTAACTCTTATAGAATCTGGCATAATCTTTAATCCTATTATGACCGATTTTCCCCGATCTATGTAAATTCTGTATGTCCTGTAAAGAAAAAGGGGGGAAAAACAATTCCTCATTCATCATAATCTTGCTTGTTCGCCACAATTATCGCCATTTCTTCCTTCTTACCTCTAAAAAATCACGAATTTTATTAATTATCTTTTTATCTGGCTACATTGTTTTTTGCTCATAATCATTACAACCTCGTTACTGCACAATATTTATATATGTACGCTTGTTTTCACTAAATTTTATGGCTGTGCATCTGTTTTCCAAAAAATTGCCATCGATAGCGTTTGATTAAAATTCACAATAGTCTCATTAGCACAAACTCAATCGTTCACGGTGATCTTCTTCAAAATTCCGAGAAAACAGAAATAACAGAAATATTCAACTGAAATTTCACAATTTCGCACCTTTCAATTCCTCGTTTTCAATCAAACTCTCCTCAAATTTTATAAAAAAACTTAAAATTCCCCAAGGCTATAATCTGAAGGCCATTCAGATTTAAATTCGACCTCCGGCACTTATGTTTTGTCATGTAATACACTAGGGTTATAACAGGTGATCCAAAACATCCTATAAAAGCAATTTGCAACTACTTTTTCTGCACATAATTTAATCCTGAACTACTCAACAGCGACTTCCACAGCACTATTTGACCTCCGCATGCTACATAATTTGAAGAATTTTATTTTTAAATTTATTTTAGCTAACTCCATTTTATCTTCATTTCCACTCCAAACTCTAAGAGTCCAATTTCATACTCATTGACCTACCAAAGCTCCATCATTTTAACCTCCCTTTAAGCTTTAAATGCAATCAACAGAATAAAATAATCATGAAGGATTACTGGCTTCATTTATAAATTACTTAAAAAACAAAAAAATACCTGCTCTGCAAAAAATATCTTTAGCAGCGATTGGGATTCGATCCTCGGACCTATCCTTCTCGATTTCTACATCCGAGTAAAGCCGGTAGGGCGCTATTTTGATCAGTTTCATGTGACTGTACGCTGCCGGGATTTGAATGCTTTTGATTAGTCAATTCTGCTTGCCCGTTCACCTTTTTTAAGTACGTTAACCTGTGTATTAAAAGGTTGGATGCTGTTTTCCTACTTAATTATTAATATATAATTTTTATAAAAATTAAAATATGGAGGACACAACGGCCCTCCCGAGGGAATCATATTAAAAAAAATTGAATACATTTCATACGTTTAAATTTCACAAGATCATTCATCCGTCAATTATAGTTTAATTGATTGAGTAATTGATGAAGATGATGATATGTGTGATATTGTTATAAGATTGAATGAAATATTGTGATATTGCTATCACGATTCAACCGTGTAGTGAGTCAAACTCATTGACTACTTAGCACTCGTGATATTTAGGTGATGCTCGGAGAGGTGAAGCACTGGGCCTTCCCGAGAGGTCACCCATCCCAATACTACTCCAGCTCAAGCGCTATGGAAAATACCTCCTACTTATCAATGATGATATATCCTTTAATTTCATCATCTATCAAGATTTAATATTCTAAGATGTAGTATGAGAAATGAAACCAAGATCATATCCTAAGTGACTTGACTTTGATCAACACATTTTATAAAATTAAGATATATAGAATGAACTTGACTTTAATCAACACAACTAATAAAATTAAGATATGTAGTACAAACTAATTATTTTAAGTTTAAGAATTTGGATTGAAAGTCTAGAGCTAATGGGTCATTCTCCTTTTATTATATAATAATACAAATGAGTTTCGAATATGTGTTTTCAATAATTAAATATAAAAAATATAATCTATTAGATTAAAAAGAAAAAAAATAATATATGTTTTATACTATCTATTTTTATATTATAAGATAAAAACAAATAATATATCATAGAAAGTGATCTTTAATAAAATAAAAACAAACAAAACCATAATTTTACTAATTGAGATTTGTTTAACCTTAAACTATCCAAAGTTAAATATACTACACAATATTATTTTAAAATAATTATAAAATAATATATTATAAACAAACCACTCTCACAACAAATATTTACAAGTTTATAATCAATAGTTAAAGTTACTTGTCACTTTTTTATATTTGGTAGTCTACTTAAAAATAAATGTGTTTTCATCTCACTTCATGATGTTTTATTGTAACTTTTAAGTTAGATATATTAATATATTTCAGCACTTTTTATTAGGATTTAATTGTGTAGTGATCTATATTTAATGAGTAGTAGTTCACATCAACATATCTTTCTTGAGCACAAATTATTGATTTAACACTCATTATCTATAGGTGATGCAATAAGGGTAAAGCGTTTTTACCTTATTCATTAACAAGTAGGAGGTTTTGTTTGTAATGTTTCAAATTATGATGTTTATCAAGATTCAATTATGTAATGTTTAAGTCAAGCCCATTGACTCATATTTTAATACTAAGACACAACAACATATCACATGAACTTTTAAAAATTAGCTCAAAATGAGAACTTAGAAATTTAAATGTTGAGATCAATACCAAAACAATCAACTTGAAAAATTGGGAGTATAAAATGCATACTAGTATGAATGTATTAAATGACTTTAATAATGAGAAATATATGCAAGTGTATATAAATAAGGATGGAATATATGAATAAAGTAAAATCAAATATATGAATAAATGTTAAAAAAAAAAAGGACAAAATTAAGAAATTACCATTTAACATAAAATATGTCACTTATCTATATATATTATACTGATAGGCATAACTCTATAAGACAACATGAAAAAACAAAAATCTACATTCTATTTTAATGTGCAATGAATTTTTATTGATTTTTTCACAACATTATGATATTCTATTTTCATTGCTTAACTGCAATGATTTTTGTTTTTCCATCTTGATTACTCCTCCAATAATTTTTTATTTATTTTAAATTTACTAATAAAAAAATAAAAATGTTTTTTTAATAAATTCTTAAAGATATATGCTATTTTATCTGAACTCATTTTATCAAAATAAATCTAAAACCAAAAAACTTATTCTATTAAGTCTAATTGTTAATTTTTTTAAATTCACCATAGACTCTAAATTCCACCGTATAAAGGTGCAAGTGCTAGGTACCTAGTTAATAAAAAAACATTTGCACCAACCATATCGCCCGCCCAAGAAAGGTGTACTCTAACCAATTTCCAAGCTTCCAACGGGTCTTTGGGATTTACGAATATGAGATAATTTACCGCTTAAATCCATCCCATCCACCGCGCTCCCTGCGCTTTTTCCATGTGACCAGGGCGTAAGATTCTTAAAATATTATGATGACGTGGAAAGATTGTACGAGAGAACAATGGAACGCACTTCGTACAGGAAAATGCGTAGAATTCGCAATAAGACGGATTTATTTTGATTTGCATCGGATTCGTAACTTAACAGCGACGTCCACAATGACGTGTAAATAAACGGTCAATTTAACGCTGAGGTGACGATCTTTTGTTTTTCACTTTATGTTTTTGTCTCCTTGTGCCCGTTAGGCTGTTAGGGATAAACAAGTGGTTCGGCGTTTGATTAAAAAATTATTTAGCTTACTAATTTTGTGGGCCTGCAGTTGTTACGTTTGCATCGTAAGATTCTATGCCTCGTTTATAGCTGATTTTATAAATAATTAGGAGTTATGGTTGAAGTTTGCCAGCTTGTTTAGGAGATAATTTTGTAATGGTATTAATTTTTTTATAAGGTAGTTAAATTAAGTTTGTATTAATATGGTGATATTATAAGGCTGTTCAATTAAGTTTAAATATTTTTAATTTTAAAATTATAGATGGTTTTATATCAAAAAATTATATGCAATTTTTTTTTTTTTTTTAAATTTAAAAGTTTGTTATTATAGTTGTAACATAGATTTTCTAGAGAATTCTGCTGTATAGATTAAGATGATCAAATCTAACAAATAATCTAAATAAAAACAACAAAGAACGAGTAAATGAATATAAAACAATCAAAACAAATAACTGAAAAGATCTCATCGAATATGCGTCCACTTTTTCGAATTATCTCGATTGTCCTTCTCCATTTTATTGTATCAGTATTCTTGCCCTCAGATTTTCAATATTGATGCAAGCATAACCATGTTGAATGTCTAAGCAAAATATCGAAGATTAAGTTTCTTCTCAAAAGTATTGATTTCGGGAGGAGGAATAATGATAATGACAGACCATTTTATAGATTTTGAGTTTTCGAACGATCGGCTTAGATTCAAAAGAGAGATCGACGGACGAGATTGATGAATATCATGTGATGTGAATTATGTGTCAGATAGAACGTGAGTTAGAAAAGTCTACAAGATAAATATTAAATTAGAACGATAACTTAATCTTGTGTCAAGACTGTTCGAAAATAGAAAGAACAAGAGTTCCAGATTAAATAAACAATTTAATCTTCAGTTAAAAGTCTTCAAAAATAGAAGAAATAGACTTTGAATGTTAAAAATAAAGTTAGAACTCAAAGAATAAAGAGTTTGAATGCACAATGAATTAATTAATTAATTAAAGATATTTAGCTAATAAACACATTCATCCATATGAGTTAGAACTACTTAACTGACTAGTTGTGACAGAGAGTCATCTCACAGAGACGATTAGATATAAAACCCAAAGATAATTGACAGATTTAAAATAGATTTTGAGTCAAAAGGTGAGTGAATGATTAGTCAACTAAAAGACAGAAGAATGTGACATAAAAAATTAATAATGAATTAAATGTTAATTTAATTCAACATTCGAAATTGAAATGATTAAATTAAATAAATAATGTAATTTGTTTAATTGACTATTGAAAAGGATAAATGAATAATTAAATAATAAATATTTAATTATAGTTGAAATGTGACAAAAGGGGTAATTAAATAATAAGAAGAAGAATTAATTAGCTAGTGACATAATTAAATAAATATGATTTATTTAATTAATCAAGTTGAATAAAGGTCATTATGAATTAATTAAAAAGGGGTATTTAATTAATAGAGGAAAGATATGTTAGAAAGGTAATTAAATAATAAACATTATTTAATCATGACCATGGATAATAGAAAATTATGTCGAAAGTGGTGCTCGCAGGCCTAGACCAATTTTCGGTGTCTACAGTTTGCCCCTCTTTGATACAATGTTGTTTTGGCGTTATGTCAAAGAAAATATGCCCCAATCATGTCCTAGTATGAAACAAGTTAGGGTATGCCCCCTCAGGATAATTGACAATTTTTTGAAAAATTTCAAAAAAATCAGAAAATATTTTTGATAAGTCAATTTGATGGTCAAAAATGCTATGGAGTTGACAGAATTGAATTTGGAAGTGTTATGGACGTGTACGAGTCAATAGAAGTTGGAAGGTTAAGCGGCCAAACAAGGTCAAAAGAAATGCCACCCAAACCTAGGTATAAATAGGAAATAGGTTGAAAACCAATTCATTTGCATCCGGAAGAGTTGAAGAATTGAGAAATTTGCTCTAAGTATTGGACGAAGATGTCTCCAGTTCCCTACGCTGCGCATCGTGGATATCAGATCCGAACATGTTCAAACGGCCAGTCGGCACAGGACCACCAGTATGTACCCTAAAATGAGCCTTTGAAATTTTAGTTTGCTCATAGTTTTAGGCACTTAAAAAATTTTTTGCACATGCAATCTTTCGCATTCAACGCATATGCGATCGTACGCAACACATCTGCTTGCGGAACGACGCATATGTAAAAAGACGTCTAGGCTAGGTGCGGTCAGTTTAGGAATTCAACACAAATGATATAAAATCCACCGCATTTGTAGTTTTGAATCGCATTTGCATGTAGGATAAACACATGTAGGATTGTGCAACGCATATGATATTTTGAAAAGCATATACATTTTGATAGGCAAGTTAAATAATTCACCGCATTTGAATTTTTGCAACACCTTTGCATTTGTTAGAAATGGTCGGGGTTTTGTGCAACGCATATGAGATGTGTGACGCAAATGCCTTTGATGCAACACATTTGTATGAATGTGCCACATGTGCTATAGTAAGCCGCATTTAGCTGGTAAAATTTTTTGAATTTTTTTTTAAGAAAAACTTGAAAATCTTGACATCTTGGTTGAAATGCAAGTTGTTTTAGATCCTATATATACTCGGGAGAAACGTCCAGATACCTTCGAGTTGAGATCTCGATTGGTCAGTGGTGAGACACGGTTATTATGGAGACTAGGTTTACAACATGTGTTGATGCCATAGGTGGTGGTGGTAGATGAGGACGAAGAGGTCGGAGAGGTGGACGAGTAGGTGGACTATCACCTATTCGAGAGGCAGAGGCAGAGGATGTACTGATGTTGGACCTTGGAGGTGGAGTAGAGGCACAGGTTGGAGATGAGCATGTTGTCGAGGAGGCAATAGAAGAGGAGCATGCAAAGGTAGAGATTGGCGGAGAGGACCTTGCAGAGGATGAGGAGGGTGATGTTGATCTTGATCCTCTTGGTATTCTGGCAGGCTATGGGGAGGATGATATTGAGGAGGAAATACCTATGGAGGAGCAGAAGAGAGAGCTTTGGGATCATATTGTAGAGGGGAGATGGGATGAGGAGGCTCCAAGGGATAGTGACAGGGAGGCTTTGGAGGAGAGTTTGAGACTGGTCATAGCAGAGCTAGATGCCATGCAGATAGAGAGAGACAGTGCTTTTATGGAGAGAGACTAGGCCATAGCTCGGAGACAGGAGATAGAGTAGCAATTTACAGAGGTCAAACGCCTTTGCAGTGGCACTTCATCTGATGGTATGGTTCGTGAGCTAGTATGATCAATAGAGAGAGTTACCTATTACAAAGATCTATATGAGTTAGTGGTGCTAGCAAAGAGATGAGCTCCTAGATTTTCAGAGGTTCGCAGCCAAAGATCACAGAGCAGGAGTCAAACTAGGACACAAAGTATAGAGGGTGACTGAGGACGGGTTCATATGATAGGCCTTCCACCTCACAGAGAGTACCTCTGAGGCAGTTTCCTCCACCTTCACCACATAACAGTAGTGGTAGTGGGACACATTGACACTATTATATATGTAGACATTGTATTTTGATCAGAGAGCCTGCGAGCTTGTTTTTATTTATGGATACATTTTGAAATTGTACCGTGACACATTATTTTAAGCGATATATATATGATTTTTGGCGGCTTCTATATGATATGTAGTTCTATTTTATGGTGATGCATTGCTTCTATATGATTATGTTTCCTAGATGATGTATGTATATGTGTTATGAATGAATGTTTCTACATGATGAATTTATGCAGTCTATAATGTTATGATGATTCTATATGATGATGGATTTAATGTTCTATATGATATTATTTATATGTTATGGTTATATACATGTAATGTTTCCATTATGCACCTTATGATGATGGATTCCTATTATGCAATAATTTCGTAAATATGCAATGAAAATTTTGATGTTCCTATCTATATGATGTGCTATACTATTTACATAATGCTTATAGAATGTATGCATATGCAGATTATCTAATGTTTTTGTTGTGTCACAAGACTTTATCATTATGTCGGAAAGAAAAATGTTAGCACAAATGATTTCAAAATGTTAGTAAGAAATAACGAAGGTGGCTGATTGAAAAACATATGATCTTCGATATTTTGCCAAATATGCTAAGCTTGCTTTTTTTTTATCATCATTGGGCAGGACATGACACAAATGGATAGTACACACCATGAGATGAGATAGACCATAGTGTACAAAGTCATCCATCTATGAAAAATAGACAGTCGTAGACAAGGAGTGTCTTAACTCATACTAAGGACAAGATTGCCCCTAGTCATTTTGTCTTGACAAACCACAGACAACAAACAAATAAAAGACGGGTCATGAAACGTCATTTCTCGTCTAAATCCTTGATAGGACATCCTTGAGGAAACTAGTAACATGACTCAAAAACCAAAGTTAAAAAGACAATTGACAGACAACAGCCAAAGAAAAAGAGTCCTGAGACATCCTTGCTTCTCTAAATCCTTCAAGGGACATCCTTGAGAAAGCTAGTAACCGGACTTATTCACAAATCAATAGAAAGATAAGACAAAATAAGATATAAAGTCATAAAGCCAAATAAAATTATTCGCCAAAACTTGATCTTGTGGGATTGTTTGATGTTTGACATAGCGTAATGTGAGGGATGACACATACCGCAATAAGACATTGAGTCTAGTTTCGACTTGGTGACTATGTGTGTAAGGCATGACAAAGTCTGGTTTCAAAAAGGCACGTGTCGTATAAGACGTTGGAGCCTGATGATGTTGATGTGACAAGCTACATGAGAATATGAAAAATTGACGATGTTCGTTGACAAGAAAGACATATCTTGCTAAGACATAAGTTGATCACTTTGACAATGTGTTTGATTTTGACTTGATGCCAATTTTGAGATGTTTGCCTTGTTGATGCATGACTTGTTTTGATTCCTTGACTGATTTGATTGTGTGTGTGGGGTAAGTGCAAGAAGTTGAGTCCATGAAACGTGGAAGTTTTTGCCTTAGCCAAAAAAACAAAATCGGCATTACAAAAACGGGATTTCGTTTTTAATAAACGAGATCCCGAGCCAAAAATTAAAAAAACGGGATCTCGTTTTGAAAAAATCCATTTTTGGAAACTGTCCATTTTTGAAAATTTTCCATTTTGGAAAATTTTCAAAACAGGATCTTGTTTTCAAAAATTCCAAAAATGGCAGTTTTCGACAATTTTCAAAACGAGATCCCGTTTTTTAAAATTTCAAAATGTAGGTCGGGTTTTTGCTTTGTTTATAGGTTCGGGAAATGGTTTGGGGGTCTGAATCTAAGCCTTGGACCTGGTTTGACCTACAAGTTGAAGGTCCTAGCAATGTCACAAAAAAATACTGACTTTGGGCATACGTCTGAAGGCTTTATTTGTAGATTTTTTCGATGAAATTAAAACCCATTATAGATTAGACAGTGTAGATTCCAAATATGTAACTTTTTTTACAATTGGATTAATTTTTTTTATTTTTCATTTAATTTCTAATTAAACAGGTCCATAAACTTGAATTATCAGTGTTTTTTAGTATTTTAATAACTTTTTATCAACATAACATTTTTATGAACGGATTGCACGAGGGAAAACTTCATGCAATTATTTTCAATTTAAAAAAATCAAAATCAAAAAATGATAAGTTTAGGTCATCTTATGCGTGTCATACACGATGATTTTTCAAAATGACAAATATGCCTAATAAAAATTTAACAAAAAAAAAATATTCAATAAAAAATTACAAAAAATATCAAAGGCAAGCTTCAATGAGTCATAAATCTTTTCCCAAAATTATTTAGAAAAATACAATAATTTAGGTCAAAATATGGATGTCGTACACGTGCATGGTATGGTAAAAAAAAAAAACTTTTAAACAGTGGTTTTTAGAAATGCTTATTGAAACTCAATTTGTACAATCTGAGTATTGAAATAAATTATATATTTGGAAACTAGACTCCGAGTACTACATTTTATGATCAATGATTTTTTCAAAGATTCCATCTCTAAGTGCTTCAAATTTTAAGGTCAAAGTGTCAAATTCTGAAAATCAGGGAAAACACTTCCACTTTTTGGCCAAAAAGTGGACTCAACTTCTTGTTAGCACCCTATGTGTTGACAGTATATGATTTGAGATGATATACCCTAAAGGACTGACCTAATGCGGCCTCGGGGGCTCATTGATTGATTAGCCTTGCCTACGTTGTACATGCAAAGACCTCGTAGTTCGACCAAACTTCAACTAACATAATTGACTGAAAATATGTACTTCAATTGATGACATGCAACGTGTGTGCTAGTGAATGTGATAAACCTTATTGCACTGACCTAGTGCAGTCTCGGGGGCTCATTGATTGATTAGCCTTGCCTACGTTGTACACGTAGAGACCTCGTAGTTCGACACGACCAATGACTTTGAATGTACAAAGAGTCATGATTTTAATGTGTGTGATACATGACAAACCTAGACAGACAGAATGCCTCGGGGGCATATCGACAAATGGTTTTGCCTATGTCCAGTCGCAAAGGTAACGTAGTTCGACCATGTTTACGACTGACTTAACATGAATGACTTTGACTCTATTTCTGGGATTTTCTGACATTTTGATTTTTTTGTGTTTTTGAAGTTTTCTATTATTTTTGGATTTTTTCAGGACATTTTTCGATGGTGTGATGCTATGTACAAGGTCCTCATGGCACAGAATAAGGATTTTCCCTTAGTTGGGAATAAGACATGCGAGATGGAGTGGGGAAAGTGATGGAATGGACTTGATGTCAATCGTTTCAAGCAATGGATAGGACAACCATTTATTATGAGGGATGGTGAAAAAGTCCGATTGGAATGATGGTAGATGAAAGAGAAAGTTGGACAACACATGGTGCCTATTTGCCAAGTTTTCACCATAGTACTTATCCATAGCACCACTGAAGTGGTTTTCACTATTGGACGGATTATTTCTCTTTACTATTTGGATGATTTTCCATTTTTTTGGTGTTACAAAGACGCCTATTTTCCAGGTTTTCATCTAGATAACCATTTTTTGTTTTTTTCCATTTTATTGTATTTTTCTCGATTAAGACAAAGACTCTCAGAAGCTACGCATAGAACCTCTTCAGATGAAGGTTGTTGATTGGTGACAAAAGTGGCTCTCCTTCAGGGGTAAAGAGTTGGTACGCTCCTAATCCAAAAGCTTTTGTGACAATATAAGGCCCTAATCAGTTAGGTTCAAACTTACCCAGCTTTTCTCGTTTAGCTTGATTCTTGGTATTCTCCATTAAAACCAAGTCACCAATGTCAAAGTGTCTATTTAGAAATTTCCTATTATAGCTACGACGAAGACAATTTTGATATGCTTGCAAATGATCTAGTGCTTTTTGTCTTCGTTCATCCAGTAATTCTAACTCTTGTAATCTGGATACATGATATTCTTCATCGTCAATGTGTCCTTTCAAGGATACCCTCAGGGAAGGAATTTCAACCTCAATAGGTAAGATAGCTTCAGATCTGAATACGAGGGAGTATGGAGTGACGCCAGTGGGAGTACGGATGCTTGTGTGGTAAGCCCATAAGGTAGGATTTAGTTGTAGGTGCTAGTCACGACCAATGTCATTGACAGTCTTCTTTAGGATTCTGACAATGGTTTTATTAGATGCCTCAGCTTGGCCATTACCTTGTGGGTAATACGGGGTAGAAAAATGATGTTTGATAAGGAACTCTTCACATAGATGGCATAATTATTGGTTTTTGAATGGGCATCCATTGTCTGTGATAATGGATTGGGGTACACCATACCAAAAAATGATATAGTTTAGGATAAACTTAGATATTTGTGTGTCGGTGATGTAGGTCATGGGAATAGCTTCAATCCATTTGGTGAAGTATTCAGTGGCGGTTATGATGAATTTATGATCGTTGGATGATGGACGGTGTATCTTACCTACAAGGTCAAGTCCCCATTGGGAAAAGGGCCGAGGTGATGTAATCAGATGAAGCTCTTGTATTGGCGCTCTTATCAAATCTTTATGTATCTGACACTGTCTACATTTCTCTACAAAGATATATGAGTCTTTTTCTATTGTAGGCCAATAATAACCTAATCTCATAATCTTATGGGCTAAAGTAGGACTAGAATGGGATCCAAATATACCCTTGTGTACCTCTCGCAAGGTTGTTTGTGCTTCTTCAACATCGAGAAATCTCATTAGGGCGTTATCTAATATGTCTATATAGGGTATCTTCGATGATGGTGTATTTAGCTAGCTTACGAATAAAGGTTTGCGTTGGTTATTTGACAAGTCTAATGGTAAGGTTTGGTCATTTAGATAGTCGAATATGTCTTTGTACCAAGGGGAAGTAGGACCAACAATTGTACACACAATCGCAAAATTAAGGACATCATAGGCAGGGACCAACAGTTGTTCGACCAAAAAATCAAACTTAGGCACGTTGCTCGGAATATCCAATAAGGAACCCACGGTTGCCATAGCATCTGCAACCCTGTTCTGAATACTTGGTATTTGTTGAAAGGTAATGTCATCAAAGTACTGATTGAAACTATCGGCCATGCACTTTTAGGGGGCAAGTTTCTCATCTTTAGTCTCATAATCATCATTTACTTGTCGAACTACTAGCTGAGAATCGCCAAAAACATGTAGACTCTTAATCTTCCACTGGGTTGCCATTCTTAATCCTGTCACTAAGGCTTCATACTCTGCTATGTTGTTGGTGTAAGGGAAAGCAATCCTGAATGATTTAGGAATGGTATCACCTTGAGGTGTAACAAATAGGATACCTGCTCCTGAACCACGATTTGTATGTGACTTGTCAAAGTATAATTTTCATTCGGTTCTAGTGTCAATTGTGAAGATAAAATCATCAAGAAAATCCACCACTAAAGGATGGTCTGCCTTCATAGGTGCATCTTCTAACTGATCTGCAATCACTTGTCCTTTTATAGCCTTCCTCTCCACATATTGGATGTCATACTCGCTAAGTATCATAACCCATTTAGCCAATCAGCCCGTTAATGCTGCTTTACTTAGGAGATATTTAAGGGAATCAATCTTTGTGACCAAAATTGTTTGGCGATTTAGCATATAGTGTCAAATTTTTTGAGTAGCAAATACTATCACAAGATACACACATTCTATGTTATTGTAATTTAATTATATCCCACCAAGGTACGACTAATGTAGTATACTGCTCTCTCATGACCTTGATCATCGTTTTGTGCGCGAAGAGCCCCTAATGCTGACTAAGTTGTTGAAATGTATAGTATCAACGATTTTCCATCTGTAGGTGGCATTAAGACAGGTGGAGTGAGAAAATAATCCTTGATTTTTTGGAAAGCTTCCTGAAATTTAGGTGTCCACATGAATGGTACTCCTTTCTTGAGTAAATGTTGAAATGGGTGTATCTTGTATGCTAGTTGTACAATGAAATGCTTAATGGACTGTAATCTTCCCTGTAGTGTTCTTAGTTGATCAATGATGACTGGAGGAGGCATTTCTATAATAGATCTTACCTTCTCTAGATCTACTTCAATGCCTCTTCTAGAAATGATATACCCTAGAAGTTTCCCTGATTTCACTCCAAAGACACACTTCTTTGGATTTAGCCTGACGTTGTAATTCTCTAGCCTCTGGAATATCTTTTCTAGAACCTTCAAATGATCTGCCCTTATTTCTAATTTAGCTATAATGTCATCTACATAATATTCCATGAGAGTATGTATAAAGTCATGGAAAATCGTAGTCATTTCCCATTGATAGGTAGCTCCTGTGTTCTTAAGCCCAAAAGGCATAACATTCCAATAGTATGTGCCCCATGGACACATGAAAGTTGTCTTGTGTTGGTTTTCAGCTACAATTTTGATTTGGTTATATCCAAAGAAACCATCCATGAGGGATAGCATCTTGTATCCTATTGTAAGATCTACTATCATGTCTATGTTCGGCAAAGGGAAGTCATCCTTAGGACATGCCTTGTTGATGTCTCTAAAGTTTGTGCAAATACGGATGCCCCTAGTTGGTTTAGTCATTGGCACAAGATTTGAAATCTAGTCTGCATAGTCTATAGTTCTTATAAATCCAACATCCAAGAGTTTCTTAAGTTCTGCTTTGTTCAGTAGAGCAATCTATGGATGCATTTTCCTTAACTTATGTTTGACTGGCTTAATACTTGACTATAATGGTAGATGGTGCAATATTAGGTCTGGATCTAGCCCAAGCATGTCAACATATGACCATGCAAAGTTTATCTGTCTCTTTGAGAAGAAGTCCTTAAACTCGGGTTGTTTTGTCTCCATCAATGATGCTGCAAAGTATATGTTCTGAGGGTTTTCTTCTATGTTTATGTTGACTTCAATAGACTATTCTAATAGCATTGGTGAATTTTCTTATTCAATGGGGAGAATGTTTAAACCTCCATCCTTGGGTGCCTCAGAGAGGTTTTTTCCCTCAGATACATCCTTTATTTTTACTGTTTCTTCATCCAAAGGTGCCTTTTCGTTTTCACCTAGGGACTTGTCATTTTTCTCATTTTCATCATTTTTCTTTTTATTTTCATTTTTGAGACTAGAGGTGTAAATAGACTCCCCAAAATATGTTTTATCATCCAAGTCTATGGTAAAACCAGCTTTATGATCCCCTCTTGGTATGCCTTCTCGAAGTCCCATGAACTCAGCTATTGCTTCGTCGTTCTCGAATGTGTCTATGATGGGTGTACCTTGTTGATCCCAGTCGATAAGTTCAGGATATATGAGAGGCATGTCATCATCGGAGGTATCACAGGTGGAAGCTGACAAGGTGAATATAGAATGGTTGACATGGTCATAGAAGTTTTGGACTAACTCCTTCTTATTATTTTACCTATGGGTAGGTAAACTTTGATGTGGGACTATTGTAAGGGCTAAGTCGTCAGAAGATGGTTTGTCAGGTGCCCAAGATGCATGATCAAGGGTTTCCCAATAATAGTGCTTATGCCATTCTTCTTTGGACAAGGACTTCCTATGATGGGGACTAGACGGTTTTGGTAAGGGTTTTATCATTAGGTCCAATTCTCCAAATAGATTATCTATGTTCATGGTACTAGTAGAGGAAAGGGAATCCCATTCACCATCGCTTGAGTTGAGAGATTCATCGTAAACTGGGGGAAGTGGTTTGGGAGATATCTCGATGTCTGCACAGGCACTCACTTCCTCTTGAAATGGTGACAAAGTAATAGGAAACCCAATTCTAAGCGGTTGAAACCTAGCCCTAGGTATTTTGGTCGTGGCAAGACAATGATCGGTTTCATCCTTCCATTTTGATGTAGTCCTAACCCACTATGACTGTCATAGCCTTCACTTTGCATCATCTTAAAGCCTTTTCCATATTGGTCCTTAGCTATTTGAATAGATGACAAGGGGTATTCATTGTCTTCTTGGTACAACCAGGAGGTAATATTGCCTTGATCCATAATTTCTTCACTTAACTCTCCCCATTTGGTCAATGTCATTGTAGGGGGAACATGAAATGTGACTACTGATTGTCTTCTATCTGCCATGGGTAAGCCATGTAACATGATAGATTTTCTGCAAACTAGAATAACAAAGTTAAATCCTAATATAAACAATAATCTAAAATCTAACAACAAAGAATGAGGAAATAAACTAAACTAATAAAACCAAAATGATCTCACTGAATATGCGTTCATCCCTTCGAATTATCTTGATTGTTCTTCTCCATTTTGCCTTTTCAGTATTCTTGCCCTCAGATTTTTGTGTTTGAATGCAAGTATAGTTTCGTCGAGTGTCTAAGCAAAATATCGAAGATGAGTCTCTTCTCAAAAGTATGTGATTTCGGGAGAGGAGGAATAATGATTATGACATGCCATTTTATAGATTTTGGGTTTTCGAACGATCGGCTCAGATTGAAAGAGAGATCAATGGATGAGATTGATGAATGCCACGCGATGTGACTTATGTCTCAGATAGAACGTGAGTTAGAACGCAAGTTAGAACACGAGTTTAGGAAAGACTGAAAATAGAGACTAAGTTAGAACACGAGTTCAGGATCTTAATCTCCAAAAATAGAAGAAATAGACTTTGTATGCAAAAGCCAAAGTTAGAAGTTGAAGAATAATGCATTCAAATGCAAACATGAGTTAATTAATTAAATAAAGATATTTAATTAATAGACACATCATGCATATGAGTTGGAACTAGTTAACTGACTATTTGTGACAGAGAGTCCTTTTGCAGAGATAATCAGATGTTGAATCCGGAGATAACTGGAGAGTTAAAGATAGATCTTGAGTCAGAAGGTGAGTGAATGACTAGATAACTGATTGACAAAAGAATGTGACATAAATAAATAAATATGAATTTAATTCAACATTTGAAAAATGAAAGATTTAATTAAATAAATAAAGATCATTTATTTAATTTGTCTGTTGTAAAGGTGGAATTGAATAAATTAAATAATAAAATATTTAATTATAGATAGAGGGGGTTAAATGAATAATTAAATAAAGTATATTTAATTACAGTTGAAATATGACAAAGGGGTAATTAAATAATAAAGTATTTAATTAAGAAGGAATAATTAATTAGTTAGCGATATACTTAAACAAATATGATTTATTTAATTAATCAAGGTTGAATAAATGTTAATAATGAATTAATTAAAAAGGGTATTTAATTAATAGAGAAAATATGTGTTAGAAAGGGTAATTAAATAATAAACATTATTTAATCATGACAACGGACTATAGAAAATTATGTCGAAAGTGGTACTCGCAGGCCTAGACCAATTTTCGGTATCTACGAGCCATATGCCTTAGGTGGAACCAACTAACTGACATAGTATGATGCCTTCATGTAATATTCTCCACAGCCCTTGTCTTAGATCTCGACCTTAGGAGTGGATGATGGTGGTTTGAATGAAATGGACTTAGTAAGATGTGATGGATCAACGTATAGGGATAAAGTGGATGATGAAGCTTCTTGGTTAACTAGTACCTGTCATTGTGGAATTTCCCTTAGGCTTGTACAATATTGTAAAGGATCTGGATCACCATCAATCATGATTTCTATGCCATTATACATGAATTTAAGACATTGGTGATATGTGGAAGGTACGGCTTTCATTGCATGTATCCAAGGTCTACCTAACAACAGGTTATACGAAAGGGTGAGATCCAAGACTTGGAAGTTGGTATTCATAATTGTTGGACCAATTCTGATAGGGAGTGTGACAACTCCTTTGGATGATCTTTCCTCATCATCATAAGCCTTGATGACTATACTCTTATAGGTGTCTACACATTCTTCTAAGAATCCTAATGCCTTAACCAATTTTAGGATACACAGGTTCAAACCTGCTCCTCCGTCTACCAAGACTCGTCTGACTTTGGTTTGATGGACTAGGACTTTAAGATGTAATGGGTCATTATGATTAGTCCTTTCAGTTGAGTAATCTTGTTGGGAAAATGTGGCATGATGTGAGTTGGTTAAATACCCCACCATTTCTTCAAAATGATTGACATCTAAGTCGGTAGGAATAGTCGTGTTCTATAAATCTTTGTCGAGAATGGCTCGATGCTCAAGTCATAAAGTCAATAGTTCCAAAATGGATATCTGCGCGGGGGTTTTGCTCAGTTGATCAAGGAGATTGTAATTAGACTTAGAAGACTGTGTAGGTGGCTTAGAAGAAGGACTTGGAAGAATTATCTTAGTTATGCATGTGTTTACAACACATTCTGGATGCTTCTTAATGACGATGGTATGGACATTTTCATTTGCAGCTCGAAGGTGATTTATGATCTTTCCTTTTCCATAGTCATACTTGGTATTTGCATAATTGGCTGATGGAGTATTCTTGGTTCTCGAATTGGAGGCCTTTCCTTTCGTGTGGTCATGCAATGGGTCTGTGAAGACCTTATGATCACTATTCTTGGTATTTTTCTGCCCATTGACCTCTATGGTTCCGTTTTCGATAAAGTCTTGTATAGTATTCTTCAGTTGTTGACAATGTTGTAGGTTGTGTCCTTTTGTTCGATGATAGTCACAATAGGCATTATCGTCCCACCATGAAGGTTTAAACTGTCCAGAATCATATTCTCTTGGTTTTAAAGGTTTAAGAAGATCATGTTTAATCAAGTCTTTGAAAATTGTCTCGATTGGTTGTACCAAAGGGGTAAATTCACGTGTAGGAAATCTCCTTTGTGGTCGATGTTGTTGTGAATTTTGGACAAAATTTGTTGTTTGATCTGGACTATTCGTTATGTCTTGATTGGGGTTGTAACCTCTAATTGTGATAACTGGTCCCGTATGTATGGTTTTAGCATCAACAATGCTATCATTTGTAACATTTTTGTTTCTAGACCAAAATTTATTTCTATCATTGGGAACGTTTTGATGTTGAACCACTAGGTTTCTGCCTAGTACTTTTATTTCTCCTTTGTCAATAAGGAATTTTTCAAGGATGATGCCCTTTTGTACCAATTCTAGGAGTGAAGTACAACAATGTAACCTTAAGTCACCTCTCAATTTTGAATTGATGTTTTCAAGGAATATCGCGACCTTTTGTTTTTCTAGTATTTCAACTGGACATCTGCTAGCTAGACTTCTCCATCTCTAGAAGAAAGTGGTGAAAGTTTCGCCATCTTCTTGTGTTGTGTGACACAAGATAGCTATTATTACTTCATTATCTATGTTAAAGGTAAAGTGTTTGACAAAATTCTCAGCTAATTCACCCTAGGATGGTATGCCATATGGTAATTTAGAAAACCATTCCAGTGCTATCCCGATGAGGGTTCACGGAAATAGTCTCATCAAGTATCCATATGGTAATTTAGAAAACCATTCCAGTGCTATCCCGATAAGGGTTCACGGAAATAGTCTCATCAAGTATGTTGGGTCATATGATATGTCCATGCATGTCATTGAGAATTCTCTAATGTGTTCCAAAGGATTCTTCCTCCCATTATACTTAGGAAAATTCGATATAATGTATCCATGGGGGAAGGGTGTCATATAAAGCACTTTGTCAAATGGACATGGACATAGATCTTGTGTTGAGATAGTTCGTTTTCTTGCCATAGACATGTTGTCCATCTATTGTTGAAGGATTTGCATTTGATTTTGGAGGACATCTACTTGTGTCAAGGACATGTTCACGTTGTTTGGATCAATGTAGGTGTTCTGAAATGCTGTGTTCTGTGATGGGTTATGATTTGGCGAGGGAATATATCCCGTTAAAATGTTCTGATTCGGTGTGGGGATATTACCTGTATGAATGTTTTGAGTTGGTATAGGAATTTTTCCTATCTGAATGTTCTGATTTGGTATAGGAATATTCATGCCAACTTTGGATCTCTTACCAGTTGTGTTGGTGCCAAAGGGGTTTGATGAAGTTTCTCCTGCAGTAAATTGTAAACCTTGTGTTATGTTGAAAGGGTTTGGGTTCACAATTGACGATGTTTGATTTGGTATGCCAGTTGGTATTACTGCGGTGATTTGGGGAATAGAAACACTTGACGTCACAGTTTGTGTTGGTTGAATAGACGGTGTTTTCAAAGTATGAATATCAAATCCTGGTGGTAGTGTGGCACCTTCTACTAGCAACTTTGCTAGATATTGTTGGGGATCATTTTCCAAACACTCATCCATAAAGGATGCAAATTCACGATCTTGTACGATGACGTCTATGTCTTCAATATAGATTTGTCCATGTGTGTCTCTAGTGACGTGTTTTTCAAGCAAAGGTTTGTGTGGTCTTTCTTTCCTTGATGGTTGATTTGCGAAAGGATTGAAAAATTTGTTAGGGTCTGACATTGCTTTATGTTTCTTTTGAGACCTTGTTTCGACCATGAAAATTTTCTCAAAATGGGGTAATGCAAACTATATCTAAAAACCAATATGTCTTATTTCTATGTGTTTTTTTGGATTTTTTGACAATAAAGGATGTTGCTAAGGATTTCTAAAATCACGTATGGTAGGACGAACAATATGCAAAATCTCTAGTAGACTATGACGGTAAATGATCCTAAGATGGTATAACCTACCACCTATGGAATAAATGCATGCAATGATTTGAGTTGACCAAAGAACCTGATTGTAGGACAAAGACAATTGACAAGGTGAATTTCCAAAACTAAACCATTGAGCTGGAAAGATTCAGTAATAGGACCAAAGTTACTTGGTTTAATGATGAGGACAAATCGGAACATGAACGTATCCAATGACGAGGAAAGTTATCTATTCTGTGATGTGCAAATTTCCTAGGAAGTATCTAAATGCATGCAACTTAGGATGACTATGACTAGGACGTATATGACACCTAATGATGCAAGGTTTTGAGAAAAAAAATCCAGTTTTCGTCCAAGGTTGATCTTAAGAAACAGAAGCAAAAATGACAGTTATGCTTTCAGACTTAGTTTGTAGTTTTCTCAGTTTTTTGTTGACAGTCAAATGCGATTCACCTATCAAATGCGGTTCTATTTTTGACAGATGCATTTTATGTTGTAGATGCAGTGATTTGACTAAAAATAGGTTTCGATGTTGACAAGAAATTATGGTTTTCTGACAGATGTGGTTTAAGTTGTTGACAAATGCAACTCACAGTAACAATTGGGTGTTGGCAAGAAGTTGAGTCCACTTTTTGGCCAAAAAATGGAAGTGTTTTCTCTGATTTTCAGAGTTTGACATATTTGACCTTAAAATTTGAAGCACTTGGAGATGAAATCTTCAAACAAGTCACTAATCATAAAATGTAGTACTTGGAGTCTAGTTTCCAAATATGTAATTTATTTCAATACCCACATTGTACAAATTGAGTTTCAATAGGCTTTTGTAAAAACCACTATTAAAAAGTCATTTTTTTTTACCATACCATGCACGTGTACGACATCGATATTTTGACTTAAATTATCATATTTTTCTAAATCCTTTTGGGAAAAGACTTGTGACTCACTGAAGCGTGCCCCGGATATTTTTTTGTAATTTTTTATTGAATATTTTTTTTTTGTTAATTTTTTATCAGGCATATTTGACATTTAGAAAAATCATCATGTACGACATGAATAAGATGACCTAAAGTTATCATTTTTTGCATTTTTTTTTAAAAAGGATTGTCTGAAGTTTGCTCTTGTGCAATCTGTTCGTCAAAATGTTATGTTGATCAAAAGTTATCAAAATAGTAAAAAAATTGATATTTAAAGTTCATGGACCAATTTCATCAGAAATTAATTGAAAAATAGAAAAAATAATCCAATTGTAAAAAAAATTACATATTTGAAATCTGCATTGTCTCATCTAAAATGGGTTTTAATTTCGTTAAAAAATTCTGCAAAAAAAGTCGTTAGCCATATGTCCAAACTCAAATTTTTCCCCTAACATTGTTAGAACCCTCAAGTTGCACGTCAAACCAGCTTGAAGGCCTAGGTTTCGACTCTCGACGTTTTTCTCGAACCAAAATCCAAAGCAAAAACCCAACCACAAGGTCAAAAAAAATTCAAATTAAAAAAAATGGGATCCCGATTATAAATCAGGATCCCGTATTTAAAAACAGTCACCAGATTTAATTATAAGAAATAGGATCTCGAGTTTAAAACAGGATCCCATATCTTTAAATACGGGATCTCGAGTTCAAAACGGGATCCCGTATCTTTAAATACGGGATCCCGAGTTTTTTCTCTGTCAACTGTGTTTTTTTAAATAACTGTCAATTTTTATTGTGAGGTCTGCAACTTCACATGTACAGCCGAGAACAGTAAAATTGCTCTATTTTTTTCATTGAGCATTTTTTTTTACAGGTGGTGACTTGCTTTTTTGACAATTTTTTTCAAAGGAGGCATGAAGAAATTAGTTTTAAAGTAGAATTGTGCTAGTTTTCTACTTGTTTTGAGGAACAAAAGAGGAAGAATTTAGTCCTTTTAGGTCTTCAACTTCCAATTTGAATCGGATTTTTTGAAGAATTTCACTATTTACATTCATTTGTGCTTGAGAATTTTATAATCATGGGAAATAAATTTCGTAATAAGAGGAGGAAGACATTGGCTCCTGAAGAAATTAAAGCAAACAAAGAAAAGGAGAGACAAAGACAAAGAGAAAGAAGAATGAGAATTAAATCAATGAATGATGGGGGAGCATCCAATTCCACAACTATTGAAGATGCAAACATAGAGGATACCATGGTTGTAGATGAAGCGAATTTGCAAGAAGTCAATTTGGAGAAGAATATGATTATACAATCAAGTCCTACTATGTCTTCAAATCCCTCTTTCAATGCTATGGATAATGTTTCAATATGCACAAATCCAGGTACGTCTTCAAATCCACATGTTAGTGAATTTGTAAATTCGTATGTAGAAATTTTACAAGATGCTAGACTTAACGATGTTGACATTGATAATATTCAGAGAGATGAAACTTTTATAGAATTTGTTGAAAATGATAGTGAGAATGATCCTTTTGTTGAAAATGAAATTGAGAATAATCTTGTTATTGAAAATGAAAACAAAAACCGTTTTGTTGATGTAAATGAAAATGAAAACTGTTTTGTTGATGTAAATGAAAATGAAAACCATTTTGTTGATGAAAATGTAAATCATTTTGAAGTTGAAAATGAAAATGAAAATGAAAATGAAATTGAAGATGAAAATGAAGATGAAAATGTAAATCGTTTTGAAGTTGAAAATGAAAATGAAATTGAAGATGAAAATGAAGATGAAGATGAAAATCTAGAATGTGATGTTGAATTTAATGAAAATACTTTTTTAAAAATTGAAAGTGGTGTTTTTGATAATCTTCCTGGTCAAATTTCTTGGAGGCAGATAAGAACACATGCAAATAAAATATACAACGAATTCTTTTATCGTAAAAAACTTACAATTCAATGTCAACTAATGATGCAATTGATGAGAATGCAAAAAATGAGGAAAATAATGAAAAGGTTAGGCTTTTATGTTAAACCAAAAAGAAAAGATCAATCATTGAAACATGCTATGTGTACTATTGCTAGTGCCATTCAATCGATTGGAAAAAATAGTCGATCTAAAGATAAAAATGCAGCAAGAAGAGCTATAACAATTGCTATAGTTAATAAAGCAACTTTGAATAAAATAATGGTAAGAAATATTAGTGAAGTTTTAAAAATACATCCTAAAACATTGCTAAGAGTGGCAAAAAGAAGAATAATTATAGAAAATGATCCTATCAACCAATGTTGGAGTTTCAGTGGTCGACTCCCGAGGTCTGATATGAAATTGAATGTTGAAATTAAATCTTTGATTGAAAAATATTGGCATGAAAATACTAGGGTTTCATCTAATGCTATAGATGTTTTAAAATTAAGGGTGGGGTCCAAAGCTCACGATCCTCACCCAAAACACTTATTAGATACAACACAAACTGAATTTTATAGAAATTTTTGTGGTGATTTAGTGTTACCCGATAATATTAAAATAAGTCAAAGGTCTTTTGAAAAATGTAAACTATGGTATGTAAAAATAAATAAGCAACAAATATCTTGTTGTTGTAAAACACATGTTCAATTTCGTTATTTTTATGATGTTTTTCGATATATATGTTGTACCTTGCATACTAACATGATTATATAGGAATGCGGTATTAATATGCCACCTGAAGCAATAAGGGAGTTTATTTCAAGTTTGTTTTGTGAAAGATCTAATGGTAAATTGTTTTATTTAAGTTCTTGTATTTCTAGACAATGCATTGATTGTGGAAACCTTTCATTCTTAGGAATTTGTATGCATGAAAGTGTTGATAATGATTTTGGACAACAATTAGTAGAAGTTAAAAGATTTAAGAATGTTCACTATTCTTTAAAAGATGGAAAAATAGGAAAGTGTTGTGATTTGGTTACAAAAAAAGTTAGTGTGCATGCATTCATGAGTGAATTTAAGAATAAGATAGTACCAAAATATATCATGCTCTCAACATGCTCGATGGCTTGATGGCCAATTTCGCACATGTAGAAACACATTTCCAATTGGTACTATACTTTCAGTGGTTGATTTTGCAGAAAATTATACTCTAGCTTCGCAAGAGGAAATTCAATCACAATATTATAATTTAGTGCAAGTAGCTATGTTTGTCCATATTGTTTATAGACATGCAAATAATAGCATTGAGGATGATAGAAAAGTTCTGAGGGAGTATCATTTTTATTTGAGTGACAACCGATTACACTCATTAGAGTTTGTTCAATATTGTTTTAGTATATTTTACAAAAATTTAAGAGAAAGAGGAATCCATATGAAAGAACACCTCATATGGTCAGATAATTGTACGGGGCAATTCAAAAATGCTCAAATGTTCTATTGGTTAAGTAGGATTCACAAAGAACTTAATTTCCAACATATATGGAGTTTTTTTGAAGCTCGGCATGGTAAAGGAGAACATGATGGAGCTAGTGCGTGTGTCAAAATAATTCTTGCTAGAGAACAATTAAAATTTGAAGATGCAGTAAAATTTAAAGATGCACGTGGGATTGTCGATTGGTGTAATACAATATTATCTACACCTGGTTTGAGTGAGTACTCTAGAGTTCATCGATTCTTTTGGTTGGTTGAAGAAGATAACATTGTACCTAGAGTTGACTGTGAGACAATTAGTGGATCTACTAAATGGCATTCGTTTAGGAGTTCAACAACAAGCACATGGACTATCTGGACAAGGGAGCTTGCATGTTTTTTCCAGTTTTGCATCTCAGGAGATTGGGAAGCATGTGAAAATACAAAATGGGTTGAAAAGTGGGAACAAAGATCGTTGACACCTTCACAAGCACATGATCAATATGAAAGAACTATTGAAGAAAATGATCAAGTGTTTGCATATGAAGACTATGATCGTGTTTTAGACCTTGTACAAGAAGGTAATTTAATTCAATTTATTTCATTTAATTTCGCTTTATTAAGTTATTTTGTAATACTAATTTTTTTATATTGATATGTGCAAGTTATTAAATCAATTTTTGTTTGTAGGACATGTGTATGTTGTTGTTGCACTCGAGGGGAATGAAGAGCAAACAAAATATTGGTTGGCTCATTGTGTAGAGAGTAAACATAAGTTAATATCACCTCGAGAAGATGATGATGGCTATCATTATCCAACAGGTACCATGATCCCCTTAAGACATCCCCTTAAAAAAATTTTGATAACAATTTTTTTGATCCCCTTAAACAATATTTTAGAACAAGTTTTTCATCTCATCAAGAAAAATTTGAGAACTTATATGATGATTTTTTTCATATTTTCCAATAGGATCGGTTGTGGTTGTTGGCACTTGGCTACGAAAATACCTAGCAAGGAAGAATGGTCTACCTGCATTCAAAGATTATGAACTGCATAAAAAAATTATACATTATTCACATTTGGTGGTGGCAACAAATATAAAACTAGATCGGTATCGCGGAAGACCTGCAAATAAAGTGTTATGGACAATTTCTATGGAAGAGCATGAGACAATCATAGATGCATTACAAAAAAGAGGATGCAAATGGTACAATGGAATAAGTAAATACAGGTAAACATAGTTTAAGTTTTATATTATCTTTTTAAATAGAGGTAATTATTAGTAAAAATATATTTAAATACATGTTTTGATTACATATTGATATTGCTTGTACATTAATAGTTTAAATTGATTTATTATCCTTTTTTTGTATCCTTAAGCCATCATTGCATTGATCTCATACTTTGAAACAAAAAGGAGAGGATGCATGGATTCAACCTACACACGTGTGGAATACTTTTAAATGCAGGTACTTGAGTTGTGTACATATAGTTAGTTTTATATAAATTAAATTATGTATGTTTTGATGATTTCATTGATATTGCTTGTACCTTTTTAATATTAGGCGGTGTGAAGACCTAGTACATTATGGGCATGAGTTTTAGATGTTCTTGAGATGGCATATCCAAATTTTGTAAACATTGTTTTGAGATGACATATATGTACATATATGTCCTTGTATGTCTTCAAATCACTAAATTTCATGCATACATTATTGTTAAATCAATTATATCTATAAGATGTTGTATTATGACCCCTTAAGACATTCCCTTAAGACATTGTATTGTGACCCCTTACGACATTGTATTATGACCCCTTAAGGCATCCCCTTGAGACATTATATTATGAACCATTAATACATTGTATTATGAACCCTTAATACATTCTAGTATGAACCCTTAAGACATCCCCTTAAAAACTTTCTATTATGAACCCTTAAGACATCCCCTTAAGACTTTGTATTATGACCCCTTAAGACATTCTATTATGAACCCTTAAGACATCATTTTAAGGCGTTCTATTATTAACCCTTAAGACATCCCCTAAAGACGTCATAAATTATGATTTATTGACTAATTATTGATTGACGTGAATTGAATAAGTTCATTGACTAATTATAGCTAATTATTGAATGTACATATCATGTATGAGATCACTAAATTTGTAAACTATAAATATTAAAATGTCCTATTAATTTCAACTTTAATTTCATATTTATATTTAATTTCACATTAATGTCCTATATTAATATCTTGACTATGAACATAAAATGCATAAATGTATATGTGTAAATTAAAATTTCAAACAATAATAAAGTCCATAATTTATGTAAATATATTAAGTGCATGAAGAAAAGTCCATCATAGTACAACCCATGAACTAAAGTCCAACTAAGTACTCAAGAACCATGAATTATAAAGTCCAATAGAGTACATGACAAACCAAAAATATAGTCCACAAAATAAATAAATATAACCCACAAAATCATGTTTCTAGGTCATGTATTGTCTCTATAATCAAGAGACCTCTTCGTGCCATGCGGACTATGTAGATGACCTGAAACACTCTGTACAAGAGAAAGATGAAATCATATGTAAGACAATGAAAAACAATTTAATGACAATTTAATTTATAATTCATCATATTAATATTAAATTACCGTCATATCTAGGTTTGGATGCTCTATTGCACCTCCAACAACCTCTACATTCTCTAAATCAATCTACACAAACAAAACAAAAAAAGTTGAAATTAGATGCACAAGTCTACAATTAAAAATGATTTAATTGAAATTAATTTATAATTTATCATATTTTAATTGTACCATATCCATAGGTTTTGCACCCTCTTCTGCAGGACATGTTTGTACATTCTCAACTACTAGATGTGTCACATGCTATAAAAGAAAAAGAATTTAAAACATGTATTAGCTCAAATTATATTAATATTCAATTTGAAATTTGAAATTATTTAGTTATATATTCACAATATATAATTTATAATTGAATTTAAGTATATTAAATTTTTTAAATTACCATTTGATCTCGAGCCTGCTCCACATGCCCTCCTGGAGGTGTAACTATGTCTGGGTCAGGGCTGAAAGCCGCACTAACAAAGTCCTACAAGATCAAAGTTAAAGCATGTACATACTTGAATTAGGTAAATATATATATATATATATATATATATATATATATATATATATTCAAGTTTGCACATTTTGTGTAGAAATTTATTTAAACAACCTAAAAATCAGAGGCCTCATGAGTAACCGCAGAATCTAATGTTTGCTCGATGCCAATTCTGATTGTGGTATCAACCTAGACAAACATGTAGACACATGTAACACAAGCTTATAATATTTTCAAGTGTACATGCACATTTCATATATATAGTGAATTAAAAATTCATAATTGTAACTATACTAATGTAAGTTAAACAATTTACAATATAAATGTACCTACCCTTGGTCTATGACGGTCGATAGTGGAGGAGTGCTCGACAACCCCTCGAGTGGAATCAATGTGGAAGCCGATTGACTCGCCTAAACCAACATTAATATTTCAAACATATATGTTATTCTATTATAAATTTAAAACTCAAGTTAAAAATCATTTCATTTATAATTTAAAAAATTGAAATCAAAATACCCCATAAGGGTTGCCGATTAGGACTGGTGTCGATGTATGTACTCGTGGAACGGATGATAGCCCCATCGTTACTATAGTTTTTACACCAAACAGTTTGATTGTTAAAATGTATTGCAAAATTTACTTTGATATATACTTTCATCAAAAAATTTATAAAATGAACGTGTAGATGCATATTTATACCTGTGTACCAGTGTCCTCAGTATGTTCGCCTCTTGTAAGAAACTCTACAAATGAACTGATGTGACCAAATGAACCACCAGAATCTCCACGTCCACCCAAACTAGGTGTGCCTGATCAGGTCCATAGCATAGTTGATGGCAACTGGTACATACATGTGGGACGGGCCTCGACACTCCTAAAGTGGTACTCAGACCAGCTCCATAGAACACTCCTCCATCATCATCTCTATGCTCCCCACCCGCTATCGCAGAAGCATGCTGATCAAGGTCTCCTGCAAGTGTACTAAGGGAACCTAATGTCAAGACCATAGATCGATGATGCATAGGTGCAAGAATGGGAGGACCAGAAGCAACAACAAGGGGTTGTGCATGCACAGGGCATTGGGGATCAACCCTTGCCCCTAACCTCTGTTGTGGCATGCCACCACCAACACCCTGAAATGATTTAAAATTAAAATAATTTGGCTTGTGCCCCATAACAAACTCTACATATAATTTCCTCAAAAAATACAACGGGCACTCCTAATTAGCATGTGGGGGACTATCAAAAACCATATACCATCAATCCCAAAAATTTGCACTCATCTGTGGATGTATGCACCACCTCATGGATATTCTAGATTTGTTCGTAGGAATGGGCTGTCGAGTAACGGGGTTGAGAAAGTAGGGGGATAGGTGGGCTTTCATTATTTTAAGGTCTAATATTTCTTTATAAGAGAGACCATCAACATAAAATTGTCTCATTTATTCTTTGTCTCGTCTATGCCTATCTAGATCAGAATCAATGGTCCTGATGGCATCCAATGCAAAACGTCTAACATTGGGTGGAATCAATGCTTGACTCTGCATAGCATTTGTTTGATTATGTATTGATCCAACCTGATCATTTATGCGTGCTCGTAAGCGAGCCTCATCAGATGCAATAGGTTGTGGAGGGGGAGGTGGAGGGGGAGGTGGAGGTGGAGGTGGAGGTTGGAGGTGGAGGGGGAGGTGAAGGTGGATGAGCTGCTAGATTGATGATATCATCAATATTAAAATCATCCATGATATGAGATATAAGTGTGCACCTGCATTAAATTATACTAAATTAACATACAAACTTAAAAAATTACAAGAAATAGTTAAATTTGAAACACATGCAAATTTGTTTAAATATGATACATGCATACATATATTAAGATCATATAAAATTGAAACACACATATACATTGATTGAACTTGATCAAGTAAACTATGTACATACATTTAAAATAAAAAAATACCATGCATTTAACATACATACATAATTTAACATATACATACATTTAAAATAAAAAATACCATGCATAATTTGCATGCATACATCATTAAAGTAAACTATGTACATACAAATTTCAAAATTTAACAACTATATGTGTAATTTTAATACATGTGTACATAGTAAACAATAAAATTGAAACATTCACAAAAAGCTCATTTTATGTCTAACACATGTATATATATCCATCTAGAACCATCCATCTAAAAATATCCATCTAGAACCAAAATCATAAATGCACGTCACACAAAATATCCATTGTTCACCAAATTCATCACACAAAATATCCATCATTCACCAAATTCATAAATTCATAACTATTTAAGATCATTGTCTTAATTTAAAAACTATTGTGGCTTTCTACTGCATCTCTTCATTTATTTGCGTTTTTCCTTTTCAGAATCAGAAGTTCTCCTCTCCTCTAGCCATTGTCGATGCTCATCTAAGATCCCATCCATAGCCCTAACAACATCATCAATGGTTTGCATCCTAGATACAATCATCCTCATAGGTGGTGCAACAAATTCTTCATTTTGAATAGTGTTAATTTGATCTTGGATGGTTCTAACATTGGAATTGATTTGTGCTTGCAAACGAGCACCATCGATTTCAGGTGGTGGAGGTGGGGGGTTATGAGGTGGAGTGGGTGGAGGTGGAGGTGAAGGTGGTGGAGATGGAGGGCATGGAGGTTGATTGCGGATATTATTGAATCGATCCATGTGATATCTAGAAGATATGAGTGAACCTGCATTATATTTGCAATTTCAAAATGTAAGATACATGTTTAGGATTTATACCCTTAAACCATTCAATATAAATGGCCTAATTGAATACATATGATAAAATAAACTTTTAAGCCTCATTTATGTTTAAGGCAAGTTACTTGAATGAAAATACAATTAACTATTAATATTAAATAATTTATGAATGTTATAGGGTTTACGGTTTAGAATTTAACATAGATCCCCTTAAGCCATCCTACCACCCTAAACCGTAAATTAATCAACCTAGATCATGAAAAAATAACATGGCTTAAGGGAATCAAATTTGGTGGAGTTGCCTAAGGCAACCAAATTTGATTTTAAGGTCCCAAGAAAAAATGAATGCTTTAGTGAAGAACATTTTCTTGTGGAACAATTGATTGAGATAGGTCTTGTTTCAAATATCATCCATATTATAATCTAGATCAATCTTGTTATTGTTAAATTTGGTTGCCTTGGGCAACTTCACCAAATTTTAAAAACTCCTTTCATCCCATTAAGAAATGTCATATTAGGACCCCTTAAGACATTGATTTACGATTTGGGGTGATAGGATGGCTTAAAGAGATCTATGTCTAGTGAGGTCCTAGGATAAAATGACATGGCTCAAGTGAATAAAATTTGGTAAAAAAATGATGTCTTTAGCTTGTTTAGGGTTTATAGTTTTGAGTTTAGGGTTTACGGTAATACAATGGCTTAAGGGGATCTTTGTAGTAAGGTTCTACTACAAAATGACATGGCTTAAGGGAATCAAATTTGGCTTAAGGGGATCTTTGTAGTAAGGTTCTACGACAAAATGACATGGCTTAAGGGAATCAAATTTGGTGGAGTTGCCTACGGAAAATAAATTTGATTATAAAGTCCTAAGACAAAATGGATGCTTTAGTGTCGAGGGTTTAGATTTTAGAGTTCGGGGCTTAGGGTTTAACGAACTTAGGGTGAAGTTTGGGTGGCCCTTAGAATAATGGACTTGCAAGTTAGTGCCTAGTTTATGAATTTTTTTTATTTTATGAATAGATTGACTATTTCCGTAATAGAAATGCATAATTATGTGTGATTAAGATTGAGTTTGATGTATATTTTAACTGGATGTTTTTTTAATTGAATATAAGATTATTTTATTTAATATTTTTTTCATTAATATTGAACTCACTTAAATGAATTTAATGATATAAAACATGTATAATATAAAATTAGTTAATGTTGAATTGAAAGTATTTTATTTTAGATTGTTTGTAATTGAAAGAACCTAAAAGAACTTAGACAAAATGAATGCTTTAGTGAAGAAATTTTTCTTGTGGAACAGTTGATTGAGATAGGTCTTGTTTCAACTGACCAACCTAGATCATGAAATATCATTCATATTATAATCTTGCACAATCTGGTTATTGTTAAATTTGGTTGCCTTGAGCAACTTCACCAAATTTTAAGAAATTATTTGATCCCATTAAGAAATGTCATATTAGGACCCCTTAAGACATCAATTTACGATCTAGGGTGATAGGATGGCTTAGGGGATCTATGTCTAGTGAGGTCCTAGGATAAAATAACATGGCTTAAGGGAATCAAATTTGGTGGAGTTGTCTAAGGCAACCAAATTTGATTTTAAGGTCCTAAGACAAAATTAATGCTTTAGTGAAGAACATTTTCTTGTGGAACAATTGATTGAGATAGGTCTTGTTTCAAATATCATCCATATTATAATCTAGATCAATCTTGTTATTGTTAAATTTGGTTGCCTTGGGCAACTTCACCAAATTTTAAAAACTTATTTCATCTCATTAAGAAATGTCATATCAGGACCCCTTAATACATTGATTTACTATTTAGGGTGATAGGATGGCTTAAAGAGATCTATGTCTAGTGAGGTACTAGGATAAAATGACATGGCTCAAGTGAATAAAATTTGGTGAAAAAATGATGTCTTTAGCCTGTTTAGGGTTTATAGTTTTGAGTTTAGGGTTTATGGTAATATGATGGCTTAAGGGGATCTTTGTAGTAAGGTTCTACTACAAAATGACATGGCTTAAGAGAATCAAATTTGGCTTAAGGGGATCTTTGTAGTAAGGTTATACGACAAAATGACATGGCTTAAGGGAATCTAATTTGGTGGAGTTGCCTAAGGCAACCAAATTTGATTATAAGGTCTTAAGACAAAATGGATGCTTTAGTGTTGAGGGTTTAGATTTTAGAGTTCAGGGCTTAGGGTTTAACGAACTTAGGGTGAAGTTTGGGTGGCCCTTGGAATAATGGACTTGCAAGTTAGTGCCTAGTTTATGAATATTTTTTTATTTAATGAATAGATTGACTATTTTCGTAATAGAAACACATAATTATGTGTGATTAAGATTGAGTTTGATTTATATTTTAACTGGATGTTTTTAATTGAATATAAGATTATTTTATTTAATATTTTTTTCATTAATATTGAACTCACTTAAATGAATTTAATGATATAAAACATGTATAATATAAAATTAGTTAATGTTGAATTCAAAGTATTTTATTTTAGATTGTTTGTAATTGAAAGAACCTAAAAGAACTTAGAAAAAAAAAATATTTAGATTATTTAGTGTCTAGGTAACTAGTGCAAAAATTTAAATCCTTGACCAATACTCTAAGTACATATGGTAAATCCTAAACCATGGATTTAATCATTAAAATTTTAAAATTTAAATTCAAAATTTTCCATCCCTTACACATTTACTAAAAAATTATGAGCCAATTGAACTTGCTTAGTATTCAAAGGCATTCAATTTCACAAACCCAACTAGAATCTGGTAGTCCTCAGAACGAGCTATCCAACGAATATAATTTTAATATGTTTTGGTTTTATTATGTATGTGTTTTTTTAGTTTTATTAAATATAGGTTTTTCACCAAAAATCAAGCTCTTTGTTTTGCACATGTGGGAAAATAGAAGATTATCAAAATAAAAAAATTTAAAAATACGCCGATGTTGGGTATTGATATCCTTGATCCATTAAAAAAAAAAATTGAATTTCGATTCATACAAAAAAATTTATGTTGTATACAGTCCGCCTATGTCTGAATTGCAATTGGTTTGACTTTGAAACTTGATTAAGGAAAAAATATTCAATAAAAAACTATGAGACCAAATTAAAGTGCTAGATATCGTAGTTAGAAATCTAAATTCGAAAAAATTAGAATTTTATCCTTCATACAAAAAAAGTTATGTTGTATACAGTGAGCGTCACTTTTTAAAAATGTTGTTTTATGAAAAACACCAGTTTTTGTGGGAGATGGAAAAAAAGTGCAATCTGATTCCAAAAATTTTGAAAAAAATATTTTTAGAATCTACAGACAAAATGTGATGAGACTCTAGTTTGCAGCATCTTCAAATTCCTCAAGGTTTAGCGGCTATAGGTTCCCGAATATGAAAATTTAGTTAAAAATAATAATTGCAGTGTCCAGTTTGGCCAAAAATTGTAAACCACTATTGTAGGATCACCCGTGTCCATGAAATTGCTACCCATTTCCATGTACCTGCCCTGTTGCTAAAACTAGTAGTAGTACTACTACTATATCTCTTCCTTGTTAGAGGATTATACTATAAAGGGTCTGTGAAGGAGTCCCATTATTCATGAACTAAAATAAACTATAAAAAATGTCAACTCTTCCTCAAGAATAGGAAGAGGATTGAGTTTGAAACATAAAATAATAAGTATTTGAAATAGGATAGAGAAATCAAACATGGATTCCATGTCCAAGAAACTTAATTTCTTTTAATAGAAATTTACTTAGTAGAACAATTATGTCATAATTCAATCTTATTAAAATTAGAGTCCTTCTCCTAGATGTCTTATTGGTAGGTAAGAGTGATATTAGGTGACTCACGAACTGATCAATAAATGATAACCTCCATCTTCATCTGAAAGTTTCGTACCCTAGCCGGTTGAGTTCTTCTTTGCAATGATTTGCAGTCCTTATGTTGCGAGCTAGAAAACCCATTCTTGCAGGTTGATAGTTGTCTCTACTGCAAATGTTAGTCTTATTTTAGAAGGCATTCTCAGTATCAACAATAGTAAATTAAACATAAAATCCTACTAAACTTCATAGACAATCATGAATTCATACATACACATATTAACATAATATGTTTCCATTTGAAATGCTTAATCTGCTTAAAAGTATACAAAAGGAATAAAAGGTCCTGGTAATGTCTTAAAGCTTAGCATAAATAAATGATAAAAAATATGATTTACAATAATGGAAAATAAACAATTATGGAGCCCATCATCTCCCTTGTCATTTTTTAATTTTCATTTCACTTTTTTGTCCTCATGCTTCATTGAGAGTATTTTGTTTTCATCTCTCTTTTTGGGAGGACTTTTGTTCCACTGGATTTTCTCATTTTTGTTTATTTGTGAGAGATTATACTTGTACATGGGTACCTAACATGGCCTAATAGATGGGACTCATGTTTACATAATTTGCAGAATAATCTACTCCCTAAGTTTCACTTGGGGTGTTGGTGTAAATACCTGTATTTTACCTATCTAGTTCACTAGTAGGTCATATTCACATATTGAGTTTACTTAGGTCCTAGGAATATTTGTAGAAGTCTTAGGTGTCATGCGATCTTATCTTATCTTATCATGTCATTTAATTCTTGTTTCCTAGGGAATTTAATATTTGATGAGTTAGTTGTCTCATGACATAGGATTAGGGCATGATCTTTTCTAATCCTATGTCTCACCTTGGCTATATAACCAAGGGGTTCTCATTTTTAAACCATTCTAATTCCAAATGGTTGCAATCTTGAGCATTGCATATTGATAACATTTGATCTAATCTTATTTTGCATCCATTATTCCAAATATATGCTCTTTCTTTTCTCTCTTGTAGAAGGGTTTTTTTGGTTTTATAGGGGATCTCGGAGGCTTGAAATCTTGAGTGACTCTAACAAATCATAATACTTAACTTGATAATATTAGCATAATAATGCTGGTGTAATTATTTAATTGCACCTTATTATTTAAGTTGACTTAGGTAGATAGGATGAATGAGTACATATAATTTACTTCCTTCATGTGATTTATTTTCTCACTTATCTTCTAATATTTAGAAAATTAATTAAAGTAATCCCTTAATTTTTTGGTTTCATGCCTTATCCTTATCCTCATCAGATTTAGAAACTATAAGACTACAAATTTAATCTCTTTCATATCTTTGAAAAATCAATTTCATATTAATTTCTCCACACTATATATATATATATATATTTGCATGCAACATGTGTGATATTCTATATTCATCTATATTTAGGCTTGTATTCAATTTTTTTTATCAAATCTGACAAATCACATATGATATTAAAAATAGTGAAATTAGAAAACTATAGAGTTCAACCATATAAAATCCCAAACATATGTATCCAAAATACATAGTCCATACAACTTGATGGAAATTCAAAACATCATTAAAAAGTATTCAATATTAGTATCAAAACGTAAATTGAGCAATACAATGGGCCACATACACCTGAGGCCTTACACATGTATCTTTGAAGAAGCTTTAAGGCATTTATTATGAAATTGATCATCCAACTTCACTAGATGACAAATGTAACCTTACAGAGGACAAAATAATGATCACCTAAGTCCAAAAATATTATCCAACTTCCTACACATAGTCATAGAAACATTATTATACCTCTTACAATGCTATATATTTCTTACACATCTTATAATATTATAAAATATCATGCATTCCTTTCCACTTCATTCAAAGTGTTTAATGATTACAATCCTTCCTATCATATTATGACCCTCACAAGCAATATATTGAAGTTTAGAATAATGTTTTCACTGCACATATGCCTCCAAATCTTATGTAGGTATTTTATTTTACCCATTCCATGCTATATAAAGAAACATATACGATAATATTTATAATAATATGATCATACTTGGATTACCATATTTTTCAAATAAGACTTTCAAGGTGAATAGAACACCTAATCCTAAAAAATGATATCGTTTATTTGATTATTGATTAAAGGATAGTAACATGCTAATTGTTAGACTAGTCTTTTCTGCTTATACAAAATCTTTGTTAAATTAATCTCTCTTCTAAGATCTTAATTTGAAGGAGAATTACCTAGTTGACTTGATTGGATTTTCGTCAATCTCCTTGTTCATCCCTTCTCCATTGATTTTTTCCAAGAGGCCCTATAGTCAATCTTGATAGATCCTCCATCCATGTTTTCTCATATATTTGATCCTTATCTACAATAATGCACACCGATATCATTAATTATTAATATATCCTTCATTCCACCAATGTGATTTGTTTAAGAAATCATCAAAAATCAAGGTTTGAAATTAAAATATTCACTTTAACTAATTATAAATTATTTACGATTTCTGATTTGAAGAAATAATCTAATCCACAAAATGCACATCAGAAACATCTTTCCAATGCCTACAAAAACTTGAAAATCCAATGAGTGGTTTGAAAATTACGCCTATTTTACTATTGGTTAGTATTTTCAAAAAATGTAAAAAGGAGGAGTAAGCAGTCTTAGCAAATGATTAAATCTCTATGAATTAATTTTCTAACCAAAAAATGAAACCATATTCATTATTAATAGAATTTAAATATGTGCAAAACTAAAATTGAAGTCAAAATGTATAGATCCGTACAATGTACAAATTAAAAAAGAAAGTGCCTAAAAATCATGTTTTTTTAAGTCTAAAATACTATTTTGCACCAAAATATGGGGTATAATCTATGAAAATTTGTGGCTCGATGTCTTCAAATGCAACCATGATGTTTGTTTCTCCCCAAAAGGCTCCTAGAAGTGTGATTTCCAAAGTTTCTTAGACATACATGCAACCTATAAGATGGAAAATAGAAAAAACTTGCAAACAACAAGGTTAGCCAAAAAGATTGGTACTTCATGTCAGGTTCACCAATTTGTATGGATTGAAAATGGGTTAGAAGCTCAAATCCTAAACAACAACCATATACTGTTAGATCTAAGCATAAAATCCAAATCCAAATCCAAAACAATAAAGCACAAAAGACATAAGAAGTCAAATGAAATACAAACAAAGCAATTTACCTTCTTATGTCAAAGTCGGTTCACCTCCATTGGTCTTCTTTCATTCTCTTTTGAAGTTGTGAGATGTAGCTCTCAGATTTGGAGTGCCCAATTGATAGGATCGTGACAATAATAAGAATGAAAGTTCAAAGACTTTGGTTAAAGAATAAAGAGATTGAAGACCAAATTTATAGAAGAGGTTGGCATAAGGAATGTATGAGATTGAATATAAGATCAATGGTCAAGATCGAATGAGACAACTTGCATGAGAAAGTTTCTCATTTTTGAAATAGAAAAATGTAAGAGAAATAAAAGAGTTGAGTGAAGTGGAAAATATAAATAAGTAAGAGTTAAGTGGAGAAAAAGGTGGAAATGGAAGAGTTAAGTAGAAGAAAGGGTTAGTTATGTGAAGAATGAAATAGAGGGAACTTTTTGAAAAATAAATAAATAAAAATTCATTTATTTTTGAAATCATGAATAATTAATTAAATTAAATAATTTTAAAAAATTATAGAGGAAAATTTAGGTTAGCAGAATTAAATAAATAATTATATTTATTTAATCATAGATGAGATTGAGTTAGAGATTAATTAATTAATTAAATAATTATTTAATCATAGATGAGATTGAATTAGAGATTAAATAATTAAATAATAATTATTTAATCAACAAATGATAAAAAAGAAAGAAATTAGGATAATTAAATAATTAACATTATTTAATTATAAAAGTGCGAAGAAGAATAGAAATTGGTTTAGATGAAAATTAGGGTCAGACAAGATTAGGGTTAGACAAAATTAGGGTTATATGGGATAGGGTTAGACAGATAATTAGTCAAAAAATAGGATTGCTGAGGATAATTTTGAGTGTCTACAAGGAGAGTCTAAATTGTGACTTAAGGCACTGCCATGATTTCTAATTAAAGCTAATTGGGTCCCATAAGTCATGGAAAGCTTGAATGCCTTTTAAAAAAATATGTTCTCCCTTAAGCATTTTGTTAGTAGCAAGATGAGCATTTTCAAGTTGAACCAAGCAATTCCGCCAGATGGAGGAAGAGGCAAAACTTAACTCATGCCTCAAGGATTGATCATACCAAACTATTTTTTGAAGTAATCTACCAAGCCTTCCAAACGATGAATCAAATTATGTTTCTGAGGAGCATATTCATCTAGGGCTTATACAATCCATTTAGTAGTGAGGCAAGTGACTTGAGAGTAATGGTAAATTATTCCCAAACCTCCTCTATCTTTTAGTTGAATACAGTGGACCCATGAAGTAGTAGGAAAATCATTTTTATTTCCCCACTTATCCCAAAGGAAGCTTCTAATTAACTGAGCCAACTGATTGTAGCATGATTTAGATGAACAACAAGAGTAAATGTAGACATAACTGACAAGGAGGATTTTTTTGGCAACTTGAATCCTTCCTCCATAGAAAGGAATTTGTTGGTCCAATTTAGGAGTTTATTTCTGATTTTGGCCAAGACCCACTTCCACATATTTGTGAGAGAAACTCCAATTCCAAAAGGTATCCCAAGATATCTTGCATGATGGTACCATGTTTCACCTCTCTCCACTCACTCAAGATCCAAAGAGGGTGAGGGTTGGGTTTGGTCATTATAAATTTAGTTTTATGCATGACCAGTTTAGATCTTGAAATTGAACAATAAAGCTCCAATCTATCAAGCATATTGCTCACTTCCTTTGCCGAGTTTTGAATGAAGATCATACTATCATCAACAAAATGGGAGTTAAGAGCTATAACATTTCCTAGAAGCATGATTCCTATAATAAGCTTATTGGCAAGAGCATGTTGGAAAAGATATTCCAGTACATAACCATTGAGAACATACAAGAAAGGAGATAGAGGACATCCTTGGTGAATGGAATTTCACAAGGGAAATTGAGGAGAAAAAACACCATTCAGAACAACTCTAGCATTTGCATCCATAAAAAGTATTTCAATTTGTTCACAAAATTTTGGGCCAAAACCAAGTATTTTTAACATTTTGAGAATAAAAGTCTAGTGAATGCAATTGTAGTCTTTATCGAAGTCTAGTTTAATGATAAGAGCATCTTGAGACAATTGTTGAGCCCATTCCATAATCTCCCAAGCTATAACCAAGTTATCTAAGATGAATTTAACACCTAAGAAACCAGTCTGCTACAGGTGAACAATTTCTTAAGTGATATGCTTGATTTTTCAAGCCAACACTTTAGCAATTATTTTCTATGACACGTTGAGGAGTGTAATAGGTCTCCATCCATTGACAATTTCCTCCTCCCTTTTGGGGATAAGCTTAATCGACCCTTGATTAATAATGTTCCCTAAAGACCTAGTTTTTATTCCTTCAAGGTACAAAAGTACTTATGGATGTGAGTCCAAAGAGCTCTATAAAATTCAATTGATAGCCCATCTATACTTGAAACTTTTTACAAGGCCATGCAAAGAAGAGTATCATCAATTTCCTTTATGGTGAGGGGGTGGTCAAGGAATTTGCTATAATCAGAATCAATTTTCTTGCGAATACAACTCACAACACTCTCTTCAAAGAAAGGGAGGAGGATGTCATCTTTGAATTCATCAACAAAAATATTTTTAAAGTGTTGAGAAAAGGTTTTCATAATGTCAAAATGGTTGCAGTCTACCATCAGCAGATTTAATAACAAAAATGCACTCACCTTTATGTTTGTGTTGAAGGTATTGCAAGAAGAATTTAGAGCCTCGGTCTCCATCTTTAATCCATTGTAATCTGACTCGAATTTGAGCACCTTTACCTCTATAAGCTGCCATTTTTCGAAACATATTTTCAGCATTGATACAAATTGCTAAATGGTGCTATCATGAGGGTTGTAAGCTAAAAGTGAGTGTTCATGCTCCAGCTGGCCTTTGAGAGTTTTCTCAAATCTGCAGCATTTTACTGCAGCCCAATGCAGCCCTCCTACCATAGTCTCGAAGAAAGACAATGCATCAAGCAATCACGTTTTCCCACCAACTAATCCATTTGTCATGCTGAGCTTTTGGTTCCGCATTCCAAATTGCTAAGAGACCATCTATACAATCTAACTTAACTTAGAAACAGAGGTCTTAATGGATGGGGTCGGAGTTTGAGAAGGAAAGTCCATTGTGAATAATTAATAAGTCATCCATTTTTATTTTATTTAAGATACATATTTATCAGGACAGTTTCAACCGCAACATCTAACTATTTTAACCACAACGTTTACTTCATTTCAATCCTATTCTTTCTGCTTTGATCGATAACATACAAGGCACTAATTTCAAATCCTATTTCCTATTGTTCGAAACATACTGGATTTGGGTTAACTCACCGCAGACGAGTTCGAAGATGGGATTATTCCCTCCACTTGAGCAGGAAGATAATGATTATCTCATCCAGCTTTCGCAGTCATAGAACAGCAGTGAAGTGATGACGACAGATGAAGAAAATTTGAAGTAATCGCCACATTGTTGAGTATCAGTCACCATGAAGGTATGAAACCATGGGCACATTGTCTAATATTGGTGACTGTGAACGTATGTAAACGCCAGCTCATGAACTACGCGATTAACAGAAAGGTAAGGGAGTACGTTGGGAAGGGAGAGTGGGCCGGGCTTAACAAGCACACTTTAAGGGTGGGGTCTCATGAGGGGGCTTCAGGATCTATTTTTAAGGAGTAGGAGGTCTCATGAAGTCAAAAAAAAATTGCTGCAGGATTAATTAGAATATTTTCCTAAAGAATAGCAGCTCCTACCTTTTAGGAATGCAGATTTGGGGGGGTGAAAATTGGGTGGGGCTGGAGATTGCCCCTACAGTTTAGGAATTTCATTTGCCATTTGTCAATTATCTTTATTTTTAAGCTTCCTTAAATTCGGAAGCTTAAATTTTAAACTGAATTGCACAGTAAATAAGTTCATGAGACCACCAGCTCCTTAAAATTTGGAGCTTAGGGTGGGGTCCCATGGGGGGCATGCATGGTCTATTTTGAAGGAACGGGAGGTCCCATGGATTAAAAAAAACATTGCTACGGGATTAAATGGAATCTGCCCCTGAAAAATAGCTGCTCCTATGATTTAGGGCTGCAAACTTGAGGGGTGGAAATTGGGTGGGGCTGGAGCTCGCCCCTACAGTTTAGCAAATTTCTCTGCAGCTGTCGACTAGCAAACTGAAGTTTCAGATTCCCGCCAGAATGAAATTGCGGTGAAATGTTGTGTATTTACTAGTTTTTCATCCTCAACGATTTACATTGCAGCTCATGCACTCCATCCACACTGCATAGCCTGGAACAAAGCAGCGGAGACCTTACAGCAACAGAACCAAGCATTGAATAGAGCAAAGCAGAAACAGAAAGAGGTATGGCAATTTGAATCTTTACCGTGTATTTTTTTATTTGAATCTTTAGCATATATTTTTTCATTTGAATATTTAGGATATGAAAACCTTTGTTTATTTTGGTTTACACCATTCGTCTGCTGGTAAACTCTCAACTCAGCCATGGATTTTTAGCTACAAATATTTCCCTCGGTGATAGTATTATTGATTGAAAGCGACGCCAATTGAAAAGTTAAAAAAAATTCACTGTTTAAAACAGATTAATCATTGACTAAACTCGAGCCATTGGCCACATTTATATATGTAAAACTATGAAGCATAGGGCCAAACTAAGGAAAATGAGAGGGCTTCGAATTGGACAGGAAGCGAATAAAACGTAATATCTTATAGAAGGTATTTGCAGTTTTCGCCATTTATTCTTATAGGAACCCTGACTCCGTTGACACCAAAAAAACTGCAACAATAAACGTTTTAAGAACAAAGGGATATAGTAGAAGGTATTTGCCCTGTCAATCTTTTGGAGAAAACAATTAACTTTACCAGCTTACCACTTGTAGAGGGTATGGTCTTTTGAAAGACTTACTCATTTTCGCAATTCATGGAACATGATTCATTGGAATGATAAGATTTTAGTAGCTCCATTCTTCAAAGCTCATGGATCAGCCCCATTCAACGACATTTGGAAAGTTGGGCAACCATTCTCAACCTAGTCTTCCCTTATGGCCACCCTACACGCCATCTTCCAATTTTCTTAGTCCTAGAAAACTGCTCTTCTGCTTATCTCAATGTGATTGCCATCACCTAATGTCACATTATTACAGAGCACATTCAAAAGCTTCTTTGTTTGGTTACCTTTTCCCGATCCTTTCTTCCCTTGAAAAATGAATTCTAAACTGATTTTTTATGACTGATCTCTTCAGGTGTCCATCCTGACCTCTCCCGGTCAATGAGAACCTTGCTAAATAGGCCAGTTGTCTAAAAAATCTTAGCTACAAAGTTGGGAGTTAAATTAGACCAGTTTGGCTCTCAAGACATAGCTTTCCTTTGGAATCTATCAATCCTTGAGTTCCATCCCCCGTTCCTCAAACTCAGGGGTTGCTGCTAATTTTATTTGGTCCAATATTGGGGGTCTTCTTTCCATGATGAAGATGACTGGGACTGGGAGTACTCTCTTTCTGTTTGTTCTTCTTCTAAGACCCAGGGACAACTTTGGATCATAGACTGTTTACTTTAGATGCTTTTTCAGCTCCATGAATCCTTATAGAAGTTGTTTACATCAGATGCCAAATAAGCTGCCACCAAATTTGAACTAAGTTGTAGTAAGTAGAGAAGAATTAATTTGGAATCAGATGTTACCATTGGAGTTATTGGCCTATCTGCTCTTCACTGCACGATAATAGCTGACCCAACATAATTAAAAAAAGTCAGGTAGGACAAAGAAATACCCTCAAAGTCTATTAGAAACAAAACAATGTTTGAAGCACACAAAATCATAAATTTTCTATTTTTTATCATAAATCATAAATTTTATATATTGCTTCTTTTTGTTTGTAATGTTCTATTTTTTTATCATAAATCATAAATTTTATATAAAATTGTTTGATGCTTTTGCTTCTCTTTGAGTGTTGTACTTGTCTCCCTCAACACAGTATTTTAACTTTTGAATGTATATTTTACTGCAGTTTGTGAGGAACCAGTTTTTTGTGACATTTTCATGGATAGGAATGTGCACCGTCCGATTCCAACAAAGACTGGTTTTAGGAGGTTCAGTTCAATGCTATCACAGAATGATGTACAATTTGAAGATATATACTCGATAGATGATGAGCTCCCCGAATTTGTCCCAAGTACGCAAACAACCAATGAACCAGTCATACCCGATGCCAATGAACCAGTTATACTTGATTTTCCTTCATGTACAAATAGGGAACATGAAGAAACATTCAGCTCTACTCCATTTGAGTACTATCCTAATGTTTTTTCTCCCACTGAAGCTCACCAACCATCCAAACAATCAGATGGACAAGATAAACCACCTTTGGTTCCTCCATCACATAAGGGAAGGGCACGTTGGATATTTCAGACACCATGGTCCTCATTGAAGCAAAACGCATTGAGAAAGATGCAGTATTCAGTGGTGGGCCAATGAAAAAAACTACAACTTCTGTTGAAAAGTGGAAACTAGTTCAAGAGTACTGTTCTCGTCATGGTGTCCTTCGGACAACAAACCAATGTCGAGATCGATGGGAGCATATTTTGCCAGAATATAAAAGGATCAGAGATTACGAGTCACATATTCCCTTTGGCCATGATAGCTATTGGATTATGACTAGCAGAGAGAGGGCTGATAAAAAGCTTCCACCAAACTTTCCTGTTGAATTGATGGATGCAATGGAGATCAAATTTGGGACTGATAGAGCAATTGATCTTGGGAATATTAGTATTGATACTTCAAAGATAAATTATACATTTAGTCAGAATATTCCATCTTCAAATGAAAATGTTGATGAATTTGATACGGTGAATGCAACAGGTCAAGGCTCAGAAAACACTGACAGTGAAAGAGAAAAAGGGTACACTGGTAAAAAGAGGAAATCAACATTCAAAACTACAGCTATGAAGGACACTATTATTGAAAACAACAAATTAGTTGTTTCTACATTGCAGATTGCTGAGGAGAGACGTATGAAACGCCATGAAAAAGATTATGCTTTAATGGAAATGCGGTTAAATGATCAAAAATTATGTGATGAAAAAATGTTCAAGTTGGAAGAGAAAAAGGTCAATGATCAATTCAAGTTGGAAGAGCAAAAGGTCAATGTTCAAACGAGCTTGGTTGCTGCTCTAAATTCCATTGGCCAAGCGATGATTAAGATTTCCGAATCATTTTCAAATGAAAAATGATTTGGTCAATGTTTGTACGTTGTTAAGTGAAACTTTGTATGAGAATTTAATAACTATGTTAAAAACAGTTTGATACTGTTGGATTTGTCTTATTAGATTCAACAATGTTGTTAAGTCATACTTTGTATGACAATTAAATAAATTTTTCTTATTACATTCACCAATGTTGATCAGCTCTTTTGAATATATATTTTAAAAGATTAATGGCTTAGTTTGATACTATTGTATTTGCATTCACATGGGTTTAATTGTTCTGGGAATTTTAATTGTCTTGTAATGATTTACACAATGAACTTATCATAATTTAGTATAATAGTCTAAAAATTCTATAGGCTAACAGAATAAGAGTTTTCTATGGGCTGCAAAGTGTTAAAATTTTTGCCATGTTTAAATATGCTCTTTAAACTATTTTCTATGTATCTGAATACAACTGTGTAATATTTTTCATTCTTGTTTTGCTTACTTATTTGTGTTTAAAGCCTGAGATTTCTTATGTTTATGTACTCCAAAAGAAGATACAAAATACCACAATTTCTATTACATTCTCTTAAAATTAAATAAGAACCTCTATACCTGTATAGGGCGTCTTCTAAGACTTGGACATAGTTCATACTGTAAGAGATGTGGTTGAAAATATGCTTGATAGGAATAGATGGATGTCAAATTCAAACTCTTCGCTATTGTTTCTGATTCCAAGCATCACAAAAATGGCAGTGCATAATATTCGTTATTTTCATGTAACACTGATACCAATTGTCATGTTCAAGTTTTCAAAAATGGCAGTGCATGATATTTGTTATTTTCATGTAACACTGATATCAATTGTCATGCTAAGTTGATGTGATGAGTTTGATTTATGTATGTATTGTAATTTGGGCGGCCATTGGACTGGCTCCAAAGCAATCAATTATAGGGTGTTTTAATTTACAGTGGCCCAAAATTTTATGTTAAGGACTTTCCAAACCTCTCTCCTTTCAATAGAATTAGACGAGTATAATTTAACATAATATTAAAAAATTCATTCTTTAAATTGAAAAGATTTATTGGTCAGTGTTTTTTCATACCAGTTTAAAAAACCCAAGGTGGTAGATTTATTGGTCTGTCACAAATCTAGTTGATGTGTTGAGAAGCATTTATGCATGTATATTAAAAACCCCAAGGCGGTTTTCAATATACATGCATCATCCATCAAGGCATTATACATAGATACAAATCTCATATCACAATCACATCTTCCACTCTAAATCTGCCTGCAGCTTGAAGTCTGTCTCCAGGACCATCCTGAGTCAACAAAGATCTAAGAAGTCAGCTGGACCAGCCCTATTTAAATTGAGACACCCTCAATGCCTCAACCATGGAGAGGGAACACTGGAGTCCGTGCCAGGGCCAACTACTGAACCCATGAACAATAATGGACAAATCATGATTTATGTTAATTGAACTTTGGTTGTGGCCAGGATATTACCTATCCTTGAATATGAGCTTGATTAACTGATGCAATTGTTGGATATCATGACCGAGATCCATGCAATCACTATCAGCAAGTGTAAGTTCACAACAAAGGAAAAAAATTTATTTTATTTTACACCATTAATTGAGGAAATCCTAGTCCATTACTTGACTCATCATAAGCTAGACCCCAACTCTGACAAGCACATCAGCTATTAGGCTGAATAACACATATTCTAAGCTCTTAACTAACATAACCATTAGTCTTTCATTGTTCCAACTTAAAATTAAGTGCTAAATTTCCTGTGCCATGTTCATAATAAAATAAGATTGGAAGACTTGAATTATTCTTGAACACATGGCAATGAAAGTGAATTGGACACGGTGAACAAAAATCATAAATATTAAAAATTGATTTTAAAGACATTTCGAATATTTATCACAAAATTAAACTTTTGAAGTATTCATAGCCCAGGAAAAACATTGCAGTTCCTTCAAATAAATACAAAATCTCAACTAGTTACAGACTTTGGTTAACAATTTAGAATTATAACCCGAAAAACTCAGTCCTTGACTTATTACATTATTGTATATATCGAATAAAAATTAAGTCAACGTATAATATGTGTTGGGATTGACAGATATAATTAATTGTGAGGATATGTAACCAAAATTTTAAAGGACCTGTGAAGCAAATAAGACTTCTTACTGGAATATCTGGGCAATTGTTTAGGATTTTAGATTAAATGCAAGTGAAAAATTCCTTCCAATGTTTCTTCATCAATAATGTTCTCAAAGATAAGAAAAAACTATCCCACAGCCAATTATTTGTAAATACTTGGAACCTTTATTTTATAAAGTGCACTGGGAGCATAATTATGAATGATGTTCAAAAATGACCTTGGTGAAATCAGACCATGACTTTCAAGATAAGCAAAATTAGGAATGATGTTCAAAAATGGCCTTGGTGAAATCAGAACATGATTTTCGAAATATGAAAAATTAAGCATGATGTTTAAAAATTGACCTCCATGAGATCAGGCTGTGTTTATTGCTGGGAAGGTCAAATGTAGCTGCATAAAAAAAGAAATTGAATGAAAAATTAACAAATAAAAGTTGAAACAAGTAAGCAAAATAAAAAGCTGCAAGTTGCACGGGGGTAAAAGTTCTGAATTTCAAAGCACTTACTTTAGGGTTTCAGATGATTGAAGTGCAGAGGATTTCCTACCAGTGTTTCATCATAAATATTCACAATGAAAAGACAACTGTCTTCTAGGGTGATCTTGTCCAATACTTTAACCCTAGACAATAAAATGCACTACATGTAGCAAAATTATGAATGTTATTCAAAATTTTAAACTAGCTTTGATGAGATCAGACATTGCTTTTTAAGATTGAAGGAAAAGTCACACTGTAGCCACGTTAGAACCCTCAAAAAAACATTGCAAGAAAAAAATATAATATATTACAAATACAGAACAAAAAATTTAGAAATAAAATTCACAACTAAGAAAATAAATAGTACAAGAAAGACAAGTTGAATGACATTCCCAGAAAGCATGGCGTACAAAACCATGTAACCCTACTTCCAACTCATTGGAAGGATTAATACTGCTTTATGAAATACATATGATTTGCTTGAACAAAGCCCATTCAGAATATGAATCCTTGAATTTATCTTCTTAGCTGGAGATGAATATTATCAAAGGTCATGCGCGACAGACCAACAAGGTAAGGAAAGTGAAGCAAAAGCAGAGAAAGCAAGGGAAAACAGTAGAGGAGAAAAGGAGTTTCAAGTCCAGCTCAGTGCCTTGGCAGATCAGCACAAAGGTGGATCACCCACTAATTCACAACAGATAATATCCTTTAACCAGAGATTAACAGGGTTCTTTAAGCTTCAGTCAGTCACTGCACCATCCATAACAAGATTCTTATAAAATGGGAAGGGAAAAAAGAGCTCTGATCCATGAGTAGAGGCTTCTCAATCATTGTATGCAACAACAGAGATTTAGGTAGGGGATGCTCAGAAATTTAAGGGGTCCATTTTTGCATGTATAACTTTAAATTGGAGAGGTAGGGGATGCTGGAGATTCCCTGCTGCTGTCTACCCACCACCTCTGCAATCACCAAGATCTGAGCGTCTAGCTCCCTGAATGGGGCCAAGAAAATTAACCCTCTCAGTCATAGTTTGAGTTTGCCCAATGGAGGAGGAGTCCATTTTATTCCTTTATGCATGTCTAGTTTTCTCTGGGTTTCAACATTCCATTGATAGTCTGGAACTTTTGCTTTGAAATGCACCCTCTTGCCTGCTGACCTGCAAACTTACACTATCTTTCATCTCAAGCTTGTTTTGTTTACATCTATATTTTTTATTTCTCTGTGATTGTGAAGGTAATAGGCGGCCCCTTATGATTTAATATAATTGCAGGCACTCTGAATGGTTCTAATTTAATATAATTACAGGCACTTGGAATGGTTCTGATTTTTTTGTATTATGTGGTTTTGCAGGGACATCACTATTGCATAATGAATTCCACTTCAATTAAAAAGCTAAAATTCCTTCTTGCCACTGCATCAAATATTATTCAATTAGCATTACAAATTTGGAATGATCTTCAAAACTCAAACATCATACAACAAAAAAAAAAGAGACAAATAATAGAGTTATCAGAAATAAGACAATCGTCAAATATGGAATTAGATGACATGGAAACAATGCTTCATACAATAACTTCTAAGGTGGAAAGTGACATTGTCGAAACATTATCTATTTCTCAGTGGGAAGGAAGGGTTCAGGGGGAGTGGTATGTGAAACCACGCTCTTTGCATTGGTGGAACCACTATATTTTTCAAGTTAGATGTGATGATGAATGTTTCCGCAGCATTTTCAGGTTGCCATATGCATTATTTCAAAATATTTGTGAGATTCTGAATGATGATCTAAAACAAGGTGAAATACCATATTCATTTGCTACAACTATTAAAAATAGAGTCCTTCCAGTAGAGAAACAGGTTGCCATTGCAATTTTACGATTGTCATCTGGGATGACAATGCTTAATATTAGTGAATTGTTTGGTTGTGGAAAGTCAACTGTGGTAAGAGTTGTAAATAAGTTCATCAATATCTTTTATATTCGATTTAGAAGTCATATCCAATGGCCTAGTAATCAAATGAAACTTGAGAATGTGAAAGAAGGTTTTCGTCTAAAACAAGGATTTCCAAATTGTTGTGGAGCTATAGATGTAACTCACATTCAGTTTCATCTTCCACCTAATGAGTGCTCTACTGATTGGTATGATCGTGATCATAACTATAGCATGTCATTACAAGCAATTGTTGATAGCAATATGTATTTCATGGACATTTTTACAGGGTGGCCTGGTTCAGTAAATGATTCTAGACTTCTACGAAATTCTTTTTTCCATAAAATGTGTGAAGGTGGACAAAGATTTAATGGTCAACTAGTGTCAATTGGCCCATTAAATATAAGAGAGTATATTATTGGAGATGGCGGGTATCCATTGTTGAAATGGTTAACTACACCTTTTAGCGGAGGTCTAACAAGTAGTTAGAGGGAATACAATTTTAAGTTGTCATCAACACGTATTGTGGTAGAGCGTGCATTTGGAAGGCTAAAAAAAATGTGGCGGATTTTGGAATCCAAAATGTGGCATCCAAATTTGGAAGTGCTTCCAAAAACCATTATTTGTTGCTGTATATTGCATAATATGACATTAGATGTTGTGCAAGGTGAAGATGATCCATGTGATGATGCTTTTGTAGATAATGGAACAAATATGCCAACCAATGAGTTAGCTGATCCAGTTGCAACACGTGCTCGAGAAGCATTAATGAATTTTGTAAATGGTGATTTGAATAATGTAAATGGTGATTAATTAGTATCCTTTAAACTGTCTTTTAGTTTTTTACTATGCATTGTCCTTTCATGGATTTGTACTTTATGGATTATCTCTCATGCAGCTTGTACTGTGGTAATGATAACAAATATCTCATTCATTTACTACTTTTCTTGTATGAGAAATTGTGTTTGTGCTTTTGCATCATTCTCTTGAATCCTTGATTCTTCTCTGTTCTTTCAACAGTTTCTCGAAAAACAAGATTTTAATTTTGTATCTCTTAATTGTATGATTCTTTTTATCAAGATGTTATCAAGCCAGCGGAAAAGTACTTTATTCATTCACCTGGATTTGCCCAAATTTTCCACAGAATAATGCCTCCAGTTTAATAGAACAAACTGTTGACATCCAAAAAATGAAACTTTTTCCAGAACTTATTATAGATCAAATAGCTTGAATTTTGAAAAGGGGTTAAAGTTGCTTCTGTCCTGTCACGGCGTTCAGCAAATGTGACCAACTTTTCGTGGGGAGGTAAAGAATGCCTGGTTTTTCAGTTCAAGAGGAAGAATCATTACGAGTTATATGATGCATTCTAATCTCCATTGAAAGTTTTCTCATTGTTTGGTATATCAGATCGTTTGTGAGTTGCATCCAATCAACAAAGGAATGCAAAATGTCCTCTCTTTTTTCTCACACTCAATGAGGTATAGGATGTTATAAATAGACCTCTTGTTAGACAATTCTACATTGCTCTCTTCAACACTTCTCTATGCTTTGGACTGTCAGAGATGTTACAGACAAGGAAAATAGGAATTATGGGAAGATGATTGTGATGCTGCCAGTCATCATGCATTCTGAAAACCACTGTTCATTTGTTCACATTTTCTTATAAGATGAAAGATGGTTGGCTAAGCTTTCTTGCTAAACACCATGATTTGTAAGCTAGAACAATATTTGTTAGCTAGATTTATTAACGGATATTGTAAATTTGTAATAATTCTAAATTCAGTAACATTGTGACTTAAAATTTAAGCAAATGAATTAGAAAATAAGAGACAATGTGAGACCAATACACTTTGGGGAAATTCGTTGTGGGTAAAACTAAAAACTTTAGAAAATATGTATTACTATTTACAGTCATTTTAATTTAGAGGGCATTTAGCATTGATGTTCTTCCCCTCCTTCCTCATTAAACTTACCATAAAACAAATTGAATGGTTTTGTACATCTAAATAAATAAAAGTGAATTAATTGACAAATATTTTTCTCTCCATAATTTTAAGGTTAATTGGAGACATCTTGCATTCAAAGAAATCAAGCTCACATTAATCTCCTTTAAATTTACATTGTTCAAAAAATAATAATGTTTTTGAGACACATGAATTTATATGTACATATAATTCTCAATTATTTATTTTTAGTAAGTTCATGTTTTATTTTAATTTTATTTGAAATGAAATTATAACTTCCACATCACAATCTTACACAAATTAATCCCATTCCCTCACACTCTATTGATCATCTCATGCACACTAAAAAATATACACTTGAACACCATTATACATAGCATGAGCATGACCTTTGCATCTCCTGATACATAGTCGAAATATGAAATATGATGCTCAGATCCAACCATCTCAAGGTTGGAAATGGGAAGGGAATTAAAAATATACACTTGAACACCATTACTAGTGAGAATGACATAACATTTAAAGACAAAAGTGAATAGGCTATGGCAGATGACAATTAGGAAGTAGTATTCTACACATGACAGGGTGTAGGAGTCATGAAACCAAACGATAGTATACATGATCAGATACCATAACAATACACTGTTGAAGCTTTTAAGGTATGGAGGTCACCAAATGGGGGCAATCAAGTGACAAATAACAGTGATAGCAGGGTAAAGAACACAGTTGATCAGAGCAATAAAAGGGACAGTTTAAAAAATAAAAAAAGACAGCCACCACAGTCAAAGTCGCAATATAAGACAGCCATAAAACACAAAGAAGTGTCATAATTATTCAAGTCAAAGTAAGATTTCATGAGACATCGGTGCTACAGGAAAGCTACAGAGTAGTTAATGTTCCAAGGTGAGCAATGCTGATAAGTCAGTAACACCACAGTTGTTAGCTGCCAGTCTATGAAGAGGGAAGAAGGATGTTTCATTGTCATGATCAAATCATCAAGTTTGAAAAATAGACTTGAACAGGGCAGCTACATGTTTGACCATAAAATAGTAGGTCATGATGTCAATACACAAGAAGATAATGACAATAAAATGGACAGTAGGCCTGAAAGGAACATTCACAAGACTGTCATGTAAACAAAGCTAATGTGGGACAAACAGGTACAATGGCCAGTCATACTCATTCATTAAAAAAATAAAAAATTACAAAATAAAATAAAATAGATATTCAAAAATTAAATAAAATAGAAGATATTCGAAAATTAATTAAACAAATATCATCATATAGTTTCAATTGATTAAAATTTTTCATTTTTTATTGTCAAATGAATTATATTTAAAATTATTTAAAGTAAAATTCATGAGAACAGTAGCTTCCTTAAATTACGGAGGTTAATGTTTAAGCTGGGCCACATTTCATGGGATCACCAGCTTCCTTAAAATTCGGAGCTTAACGTTTTAAGCTGAACAGGGCTAGTAAGTTCATGGATCCGCCAGCTTAAAAAATTTCCTAAAAATTCTCAGCAGCACCCGCTGAGATTTTTGAGCAAGGGTCCCCCCATGGGATCCCACCCTTAATATTTTAAGCTTAAGTGCATTACCAAGTTCATGGGATCACCACCTTTAAAAAATTCCTAAAAATTCTCAGCAGCACCCACTCAAACTTTTCAGGTAGCCCCCGTCCATGGGACCCCACCCTAAGCTCTGACAGCCAGCTTTGAATTCCTACGTGGCTCGTGGTCCCGTCTTTTACTCTGTTGCGTCGGAATTCTGTCTCATTTCCCTTCCGTCCACCGTTCCGTTTTCCGTTGCGCTCTTCTTACCTCACCGCAGTCACTATCACCGTAGCAGTTAAATTTGAATATACATCTCCCGCCCAATACATTGAAAGTTGAAAAAGAGGATTTCTTTAGGCTCAGTCAAGGAGAGTGAAAATTGCTAAATGCGTTCTCGTAGTGGATTTGGTCACGCCGTCTTAGACATTCCGACGCTTGCGAATGGAGTTTCTGTCAGTAAAGGTTTTGGTATTGTGTCTGGGGGTGGCATCTATATTTTACATGCCCCTATTATTCATCAATCTGCTGTGAACAGTTTGGATAGCACTTCTGTTATTCCTCGTTCTAGCGTGGACTGTGGTCATGATCGTGTTTTAATAGCGATTGGTGGGGAGAAGGTTTCGGATCTGATTTCCCGTGTCTGTCGTGGCTGCATGTGATCTCGGTGTAACTGTTGGGGGTCTTTATATCATCTCCAGTGGGACTTCCTCTCCTTAGAGGCGCGCTGCTCCTATTCTCCCCTAGCTTGGAAGGACTGTGTTTATGTGCACCCCATCTCCACCAGTTTGTTTTTTGGGACAAGAGGTCTCAAAAAATGAAGTGTTTTTTCTCTTAAAATGGATTGATTTGTGCATTTGACGGACTCCGGCCTTGTCTCTGAAATTTTAATTAGTGGGTTTCTGAGCAATGGCAATCTATTATAGAAGGAAAATTTGAGATTTGCTCTTGTACCAAGCGTCTCTTTGTGATTTTTTATTTGATCTCTGGTCAGACTTAATATAAAGATTAAACTTGGAATTAATGAAATATTATGGTCCAAAAAATATAATTTCAATCTCTTAATTTTGAGTATGACTAAGTTAAAGGCATTTACAAGGTCCTT
>CM021104.1:53843168-54167113 GCA_007115665.2 Sequoiadendron giganteum
GGTGAAATGTTGTGTATTTACTAGTTTTTCATCCTCAACGATTTACATTGCAGCTCATGCACTCCATCCACACTGCATAGCCTGGAACAAAGCAGCGGAGACCTTACAGCAACAGAACCAAGCATTGAATAGAGCAAAGCAGAAACAGAAAGAGGTATGGCAATTTGAATCTTTACCGTGTATTTTTTTATTTGAATCTTTAGCATATATTTTTTCATTTGAATATTTAGGATATGAAAACCTTTGTTTATTTTGGTTTACACCATTCGTCTGCTGGTAAACTCTCAACTCAGCCATGGATTTTTAGCTACAAATATTTCCCTCGGTGATAGTATTATTGATTGAAAGCGACGCCAATTGAAAAGTTAAAAAAAATTCACTGTTTAAAACAGATTAATCATTGACTAAACTCGAGCCATTGGCCACATTTATATATGTAAAACTATGAAGCATAGGGCCAAACTAAGGAAAATGAGAGGGCTTCGAATTGGACAGGAAGCGAATAAAACGTAATATCTTATAGAAGGTATTTGCAGTTTTCGCCATTTATTCTTATAGGAACCCTGACTCCGTTGACACCAAAAAAACTGCAACAATAAACGTTTTAAGAACAAAGGGATATAGTAGAAGGTATTTGCCCTGTCAATCTTTTGGAGAAAACAATTAACTTTACCAGCTTACCACTTGTAGAGGGTATGGTCTTTTGAAAGACTTACTCATTTTCGCAATTCATGGAACATGATTCATTGGAATGATAAGATTTTAGTAGCTCCATTCTTCAAAGCTCATGGATCAGCCCCATTCAACGACATTTGGAAAGTTGGGCAACCATTCTCAACCTAGTCTTCCCTTATGGCCACCCTACACGCCATCTTCCAATTTTCTTAGTCCTAGAAAACTGCTCTTCTGCTTATCTCAATGTGATTGCCATCACCTAATGTCACATTATTACAGAGCACATTCAAAAGCTTCTTTGTTTGGTTACCTTTTCCCGATCCTTTCTTCCCTTGAAAAATGAATTCTAAACTGATTTTTTATGACTGATCTCTTCAGGTGTCCATCCTGACCTCTCCCGGTCAATGAGAACCTTGCTAAATAGGCCAGTTGTCTAAAAAATCTTAGCTACAAAGTTGGGAGTTAAATTAGACCAGTTTGGCTCTCAAGACATAGCTTTCCTTTGGAATCTATCAATCCTTGAGTTCCATCCCCCGTTCCTCAAACTCAGGGGTTGCTGCTAATTTTATTTGGTCCAATATTGGGGGTCTTCTTTCCATGATGAAGATGACTGGGACTGGGAGTACTCTCTTTCTGTTTGTTCTTCTTCTAAGACCCAGGGACAACTTTGGATCATAGACTGTTTACTTTAGATGCTTTTTCAGCTCCATGAATCCTTATAGAAGTTGTTTACATCAGATGCCAAATAAGCTGCCACCAAATTTGAACTAAGTTGTAGTAAGTAGAGAAGAATTAATTTGGAATCAGATGTTACCATTGGAGTTATTGGCCTATCTGCTCTTCACTGCACGATAATAGCTGACCCAACATAATTAAAAAAAGTCAGGTAGGACAAAGAAATACCCTCAAAGTCTATTAGAAACAAAACAATGTTTGAAGCACACAAAATCATAAATTTTCTATTTTTTATCATAAATCATAAATTTTATATATTGCTTCTTTTTGTTTGTAATGTTCTATTTTTTTATCATAAATCATAAATTTTATATAAAATTGTTTGATGCTTTTGCTTCTCTTTGAGTGTTGTACTTGTCTCCCTCAACACAGTATTTTAACTTTTGAATGTATATTTTACTGCAGTTTGTGAGGAACCAGTTTTTTGTGACATTTTCATGGATAGGAATGTGCACCGTCCGATTCCAACAAAGACTGGTTTTAGGAGGTTCAGTTCAATGCTATCACAGAATGATGTACAATTTGAAGATATATACTCGATAGATGATGAGCTCCCCGAATTTGTCCCAAGTACGCAAACAACCAATGAACCAGTCATACCCGATGCCAATGAACCAGTTATACTTGATTTTCCTTCATGTACAAATAGGGAACATGAAGAAACATTCAGCTCTACTCCATTTGAGTACTATCCTAATGTTTTTTCTCCCACTGAAGCTCACCAACCATCCAAACAATCAGATGGACAAGATAAACCACCTTTGGTTCCTCCATCACATAAGGGAAGGGCACGTTGGATATTTCAGACACCATGGTCCTCATTGAAGCAAAACGCATTGAGAAAGATGCAGTATTCAGTGGTGGGCCAATGAAAAAAACTACAACTTCTGTTGAAAAGTGGAAACTAGTTCAAGAGTACTGTTCTCGTCATGGTGTCCTTCGGACAACAAACCAATGTCGAGATCGATGGGAGCATATTTTGCCAGAATATAAAAGGATCAGAGATTACGAGTCACATATTCCCTTTGGCCATGATAGCTATTGGATTATGACTAGCAGAGAGAGGGCTGATAAAAAGCTTCCACCAAACTTTCCTGTTGAATTGATGGATGCAATGGAGATCAAATTTGGGACTGATAGAGCAATTGATCTTGGGAATATTAGTATTGATACTTCAAAGATAAATTATACATTTAGTCAGAATATTCCATCTTCAAATGAAAATGTTGATGAATTTGATACGGTGAATGCAACAGGTCAAGGCTCAGAAAACACTGACAGTGAAAGAGAAAAAGGGTACACTGGTAAAAAGAGGAAATCAACATTCAAAACTACAGCTATGAAGGACACTATTATTGAAAACAACAAATTAGTTGTTTCTACATTGCAGATTGCTGAGGAGAGACGTATGAAACGCCATGAAAAAGATTATGCTTTAATGGAAATGCGGTTAAATGATCAAAAATTATGTGATGAAAAAATGTTCAAGTTGGAAGAGAAAAAGGTCAATGATCAATTCAAGTTGGAAGAGCAAAAGGTCAATGTTCAAACGAGCTTGGTTGCTGCTCTAAATTCCATTGGCCAAGCGATGATTAAGATTTCCGAATCATTTTCAAATGAAAAATGATTTGGTCAATGTTTGTACGTTGTTAAGTGAAACTTTGTATGAGAATTTAATAACTATGTTAAAAACAGTTTGATACTGTTGGATTTGTCTTATTAGATTCAACAATGTTGTTAAGTCATACTTTGTATGACAATTAAATAAATTTTTCTTATTACATTCACCAATGTTGATCAGCTCTTTTGAATATATATTTTAAAAGATTAATGGCTTAGTTTGATACTATTGTATTTGCATTCACATGGGTTTAATTGTTCTGGGAATTTTAATTGTCTTGTAATGATTTACACAATGAACTTATCATAATTTAGTATAATAGTCTAAAAATTCTATAGGCTAACAGAATAAGAGTTTTCTATGGGCTGCAAAGTGTTAAAATTTTTGCCATGTTTAAATATGCTCTTTAAACTATTTTCTATGTATCTGAATACAACTGTGTAATATTTTTCATTCTTGTTTTGCTTACTTATTTGTGTTTAAAGCCTGAGATTTCTTATGTTTATGTACTCCAAAAGAAGATACAAAATACCACAATTTCTATTACATTCTCTTAAAATTAAATAAGAACCTCTATACCTGTATAGGGCGTCTTCTAAGACTTGGACATAGTTCATACTGTAAGAGATGTGGTTGAAAATATGCTTGATAGGAATAGATGGATGTCAAATTCAAACTCTTCGCTATTGTTTCTGATTCCAAGCATCACAAAAATGGCAGTGCATAATATTCGTTATTTTCATGTAACACTGATACCAATTGTCATGTTCAAGTTTTCAAAAATGGCAGTGCATGATATTTGTTATTTTCATGTAACACTGATATCAATTGTCATGCTAAGTTGATGTGATGAGTTTGATTTATGTATGTATTGTAATTTGGGCGGCCATTGGACTGGCTCCAAAGCAATCAATTATAGGGTGTTTTAATTTACAGTGGCCCAAAATTTTATGTTAAGGACTTTCCAAACCTCTCTCCTTTCAATAGAATTAGACGAGTATAATTTAACATAATATTAAAAAATTCATTCTTTAAATTGAAAAGATTTATTGGTCAGTGTTTTTTCATACCAGTTTAAAAAACCCAAGGCGGTAGATTTATTGGTCTGTCACAAATCTAGTTGATGTGTTGAGAAGCATTTATGCATGTATATTAAAAACCCCAAGGCGGTTTTCAATATACATGCATCATCCATCAAGGCATTATATTTAGATACAAATCTCATATCACAATCACATCTTCCACTCTAAATCTGCCTGCAGCTTGAAGTCTGTCTCCAGGACCACCCTGAGTCAACAAAGATCTAAGAAGTCAGCTGGACCAGCCCTATTTAAATTGAGACACCCTCAATGCCTCAACCATGGAGAGGGAACACTGGAGTCCGTGCCAGGGCCAACTACTGAACCCATGAACAATAATGGACAAATCATGATTTATGTTAATTGAACTTTGGTTGTGGCCAGGATATTACCTATCCTTGAATATGAGCTTGATTAACTGATGCAATTGTTGGATATCATGACCGAGATCCATGCAATCACTATCAGCAAGTGTAAGTTCACAACAAAGGAAAAAAATTTATTTTATTTTACACCATTAATTGAGGAAATCCTAGTCCATTACTTGACTCATCATAAGCTAGACCCCAACTCTGACAAGCACATCAGCTATTAGGCTGAATAACACATATTCTAAGCTCTTAACTAACATAACCATTAGTCTTTCATTGTTCCAACTTAAAATTAAGTGCTAAATTTCCTGTGCCATGTTCATAATAAAATAAGATTGGAAGACTTGAATTATTCTTGAACACATGGCAATGAAAGTGAATTGGACACGGTGAACAAAAATCATAAATATTAAAAATTGATTTTAAAGACATTTCGAATATTTATCACAAAATTAAACTTTTGAAGTATTCATAGCCCAGGAAAAACATTGCAGTTCCTTCAAATAAATACAAAATCTCAACTAGTTACAGACTTTGGTTAACAATTTAGAATTATAACCCGAAAAACTCAGTCCTTGACTTATTACATTATTGTATATATCGAATAAAAATTAAGTCAACGTATAATATGTGTTGGGATTGACAGATATAATTAATTGTGAGGATATGTAACCAAAATTTTAAAGGACCTGTGAAGCAAATAAGACTTCTTACTGGAATATCTGGGCAATTGTTTAGGATTTTAGATTAAATGCAAGTGAAAAATTCCTTCCAATGTTTCTTCATCAATAATGTTCTCAAAGATAAGAAAAAACTATCCCACAGCCAATTATTTGTAAATACTTGGAACCTTTATTTTATAAAGTGCACTGGGAGCATAATTATGAATGATGTTCAAAAATGACCTTGGTGAAATCAGACCATGACTTTCAAGATAAGCAAAATTAGGAATGATGTTCAAAAATGGCCTTGGTGAAATCAGAACATGATTTTCGAAATATGAAAAATTAAGCATGATGTTTAAAAATTGACCTCCATGAGATCAGGCTGTGTTTATTGCTGGGAAGGTCAAATGTAGCTGCATAAAAAAAGAAATTGAATGAAAAATTAACAAATAAAAGTTGAAACAAGTAAGCAAAATAAAAAGCTGCAAGTTGCACAGGGGTAAAAGTTCTGAATTTCAGAGCACTTACTTTAGGGTTTCAGATGATTGAAGTGCAGAGGATTTCCTACCAGTGTTTCATCATAAATATTCACAATGAAAAGACAACTGTCTTCTAGGGTGATCTTGTCCAATACTCTAACCCTAGACAATAAAATGCACTACATGTAGCAAAATTATGAATGTTATTCAAAATTTTAAACTAGCTTTGATGAGATCAGACATTGCTTTTTAAGATTGAAGGAAAAGTCACACTGTAGCCACGTTAGAACCTTCAAAAAAACATTGCAAGAAAAAAATATAATATATTACAAATACAGAACAAAAAATTTAGAAATAAAATTCACAACTAAGAAAATAAATAGTACAAGAAAGACAAGTTGAATGACATTCCCAGAAAGCATGGCGTACAAAACCATGTAACCCTACTTCCAACTCATTGGAAGGATTAATACTGCTTTATGAAATACATATGATTTGCTTGAACAAAGCCCATTCAGAATATGAATCCTTGAATTTATCTTCTTAGCTGGAGATGAATATTATCAAAGGTCATGCGCGACAGACCAACAAGGTAAGGAAAGTGAAGCAAAAGCAGAGAAAGCAAGGGAAAACAGTAGAGGAGAAAAGGAGTTTCAAGTCCAGCTCAGTGCCTTGGCAGATCAGCACAAAGGTGGATCACCCACTAATTCACAACAGATAATATCCTTTAACCAGAGATTAACAGGGTTCTTTAAGCTTCAGTCAGTCACTGCACCATCCATAACAAGATTCTTATAAAATGGGAAGGGAAAAAAGAGCTCTGATCCATGAGTAGAGGCTTCTCAATCATTGTATGCAACAACAGAGATTTAGGTAGGGGATGCTCAGAAATTTAAGGGGTCCATTTTTGCATGTATAACTTTAAATTGGAGAGGTAGGGGATGCTGGAGATTCCCTGCTGCTGTCTACCCACCACCTCTGCAATCACCAAGATCTGAGCGTCTAGCTCCCTGAATGGGGCCAAGAAAATTAACCCTCTCAGTCATAGTTTGAGTTTGCCCAATGGAGGAGGAGTCCATTTTATTCCTTTATGCATGTCTAGTTTTCTCTGGGTTTCAACATTCCATTGATAGTCTGGAACTTTTGCTTTGAAATGCACCCTCTTGCCTGCTGACCTGCAAACTTACACTATCTTTCATCTCAAGCTTGTTTTGTTTACATCTATATTTTTTATTTCTCTGTGATTGTGAAGGTAATAGGCGGCCCCTTATGATTTAATATAATTGCAGGCACTCTGAATGGTTCTAATTTAATATAATTACAGGCACTTGGAATGGTTCTGATTTTTTTGTATTATGTGGTTTTGCAGGGACATCACTATTGCATAATGAATTCCACTTCAATTAAAAAGCTAAAATTCCTTCTTGCCACTGCATCAAATATTATTCAATTAGCATTACAAATTTGGAATGATCTTCAAAACTCAAACATCATACAACAAAAAAAAAAGAGACAAATAATAGAGTTATCAGAAATAAGACAATCGTCAAATATGGAATTAGATGACATGGAAACAATGCTTCATACAATAACTTCTAAGGTGGAAAGTGACATTGTCGAAACATTATCTATTTCTCAGTGGGAAGGAAGGGTTCAGGGGGAGTGGTATGTGAAACCACGCTCTTTGCATTGGTGGAACCACTATATTTTTCAAGTTAGATGTGATGATGAATGTTTCCGCAGCATTTTCAGGTTGCCATATGCATTATTTCAAAATATTTGTGAGATTCTGAATGATGATCTAAAACAAGGTGAAATACCATATTCATTTGCTACAACTATTAAAAATAGAGTCCTTCCAGTAGAGAAACAGGTTGCCATTGCAATTTTACGATTGTCATCTGGGATGACAATGCTTAATATTAGTGAATTGTTTGGTTGTGGAAAGTCAACTGTGGTAAGAGTTGTAAATAAGTTCATCAATATCTTTTATATTCGATTTAGAAGTCATATCCAATGGCCTAGTAATCAAATGAAACTTGAGAATGTGAAAGAAGGTTTTCGTCTAAAACAAGGATTTCCAAATTGTTGTGGAGCTATAGATGTAACTCACATTCAGTTTCATCTTCCACCTAATGAGTGCTCTACTGATTGGTATGATCGTGATCATAACTATAGCATGTCATTACAAGCAATTGTTGATAGCAATATGTATTTCATGGACATTTTTACAGGGTGGCCTGGTTCAGTAAATGATTCTAGACTTCTACGAAATTCTTTTTTCCATAAAATGTGTGAAGGTGGACAAAGATTTAATGGTCAACTAGTGTCAATTGGCCCATTAAATATAAGAGAGTATATTATTGGAGATGGCGGGTATCCATTGTTGAAATGGTTAACTACACCTTTTAGCGGAGGTCTAACAAGTAGTTAGAGGGAATACAATTTTAAGTTGTCATCAACACGTATTGTGGTAGAGCGTGCATTTGGAAGGCTAAAAAAAATGTGGCGGATTTTGGAATCCAAAATGTGGCATCCAAATTTGGAAGTGCTTCCAAAAACCATTATTTGTTGCTGTATATTGCATAATATGACATTAGATGTTGTGCAAGGTGAAGATGATCCATGTGATGATGCTTTTGTAGATAATGGAACAAATATGCCAACCAATGAGTTAGCTGATCCAGTTGCAACACGTGCTCGAGAAGCATTAATGAATTTTGTAAATGGTGATTTGAATAATGTAAATGGTGATTAATTAGTATCCTTTAAACTGTCTTTTAGTTTTTTACTATGCATTGTCCTTTCATGGATTTGTACTTTATGGATTATCTCTCATGCAGCTTGTACTGTGGTAATGATAACAAATATCTCATTCATTTACTACTTTTCTTGTATGAGAAATTGTGTTTGTGCTTTTGCATCATTCTCTTGAATCCTTGATTCTTCTCTGTTCTTTCAACAGTTTCTCGAAAAACAAGATTTTAATTTTGTATCTCTTAATTGTATGATTCTTTTTATCAAGATGTTATCAAGCCAGCGGAAAAGTACTTTATTCATTCACCTGGATTTGCCCAAATTTTCCACAGAATAATGCCTCCAGTTTAATAGAACAAACTGTTGACATCCAAAAAATGAAACTTTTTCCAGAACTTATTATAGATCAAATAGCTTGAATTTTGAAAAGGGGTTAAAGTTGCTTCTGTCCTGTCACGGCGTTCAGCAAATGTGACCAACTTTTCGTGGGGAGGTAAAGAATGCCTGGTTTTTCAGTTCAAGAGGAAGAATCATTACGAGTTATATGATGCATTCTAATCTCCATTGAAAGTTTTCTCATTGTTTGGTATATCAGATCGTTTGTGAGTTGCATCCAATCAACAAAGGAATGCAAAATGTCCTCTCTTTTTTCTCACACTCAATGAGGTATAGGATGTTATAAATAGACCTCTTGTTAGACAATTCTACATTGCTCTCTTCAACACTTCTCTATGCTTTGGACTGTCAGAGATGTTACAGACAAGGAAAATAGGAATTATGGGAAGATGATTGTGATGCTGCCAGTCATCATGCATTCTGAAAACCACTGTTCATTTGTTCACATTTTCTTATAAGATGAAAGATGGTTGGCTAAGCTTTCTTGCTAAACACCATGATTTGTAAGCTAGAACAATATTTGTTAGCTAGATTTATTAACGGATATTGTAAATTTGTAATAATTCTAAATTCAGTAACATTGTGACTTAAAATTTAAGCAAATGAATTAGAAAATAAGAGACAATGTGAGACCAATACACTTTGGGGAAATTCGTTGTGGGTAAAACTAAAAACTTTAGAAAATATGTATTACTATTTACAGTCATTTTAATTTAGAGGGCATTTAGCATTGATGTTCTTCCCCTCCTTCCTCATTAAACTTACCATAAAACAAATTGAATGGTTTTGTACATCTAAATAAATAAAAGTGAATTAATTGACAAATATTTTTCTCTCCATAATTTTAAGGTTAATTGGAGACATCTTGCATTCAAAGAAATCAAGCTCACATTAATCTCCTTTAAATTTACATTGTTCAAAAAATAATAATGTTTTTGAGACACATGAATTTATATGTACATATAATTCTCAATTATTTATTTTTAGTAAGTTCATGTTTTATTTTAATTTTATTTGAAATGAAATTATAACTTCCACATCACAATCTTACACAAATTAATCCCATTCCCTCACACTCTATTGATCATCTCATGCACACTAAAAAATATACACTTGAACACCATTATACATAGCATGAGCATGACCTTTGCATCTCCTGATACATAGTCGAAATATGAAATATGATGCTCAGATCCAACCATCTCAAGGTTGGAAATGGGAAGGGAATTAAAAATATACACTTGAACACCATTACTAGTGAGAATGACATAACATTTAAAGACAAAAGTGAATAGGCTATGGCAGATGACAATTAGGAAGTAGTATTCTACACATGACAGGGTGTAGGAGTCATGAAACCAAACGATAGTATACATGATCAGATACCATAACAATACACTGTTGAAGCTTTTAAGGTATGGAGGTCACCAAATGGGGGCAATCAAGTGACAAATAACAGTGATAGCAGGGTAAAGAACACAGTTGATCAGAGCAATAAAAGGGACAGTTTAAAAAATAAAAAAAGACAGCCACCACAGTCAAAGTCGCAATATAAGACAGCCATAAAACACAAAGAAGTGTCATAATTATTCAAGTCAAAGTAAGATTTCATGAGACATCGGTGCTACAGGAAAGCTACAGAGTAGTTAATGTTCCAAGGTGAGCAATGCTGATAAGTCAGTAACACCACAGTTGTTAGCTGCCAGTCTATGAAGAGGGAAGAAGGATGTTTCATTGTCATGATCAAATCATCAAGTTTGAAAAATAGACTTGAACAGGGCAGCTACATGTTTGACCATAAAATAGTAGGTCATGATGTCAATACACAAGAAGATAATGACAATAAAATGGACAGTAGGCCTGAAAGGAACATTCACAAGACTGTCATGTAAACAAAGCTAATGTGGGACAAACAGGTACAATGGCCAGTCATACTCATTCATTAAAAAAATAAAAAATTACAAAATAAAATAAAATAGATATTCAAAAATTAAATAAAATAGAAGATATTCGAAAATTAATTAAACAAATATCATCATATAGTTTCAATTGATTAAAATTTTTCATTTTTTATTGTCAAATGAATTATATTTAAAATTATTTAAAGTAAAATTCATGAGAACAGTAGCTTCCTTAAATTACGGAGGTTAATGTTTAAGCTGGGCCACATTTCATGGGATCACCAGCTTCCTTAAAATTCGGAGCTTAACGTTTTAAGCTGAACAGGGCTAGTAAGTTCATGGATCCGCCAGCTTAAAAAATTTCCTAAAAATTCTCAGCAGCACCCGCTGAGATTTTTGAGCAAGGGTCCCCCCATGGGATCCCACCCTTAATATTTTAAGCTTAAGTGCATTACCAAGTTCATGGGATCACCACCTTTAAAAAATTCCTAAAAATTCTCAGCAGCACCCACTCAAACTTTTCAGGTAGCCCCCGTCCATGGGACCCCACCCTAAGCTCTGACAGCCAGCTTTGAATTCCTACGTGGCTCGTGGTCCCGTCTTTTACTCTGTTGCGTCGGAATTCTGTCTCATTTCCCTTCCGTCCACCGTTCCGTTTTCCGTTGCGCTCTTCTTACCTCACCGCAGTCACTATCACCGTAGCAGTTAAATTTGAATATACATCTCCCGCCCAATACATTGAAAGTTGAAAAAGAGGATTTCTTTAGGCTCAGTCAAGGAGAGTGAAAATTGCTAAATGCGTTCTCGTAGTGGATTTGGTCACGCCGTCTTAGACATTCCGACGCTTGCGAATGGAGTTTCTGTCAGTAAAGGTTTTGGTATTGTGTCTGGGGGTGGCATCTATATTTTACATGCCCCTATTATTCATCAATCTGCTGTGAACAGTTTGGATAGCACTTCTGTTATTCCTCGTTCTAGCGTGGACTGTGGTCATGATCGTGTTTTAATAGCGATTGGTGGGGAGAAGGTTTCGGATCTGATTTCCCGTGTCTGTCGTGGCTGCATGTGATCTCGGTGTAACTGTTGGGGGTCTTTATATCATCTCCAGTGGGACTTCCTCTCCTTAGAGGCGCGCTGCTCCTATTCTCCCCTAGCTTGGAAGGACTGTGTTTATGTGCACCCCATCTCCACCAGTTTGTTTTTTGGGACAAGAGGTCTCAAAAAATGAAGTGTTTTTTCTCTTAAAATGGATTGATTTGTGCATTTGACGGACTCCGGCCTTGTCTCTGAAATTTTAATTAGTGGGTTTCTGAGCAATGGCAATCTATTATAGAAGGAAAATTTGAGATTTGCTCTTGTACCAAGCGTCTCTTTGTGATTTTTTATTTGATCTCTGGTCAGACTTAATATAAAGATTAAACTTGGAATTAATGAAATATTATGGTCCAAAAAATATAATTTCAATCTCTTAATTTTGAGTATGACTAAGTTAAAGGCATTTACAAGGTCCTTATGTTTCAATTATAGTTTAGTCTAGGCTAAAATTGACTAAGTTATGTACGTACACAATTTGGCAATGGCTACTAGGTGCAAAATTTTAATTTGTTAAACATGCAAAACTTTGGTCTGTAATGGATGTGAAACTTTATCTGTTGTTGGATTTCATCCTTTACTTATTTTATCACGTTCACCTAAAAAATTTCATTGAGATATTTTGGTTCGAATTATATCTAAAATCTAGATTTTTGGTGTGGATATAGACATTTATGAATTTCTTGTGTTGAACCAACCATATTCTCACCTCACTTTTCAACCTATTTGAAATAAGATTTCCACAAGGTTATAAAGTTTTGAAATTTATCAAGGAAGGTTTGTGAGTTCTAGTGTGGAATAAAAAAAAAGAAGTTTTCATTGCATAACTAGACCTTCAAAGTAACTTGGTTGTAGAAAGTATGCAGCGAGCCATTTCCATCATAGTTTAATTGCAACATTTTGCAATTATATTTTGTTGGGGCATATAGGGGTAGTCAAGTGTTGTTTGATGTTTTGTTGCTTGAGGAATTCCAAGAACTACGTGGATGTGAATTCCCCCCTCAATTTGAGTGAAGGAGAAGAAGAGGCCATCTTGACTACTAGGAAACTCACTAGTATAAGTCTTCAAAGTGTAGAAAGGTGTTACTCTTCTTCTCGAGAAAGAACACCCACAAGAGAAGTAATCCATAAATTTTTGGAAATATTGGAAACCTTAAAAGGGAGTAGGAAGGGATCCACACAATGTATGCATGACCACAAGACAATCCTTGGCATGGAAGGTACTCAACTTAGATGGATCCCAATTTTTTTTAGAAATAAGACATCCAAGGAATATAGAAAAGAATGGAAAAGGTGAGTAATTCCTCATACCATCTCCTTAAAAGTGAGATTATACACGGATTCGATGGAAAGATGCCCATAGTGAAAATGCTAGAACAGAGTAGATTCAATTGTAGAGGTAGAGAGACTATAGAGAATGAGACTACATCTAGTGCAAATAAATGGTCCTTCATGAATGTGCTAGCAATTACCATACCTTTTCTTGAGATTAAGAAAGATTTGATGTCTTGAATTCGAACCCCATCTTAAGCTTATGATTAAAAATTTGACTTACAAATAAGAGATTCACGGTCAAGCCGAGAACAAAGAGCACCTTCGTGAGAGTACAACTTCTTCGACCAAGAGGAATGGTGACATTTCATATTCCTTATGCAACATACTTCTTATTTTCTACAATCCAAACTTGATCTCTAGTAGGTTGATTAGTCAATGTATCAACTATCTCCCTATTGTTGTCCATATGCTTATTGGCACCATAACCAATCAACCAAATATTCCTTGTTGTCTGCAAGGTCTAGGAGACAAGAACATCACTCTAATGGGAACCACAATTTCCTATATCTGATGCATCCTCATTGGATGCATCATCTTGTTGGTTTGTGTCATGTTATATATGTTTCCTTTGGTGAGGACATCATTTTGATTGTTGAGAATTACTACAACCTAATGTGCTTTCTTCACTAGAATTGCCTTGAGTCAAGGTATTATACAAAAATTTGTCAATGTCATGTGTGTTTTCATTGTAGATGTGACACCATTGATTCACCTTTTGAGGCTTCTACTGTTGTTGTGGTTGCTTCTATGGTTTTTATGGAGGACCCTTTCAAAAAAATTGACTATGTTGTTGTCTCAAGATTGGTGCTTTATCTTCAAACTCGTCTTGCATTGATCTGATGACTTCCTTCAAGAGAAAATTCATAAGCTCTTCAAATGAAACTACCTACTTTGTGATGTTCAACATTATGATGAAATTCCAAAACTTGGAAGGAAGAGCTCTCAAAATGATTGGAACAATCATTTTGTTCTCCACCTTCTCTTCATGTGTTACAAGTTCTACTCGTAGTTCAAATACTCAACACAAGGAATCCTTAACCTTTTTTTCCCATCTTTCATAGTGAGTGTATAAATCTTTGACTAGATACAAATGATCTTTATCTAGTTCTTCACCTCATATATGGTGGATAGAATCTACCAAAACACCTTTGATGTTGTTGCATCTTGATTATGTGGTTGAACTTTATTGGAGATGTTGAGTGTGATTAAAATTAAGGCTTTTGCATCAATCTTGCCATACTTCCTCTCATCATTAGCATTATTTGGACATTTCATTGCTCCAATAATGATCCCCCACAACTCTTTGAATTGGACAATCATTTGCATATTTTTCTTCCATGTGACATAATTAGGCCCTTTTAGGAGCTAGGCATTTGAAAAGGGCAACTTTGGTGCTGACATGATTACACCACAAAAAGAAAATTATTCCACAAAAATATCTTTATTAATTTTATTTTTACATACACTCATTCACAAACAAAAAATAATCTTGAAGATGAGCTCAGTATGCTTGTCCAATCACAAAGATGCTTGTGTGGATGTTCTACCTCACTTTCATCATTTACATCATAAACTTGTAGAATTTGTCCAAACTTTTTTTTAATTTCCCTTCCATCTCCTAACCTTCTAACCTTTAATTCCTTGAAAATTTCTAGCATTCTTTCCAACTTCCCTTCTTATAAAATCCTTTTGCACTTTTGATGTTCATCTAGAATTCCTCTAGTTCTACCTTGACTTATGACTACCAATTCTATATTTCTTCCCACAAAGTTACATAATGGCTTTGTCTCTCATTTCCTTTAGACTTTAGGATGTTCTTACCTCAAGTTCCACATCTCTTCCCTACATTTCTTGCAAACACTTAACTCACTCACTTCATCCATCTATATAATTTAAATGAACTTAGATAGACTTTCATCCCTAACTCTAGTCTTGAAGTGAAACTTTGCATCTCTTATCTTGACCTCATGTCTTGCATCAAAATTATAATTTTCCTCCAAATTAACTTTATCACTTCCTAGTTCTTCCTAGGAGGTCATTTATTATCATATTTTACCATTATAACTATTTGACTAGGTCTTTCCCACCTAAAAACTATTTCCCATCCAAAGAGTGCAAATTTACTTTCAATTTTAGGAATAGTTGATAAAGAAGCTGAGTTTTTCATAAATGTAGTGGTTGAGTTCTAGTAGTTAATGATCTTCACATGAGCTCCAAATGATCAATTCCATGAATTTCATGAGATTTATCTTGTCTCGCATGAAGGATTCATGAACTTTGGTTGTCAATTGTATTAATGTAGGAAAATGGGTGACCAAACTAAACTACTATGTATACAAGTTTGTTTTACGAATAATGGGTTGGTTATTTCTACTTTCCATGTGACTAAAAGTGTTAATGGGTTGGTTTCAACTCTTGAAATTTTTGTGAGCATACTAAATCATAAGGTCATTGTATTGTAAATAATGCCTATTACCAAATGTTTCCAAGGAAATTTTTAGATCATCAAGGAAACTTCTATGTGAAAAATTGTAAAACAGTTCTATCTTAAGGTTTCCCCCTAGCATACTTTCTACTATGATTGTAATAAATATTTGATGATTCATAGTATTTTGAATTCATTACAAGGTTTATAATGGTCTATTCTTCATTCCATATAGATTTTTTTAGCGTGGAGATGGGTTCTTAAGTATGTTTAATTTTTTGATATCACATCTTTGGTTTGTGTGTGTATAGCTCATATTCTATTATGATTTTAAAGTGTTTATCTCTTGGTAAACTATGAATTTGTAATCCATTAGATCAAGCATCACTCTTGGAAGCTTATGATTGATGATACTCTCAAAATGATAAACATATTTCACTAAGTTTAAGAGTACAATAATTTGTATGTACATCTCATGATTTAGTAATTCATCCAAGGAACATTTATAGTGAGTCATAAGGGTTCTTATCCTAAGGAAATATTTTTTTTATACCTTCATCTTGCATTTTTGCATTGATGTTCATATCGCTTAAAAGAGATTTTATGTGTAGTCGGTTAGTCTTTGATCTAGTGATAAATTTTGGGGCCAATTGGAAATTCGATTCTACTATAATATTTTATTTTTATTTAGCTTCATCCATGATTAATCTTGTTAAGGATGCCTCTTGTAACACCCTCTTGGGTCTAGCTAGGCTGAAAGCAAAGGGGAGAATATCTACTATCAATAATTAGCCTATAATCACTCACATTCTATTGATGAGATAATTAATCAACCTTTAGGATGGCATTTCTCTAATCCTAAAGAGGATTTATTCCTCTAGGAGAATGAGAAGAAATTCAAGGACCCAACATGTATAATGCTTCGAATGCTCGCCTAGTTGTCTTAAAGGTAACATATTTGAGGCTTGAGTAAAAAATATTTATAATGCTATAATATTTTGTTGATTATAAACCTCACAATAAGTTTTTATTATATTAAGTAGATAAACTAGGGTCCTAGGCCTTTTATAGTGTCAACATATGTATAACCATGAACTACCATAGCATAACAAAGTTGCCAGAAACAAACACTAGTAAAAAGACTAAATAATACCATATCCTAATTTGGAAATTCTCACACTTGTAACTCAAACGTGTGACTAAGTTGCATGTTTTAGATGACCTTGTTTCCTTCTATGGACAATAATTCAAGAATCCTTGTTATCCATACCCACTAAAGCAAGAGAAAGGGAAAGGGAAACCTTCTCTAAGACCCCAATTAGGGCTAACACACCAAGAGAGGAGTACCTAACTAGAGAAGCTAATCATTGAGTGGAAGCAATGACATAAGCTAGAGGAGACACACTAACACCAACCACAAAGAGGGGGGTGGTATCTAAGGGAGGAGGATCTAAATTAGAATAAAGCACCATATCAGGAACCTCAACCTCATTGATAGCCAAAGGCCAAAAAAAAAAGCTTACAGTCAAATCCAACACCAACCACATCTAGAATAAGGTGAGTGTGTAAGGCATTCTTCCACCATGAGAAAGATCTAGAGACCTTAATATATGGACAATTCAACACTAAATTTCTGTGACAGAGTAATGCCGACAGTGAAAGGGGATGCTTTCATAATCCAAGATATGAATCCAAGAACGACCCTCAACCTAAAAAACAACTTCCATTGGGAGGAGCTTTGAAAGGTTCAATTCCACCAAGATACAAATATAGGTGGTGTGAGAAATTTTCATTCTTGGTCCACCTTGATAAAACACACCATAAAGTTCCCAATACTAACATAGCAAGATTCAAGAAGTGGAATATTAAAGAGGCAAATCAGAACTAGTAGAAAATGTGAGAATTCAATGAGAGGATTAAAAGAGGAAACCCAAAGGCTTCATCAAGAGAGCATGTTAGCTACAAAACCATGAACGACCCTCATGAATAGCATTCTGATCATGTTGAGAAATATGTCTCAACCTTGCAAGCCTTTTCCAGGAAAATTACAGAATTTGTTTGTGGCAATTTTCCACATGTTTATGCATTGGAAAAAGGTGTATGAGTTGTTAAAAGGTGCCTTGTCCTTAGTAGAATATAGGAGGGCCATTTTTAGAGCATAGTTAATTTGTTTTATGTCTTTTATGGGGGTCTAAACTAGAGGACAAAATTATGGACGGGATTACTATTTTAACCTGGTTGTTTTTTCATCTTGGAAATGTAAATGTCAAAAATGGGCAACATGTGGCATGGTGGTTAAGCCCATGGTTTTGTAAAACCACAAATGGTTTCCAAGTTGTAAATCACTATATAAGGAGGGCTTGGGGAGGAGTTTGAATAGTGGAGTTTTGTTTGGGTGCTAGAAGGATGCTAGTGATATCTCTCCAAGCTTGAGTTGAGGTGATGCTCTTGTAAAAACTTGCATTGCAAGTGTATTGTAATCATTTGTTGATTTGGTAATACATTATGCAGATTTTAGAGTGTGGGGTTTTTCTCCTGTAAGGGTTTTCCCCACGATAATCATTGTGTTATGTGTTCATTGTTTTATTCATGTTCTTGTATGTTTCTTGAGATTCCTGTAATCAGTTAAGTTGAAATTTGCATAATCGTTCTCTCAAGATTAGCGTAGGAAGCGATTCCGCACACCTTTGCTTCCTTACAGATCAGAGATCAAATAAAATAAATAAAAAAGAAACACTTGGTACAAGAGCAAATCTCAAATTTTCCTTCTATAATAGATTGCCACTGCTCAGAAATCCACTAGTTAAGATTTCATAGACAAGGCCGGAGTCTGTCAAATCCACAAATCAATCCATTTTAAGAGAAAAAACACTTCATTTTCTGAGACCTCCTGTCCCAAAAAACAAACTGGTGGAGATGGGGTGCACATAAACACAGTCCTTCCAAGCTAGGGGAGAATAGGAGCAGCGCGCCTCTAAGGAGAGGAAGTCCCACTGGAGATGCTATAAAGACCCCCAGCAGTTACACCGAAATCACATGCAGCCACGACAAACACGGGAAATCAGATCCGAAACCTTCTCCCCACCAATCGCTATTAAAACACGATCATGACCATAGTCCACACTAGAACCAGGAATAACAGAAGCGCTATCCAAATTGTTCACAATAGATTGATGAATAATAGGGGCATGTAAAATAAAGATGCCACCCCCAGACACAATACCAAAACCTTTACTGACAGAAACTCCATTCGCAAGCGTCGGAATGTCTAAGATGGCGTGACCAAATCCACTACGAGAACGCATTTAGCAACTTTCACTCTCTTTGACTGAGTCTAAAGAAATCCTCTTTTTCAACTTTTAATGGATTGGGCGGGAGACGTATATTCAAATTTAACTGCTATGGTGATAGTGAATGGGGTGAGGTAAAAGGAGCACAACGGAAACGGAACGGTGGACGGAAGGAAAATGAGACAAAATTTCGATGCAACATCGTAAGAGACGGGCCCACGAGCCACGTAGGAAGTTAAAGCTGACTGTCAGAGCTTAGAGTGTGCTCGTTAAGCCCGGCCGGGAGGGTGGACAAACGTTTATGGGCTCCACTAGCCACATAAGCAGGTCAAATCTTCCTATGTGCTGGTTAAAGATGCATCCTTTCTCCCAACAATCTGAAAATGAGGATGACAAGCATAAGTCTGTCTTTTGTTAAGTTAATGACAATGACATTACTTTGTTCTTTTGAGTTTTTACTGTTTTTTTAATTGAGTATTTTATATCATTTATAAGTTTGTTTTGCTGTTTGATATAATTAAGAATGCAAGTTTATGCTGATATTTCTTTGGTTGAGAATAAAAAATTGAAAGTAAAAATTATACACGATCTTGATCTCATCTCTTAAATTATAATTATGAGAATATGAAGATTATGATCAACCAAATAAATCACAATCCTTTCATCAAATACCTTTTTGATATTACAAACCATCCAACTGATTACAACTTATATAATAATTTCTGCTAAATTGTACACCACCCTCAGAAATGGCTAACATTACAAGATCCTGAATTAGATTTGAGGATAGATAGCAAAGCTGCATGGAAGCATGGAAGTACTAGTAGTAGCTATAGCAGTGCATACAAAGGTGAATGAACACGTGAGAAACCAAGTCAAAGTCTCAAAAGCCTTTAATGATATTTCCCTGTTCTTTTGGTTGAGAAAGGGAAAATTGTTTAATTCTGGTTAACTTATAACTATGATGCCCACCTTATTGGAAACCGCTAATGTGCAGATTAAAAGATTTTAAAACCGTTGAAAGTGGTATATAAATGCATGGATAATAGTCTCAGGTATAACCAAATTAAATCGAGTCAGCAACATAAATCCTGTAATTAACTGCAATTTGGTATCAAAATTTCCCTTTTAAAATCCTAATAGGTTTAAAATAGGATATACAAAGTCTTTTTTAAAAGATTTTTTAAAGATTTGAACCATATTCTCCAGTTTGGATGCAAAAATTAAAAGTGATTTAAAGGGATATCTTCTTTAGTTAATATAAAATCTTCTTTAAAGTTTGGTCAAACTTCTTCAATCCAAAGCATAGATGGGTTTCTCAGAAAGAAATATTTGCATGTTTTATAATTATTATTATTTCATTAAATTATTTATCTAATTTAAGTCAATATAATAAATAAAATTTTAATGATCAAAAAGTTAAAAAATAATTTTGAAAGTAGTAAAATGTAAAAACAAGATATAGTTTTATAATAAAAGTATATGGTGAAAATTTTAAATGTCTAAATATATAAAAAATGATAAATCATAGATAGATAATACAAACGATTACAAAAGATGTCAACCATAACACAAGATATAGATGGAGAAATTTTTGTGGGAAAAAAATCACATCCAAGAAATCCAAAGTTTGTATTAATCCTTACAATTTCTCCCTCTTAATTCTTGGAGCGCTTGGTTACTACCACAACTGGCATAAACAATTTATTTTTCCTTCAACTTAGAACACTTAGTATATAGGCATGAGAAAAACCACGAATCATGAATAATTTTTAAAACTATGCATTGATTAGATAATTTAGGTATTATTATCAATACATAAATCACAAAACCGAAATCAGACAGAATTAAATTAGGGATTTTGTCTTTCAACTAAAGCTCTCAATTTGTGATCTTATGTGCCTTTTTGATCATCTTCTCATCATATTCTTTCAATTTTAACAACTCTTAAATAATTAACATGATTACATTTAACAACTTCTATAGTAACCAAAAGATAATTACAGATTATCAAATCACAAACTACAAATAACAAATAATGCCACTTCAAAACATATATAAATAATTAAATGAATACTTTAATATTACAAGATATATAACACCTATCCCAACAAAAATAACATTTTAACTTACAAGATAGATCTACCAATCTCCTTTTATCACCTCATTCACTTAAAAAAAAAATTCCAAATTTTTTATAGCTCATTTAAAAAAATAAGTTTATCCTACAAGGCACCTTCTCCAATGATTTGTCGAAAGCCAGTAGCAAACTGTACATTAGCTACTTTAGCTTTTACAGTTACCCATCCATGCAAAGAGGTGGATTATGAAATCTTATCTTCACCAAAATGTATCCCAAAAAAGTAATCCCTGCTAAATAAGTACAATTACTTTGCATTCTAAGATTTTAGGTCAAGTACCAACAAAATTTGGAACAAGAAGAATGAAGAAATCATCGAACAAATCCTCTTTGCAAGTTTTCTTACAGAAAACAATGAGAAGACATTCATTCCAAGGTAATTGTACATTGAAAAAATGAGCATAAATCAAAAGCAGAACCTTTCATCCAAAGGAAACAATAAAAAAATATGAAATGAAAGGTTGCACTGCTGACAGATTATCAGACACTAGTCAACTAAAACACAATAAAAGTGAAAAAAATGATTATTGAACTACTGGTCAACCAATTCATTAAGGCATTCGGTAGCTTGCCATTCTTTTTAAAGATTCATTATGTTTACTAAAATCTCTTAATTGACTGCCCCTCATGCTCAAAGCCTACCAATACATATTGGTTATTTTCTCAGGTTAACTCTATTCTTTACTTTATGTTGCCTCAGAACAAGTTGAAAGCTTTACCTTCAATTAAAACATCAGCTGACATGAGATGAATAAATAAACGCCTACTTCATTCTTACACTATTCTTATTCTAAGAAATATTCGAAAGAAAAATCAAAAGCAAAGAAAGAGTAGGGAGAAAGAAAGAGGCGAGCTTGTTAATCTGTAACAGCGAATTCTGGTTTTTATATACTTCGAGTGAGCTTCCCAACCATTCATGCAAGGAAGTGGACGTGGGTGTTGGAAATAATTCCAACTTCAATTTTTTATTGCTGTACCACGGCTTACTTTCCGTCCATCTGTGGTTGCGCAGTTACCGCGGCTTCTTCAAATTCTTTGGCGGTAACACGGTTTTGTCTGATTTCTTTTGACGGTGTTGTTTGTGGATGTGCGCTGGTGGACAGCTAGGGTGGAAGGACTGTTATTCATGTCAGAAGGACGACTGTTTAATATGATTTGAACTTGTTTTTGCTGGCATTCCTTATTTGCCTTTAATATTGTATTTACTAGGTCTGGCCGTAGTTCTAAGATATATACGGGTTTGTTGTTGATGCTAAAGAAGAGAGTGAGAAAAAGATAATTTACAGCTCTCAAGAGCAGAAGTAAAGTGTGTGGCAAGATGTGTGAGAACTCTGAAGAGTTGAAGGATAAAATAGCGAACAGTCTCATGAATGCTTGAAAAAGGAAAGATTGAAGATATGAAGAGCCGAAGCTTTGTATGGAAGAAGTTTAAAATATGTTGTTTTTGTAAAATTCAATATGATATAAAATTTCTGGGTCATGTTCTATGTGTTAATTTCTTGTTTTTCTGTGCATAATTTAGATTGAAGTTGTTTTATTTTGCTTTTTCTTGCCTTTTGTTTTACTACAAAGTGGTATCAGAGCCGTGTTGGTCAGTCTCACTGGGAGTAGAAATTCATGGTGAATTTGTGTGAAGGAGTCATTGTCTAGTTTGAGAAAGTCATAAGGTGTCTAGGAGCAATATGACTGCAAAGTCTGAAGAATTTGTTTGGGTTTAGAATTTTATGAATTCAGTAGAACATAAATTGTTAATTGTACAATTTTTTTGAGTAAGAATCCATTACTAGAGAGGAAAATATCAGAAAGTGTTGAATGTTTGCAAAAAAAAATGAAGTCAGTTTAGCTGACAGGGAGATTTAGAGTTTGTTTGAAGCCTAGGAAGTGTTTTTATAACCAGTTGTAGGAAGGAGAAAACATGAGGCTGTGTACATCAAAAGAAAGAAGAAGAATGCTTGGAGAAAATTGTTGAGAAGAGCCAGAAGTGCTGCATTTTTAAAATAGAGAGAAGAAATTACGGTTATCCAAGAAGCTGTGCAGAATCTTACAAGAAGAGATGCTGTTAGGAGAAGTTTTTCAAACTAGTGAAGATAGTTGTTGTATATTGTTAAAAGAGAGAAGAAGTTGTGCTGAAGGAAAAGTTTGTGCAAAATTTTAATTTCTAGAACAAACAAAGAGTAGTAGACCCAGCTGCTGAATTTTAGTCACGAGATCAAAAAGGTAAGTTGAAACTTCTTGAACATATAAATGGGGACAGTAGGGAAAAGATTTAAGAAAGAGAATGAAAATTTGGCATTGCAAAAGATGTCTTAGAGGAAGAGTTAATTTTGTTTAAAAATGAACCGGGTATTGTTAAAAAGGACAATGGGTGCTTTATTGAAAGAATAAAAGAGCTGTTGAAAGAAAAGTGTTTTTTGTTAGATGAAAATGATGATCTAGAAAAAGAATTAAGAAATTTTAAAGCTAGAAATGTAGAACTAGAAGAAAGGTTGAAATCCTTTGAAGAGATTAAGAAAATAAACGAGGAGGTTGAACAGAGAATGAAATTGTTTGATGAAATAAAGGAAAAGAATGAAGATTTGGGAAAACTCTTGAAAAGGGTAGAAGAGAAAAATTGTTTACAGTCGAAGGAAATCACATAATTGAAAGAAGAAAATGATAAATTAAAAGCTTGTGACAACTGTATGAAAACAAAATCCTTTGTTTGTGATGTCTCATGTGATACAATAGATTTGTGTATTTCATTTGAAAATTCCGTTTTTGTTGAAAAAGTCGGTGATAAAAAGTGTTAAGATGAACATGTTGATGAATTTGCAAATATGGCTAGTTGTAATAATGTGTCAGAATCTACAAAAGATGATGTTTGTTGTGAAGAGAATACAGGGTTGAAAATCATGAAAAAAATGGGTTATACTAGACAAGGTCTAGGCAAACATTAACAAGGAATAAGAGAGCCAATTGAGGCTACAATGAGGGCGAAGAATGAAGGTCTCAGATATGTTCCAAGAAAAGGAATTGCTGCTACAAATGCAAGTAAGTTTGTTCATGAAATGAAGAATGGTGGGTGTTCTCATTGCCATAGAAAAGTTCATAACAAGGAGAAGCGTTGGGATCTACATCCTTGCATGGTTTGTGGTTCGAAAAATTACTGTGAGGAAATGTGTTGGAATAAGGTGTTAAAGAATGAATCTAGTTCAGAATGCATAAAGATGGACCGCGGATGGATTAGTGGCTCAGGTTGGCACAAACTAACTGGTATGTTCAAAAGACTGTACAAGTGCTCATATGTAAAGATTAATACAAATTCTGAGAAGTATGAATGTTCACAAGGAAAGAAAAATGATTTGAATGAAAAGAAATTGATGTCTAATAAGACACTTTAAGATTGTGAAGATATAGAAAGTATCATGTTAATGTTATGAAGAATTGAAGACAAGAAACTGCCGCAACAGTTGAAAGGGTAAAATGGATGGTATCATTGTTGTGTGATAATTTTTTTTTTGACTGTTTTGTAAAATGAGAAGACATTGTTGAAATTACAAAACATAGGTATGCAAGATGAAGTCTCAAGTGCTTCTAAGTTTGAGTATAGATGTGTCATGAGTAAGGAGATATAAAAATTTAGAATGTAGCTGAAGCTATCTTTGCAAAACTTAAAAGTCTTAATACAACAACAACTGTCAAGAATTTGTCAATAAAATGTTTTAGAATGTTTTGAATTACAAGCATATGAAGTTGTCAGGAAGATTGGAATAAAATTTTGTTTGTGCACTGGAGAGAAGACATAATACGAATGGATAAAACAGAGGTCACAGCCGCAGCTGTTGGAAGAAAAGATCGAAAGATAATTTTGCAGTTGAGAAAAACTATTAGTGGAGTTTGTTGATCCAGATATGTCCAAAATTCAAGGAGACAGGATTGATTAGAGTTGTCATGCAAGCTGCCTAAGAAAAGAGGCGTTGCAGACTTGAAAAACAAAGATCACTATTTTTGGGTAAAGTGTGAAGTCATGGAAAAAAGAATATGAGCCGCAACTCTGAATGAAATTCAACAAAAGAGAGCTCATGAATAAAGAAAGTTATCAACCACAATGAAAAAGTTATTTTTGGAAGAGAAGTTTTATTCAATGGAAATTGAACAAGGAAAGGAAGAGTTTTCGGAGAAAGAAATAACACAGAAATGCAACAACATTCTGTGAGTAAAAATGAAGACAACAGATGGAACAAATGACAGGATTCCCTAGCACCAGCAATGTGCCACTATGGGAAGAGATAATAAAATTAGTATAAGCCATTGAAAGGAATGAAATCAATTTTGTGAGTTTGTGGTAATCTAAAACCACCTACTTGTGAAAATGTAAATGGCAGAAGTTAGTAACAAATAGTAATTGATGTATGAAGATGTTTTCAATGATAGAAAGGAAATTGAAAAATAAAAATTGATCATAATAGATCGAGGCAAAGATGATTGATGAAAAGAGACCAGTCCAGAAGTAAAAAGATGTTGGTAGCAAAAAAGGAGAAGAAGAACTGCCGCTGCAGTTGAAGGCAAGGAATTACTATAAAAAGGTTTGAAATCACTGTTCAAGGAAGATTTGTAAGCACAACCACAACTATTAAGAAGATTAATTGGCAGAAATCATGGCAAGTGCAAAGTTTGCTAGTATGCAGGAAAAGAAGTGGATTGTTTTTCAGCCGTAGTTGATCATTGAGAAAGTGCTAGTCGAAAGAAGAGTTTGTTGAAGATAAAGTTGCAGGAAAAGGACGAAGCTTCAAAGCAGTTTGAAACATAAGGAGGCAAATTTGATTGTGGAAAAATGCCGTAGCATTCACAATAACAATGGAGATAATTCTGGTGTGCACGTTTGAAAGAAATAAAATGGGCTTGGTGCAGATAGAAGTTGAAATTAAAGGGGAGTGTTGGAAATAATTCCAACTTCAATTTTTTACCACTGTACCGCGGCTTACTCTCTGTCCGCCTATGATTGCGCGGTTACCGCAACCTCTTCAAATTCTTTGGCGGTAATGCAGTTTTGTCTAACTTCTTTTGACGGCGTTGTTTGTGGATGTGCGCTGGCGGATAGCTAGGGTGGAAGGACTGTTATTCATGTCAGAAGGACGACTGTTTAATGCGATTTGAACTTGTTTTTGCTGGCATTCCTTATTTGCCTTTAATATTGTATTTACTAGATCTGGCCGCAGTTCTGAGATATATACGGGTCTGTTGTTGATGCTAAAGAAGAGAGTGAGAAAAATATAATTTACAGCTCTCAAGAGTAGAAGTAAAGTGTGTGGAAAGATGTGTGAGAACTCTAAAGAGTTGAAGGATAAAATAGTGAACAGTCTCATGAATGCTTGAAAAAGGAAAGATTGAAGATATGAAGAGCTGAAGATCTGTATGGAAGAAGTTTAAAATATGTTTTTTTTGTAAAATTCAATATGATATAAAATTTCTGGGTCATGTTCTATGTGTTAATTTCTTTTTTTTTGTGCATAATTTAGACTGAAGTTGTTTTATTTTGCTTGTTCTTGCCTTCTATTTTCCTACAGTGGGAATAGTATTACTTTGTTTTAATTTAACCCCTCTGGTCCAAATTGATATAAAACATTTCTTATATATTAGTTTCCCACAATCCACCACATAAAGAAAATCATTTGAGAATATGCTGAGATGTGCAGGATTGATGGGGAAGTGGGAGGATTTAGTCATTTAAGTCTTATAAACGCTCTTTCACATACCGATACCATGCATACCATCAAATAAACTTCTAGTTTATACATGGGAAGCCAAAGCATAATTTTTTATGATCCCTCGTTGTGCTTGATTACATGGGTAGTATTTTAAGTAGGGTGGTGTTGGTTACCAATATGTATTAGGGTAGTAGGAAAGGAACCAATTGATTGGAGAAAGGGACAATAGAGGGTAGTTGTAGCAATTGAAGATTATTCTATTCAAAACATATATGTTGGAATCTAAGATTTTTGAGTGATCAAAGAAGTTGTGGGTATGCGATTGGTAGAGGAGATGATTTAGTAGTTGAACAATTTATTTTTTTGCTTATCAAAATCATATGTGATATTTCATATCACTCTTAATTTATTATAGTAGTTTACTTGGCAAAGCCCTTATTTATAATTAAGGTTTCAAGTCGACATCATCAAATATGATGTCACATAAGCATTTGTTTTGTTGAGGTGTCCAATTGAGACCCAAAAGAAAGGGTAGATTGATATTTGTATATTAAATTATGTTTTATTTGTGTGTTGATGTGATTTTTTGTTTTTTAGATCTAAAAAATATATTTTGTTCAATTATGAGTATTCATGATCAACATAAATAACTTTTAATACCTACTAGTGTTACACTACTAGAAATATTGAACATTAAATCAACAAATACTAACACAACTATTAGAACATGCTCAATTATTGGGTCATCTCCCCTAGTGAACGAATATCATTTGGAACCATGAGATTGAGTTGTTCAATATTGTTGGTTATTAGAAAATAGAGGTAGTAACAATACATATTCCGAGGAGTTATAAGATGAGGAAGAATCATAAAAATGCAAATAAAATAAAATTGTAAAGAGTACGAATGAAAATAAATGAAAGAGAGGCAATATAAGGAAGAATGAAAAAAAATTAGATGTTAGCAACTACTTAGTACGAACTTGAATATCCCTCATCTATTTTTTATATTAAAAGTTATAGATATGAGACATGCGTTGGAAGATAGGAACTTGAAATAGAAGGTTGAGGCTGAACAAAGATAGTGAAGTAAGGAGGCACTATTAGGAGATTTGTTGGGATTTATCCTAAAAATTACATGGAGAGAAGAAGAGATAAATGATTAGCAAGATGTGGATGAAAACAAACTAAAGGAATTATGTCACAAGAGGAAGTGATTGAGAATCCATTAGAGGAGGTGGTTAACACATGCTAGACATAAATCCATAAGAGGAAAGAAAGTAATTAACAAAAACTGATGGAGGAGAAAAAATTATAGGATCCACAAGAGGAAATGAAGCTATGGAAAAAAATTGGTAGAGGAGAAAAAGACATGGCTAAGCCAAATGCCAAAAGAGGCAAAGGAAGAATATCATAACTATTTTGAAGTACTTATATCAAGTGATGGGGTACTTTGAAGTTGAAGCATCAACTAAAAGAGTGGTTTTAACACTCAACCCTTATTATTGAGCACCAACCTCACAAATCATTTCAACTTGGGGAGTTTGATGTAGAAGCATCTCAAGGGTCAAGGAATCTTATATCACCAAAAAATAAGTTTTTTATTTTTATTGTGTTTTCTCTATGATTTGTAGGTTTTTAAAATTTTATTCCATAGTTTTATTAGTATAACACATCAAGACTAATTGAGTTCTAGTGGTAACAATTTTTTTTGGATAATCCTTTCTTGTCACATAAATTATAGTTGGTTCTGAACCATTGCAGTAATACAAGATATTGAATTTTTTATATAGAGGCTATACAAAAACATAGCAAGTTATGTAGCTTAGAGTCTATATTCATAGATGGATCAAGATTTCAAACATTCAAATTATTTTTTTGAATCCTTCTATCTCTTTTGAAATCATGCAAAATAACTGACTAACTATATTATATCATCAAATGAGCCAAACTACATGTATGACCCATCGGGGTCAACATTAGTCCTTATGGGAAATTATACTATGATGTTGACTAATAAGAAGGCCTAATTAAACGCAAGAAAAGAAAATATGGATTTATAATATATTTTGTACATGTAAGGTTATCCTTGTTCATTGGGAGTGTGTAATGGGGCTATTAAGAAAACACACACACTCACACATATATGAGTAAAGTTGTGTAATACTACTTTTCTCTAAGTATAAAATTGGATAGATTGAATATATCAAAGTTAATTTTATATGGTAGCAGATTTATTAAAATGATCTAAGTTTAAATATTAGAAGATCTATCTAAAATTTAAATACAAATGCATTAAATGCTTAATTATCAATGTTAACTAACTTAAGACTTAAGCATGTTAATATAACTATCATTAGTATATAAATTGGGATCTAACAATATGAATATGATCAAAAGAAACAAATAACATCTTAAAATAATTTAATTTAGTCAACTCCATCTCATTTATAACTAAAATATGTTTGAATAAGTTTAATAGTTATCTAAATCACAACACTTGGGAAGAACACTGTCACCCTTGAGTGATCTCCACTCTCCTTTGCAAATCAAAGGACAAAATCGGTGATGTTTCTTGACACATGCCAAGATCAGGGTCTAGGGATGTTTCCCAATGAACATCTTAGATGGGATTGGGGGTACGAATAAATTCTCACTAAGCCAACAAGGATGGCTAACCTATGTAGCATGTGGATGGATGGGTGAAGCAGTGGCATGTGCAAGGATTGCAAGACTGGCCTAGGATAGCATGTGGAATTCAAATTTGGGCCTTGGTACCATTTGGGTCCTTGTTGATTGAGTTTAAACTTTTGAAGGTAGCATGTATAAAATTAGGAAAATTTTCTATTGTAATTATTAGGTTAGGTTATGTATTTTCTAGGCACTTTGTGTTCAATCTTCCATGGAAAAAACCCCATAGGAGATTGTGATTAGTGGATGAAACCCCATTAATTGTTGGAATCACAGGTCGGAAAACCTTTAGCTCTTGGGAGAATTATCTTTCAGGGATTGCATTGAAGCATCAAGGAATTGTAAGGAAGTATAGAATAAAAATAGTTGTTTTAGATTTATAATTGTTCTTGTTGCTATTGTATTGACTATTATAACAATCTATTATCATCAATATAATTTTTTGCTCAAATTTGTTTCATTTATGCAATCTATTCTATGTAATTTCAATGTTAATTTGTTGATCCCACACATGTTATTTGAGTATAGTCAAATTGCTACTATTTAGAAATTGTTTGTTGGTTATAAATTTGTTATTTTTCTTAGAAAGCTTAAAAGGGACATGACAATGGTATTAGAGCAATAGTATTTCTAGTTTTTTGGGTTATTTTATTGTATGTAGTTGAGTCAAAGAGACCTAAGAGCTCTGGAAAGAAAGAAAGAAAGGTTAGAGGTAGTCACACAAGAAGATATCAATGGAATTGGGGGTAGAGATAAGAAGAAAATGACCAAATTGGAAGATGAGTTCAAGGATTTCTTGATCAATCAACAATAAACCAATCAAATTATTGTGTAATTAGTGCAAAACCTAGCTATCCACACCAAATTTGCATAAAATAATAGTGCAGAAGGAAGTAATTCAATAAATGATAGGGTTTCAATTAACCTGCTCTAGAAGATATTCAGAGTCAAATTCCTAGAAAGATGAGACATGAAACCCCATGAAGAAGAACAAGATGATGAAGTGGTGAGGTATCATGCCAAATGTAGTGCTCTAGATCCAACCATTTTTTGGGATATGAATTTAACGTAGTACTACGAGTTTTAAAGAAATAGACAAGGGAGAAGAAGAAATTAGGAGAAATCCCACAAGGACATTCAACACCACTTAGGGAAGATAAATATATCCACATATGATGGATCAGGTGGTTGTTCAGTGAGGGACTGGTTGCAGAAGTTGGATACATATCTCTCCTTGAACCCCATGCTCGAAGAAGAATCCATTAAGTTTTCTACTTTACACAGGTAGAGGGTGTGGCCCATGAATGGTGGTACCATGGTATGAAAGCCCAAGTACATAGTGTAGTGTAGAAAAATGTATCCATTTACATTTTCACACTTTTTTGGGCCTTCCTTGCTAAAATTGGGCTTCTTTATGCCTTATTTGGTCCTATTTTGCATCCACAAGCCTTTATTAATGCATCTTTCTAAGGATAATCCTAACACATATCTAAAGACCAATTAGAGTTCAATGATTTTGGATTGTATGGTCCAGATTTAGTGATCTAGGATTCATACACCACCTTGGGCATATGGGTCTGACTTAAGTTTTGGGGCCTGGATCTAGATTTTTCAAAAAAATAAACATTTAGATTGAAGTTTGTGTCCCAAGCTTAGCCTACTAGGGCTCATATGCACCAACTAGCGTATGAGTCATGCTTAGCTTGGACCTAATTTTGAATTCAATTCTTAACGAGATTTAATTCTCATAGATTTGATGTCGGCTTGTAGTGTTGTAATTTTGGGAAATTTTGCATAAACAAGTATAAATACAAGGTTATTTCACATATTTCTCCTAGAAATTTAAGTGATCTTATGAGCATTCAAGATTGATTATCGAGAATTTTGGAGCATTATTCAAGATTCAAGCATAATGTCAAATTCATCATGCATCATGTTTTTTTTTGAGATAACATTTGTGATGTAAGTTCTTATGACTTAGGCAAGCATTCAAGTCAAGATCTACATTCATTATATCCATTACATGCACATGATTGCAGCCTTTTGTTCAAGGGTTTGGTGAGTTGCAGCATTGCATACTTGTTCATTCATCATTCCTCCTTTCTATTGGATTTCATTTCAAGGTTTGATTACCTAAATGAGGTTTGACCAAGCCGAACCTCTATCCACTAATAATTTTTTTTTTCCCCTCTCTTTGATACATGTGATTGCAAATCTAGTTGATTTAGGTTGAAGATCCATTGAAGAGCAAGATTGGAGAAAAGTTGTCAAGTTTTCAAAGGTGTCATCTACATTGCAAGATCATAGAAAGTCACCTACAGTTTACAATTCAATGTTTCAGACTCAAAGATTTGACATAAGAGAAGCTATAGGAGAACATTAAAGGATATTAGAGTTTCAGATCAACCCTAATACTAGGACTAAATTTCCACTTGTGGCGTATGAGCCCCAGTATATACCTAATTTATGACATTTCTAGCAGATCTTGAGTTGCTAGTTCCATATTCTAATTTTTATTAGAAACCCTAATCTAGGGCTAAATCACCCCTAATGGCATATGAGTCCCAGTGTGCATTAAAGATCAGTATTTCCAAGATTTAATACCCTCATTCAAGCCTCTTCAATTTCCAAGTGCACCTCTGTACTTTCTCAGTTTACTGTTCTAATTTGAGTTCATTTCTAGGGACCATTAACTTATGTTTTGCATATCATTTACATTTCTTGTCAAGTTCCAAGCCATTTCTCGGTAGTGAAGCCCCTTTTAGTCTTTAATCACATCCCTATGACACCTTATTGTAGATATATTTCCCTCATTCCATCCCTAGATTGAGATCTCTAAGGTTTCCTTGAGTGAAACATGTAGGAAAGTTGTCGTTCTATCTCCCAAAACATAGAGCAACTATTTTCTAGGTTTCACATAGCTCAATCAATAACCTATAATATTTTAATCAAATATTAATGTAGAGGTTTGAAATGATGGATTTGAAGATTAAATTTAAGGAGATATCCCAATTGAGGCAAGAGGGTACAGTTGAGCACTATGTGGCAGAATATCAAAGACTATTAGTGATGGTTCTAGATGTGACATAAAGGAGACTCATATTTTTATTTATAGATTGCCTCTCCAAATTTCTCAAGGGTTTGGTAAGGGAATTTGATCCAAATTCCCTACGAGAAGCCATCAAAAGAGCTCCAAGTATGGAGGATTTAGTGGCCAAAAGAAAATCCTAATCTAAGAGTGCACCAACGATGCCACAACAAAAGCCTACCTTCAAGAGCATCCCTCAACCCAAGGCACTACCCCCAAGAATGAGAAATATGGATGAGATGAAGAATGAATTTAGGAGGAAGAATTTATATTTCTCTTGTAGAGAGTCATGGAATCCTAGTCATAGATGCTTGGGTAAAGGACAACTACACTACATAGATGTAGTGTTGGATAATGATTCAAAAGATGAACTAGGGGTATTTGAAGAGTCCATCAATCATATTGCTAAAGAAAACATAACCAAAAGGGAATTCACACTTGTGGATCTCTCTAGATCATCAAAATATGTCCCTTTCAAGGTTCATGGAGTTAGATCACAAGACAAAGGGCGACTCTTCTCATTGATAGTGGGGCCACTCACAAAATTATCATCAAAGGTTTAGTGATTAAGAGAGGATTGAAGGAAGAATAATTTGAAGGTTTAAATTTTTTAGTAGCTAATGGATCCACCATTTCATGCAAACGAGTAATAAAGAAACTCAATATCACTTTGGGAGGCCATAAGGTATGTGATGACTTTTATGTTCACGGTTGGTTTGGAAGATAATGATATGGTTTTGGGAGTAAAATGTTTACACTCTCTAGGAGAATATACATAAAAATACCAAACTATTGAACTTGAGTTCACCGTAGAGGGAAAGAAAATCATCCTTAAAGGGATCTCAAATGGAGCTCCAGAAGTGGTAATAACCTAGAGGATGGAGAGAATCTTCAATAGAGGCCAAGTAACATGGGAAAAAATTGTTTGATTTTTCCCATGAAGTCCTTGGTAAGAAACAATGGTACTCCTCATGTTGATACTTAAAAAATTATTGACAAATATTGTGTAGTCTTTAGCAGGACTTGCCTCTAGAGCTACCAACAGATAAAAGGTTTCAACATGCTATAGAGTTGGAAGGATGGGCTAAACCTATTATAACTACACCATACCATCATCCAAGAGGGTAAAAAGAGGATATAAAGAAGGTATCAAAGATCTTTTTGACATGAGACTCATAAGACCTAGCTTTAGTCCATTTTCATATTCAATATAATTCTTGTGAAGAAGAAGGATGGAACTATGAGAATGTGTATGACTATAAATATTTGAACAACAAGACCATCAAAATAGATATCCTATTCAAAGGATAGATGAAATCTTAGATGAATCACATGGATTTGTGTACTTATCATGTAGATTGATCTAATATTAGGATACCATCAAATCCTTGTGAGGGACAAAGATGTGGAGAAGACAACTTTCTAATGTTTTATGGGCATTTTGAGTTTTTGTTCATGCCTTCAAACTCACCAATTCTCCAGATACATTCCAATAATGCATGAAAAGGTATTCAATAAGAATATTAAAAAAAAATTTTGGTTTTCTTTGATGATATTGATCTATATGAAGACTTAGAAGGAACACTTGGAACACACAACACCGTTTCAAGAATTTTGGAGCAACAATCCTTTTATGCTAAATGCGATTTTGGATCTTGTCTAATATTTTGTGCTTGGGTAATGTCCTAAGTTCCAAGGGAATTCAATTAGATCAATAGAAGATCCAAGAAATCCTTAATTTGCCTCCACCAATAGCCTAACTTAGCTGAATATGTCTCTTAGATTATGCTACTATTATAGGAGATTTGTGAAGGGATTCTCTCAATTGGTTTCTCCCTTGATTGATATAAAAAAGGGAGCTTTTATACGGTCTGAAGATGCTCAAAAGACTTTTGACAAGTTGAAGGAGGTCATGATTTCATGCATTGTACTTGTCATTCCTGATTTTTCATTAACCTTTGTTTTTGAATATGATGCTTTTGGATAATGAATTAGATTTTTTTTAAGCCAAAAGAGACATCCAATAGATTTTGAGAGTAGAAAATTGAGCAAGATAGAGAAGGGATACTCCATACATGGCAAGGAAATGTTGGCAATCATGCATGCAATGGAGAATTTTAGATAGTACTTAGTTTATGGGAAATTTGCTATGAAGATAGATCATAATAGTCTGAAATTATTTCTAGAACAAAAAATATTAAATGATCACCAAAAAAAATAGGTAAAAAAGTTGTAGGCTTATGATTTTCAAATAGAATACATGAAGGGAAAAAGGAATGTAGTAGTTGATGCACTTTCCAATAAACCTTCTTTATGATCATTATTCATCCTTTTTGCTGATTGGAAGGTTTCCATTATAGTTGAGTATGCCAATAATAAATTTTCTATAAATATACTTGATTTTTTGAAAGATGACAGGTATGTCATGAGGGAATGGTTGATCCACTACAATAATATAATCTTCCTAGGGCTTGAGTCTAATATTAGGGAGAAGGTTTTGAAAGAATTCCATGATACTCAAACAACAGGATGTCAAGGATATTATAAGAAATGTACAGGAAGATCTATTAGAAATTTTCTTTGAAGCTTGGTTTGAAGGAGGATGCCCATTATAATGTTATGGAATGCATGCATTTCCAATGAAACAAGGGATAACAATTTTTCCAACAAGCATGCTTCAACCACTACCAATTCCTAAGAAAAAATGGGAGAACATATCCATGGAATTCATCACAAGTTTACCCAAGGTACTAGGTAGGGAATGCATTTATGTTGTTGTTGATAGATTGATAAAGTATACACATTTTATTTCAATTACTTCAGATTTCAATTTACCGCAAGTGGCAGACACATTGTTTAAGGAGATGTTTTGTTTACATGAATTGCCCAAGAACATTGTTAATGATAGGGACACTAGATTTCTCAATTCATTTTAGAAAGAATTATTTTACTTGATAGGAGAAAAACTCACACCAAGTACCAACTACAATCCCCAAATTGGTAGACAAAAAAAAATAGTAAATAAGTGGATTGAGGGGTATTTAAGGAACTATGTTTCAGAACAACAAACTACATAGATCGAGTGGTTGCATTTGGGTGAATATTTATATAATACTTCACACCATGTATATCCATTGGGATGACACCTTAGAGGTCTCTATATGTGTATGATGCACTATCCTTAATTGATCTATTGCTTTTAAAAAATAGAATGCTAGCAAAAAGTGATTTGATGAAACATAGTTAAGAGATATTGAGGGAATTGAAGACTATTTTATAGTAGTCACATAATCAATACAAGATTTATGTAGATTGGAAAAGGACAAAGAGGTTCTTTGAGGTGAGAGATTAAATGTTCTTGAGATTGAAACCATACAAGAAAACTTCTATCAAGAAGAGAAAAGTTGAAAATCTTTGACCTCAATAGTATGGGCCATGCAAAATTGTGAAGAGGATTGAAAAAGTGGCCCATGAATTGGAGCTCCCACATGACAACAAAATTCATAATATTTTCCATGTCTCTTGTTTGAAGAAAGTCCCTGGTCAACACATCAATCCCATGTATGATATTTTCCTCCCTTAGGTGATGAAGGTAAGATGATTTTGATTCTAGAAGATTTGATGGACACTCGCATAAAGAATATAAGGAACAAGAGCATGATAGAGTATCATATCAGTTTGAAAACCCTACTAGTTTAAGATGCCACATGGGAAGGGCCTAATATTTTTGAGCATCCCAATTTGTATTACTTGAGGGAAAGCAATCTTGAGGAGGGAGGAATGGGCTAATAATCTCACGAAAGTAAATTCACTAGAAAGGGAACATGATGTATCATCACTTGATACAATATTTTAATACTAAAAATTATTTAATACTTATAAGAACTTGAGTGATCAATATCTACAAATATTGAAAATAGTTAACATTAAATTTCATAAATATACATATGATGTACAATTTTATAAAGATGTATGAAAATTACAAGGTTCACATTCTATAATAGTATCTCATATCCATACCTTTAAATTTCTAAAAATAGCATGTTTAGTGTATATTGAGCCACCCTTTTCTTCATGAGCACCAAAATGACTCTTGTACCACTCATGTTTTTTGGATGGTGTTACTTGAAATTTCATGTTGAAAAATCTCACACTTAACACATACGCTAGATCCACTATGCTCTCTTTTTCTATGTTCACTCTAAAATAAAATTAATAAAACTTTATACATTACATTTGACATGCTAAATTGGATTAACCAACTGAATAATTTTGCAAATTTAAATTGACCTATAAAGTAGATAACCATAAAACCCATTAGATAAACCATATATGAGTTAATTTATAAGTAATTTAATATAAGATTTAAAATAGTTAAAATTTTAACACTAATCGACATAGATCCATTAGATCAAATCTAGTATTCTTTTGAAGGATTTATACCTTGTCATCTCAAATTTTCAAAAAATATTCTATAAAAATGGGCTACATAACTTCTATCATAACAAGTATTATTGCTAATATAAAAATAAATCTCCTTCATGATAATTAGTTTATGTGTGTTACTTTCTAAGTGAAGCCTAGCATGTCTATAACAAACACGTACACAGATTGTGACTTGATTTGAATGAATATATTGACTTTACATTCTAATTTTAGGAGTAATTTAAATATTTCTTAGAAAATCCATAAATTATAGAATAAAACCTATGGAAAAAATATTTGACACAAAATTATTTATCTTACCACCTTGCACCATAACAATGTTGGAGATGCAATATAAAATACTACAAAACTTGCTCATAAACTCATTGCAAGGCAATTGACTTTTTTGAGGTTTTTTTTGGATTCAACTCCTAACTTAGTGCTATATATTTGATATTCAATTCTATTCTAAAAAATTTCAATGAACATTTAATACCTTAAATTAGTGGAAGTTTCTTCAAATTTATATTTTTATACATGTTTTTTTATTCACTCTTATATTTATTTGAACCTTCTAATTTTTTACATAATTTAAAAATTGAATTGTACTTCCAAAGATGACCATAATATTTAGATGTATAAAAGGTGTACATAAATTCAATATGATTTTGAGAACAAGTTTGATCTACTTTATTTATTTGTACAATACATGGTTGTGAATTCTCATTTGAATATTATTTAAAAATCTATCTTATATTGTATCTACAAAATGTTTTAGATGAGAAGATTTTATACCATCTTGAACCATTACTTGTATACTGTCTCACCAATTAGACACAACATCAGAGTGACTAGTCCAATGTTTAATTAAACTTGTTTCTCCACATCTTTTAGAATTATATATTTTGAAGGAAACCTACAAATACTTACCTAATTATTTCTATGATTTCATCTAGTTTGTTCCTCTTCATAATACATATCTAAAGAGTTATCCTATATACATGCAAGAATTTTATAATTACTTGAAATTATAGCCATCAATGCCCTCCATACAACAAATCATTCATTAAACTCTTGATTTTAATCAAGTCCAATTCTTATAAAATTTTAATTATTTTTATATTTTTAATTTTATTATTTCTTCCTATTGTAAACTCCTAATAGTTCCAAAATAGGGGTAAAATTATTTTCCCTTAAATAACTTTTCACATAATTTTGTTTTTCTAATTAGACATTTATCTTCAAAAAATTTATTAGGTATTTTTTTTATAGTGAAACTTTATTATACTTTTAGGAAACATATATTTAATTGAAATCTTGCTAAATATGACATTCTCATCCATATCCATTGAAACACAAAAAAATAGGTTCACCAAAATTAAATACCCCAATGAACCAATTTATCCTAATTTCATTCAATATGCAAGATATAGTATGCAAATGAGTTCAACAAAAAATAAATCTAACCCAACTTCCAGTCAAAAGGCAGATCTAGAAAGGGTCAAATGTTGTGTACCTTTCCAAAAGTGCTTTTTCAAACCTCACTAAGGACTCATTCGCCCTATGGTGAATGGGTCCTAGCTAAGGCTCTAGAAAATCTATACTCGGGTTCTATTTTTCTAGGTCTACACTCTCAGATTCTAGTCGGGCACTATTAGAAAGCCGAAAAATAAATCCTGTAGTTTAGTTTTCGTAATTTGACAACTTTTCTTCCATCTTTGACAACTTTGAAAAATTTGCAAGTTTTCTTTCCAAATGATCTTCAACCTAAAACTTACAATCACACATCAAAGAGAGAAAAATGTTGGTTGTTAGGGAATAGGGGTTTACCTTGGTCAAACACCATTTTGGTAACTAAACCTTGAAATGAAATGAAACATGAAAGGAAATGATGAATGAAAAACAATGTCACAACTCACCACACCTTATTTGAACCTTGGATAAATCTACAATCTAGCATGAAGAGGCTTCAATGAATGTAGATATTGACCATGAACTTGATGCAAAATAATGCCTTTGATATGCTTGATAAATTTCTTGAACACTACATCAAAATATTAACTCAAACAACATGCATGATGTAATACATCTTTGACATGATGAAATGGATCTTGATTGCTGCAATAATATTCTATAAATCTACCCTTGAATGCCTTAGAAAGGATCTTGAATGCTCCTATGCTTCTCTTGTTAAAGTACTCTTGATTGCTTATGAAGATATAGGATGAAACTATGTGAAATAACCTTGTATTTATACATATCTTAACATTAATTTCCAAAATTCAAATATCACAAACCGACATTGAAGTGTAAATTTGAAATCATTAAAATACCACCAAAAACATATTTTAAAGAGGGGTCCTAGGTCTAAGTGAGGATCCATTCACCATGTGGTGAATGGGTCCTAAGCCACGTACCATGGACACACATTAGACAAGGTTAAATATCATGAAAAAATAGGGTCCTAGAACTAAGTGAGGATCCATTTACCCTATGATGAATGGGTCTTAAGTCACCTACCTAGGACACACATCTTCCAAAATTAAGTGTTGTGTAATGAAATTTATGAATTTGTTGGGTTTTATCCCTCAAAATTTGAATTTAATTAGGCTTGGATTTAAATTAAATGTGCCAATTAAGGAAAATTAACCTCAATCAATTAACAAAGCCCTAGATTAGTGTGAAACTTGTATAAAGATACACTTTACAACACCCTAAATAAGGCATAATTAATTCCATTTAGTTTAAAAAGGCCCTAAACTTAATGTGAATGTGTAAAACACATTACAACACTAAATTAAGGTATAATTAAGCTCATTTTATTATTAATTATTCCCAAATTAAGTGAGAAAAAAGGATACTTTTTTCGTCACTACATCCATTATTTTTTTTGATATTATCAAAAAAATTGTATCATTACTTTTCTCTTCATTTACGTTCTTTTGTACATGGTTCTTAAATATTTCTTCTTGAATTTATTGAACTTCAACATGTTTTTAACTTGTTCAAAAATAATATCAACTTGTTTCTCTTGAGTGGATACAACCAATTTTTCTAAATTTATTTTCTCCTATATTTTCTGTTTGCATTTTTATCTTCATTGAATCGTCTTTAATCAAACAATCTTTCAATATAATCCTTTTATTTTCCATTATAAATTATGTTTTAATTCCCTTGCATACATACATAAACAACCATATATACAAGTGTCAAAATATTATTCCTGGTTCTACTGAGCTTGAATATCAAAATTTACTTTTAGAATTAAGTCAAAGAGAAACCTATGGCTAAATATAAAAGTATTTACACCAGGATGATTGATTTGATATTTTCCAAGTAGACCTAATTTCTCTTGGAGGCCACTAAATTCCTCTTTATGTTTAATATCATTTTCAAATCTCTTCTAAACAAATTTTATTGAATGTTTAATACCTTAAGTTAGTGGATTTTTCTTCAAATTTCTATAATTTATACATGTATTTTTTATTCACTCCACATTTTATTTGTTTGAACCTTCTAATATTTTACATATAATAAAATTTAAAATTTGATTTTACTTCCATAGATGACTATATCTATATTAGATACTACCATAATTTTTATAAATCTAAGGTGTAGATAAATTCAATATGATTTTAATAACAAATTTGATGTACTTTATTTATATGTACAATACATGGTTGTAAGTTCTCAAATATTCTTAAGGAAATCTTCACGGTCCTATGAAAATTATTGTTCGAACGATTACAAATTTTACTCTATATTGCATCTACAAAATGTTTTGGATGAGAAAATTTTGTACCACTTTCAAGCTTTAATTTTATATTACATTTCCTATTAGACACAACATGGGAGTGACTAGTCCAATATTTAATTACTTATTTCTCCACATATTTTGGAATTCTATCTTTTCAAGAAACCCTACAAATACTTATCTAATTATTTTTTATGCTTTCATATAGTTTTTTCCTCTTCACAATACATATCTAAAGAGTTCTAGATACATGCAATAATTTTATAATTTACACACCTACAATAAAATGTAGAAAAAATACCTATACCACTATGAAGTGTTTGTAACTAAATTTTTATGCCTATAAGAACTCAAAAAAAAAGACACCCTAGTTAAAATTTATGCCTCTTAAATACTATTTAACACTTTTATGAAAAAAAGAATGGGCATGGCCACTATTACAATGGTGCAATGGTGCCATTATTAGCCTAAGAAGAACATAGGTGGTAGAGTTAAATGGAATGTTTGTGGTGCAACTAGATTGGAGTGGTAGTGGATATTTTATGTTTCATAAAGGCTGAGTAGAGGAGGGGTACCAATGGATATTTAGCCCTATAGGATCACTTGCTATCCTAGAAAGAAATAATAATTAAAAATTTACACCCCCATCCCATGCCAACTGATGATTTTAACCCTATGTTTTAACCATACCATACAACCAAAAAAGTTGTCATACTCTAGATGCCAATGCCAATGCCAGATGCCATCAAATGAGATAAAACATATTTTTTAGAATATAATATCTGTACCACAAGTGTTAATTTTTTTGCAACAAGTATAGTCTACAATATTATGTAGAATCATACAAATTTGTATAGTTGTACAATTTTTTATGAGAACATTTTTTTGTAAACCATAAAAATGGGGAAATTTTTCTATATCTAAAACCTTTTGAGATATATGTCGATTTATAGTTTTAGAGAATCTAGACTCAATGGTGAGATTCATTTTGTACCAAGATGTATCCAACACATGTTCCTATTAAAAAATCCCAAATTGAGAAGTGACTTGTAAATCTAAAACTTTTATATCATATAAGAGTAACACGATAGACTCACATAACTAGGATCATCTGTATTTAACTTGAATCAACTTTCCATAAGAGACTAATACAAAATTTATAGTAATTTATGAAAGATGCATATAAGATACAATTGGAATACAATGACCTACCTAATGTACAAGAGAAACCTTGTTTATATAGCTAAGGTGGGAGATAGGAAAACATAGAATTATGAAAAGTGTCACAATCATATGATATGTGATATAAAAAGTAATGTCCTAAAAGTTTCCTAAGTAAAATTAACTAATTAAGTGTGAATATGACCTGGATGAGAAATAGTTAGGTAATATACTTTGTTCACACCAAGATGTTATTGGCTAATTTTGAAAAAACTTATGATAGAGGAATGATTTTTCAGTGTGATGGTTTTGGATTCTTTTAGTTTTCCAAACAAATTTTGTAAAAAGATAATTGTTTTATTTAGAAATGAATATAATCAAATTTATATTAATGGGTCTCTTACTGAATACTTCCTTTTGTAAAGATACATTAGATTGGGTTGTCCACTTGCTGCTGATTTATCTCTCATTGAATTTGATGCCCTTCATTATGTGTTATAATCTAACAATTATAGAAGAATGGTAAAAGAGATAAATTTTCCTAATGATGAGACATTGTTAAATATACTTTTTCTCTAACCTAGATGGGGATACTTTTGAGAGTTTAAAGAATAGAATTAAAATGTATTGTATATATTTAGGTGCAAAAATATTTGATAATAACTCTATTATGCTAATTTGGTTGTATTCTCCCCTCAATATGGTTTCATAAGTATAATCTATAGTGGGGAGAGATTTTAAATTAGTAAGTTACTCAAAGATTCATTTCTATATAATCCCTTCTTTGAAATATATGTGAGACTGATGTTTTGCAAGATTGAAAAGAAATATATGAAATGACAAGTGATATTTGTCCTTTGTGAGTAGAATGCAAGTTTATCAAAAAACTATTTCATCATATAGTTTATACTATGCCTTTGCTTGGTTGTTTAGAATTTCGAAGTTGAGTAGATTTAGTAGATATTAAGGAATTATTTTTTGTTAGATGGAAAAGGTAAAAATAAAATGCATGTTGTGAATTGGGATCACTATTGTTTGAACAAGTTTGAAGATGGTTTAGGACTAGAGAACCTAAATGTTCAAGGTGTGTCCTTAGCTACAAACTAGATTTTCAAGGATCTTTCAAGCAATGAATCTTGGAAAGCGTTAGTCAAGAGAAATATTGAAATACTTTAAAAAAATGAGATTGCACCCACACAAACTTTTGTTTAATAATTTACTTGTGAAGCCTTCTAGCTCTAGTGCATTTTGTACTTTATGGAGGGTATGGGAGATTGTGAGAGGCTTAGTTAAGGGTTGTAAGGCCTTACAAAGAGATGAGAGAAAATTCTTTAGTTTTAAGTCGATTTGGTGGAGCCTTTTTTGAAAAAATAAACCCATTGTTCTATTGCAAGGGTGTTCAACTAGGGCATAGAATAATAAAGACATTTATGAGTTTAGAGATAATTTTTTAAATGTGTATTAAAAACAAGAATATTATTATAAATAATTTTTCTTTGTTTGATATTCGAAGAACATTCTTTGTATTGAATAAAGCATTGTTTAAAGTAAAATATCTTATAAATAGAAAATTTAACTTAAAGATTATTCAATTTTTTTAGTGGGTAGATAATTCTTCATTTTATAATACTAATACCATAAAATTATAGGCTCTAGGAAAATTCATCGCTAGCAATTCATCGAAGGAAAGTTCACCGACATTAAATTCACCACCATGACAGTGAATTGCAGTGAATTATTGGCAATGAAGGAAATTTCAGAAGCTCAAAAGCTCTGATACCACTTTGTTGGAAACATGGGAGCATATACAGAAACTGAAATTACAATTTGTATTCATAAAAAAAAAACATTACATCAAACAATTAGAACTTCGATTCTTTAGACTTATAATTTTTATAACTCCACACCCAACATTGTACAAACTTACATCTTGCATCTAACAACTAGTTTCAGTTCTCTCACAAATAGGTGATTTCAGATTACCAAAAACTTACATTCATGAAATCTAGAGGCAGAGAAGCACAAAAAAAACTAGATTTACTCAACTCAAAATTTTAAACCCAAATACAAAGAGCAGAAATTTAAAGCATAAACCCATAAAATCTTGATATTCTATTAATTCATTCAAAAAAAATTTCTTACAAAGAGGTGCTGCTCATACTTCATAATCTTACTTCTGTAGAGCAATTCCTCACTTTTTACTCTTTTGAGTATTTGCTTCATTACAAACTTCTAATATATTTTTCTGCTCTTGAGAACTATCTCCTTAGTTACACTACTACATAGCAACCAAATATATGAAACCTAAAATCAACTTCTAGAGAATTCAACATATACATAAAATAATCTATTTCATTGCACCCACAAAGCGTGTGAGGCTAGCACAGGAGTTAATGCAAATTCCCTTCGTATCATTTCCAAAGTTTGGCTTCATAAAATGTCTTTAATGCTGAGATCAATTTGTGATCCAATGCAGATACAATGAAAATTTGTCTTCAATGTATTAAATGCTCGATTGAAATATTGTACACCAAAACTACCACCAAAAACAACATTCACCACTCTATCGCCAGCAATGAGAAAACACCTTGCGGGACTACGAGGTCACTGCACCACTGCGCACAAGTCTTGAGAATGAGCTGTGGTATTGTGGTAGATACCCCACTACCGAGCGTTGCTGAGAATGAAGGCACACGATTGTAGGAGAAAGGCTGAAGAGATGCAACAATTGGGATTAACTTCCAACACTCCCCCTTAATCACAACTGCTACACTGTAAGATGCCCAGTTGATTTCTTTAATTTCTTTCAACGCTCAACCCTAATGTCATTCTCTTATCTTATTACGAATGCTTCAACATTCTCCAATTCTCCCCCTTAAACTCAACTATGAATTCTGATTTCTTTCTTTTCTTTTTTCACTGATGCTTCAGTATTAACAATCATCAACTTCTTGAGATCAAACCTAGGAAATCCCATTTTTCTATTGGGATGCTCTATCCATGAGCTCTGGAAAACTTTATAACCAGTCCATTGTAGGTTCAGCTGACATACACTTGATTTTTCTCATCTCTTCCCGTAAAGTCACACTCTTGGTGCTTAGGGATCCTATCATTAGTCTAATCTTTTGTCTTCATACATTGCTTACTGAATGCTATTGCATTTGACTGTGCTATTTCTTTATCCAATGGTTGTTTCACTTTTGTCCAATAGCTACGACTGTATTCTGGCAATCTCTTCCTCCTTGGTCCATGATTCTGATCAAAACTTCATTCCAAAAAAAAACTTCAAACTCTTCTTTCTTTCCTTGTCCTGTAGTCATTAGATATGGCAAAGAACACAAAACTTCTCTTCTAAAAAAAACTCTTCACATTGCGGTTCCTGCCATCTATTATACTATCTTTTACGAAACCAACTTCAAAATAGACAATATAAAGAACATAAGTTATGATGCCTTTTAACTGTTGTAATTTTTCAAACTTCTCCTTAATCAATTTTCTTTTCATATTTTTGAATCTTGCAATCTTCCATTCATTAATTTCTTCATGCATAATCAAACCTTTTATAAACAAAAATAATAATCACTCTTTTGTTGAATGAGAATGAATTTGAGAGCTGTGGTTGTGACTCTTTCCATGTTCTTTTGATTGTGACTTCCAAACTTTACCTTAGATGGCATCCTTTAACAGTTGCGGCTATGACCTTTTTTCATTCATTCATGTGATGGCTTCTCTCCAACCCACGATCAATTTTATTGCAATTTTCCTTATTTGACAACTTCATATACCTTCTTTTAAAAAACATCCTTGAGGATTACTTTAATTGATTCTTCAACAACTGCTGCTGTACCAAACTTTAAATTTTACAATGGTAGATTTTGCTACTTCTTTGAATCTTTGTATCTCCTTGTATATGACCCATTGCATTTGGGGCATGTAACACTCAAACTTGGACTTGAACTTGAAAGCTCTCGTGGCTTCTTCTTGCACTTCTTTGTTTTGTGGTTGCAACCATGTTTTTTTTTTATAACTTTTCACATCTATCAAACCTTTTTCAACTCTCAATAATGATGCCATTCATTTGGTTTTTTCAATTGTTGCGGTAGTTTCTACAACTCATGTCTTCAAAACATTAAACTGAAATTTTTGCATCTTCACAATTTGCAAATGTCTTCCTTGACAACAATTTCTTTTCACTCAAAACACTTTTGAACATTCATACCTTTCATAATTTTTATTGATCTTCACATATGAACATTTGTAAAATCTTTTGAACATACCTATAAGATTTTCCCAACTAGAACCATAACATCATCCACAATCCATTTTTATGCAACCTTTCATAGATTCATTCTTTGATGCATTACTCCAACATTTCTTTTCACAATGATTTTTCAAACCACACACACTGCAAGGGTGTAAATCGCAACACTTATCCTTGGTATGAAATTTTTTGTGGCAATGTGTACACACAACACTCTTCATTTCTCGAACAAACTTACCTGCACTTGTAGCACCATTCCCCTTACCTGGAACATACCCAAGACCTTCATACTTTGCCCTCATTGTTGGCTCAATTGAGTCTCTCATTCCTTGTCCATGGTTTCCTAATCCTTTACCTGTGTAACCCATTCTTTTCATAATCTTTAATCCAACATTGTCTTCAAAATAACTATAGTTTTTGCAAATTCAAATGTACATCATCACAACAGGCAAGATTTGCAAAATTGTCAACCTGTACAACTCGACATCTTTTATCACCAATATTTTCAACACAATCAGTTTTACCAAATGAAGAACACAAATCTACTGTGTCACATGAAACATCACAAGCTAAAGGTTTTGACTTCACACAATCCTTTTCTTGTTTCAGTTTTGATATTTCCTTTTTCTGCAAACTGTTTTCATCTTCTACCCTTTTTAAAATTTCTTCCAAATCTTCATTATTTTTCTTAATTTCATCAAACAACTTTACTCTTTGTTCAAATTCCTCATTTCTTTTCTTAATCACATCAAATGCTTTCAATTTTTCTTCTAGCTCTCCATTTTTACTTTTAACTTTGTCCAATTCTTTCTGAAGATCATAATTTTCTTCTAGCAGTTTACACTTCTCTTTTTGCATCTCTTTTACTTTTTCAAAATAACATCTATTATCCCTTTTAACATGTCCAATTCACCTTTAAGTATTATTAATTCTTCTTCTAAAACATCTTTTGCAATTGTCAATTTTTCATTCTCCTTTTTAACTCTCTTTCCTATTTTCCCCATTTGTAATAAACAATTTCAACTTACCTTACTTGATTTTGTTACTGGGATTTAGCAGCTTCACGTGCCTTCACTCTTCTTCAATCTTTGTTTTGCCCTAGCTCTGCAACTATTCGTTTGATCATGAAACTGGTGTTCTTCACAATCTTTCTCTTGGCTGCGGCCTTGTATTAACCCTTCAGCACTGCCTCTTCTTCTTTAACAGTTGGCTGCTATCTATCTTCACAGATCTAAGATCATCCTTGGAACGACTTCTTCTTCTTGTAGGCTATTGCACACCTTCTCCTATGACAACAATTTCTTCTCTTTGTCTTCAACTACGGCTCTTTTGGCTCTTCTCAATACTTCTTTTTCTTCAAGCGTTCCCTTTCATTCCTCTGATGTTTTCGGAGGACTGCAACCTCCTACTTACTTTTCAATAATTGCAAACAATTGTTTTGGAGTGGCCTCTTCTCAACAACCAACTATGAATATTTGCTTCTACAAATTTTTAATCCCAGACAAGTTTCTCGAACCTGCTCTGATACCACTTTGAAGGAAATTTCAAAAGCTCAATAACTCTGATACCACTTTGTTGGAAACATGGGAGCATATACAAAATCAAAAATTACAATTTGTATTCATCAACAAAAAAAATTATGTCAAACAATCAGAGCTTCGGCTCTTTAGACTTATAATTTTTATAACTCCACACTCAACATTCTACAGACTTACATGTTGCATCTAACAACTAGTTTCAGTTCTCTCACAAACAGGTGGTTTCAGATTACCACAAGCTCACATTCATGAAATGTAGAGACAAAGAAGCACAAAAAAAACTAGATTTATTCAACTTAGAATTTTAAACCCAAATACAAAAAACAAAAATTTAAAGCATAAACCCATAAAATCTTGATATTCTATTAATTCATTCAAAAATATTTTCTTACACACAATTGCTGCTTATACTTCATATTCTTGCTTCTGCAGAACAATTCCTCACTTTTTACTCTTTTGAATATCTACTTCATTACAAACTTCTGATATATTTTTCTGCTCTTGAGAACCATCTCCTCCTTAATTATGCTACTACATAACAATCAAATATATAAAACCTAAAAACAACTTCTAAAAAATTCAGCATATACATAAAATAATCTATTTCATTGCACCCACAAAGCGTGTGAGATCACAGGAGTTAATGCAAATTCCCTTCGTATCATTTCCAAAGTCTGGCTTCATAAACTGTCTTTAATGCTGAGATCAATTTGTGATCCAATGGAGATACTATGATAGTTTGTCTTCAATGTATTAAATGCCCGAAAGAAATATTGTATGCCAAAACTGCCACCAAAAATAACATTCACCGCTCTACCGCTAGCAATGAGAAAACACCTTGCAGGACCCCGGGGTCACCGCACCACCGTATGAGTCTTGAGAATGAGCTGCGGTATTGCGGTAGATACCGCACGTTGCTGAGAATGAAGGCGCGGGATTGCGGGAGAAAGGCTGAAGAGATGCAGCAGTTGGGATTAACTTCCAACAATTAATTTACCGGATGCCAAAATTATATGGACTATTAAGTGCTTCCCAAGGGATACCAACCCATGTCAACACCAAATGACAAAAAAGAAAAGAAGAACAAAGATTATTAATAATTGTTAACGCAAACATATTGAACCTAAAAAATTGGGTTTCAAATGATTACTTCTTATAAAAAGGCTTATCATTTGTTCTTGCTTGCTCAAAGTAGATCTATCTATGACCATTTGTAACATTTGTAATGTTCGTCAAATGTGTGAACACGTTTCCTCTGAGTGTAAACATGCCAATAGTATTTGATCCGGGATATTTAGGGTTGAAATATTAGAGATAACTTCTCCTGGCATCAAATTTTATTTGATTTGAGAATAAGTTGAATAATAGTATTTTTTTTAATTTTCTATTGATATTATTTGATATAATTATGAAAGAAGAGGAATGGTGATGTTTTCCAAGGAAAAAAAGGCATAAGTGTTCCGAAAGACACCAATCTTGAAATTGTTTCACAGTTATAACGATAATGGAGATTATAAACGAAAGATTCATGAAGTTGCTTGGTGAAGGCTCAGGTATCGGCATACGCATGATTATTTTTAAAGATTATAGAGAATTCTAAAGAGAGTATATTAAGATTGAAAGTATGAGTGATCTTTTGAAGTAGATGATGATAAGACAATTAACCTGGAGACCCCTTTTAATATGGAGTTTCGGAATCAGAATTATTACAAAGATGATAGCAGATAGACAATCTCTCCTCCTGTAGGTACTTTTGAATGAAATTCTTACAAGAAAAATAATAACTAGCTGGAAATAAATATGTGTATAATACTCTGATATAGTCTTCTTTTACTACTGTGATGTAATATGTTTTACTTTTCTGAACTGCTGTATGGCTCGACATCATAAAATCTCTGCAGATCCTTTATATTTTGTTGTTGGAGTTCTTAGGCAACTTTTATACTTGGTTTGATAGTTGATGTGATTTGTTGAACACATCTATATTGTAATCTATCTTTTCTTTTAGTAAAATGTCAATTTTAATAACTCTCCGACATAAGAGTTTCCTAGTGTTCACTGTAAGAGAGAATCTATCTTGGGACTTGTGAAAGTAGAGGCTTGAAGGTCCATGTAAATCACAGAGAGTAATGAAATCTGTAGATGTTAAGATGTGGACAAGATGTCACCTTGAAGGAATTAATGCACTCCTCTGATTTGCAAGGGGAAAATTAGTGCTGTGAAATTTACTACTCTGCTAGTGTGCACCGTATCCACTTTTATGGATTGCCCAATACTTCTATTGAATGGAATTGTCACAACTACTTCAATTGACGTACGGAAATTTGAATTGGAAATGATGTATTGTCTGCACATTGATGAAGAATTAATGGCTACATCATCACACCCTTACCTAATATTTCATAATTTTAAACTGCAAATTGATTTAGTTCTATTGTAAGATGAATTGGGAATGAATTAATACTATAATTTATTAAAGAAATGAAATTTTTTCAATTTATAATAAAAGTTTGATGTATCTATTTTTTCATTTTGATGATAAAACATAGTGTGATAAAAGAGATTGATGAAAAATTTCATGCAATCAAATTCAAAAGCATTTCAAACTACTATCATTTATTGTCAATTGCATTATTGTTATGAAGATCCTGTGTGTTGGGTCACTAGTGGGTTTCAGTCAACAGTCTAATATGTTGCTTTAAATTGTAAATGGAGAAATTCAGTCTAGTCAATTAGGTTAGAGTAATGATGAGAAAATTTGTTGATCATTCAAATTAATACTATCATTCATTAAAGATATGAAATTCTCATAATTTATAATAAAACTTTGATGGATCATATATTTTTTTTTCATCTTGACGATGGATAATAAAATGTTACAAAAAAAATTGATAAAATTTTTCACATAGTCAAATCCAAAAACCTTTCAAACTACTATCATTTATTGTCAATGTGAATGATTGTTATGATGACCGTGAGTGTCCAATCACTAATGAACTTCAGTCAACAGTCTACTATATTGCTTTAAATTGTAAATGGAGAAATCCAACCTACCCAATTTGATTAGAATAGATATTTGAATGAGGGAATTTTTGTGACCATTCAAAAATTTAGTGTACATGTGCCTTTAAATTAATAGGTACACATTTACATCAATGTCAGAAAGGCTTATTTCACCATGTCTATATATGCCGTGTGCTGGGTGGCAATCATTCAAGTATTTGGTCACGTTATAACAGATTAAAATTTAAATAAAGAACTCAAACTAGTCTAAGCTCTGAAGAAATTGATTTGGTCAACTGTTACCTGTTTTAGACATTCCATAGTGAATTCAGTTGTGAGCTAATCCAGTCCAATCTCCTCGGTATAAAAAAATGAGATCATTTGAAAGTTCCTCGTTTACATTACAGCGAAATAAATCTGATTGTTAGAGAGTTCTACTATTTTTGGCAGTTACTTGTCCTCTATGTGATTCGAATCATTTCAAGCTCATGTTTTTCTTGTTTTTGAAATGAAAGCAACTAAATGAAGAGTTGCAGTGCAGTCTAGTTTTTGGTAAAAGTTGTTATTGTGGTTTTGTGGAAGTTGTGAGGGGCAGTTTTGTAGAAGTTTTCAGTTGCAAAGTGGATGCATAAATGTGAATGTAAAATTGTTTATTAATATGCCTCAACCAGATTGTGATGGTTGCATGATATTGGAATTCGATTTAGTGAAAAACATATTATGTTTTGTCCTTAGCAATTGCTACATTTGGTCCTTGGAATAGTCCTCAACAAAAATTGCTATAAATCTACATATTCTGCTTGAGAATGCATTAAAAAAAAAAGTTGAGCTCCACTAAGTGAATGTTACTAGCAATCAATGGTAAAATTAAATTAAATGGAAGTCTTGTTTTTTTAGTAAAATGTATATTGTTTGGGGCAGTGGGTCTAGTTCAATTGACTAAAACATCCTGTTATAGGCAAGAGGTCTTGAGGTCTAATCTCCCCACCGTCTCCGTAGTACCGGTCACATGAAAAAAATCTTAAAAGATTTACCAGAATACCCAACTAATTCAATTATTTTTCAGAAAGAAATTATTCAATTTTTTTTTCATTCTTAAAGAATTAAGAACTAAATTAAATAAAAATATTTAGATGAATTACATTATAATATTTTATTATTTCTTGTATATTTGATTTAAATTCAAAATTGGAAAAAAAATTGGGTGGTGTAGCAACATTCCGGATCTTGATAGTTTGCATGGATTAGAGCTGTGGAACTAGTTGTTTTGAGATCAGTGAAAGTTTTCATAGGGCAGATAATTCTTCATTTTATCCCAAGGGATACTCGCCCATGCTTATACCAAATGGAGCTTAAAGATTGATGATATAAAACAGACAAAGATTATTAATACTTGTTAGTGCAAACATATTGAACCTAGAAAAAACATTTTTACTTGGTTATTTCTCATAAAAATACTTGTTTGTTCTTCCTTGGTCAAGGTTGGCCTATCTATGACCACTTGTAGTATTTGTAATGTTCTCGAAATATATCAATTTGTTTTTGACTGTAGATATGTCAAGAAAGGGAATATTTTTAATTGAGATATTAAAGATAACTTCTCTTGGCATGAGATTTTATTTGGTTTGAGAATAACTTGAATGATAGCCTATTTTTATTTTATTTTAAATTGATATTCTTCCATTAGGACGAAAATAAATGATGATGTTTTCTAAGAAAAAAAAATGGCATCTTCTGAAGTCATTCGAAAGACTCACCTACCTTGAAATTGTTTCACAGCTACAATGATAATGGAGATTCGAAAAAGGGTTCATGAAGTTGCTTGATGAAGGCTCAGATATAGTTTAGAAATCTAATATTCAAGTTTGTGGAATTTTGACCTCCTGATGTGAGGAGACCGAATGATTTTTTTTAAAAGACTATGGAATTTTAAAGAGAGTATATTAAAATTCACAAGTATGAGTGATTTTCTTAAGATGATGATGATAAAGACAATTAACCTTGAGATCACTATTAATATGGAGTTTCGGAATCAGAATTATAACGAAGATGATAGCAGATTGACAATCTCTCCTCTTGTTTATACCTTTGAATGAAACTCTTACAAGAAAAATAATAACTAGGTGGAAATAATTATGTGGATAATACTCTGATATAGTCTTTTTTTACCACTGTGATGTAATATGTTTTACTTTTCTGAGATATAGTCTTTTTTAACTACTGTGATGTAATATGTTTTACTTTTCTGAACTGCTGTATGGCTCGACATCATAAAATCTCTGCTGATCCCTTATATTTTGTTCCTTGTTGGAATTCTTAGGCTGCATTTATGCTTGGTTTGATAGTTGATGTGATTTGTTGAACACATCTATATTGTAACCTATCTTTTCTTTTAGCAATATGTCAATCTTAAACGACTCTCCGACCTAACATTTCTTACAGTGTTCACTGTAAGAGAAAATCTATCTTGGGACTTGTGAAAGTAGAGCTTGAAAGAATCTACATTGCTTCTTTTGTATGGTCTTGAAGATCCATGTAAATCATAGAAAGTAATGAAATCTGTGTATGTTAAGATGTGGACAAGATGTCAACTCCAAGGAATTAATGTACTGCTCTGATTTGCAAGGGGAAAATTTGTCTCTGAGATTTACTACCCTGCTACTGGGCACCGTATCCACTTTTGTGGATTGCCCAATACTTTTGTTGAACGGAATTGTCACAACTACCTACTTCAATTGACCTACGGAAATTTGAATTGGAAATGATGTATTGTCTGCATATCGATGAAGAATTAATGGGTGCATTATCACAGCCTTACCTAATTGAATAGAATTTTGAACTGCAAATTGATTTAGTCTATTGTAAGATGAATTGGGAATGAATTAATAAATGATTTTGTTTTTCAATTTATGATAAAAGTTTGATGTATTATGTTATCTAATTTCTTCATTTTGATGATAAAGCAGAAAGTGTGATCCAAAAGATTGACTAAAATCTTCACGCAATCAAACTTAAAAGTATTTCAAACTATTATCATTTATTGTCAGCTGCATCATTGTTATGATGATCTTGAGTGTCCAGTCACTAGTGGGCTTCAATCAACAGTCTACTATATTGCTTTAAATTGTAAATGCAGTCTAGCCAATTTGATTAGAGTAGATATTCGAATGATGGAGAAATTTGTCGATCATTCAAATTAATACTATCATTCATTAAAGACATAAATTTTTTATAGTTCATGATAGAAGTTTGATGATCTTGATGATGGATCATAGAATATGATAAAAAGATTAGTGAAAATTTTTACACAATCAAATCCAAAAACATTTCAAACAACTATCATACCTATATTATCAACCTGCATGATTGTTATGATGAATATGTGTCGAATCAATAGTAAGTAAATAGAAAAATTCGACCTAACCGATTTGATTAGAGTAGATAATTGAATGGTGGGAATTTTTCTGACCATTCAAATATTTAGTGTACATGTGCCTTTTAAATTTGACGTTTACATCAATGTCAGACTGGTTTACTTCACCATGTCTATACATGCCGTGTGCTGGGTGGCAATCATTCAAGTATTTGGTGACGTTATAACAGATTAAATAAAGAATTCAAACTAGTCTAAGCTCTGAAGAAATTGATTTGGTCAACTGTTACTTCTTTTAGACATTCCATAGTGAATCCATTTGTGAGCTAATCCAGTCTAATCTCCTCGGTATAAAAAAATGAGATCATTTGAAAGTTCCCCGTTTACATTACAGCGAAATAAATCTGATCGTTAGAGAGTTCTACTATTTATGGCAATTACTTGTCCTCTATGTGATTCGAATCATTTCAAGCTCATGTTTTTCTTGTTTGAAATGAAAGCAACTAAAACAAGAGTTGTACTGCAGTCTAATTTTTGCTAAAAGTTGTTAGTGTGGTTTTGTGGAAGTTGTGAGGGGTAGTTTTGTAGAAGTTTTCAATTGCATAAATATGAATGTAACTTTGTTTATTAATATACCTCAACCAGATGTCATTTGATAGAATGTGATGGTTGCATGATATTGAAATTAGATTTATCGAAGAACATATCATGTTTTTGTCCATGGCAATTGCTACATTTGGTCCTTGGAATAATCCTGAAAAAAATTTGCTAGAAATGCACATATTCTGCTTGAGAAATCATAAGCACCATGCAAATACATAACATGCAAATCAAAATTAAGAAATCTAAATAGTGATTTATTTCTGATTGATGTTTCTTAGCAACGTAGGTACTTCACCTAAATGCATTATAAAAGAAGAAGTTGAGGCCCACCAAGTGAATTTTATTAGCAATCAATGGTAAAATTAGATGGAGGCCTTGAATACTTTGTAAGACGAATATTGTTGTTTTCATTTTATAGTATATATATGTTTTATGCTCAAGTGTTATTATATTTATAAGTAGATAGATTAGGAAATATGATTGAGAAATCAAATATTTTTTTGAAATGAATTATCTATTTATTTTTTATGAATTCTGAGCTTAACTAAATAAAAATATTTAGATGTAATATTTTATGATTGCTTGCACATTTAATTAAAGTCAAAATTGAAAATTTTTGGGTGATTGATAGTTTGCATGGATTATAGGTGCAAAACTAGTTGTTTTGAGGAGAACGCATACTTGCAACTACTACAAGTTTTCATTTGGATTCACTGATAAATGAATCATCATAGTGTAGAGGAACTTGTAGAAAAGGTGACTATTTGTAGCCAAAAGAATTGCAACAAAGGATAATGAGTGTAGGCTCACTTATAGCAATATAAATCCATGTTAGAAGGAAGGGCTACTTACAACAACTAGAGGATTTCCCAAAATAATATTAAAAGGATATGAGTTGCTATGGAAGAGGTGCACTTGTAACAAAAATGAGGTTACAAGATTAGAGGGAAACATGATGGTAGTGTTGTAAGGTGACCAAGGGTCATAGAGAGGAAGTGATGATGCTATAGTTTCATGTGCAACAAAGAGACCATGATGGGAGTGCTCATATGGTGAGTGAGAATCTACAAGTTTAAATGAAGAAAGTCGATATTGTATAATGGAGCAATATGAAATTTGTTGATAGAGTAGAGAGAAAAACAAATGGTGAGAGTATCAAAGGTGAAAATGTGGTGACCTATGAATTTATTTCTTGATGTGGACAAGAGGGGAGTTTTTCGTTGTTGTAGGAGAGTTTTTTGGTTGCATAGATGTAGACAAAGGTCATATAAGTGTAAGTCAGGATTGAGGAAGAATCTATATGAGCCCATGAAGGAAAGTGGATTTACATGAGAGTGGTGAAGGAAGGAGCCATGGTGGTATAATGTTGCACTCACTAATACAAAGGATTTGTAAGGGGGTAATTTAATAACCATGTATTGATCATCAAGATGGATAGGAAAGGATTATACAATAGAAGAAAGGAGCTAATATTGGTGAGAGGATGCTAGTAAAGATCTATTGAACATGTTTGGGTGAGAAAGAAATTGACCTTGAAGGTGGGAATTTAATGCTTAGGACAAGTGATACACAACAAAAAAATATGTTGATGCCATGAAATGCACGCATTAATATTGCAAGGATGAAATTTAGATTGGAGGATGGTGTGAATGAGCTAGAACTAGCCATTTCAAGGCTTGAGGTACCTTGATAACAATAATGGACGGCCAATGGTGCACGTAGGATAAATTATTACATCAAATTTGAGGGTGATTTAGGCACATAGATAGTAGTTACAAAGTGGTAGATAAACCATGGTTGGTGAGTTTGAATGGCTAAGAATTTGGGTGGGATCTAAGGAGGCATGAATATTGCAAGGATCAAGAAGAATGTGTTGGAGTTAAGAGAAGGTGATAGTTGGGTGCACATATCATTGGTAAAAAATAACCAAGAAAAAAAGCTAGCTAGGAGTGCATCATATTTGGAGGAAAGACATGAGATTAGAAGAGTTAGAAAGTCTAGAAAATTAATTAAGAAATAATAGCCATTAAAAGGAATTGATTGGTTGAAGAGAAGAAGTGAAATGATAGAGAATATTGTGAAGAGGAAGAGAATGAGAAAAAAATGGGATACCATTAGAGGCTATGATGAAGCTATGAAGTTTATTGATGAAGCTTGGAAAATCTTAGGACATGAAGTTATAAAAAGGAGATACTTATGAGAAAAATATGTTTATAATGAGCTAGGTATAAGAGCCAACATGGAAGGAGAGGCTATGAGTAGGTTAGTGAAGGTGAATATCTCACATGAGATTGTCTAGGAAACATGGAAGAGAAGGTCAAGTTGCATGTGAGTGGCATGACAGGAGTGGTTATATATGAGTAGCAAGGTAATGTGAGGAGAGAGAGATAAATGGTGAGGCTAAGAGTGTGTGTATGGTTGAGTATACAAGTTAATGTGATGCGAGTTTAAATAGGAAAAGCATGCGAGTCCTTATATGTAAAAGATAAAAAATATTTATTCATAATAAAATATGTTTGTAATTTTTATTCAATGGTTTCACATGGATGTGCTTGGGTATATATGTGGTATGTATTCATGGATATGAATTTTAGCTAAAGGTTTTATGTCTACTAGGTAGTTTTTTCAAGTTGGCTAATAGTCTTAGGATGTAGGATATTATAGGTTCTTATTTATTGTAGGTTGACCTACAATAGAGGGAGAACCCTAATTGCCTTTTATGTAGTTACATGTGGGTTTTTGGGTAGCTTTATGAGTGTGAGTAGAGTGTACCTTCCATTAGCCTGGTATCAAATTAGGCTACACTATGAGTGAGTTGGTGTGAATGTGTTTCCTTTGAAATGTGAGTGGATTATGAGAAGAACCCATGTTTGTGCGTGTACATGACAAACAAGATGCCACTGAGAAGAAAATAAATGAAATTTATAGCAATTATCTCTCTAGAAGAGTTCAAGGTAATGTTGAAGGCCTTGAAGGAGATCAAGGTGAGTTTGGAATCCCTAGTGAATGATGAGAGAAGAAGTCTAGGATGTGCATCAATTGTCCTAGTGAAAATGGAAATGTGGAGGATAAAATAATATGAGGAGAAGATTGACTCAAGAGGTAATTAGTGAGTTGATATGATACATGAGAAGCATATTGATGAAGAAATGGGGCATGTGCATCCCATATAAGACCTTTTTATGGGAAAGTGGTATAAAGGAGAAGAGCATGCCATTGATAGGCATGCAAAGGAGAGTGTAACCCGCATGTTGCAAAGAGGATGATATGAAACTATGGAAGAATTAAGACATGAGATAAAATTAGGCATAGATTAGGTGTTGCAAGTAAATGCATCAAAGGAGTAGTATGTGTATGAGGATTCAAGAGTGAATGATGAGGTTACAAGAAGATGCTCGTAGGTGAAAATTAAGTGCTATAAGTAACTACAATAGAGGAGTGAAGGAAGGATGCTATATAAGAGTTGTTGTAAGTTGGATTAACATAAGAGAAGAGAAGATGTGATTAATGTGTTGCAATTAGATGTAGTAGAGGAGGAGTGCAGCCATGAAGGTGCAAGTCATTTTGAGATGGTTTAAAAAAAATTACAAGTTGGAGCAATGCAAATGTTGGACTATTTTGTCATTAGTGTTGTCATTGATGTCAACCTCTAGTGTGATTATGGTGAGAATCTATGTGTGGTGTGAGTAGATGTTGCAAATGTTGTGGATACATTAAGAAGGTGTTTGTGGTGTTGTTGTTGCAACATGGTCACTTGGTTTTCAAGTTCTTTTGAGAAAATTTGCATAAAGAGTGTACAAAGTAGTAGAGGCGTGTTCTATATTGTACTCCACATTTCTTCATGTTTGAATATGTTCTTGTTTTGTTTGGATATGATGTTCACTAGTTTTTAGAGGTGTTATATCAAGAGTTTTTAGGTTTTGGATCATGCGCCAATAGAAGATGTGTTTGATAGTGTTTGGCTAGTGAAGAAGGTTGTCTGGGAGAAATGGATTTGATCCACATTTCTCTGCATTGATGCTTCTTGTATTAAAATTTTTGGAATGTGCTAATGATTCTTGTATCTATCTTCCCTTGTATGGTTTGGTGCTTAGCTATTCCGCAAGCTTGGTTCATGTATGGTAGTTTGTTTGGTTGCATAGGATGATAGTATTTTAAGTTGTAGGTGGTTGTGGTAGTGTGTTTGGATATTATATTGGTGTTGGAATATTCTAGGATGTTTTGTGATATTGTTATGTGGTCTGCATAATGATTTTGGTCCTGGTGAAGTGTGAATGTGGTTTCTTGTTAGGATTGATACAGGTTTGGTTGACTTGGCATGTTAGTGTAGATTATAGAGTTGATTTATTGTTTATGGAAGAGTGGTGTAGTGTGTCGATATAAATTTGGGTCCTGGTTAACCCTTAGTGTGGTCTACCTTCACTTATTTCCATGGCAGAGGTGTTTGACATCGACCTATTTGGTGGTTTTACATTTGAGGTGCATGTGTTTCATTGACCTAAAAGAGATTGTTTGAGGTTGCAGAGGATATATATGTAAGGCAAATTGTTGGAGAATTTAGTGGACTGATGTGTGATGTGAAATTATGTGTGTGTGATCAAGTGTTGAGATCTGAGTGCGAGCATGAATACCTATGAATACAATAATTAGTGAGCTCAGAAGGTGTCTATATTTCAGTGTGCCTAAAGTTGTTGGAGGTAGTGAGCTGAAGGTTCCATATGGTGTAGAGTTGTTGTGGTGGATTCTCTTGTTGCTCCAAGGTAGTGAACCTCCTTGTAACAATTTATTCTATTCTCTTTCTATTCTAGAAAGTGAGTCCTCTAGGCAGTGAGCCCTTGGTAGTGAGCCTATTGTATTCAGTGTTGTTATATATATATATGAGTTAATCATCACCATGGTTTTTCTTCGATTAGGGTTTTCCACATAAAATCTGGTGTTCAATTATGTATGGTTAATGTTGATGTTTTGATGTTTCATGAGTTTACATTCATATTGATGCTTGATAAGGGTTTGATGGTTAATGAGGGTTTGGAGGTTTTAATGCACAATTGGTTCACCTCCCCTCTCAATTGTCCTATGTGTCTAACAATTGGTATCAAAGAAAGGTTCCTTGGAAGAAGCTTAATCACTTGAGGTAGATCCAAATGGTACACATGAATGGTGTCAAAGTCCCTATGTTTGATGGAACGAATTATTCTTTTTGGAAAGCCAAGATGGAAGCCTTTCTTGTCTCATTAGGGTTTGGTGTCTAAAAATTAATTGAAGATGGATATATTATACCTGCTACTACTCCAACAAGTGATGATTAGATCAAGGAATATGAGGATAATGGAAAATAAAGGAATGTTATCTTGAGTGGGATTTTTGATTCAAAACTTGTAAATTTGATAAGCTACAAAACTACTAAAGATGTCTAGACAAACTTGCAAAGCATTTATGAAGGAGATGTTAAGGTCAAGCAAGAAAAGATATAAAATTTCAAAGCCAAATTTGAAACCCTAAGGATGTTAGAAGATGAAGATATTGTAAGCTACATTTTCAAAGTGGATGAAATTTTTAATGCCATCAATGGTTTTAGTGGAAAACTGGAGGAAAGTGAAGTTGTGAAAAAGGTATAGAGAACTCTTCCTAAATATTAGTGTTAAAGTTTTTGCTATTGAGGAAGCTTAGGATTTGGATTAATACACTAGAGATAAATTTTTTGGTGCTTTAACTACTTTTGAACTAAGAGAGTTTGAAAAAGATGCTTCAAGGAAAGAAATTGCTTTTAAAATCAGAAAGAAAGAGAAGGATGATGAATCTGATCTTGATGAAGTGGAAGAATTTTTTTTAAGGAGAGTGAAAAAGGGCACTAAAAAATATAGATGTAAGTTGTAAACCCTTCAAGTGTTTCAATTGTGGAAAAATAGTTCATTATGCCTCAAAATGTCCAATCAAAGTTTCAAATGACAAATAAAAAGATCATTAAGATAAATCTTTTAAGAAGAGTAATTATGTTAAAGAAGACAATGGTGTATCTAATGATGAAGAATCAAAATATTTGGCTGATGGAATTGATGAGTGCTTGTTCATGGATTTTAATGTTCAAACTAATTCTACTAATCTTTAAAGATGTGTGAAAGAAATTTCCTCGAAAATAAGTCAAAATATTGAAGGAACTTTCTTGACTACATTTCATGCAAGAGAGGAGATACAATACTGTATAATAGATAGTGGATGCTCAAATCATATAACAGGTGATAAGAGAGTTTTTTACTCTTGAAAAGTATGATGGTGGTCTAGTTAAGTTTGGGTGATACATATTTCTAAGATCTATGGAAAAGGTTCAAATAGTTTTGATGGAAATCATAAGACAAATGATGTATTTTATGTCAAGGGTCTCTGACATATTCTTCTCAATATAGGAAAAATATGTAGCAGAGGATACAATCTAGTGTTTTAGGATGATGGTTGTGAAATCAGAAGAGGAAGCTCCAAAAATTTGGTTCCGTAGGAACAAGGACAAAAGGAAATGTTTATCAGCTCAAAGGTGGTGGTGTTAAGTTCTTTATGACTCAAATAAATGAAAGCTAGCTATGACATAGAAGAATGGTTCACATCAATTTTGATAGCCTAGTGGAGATCAACTCTACTCAAGATGTGAGAGATCTACCAAGAATTACAAAGCCTATCAATGTAATTTACAAAGAGTATCAATTTGGAAAGCAGACAAAGAAGAGGTTCAAAACTAAGGAATATTCTACCACAAGACCTTTGAAGTTGGTGCATATAGACCTATTTAGACCTAATAGAACAAGAAGCTCTCAAGGTGACAGGTATCTTATGTTGTTAATAGATGATTACCCTAGAATGACTTGGGTGACCTTTCTCAAAGAAAAATCAGAATCTCTAGATAAGTTTAAAGCATTTAAGTCTATGGTTGAGAATGAAATGGATTTCAAAATAAATTGTTTAAGGTTTGAAAAAGGTGGTGAGTTCACTTCAAATTAGTTTAATTTTTTTTGTGAAGATCATGGGATAAAGAGACATTTATTCTTAGGAAAATGTGTCTCAACCTTGCAATTACATAAGGTATTGTTGATATGTCTATGTTGAGAGGGAGGGTGCAGGGGAGGTTACCCCCATGAGGGGTCTGGGGGGGATCATCCCCCAAAAAGGGGTCCAAGGTATAGGGGTTACATGCCCTGGTGGGGACAACACCCTCCAAAAGGAAAATTTTATGCATATTTTATTATTGTAAATCTAGTATGTTCATCATTAGGTCTTAGATCTGATGATAAATATTTTAATAGCTTGACTTGACCAAGAAGGTAACCCTATTATATTAGCGCATTATATTATGGTTGTGTATTTTTATTTATTATGAGAGTTTGATAGTAGTCATGTTGCCTTTAAATCTCTAGTTAGTGATACTCCTGTGAGAAGCTCGCTCTGCAAGTATATTGTAATCTTTGTGATTTATGAATAATATATTGGGTAGCTTTTAGAGCATGGAGTTTTTCTCCTGAAAGGTTTTTCCCCATGTAAATCACTAACATGTTGTGTTATGAATGATATTTATGTTTATTTTTGTTTAAGTTTATGTAACTCTTGGAAAGATCTATAAAGTTTTGCATTATCCTCCTCTCAAAATTAGTGTAGGAAGTTTTTCTGCTACCTTAACTTCCTTACAAGTGGTAACAAAGCTTGACCACCTTTGGTTTTAGTTGTGTATTGTTGGGTTTTTTGAAATAATTTATATTTGAGTGGGAGCTTGTGTAGAAGATGCTTTTTTATCATGTTGCAAGAATTTTTAGATGGGAAATTCATTAGTGAGAATAGAGGCGGATAATTTTTTTGGAAATAATTTTGAGATGTGGAAGCTAGAGATGGAGGATCTATTAATAGATCAAGATCTATGGGATGGTGTTTATGAGAAATTTTCAAGGCTTGCATATCCTATTTTGGCTGCTCAATATAATTTTATGGACTGTAAAGGCGAGGGTCTAGTCAGATTGTGCGTGTTAGAATCTGTTTTAATCAATGTCCATGAAGAGACCTTTGCACAAAAACTATGGAAGACACTTGGTGAGATGTATCAAGCCAAATCTTTAGTGAACAAGATTTTGTTGAGGAAGTAATTGTATTCCTTGAGAATGGAAGAGGGTGGAAAAATTAGAGACCACTTGGAAGCATTCAATATGTTGGTGGTGATGAACACCTAGAATAATGAGAGGGGAGTGAATCAATATTCTCTTAAACCATTTAAACATTAAACATTCAATCACTAATGTATATTCAATTGTAGTAAGGAAATAAAGAATGAAACATTCAAATATCACATAACACATGAACACCAATATTTTTACATGGAAAATCCAAAATGGGAAAAACCATGGTGAGAGTTAGCTCATAATATATTATAAACGGTTATAGTATATTACATAAATGCTCACTGTAGGTGGAGTCATTGTCCAAGTGGAGTCATTGTCCAAGTGGACTCACTATCTGATTGGTTCAAAACTTTATCTCACTCTTCATTCACACAAATCTGATCTCAACATTCACAACTTAACTTCACATTTCTCTGATCAAACTCACATCACACAAATTACATTTTGTATTCATTACTTCATCTATATCAAAATACCAAAAGAAATCTACCATATATATCCACATCGAGTACAACATCAATTACGTTGGCCTAATTAGATGTAATACCCAAAATGTAACTTCTTGGCTCCAATAATTATCATCCATAACACAAAACACAATTCAAATCTAAAAATACCTTAAGATAGGTCAACATAGACCTATAATAGATCCCTGATAAGGTAAAAATACTTATTCATCCTTCACATAACATCAAACGTGTTAGGTCAACTTCTCATAAGACCTAAAAGTAAAAACCTTCATTTGTGTTTCCACATCTTGACATGTGGACCCCAAAAATAAATACCACCTAGAATTCATGCTCTATTGACATCTATAAACTTAACTTCAAGATCACAAATCCAAAAACTCATTCATGGAGAAGTGTGAAATCTCCCACACAAACACACTATACAAAAAATGTTTTTAATATGCTAGGCCAAACTCTGTTATACATATCTCTCAAACTATTTTGTTAATCATGATGAAATCTTGGAATTGAATGCATCTAACAACCACAAAAATTAGGTTAGAGGCATAGAGAAAAATATTCCTATGCGGAGGGGTGTGGACCCAAGAATTGATGTATTATTACACTGAACTAGTACTGTTGACATTTAGTCAGATTTCCACACAAATATTTTTTTTGGACCAAAATAACTTACACAAATGACTTTCTTAATATCTCAAAACCTGTTAGGATTACCCAAAGTGATCCACAACAATGTTGACATCAATGACAACACTGCAATACACTATTATATACAATCCATGCTCATGTTTCCAAAAAACATCATGAATGAAAAAATTCAACAATCTATCCAAACTTCTAATAATCTCCCCCTTTGTCATTGATGGCAACATGCCAAAAAATCCAATAATTCTCCCCCTTTGACATCAAGGAAAAAGGGAGCCTATATACACTATTCTGATTCTAATCAAAACTACCCTTGAATGATGCAGTCATATATACAATTGGTAAAATAATGAATTGACTCCTCTGCAGTCATATAGCGGAGAAGAAACTGATCAAACAATATAGCTAGAAGATGAGACATGTGCAAGTGAAAAAAATTCCTATGACAACCTACATGAAGAGGATGAAGATATAGAAGGTCTCTCTCTCTTGTATAATAGATTGTGACAATGCATGTTATGAGGGATCCATCGAATATTCAAATTTTGATCTACAACAAAGTGATTCTTGTAGTTCTTATGGAGATCAGGAGGAAGAAGCAAGCTCATTTGATAGTGAACAAATAACACATCCGGCTGTAGTTAAGTGCCATGAAAACACATTTGATGAAGAAGAGGTTTGTACACTTAAAAATGGTTTCCAATTTTTTTCAAATCCATTGTATGATGAAAAGATAGGTGAAGATCAAATGATATTCTGCCAAGGTGTGCCAGAACAAGAGTTTCATGTGCATTCAAACCCACTTTATGATGAGAATGAAATTTTTCCTGATAATCAAGATATTCCACCAACTTGTGAAGCAAATGAACATGATATTGATGCATTTGAACTACCAATTTTTGATGATAAGAAAAGAGAAGAACATAGCAGCAATGAGATGGATGAAGATACATGTTCACTCAATAGTAAAAAGGTTTCAAACTTACTAGCAATAGAGTATCAGAAATACATACATAAGAAAAAATCAGAAATTTCATCTTCAACATGCATTTGCTTTGACAATGAAAGTATTTTGTGTGGCAATGATGAGGGAAATTTTGAAGATAATCAAGATTCACTTCCTATTGTTGTTCAAAAAGAAATACATAAATCAGACTTGAAGATCTTTTCCTCATATAAGAAAGATGTTGAATTGTATATCATGGATAATATTTGTTCAACACCAATTAACTCAAATATACATAGTGATGAGTGCATGAATCAAGGGTTGATGTCATTGCCAATTAGTGATATGGAAGAAGTAAAAAATATTTCAAATCTGATTATTCCAAAAGATGTTGATATGATAGAAGTTTTAGACTTACAAAAGAAGCATTCAAATGGTGCATGTTCAGTACAGTTGGAAGATCATTTAGCAATACATAATAATGAGAAAATAAATGAATGTTCCATAGAATGTGGATACATATTGTTTTTTGAAGATGACAAATATTTATCACATGATAATAAATTGCAGAGTGGTGAAAGGATCATGAGTCAAGCTAAACACAATAATTTTATGAAAGTTTTCAATAGTGGTGAATATAGTAGGTGATAGGCTGTTGTTAGGAAATATTACTTTAGAATAATTGAATGTCAATTGTCGACCGGGTAGTGTCCAAGGCAGTTTGCAAAAGGAGATTTTCAAACAACTCATTTTATATTTTCAAATTTTCTTTTAAACTACAAAAGTTGAGATTAAACCAAAGCCATTACTACTTAACTTCGAAAATGATCTTACTCTAAGAAAATTAAGGAAAGCTAAAAAGAAAAAATAACAAGACAACTAATCTAGAAAACATTACTACTAAACTAGAAAGCATAGAAACAAGTAAACTAAATAACTGGTAAACTACGGAAGTAGAAAAGCAAGGAAGCAAACAATTAAGCATCTTTTTAACAGTAAAGAAATATTATCAACTACATAAGAAAGACTTATACAAATTAAAGACAATGGTGCTCCAGAACAACTTAACTAAACTCTTCAACAATTTTCTATTTTCTACTGAGCAACAATTTATCTTAAACAAAGAAAATAACTTAACTAACAAAATACTTATCTATCTAGGTTAACTCCCCTCGAGTGGCCAGCTCACGGGCTACTTCTTCGTCCTTAACTCACATAAACTATAGATGTTCAAATCCTTATATGATATATAGTCTCCATCATTGCATTTTATAGTTACAAAAAAATAGAGACCAGATAACTCATTGTAACAGTGATTTGTAAATCCATGTAAACAACATAACAATATTTTTCTCTAACTATTTTATTACTTATGAGATTACAGTTTTATAGATAAATTCCCAACTAGATCCTAAATTTACAATGGCATGGATAGCCCTTGAAAAATTCTTCCTTAACTTAAAACTAACTTGATGTCTTTAAAGCTTATTAAAACATGCCGAAGGCTCGAGAAGAGCTATAAAGTTTTAAACAACCAAATTAAAAGAACTAAAGATGAATCTTTGACGCATCATCCAGGCTTTAAGGAGTGGGTTCACAACATTACTTTGAGGCACGTGCTGGCTAAATTTTGCAACAACTGCATGATGACCTGCTAATCCCTACAACAACACTCAAATCAACCCATTAAACCTGCTTTGGACAATTTCCTCAATTGATTAAAAGAAAGAAAGAAAGCATAATTTTTCTAAAAGTAAGTAATTACTTCTTCTAAAGTTTAATAAATTGGCACAGGCTTAGGATTGAATTAGCAAGAATGAGCTTTCTAGATTTTATAATGGTGAGGTTATTTTCACCTCATCATTTCCTCCCCTACCTAATTCCTGGCAGGTCCTCCTACTCCATAGTTAAATCTTTGAGTTTCATTCCATTCTTCATAAAGAGTACTAAGATCATGAGTTTCCTTGGATGATGCATCGAAAGTTTTAGGGTTATGAATAAACCCTCTATGGAACATCACATTTTCCCTCCATTCTTTAAAGAGTCTATCACTCTGATCCGTGGAAATATTAAAAGCTGGGGGTGGATTTAGTAGCAAGGGGGGCCTGTATCTCATTCCTATCCACTTTGTTCTAAGTGTTTTCATGATTTTAATTAGAGCATCAACTCTTCTGAATGACCATCTGATGTTTAAAGGAGAAATAAGTTCTCTTTTCTTTAAATAAGCTGGAAGAGGGGTGAACCTTTCCTCACAGGCATGCCATGCTTTGCCAATTAATTTCTGTCCATTTTCTATGAAATTGTCATAACACATTTTAAGGTTGTTGTCATAACTTTCCCTCATCTTTTCATTAACCAAAAGAGACAAAAATGAAGCTTTGAACCCCCTAGGCCTTGAATTTGGTGATCTGATCTGGAGACCTACTGTTTTCTTTGCCTGTACAAATTATTTTGTTCTCTCTTGCCAATGGATTTGATTTCTCATAGTTGAAAGAAATGCCCGTAATTCCACCTCTCCCACAAAAAGATTAATAAAGAAATTTGTATGATTCTCCAATAATAAATCATGTAAAAAGAATTCACAAAGTAAATCCTGAACTTCAGGAGTTGATTCTACAAATATCTTTACAAACTCTTTGTCATTAGGCTCATAAGGTTGATTGTTATAGATCCTGAATAGTTTCCATCACAACAATTGTTCATTTAAAAACATTGAGTACATTCTCTATGGCCTTCTACAATTTAGCAAACAATCCATAAGTTGACAACCATCTTGCTTCCCTCGGTAGGCTTTGTGAAATGACTCCTTTAGAAGCACCGGTTCTTTCTTGAGCCTATGATTTTCAGTTTGTACATTTCTGAGGAAGTAACAATGTTCCATCCATTTTGTTAGTAGAGGTGGAATGCTGACCTGGAACCAATTAGTTACAACTGGCTCTGTTTGAATTGATTTGGACTTAGTTTGGGGTTTCACAGTGCACTCCTTCATATCCTCTTCTAGTTCAACTATTTTGCTAATAGAAGTTTTTAACTTAGTTTTTATTTTCTTGTCTTCCTCAAAAGCTAAAGCATGAGCATGAAATTCTGTTTTATTTTTCCTATTTCCACATCTTTTTGTGCAATATTCTCAATATAGGCTTTATGCTTTTCACACTGCTCTTGTACCTGTTCCTGCAACTTATAGATATTTGAATCTTTGTCCTGCAATTGTAGCTTCAAATCTTTTATTTCTTGATCCTTTTTACTTATTATAACAGTTTGTGCAACTAATTCCTCTTTTTGCAATTCTATAAACTCATTATCTTCAGACAATTGCCTTTGCAAATCAGCAATTTCTAGCTTATATTTTTCTAATTTAGTACTAGCACAATGGGTTTCAATTGTTTCAACAATTCTATCCACACTAGGTGACAAATTTTCTAGCACAGTGTAATCCCCTACAGGCTCTCTATCCTGAGTTCCATCATTGAAAATTTTCTCTACATGTGCAAAGTGAAAAGGAAATACTTCACCTAAATTCTCCCTATTAAGGGGTGTTTCATCTCCACTAGCTTGTTCTAAAATTTCTATGGGTTCTTGTAGCCACTTAGGCTTCTTCTTTCCTGAGCTTCCCTCCTCACTCTATATTGGGGTTCCAGAGAATTCAGAAGCCAATCGTTTACTTCTTCTAAGTGGAGGTGATTCCTACAAAATGATAGGTGTTGGGTTTTTCCTTACTCTCTTCTTCCTTGGTTTGCTCGTGTCAGAATAAACAACATGAATATTTTCTTGCTTGTCAGGGGTTTGGAATTTATCACCACAAGGGTCTGAGAAATCTACACTAGGAGTAGTACGATTAAGAGCTTCCGGAGCTTCAAAGCACTTGGGGGAGGTTGCTCCGGATGATGGAATAGCCTTTTGGGATGATTCCCCCAATTCTATGGTTCTTGATATTGTAGGCTTCTCTATTTGCTCTATAAATTTCTCCCATTTCCCCTTGGATTTCCTATGGAAATGATACTTGCAGATGAGCTAAATTAACCCGTGGTGTTCCAAGGGACCAAACCCTGTTTTATACCTTTCCATGGAAGTATTTAAGGAATCAAATAAGAATTCCAACATATTAACCGTAAGGGTTGGGTCCTCCTTTCTGTGACGTAGATGAGTCAACATACGAAAGGTAGGCCCTACAACTGTGGTAAGTTGACCTTCACAAGTAAAGTACTTAATTATCCATGCGACAACGGTACCCCAGGGTTCTAATATGGAGGTTCTCTAGAACCCCTTGTTTTTCCCTTTGGTACTCACTACCACCATTGGATATGTGTCTCCTTCTCTAACAAATAATTCAGCTAATTTCTGGTATGTTACTTGAGAGGTTTCCTTGATATTTATGCCTTTATGCTCTAATCCAGATAAGTAAGAAATAATCTTAGAGCTTACCTTGAAACGCTTCCCCTGAAGTACTGCTTTGCCATTGGTGTAGTTCTCCACAAAGGATCTTACCAGCTTTTCATTATGGCCTTCAAATTTCCTGATGAAGTCTAGCCACCCTGCTTCCTCGAACAATTTGAAGATGCTACTAAACCCTAGTAATTTTTCCACTGAATTTGGCTCTGCCTTTCTTTTTCCACCCCCCATTTTCTAGTTTCGTACACTGCAAGAAATTCAGTTCCAACACAAAGCTCCCATGCAGGTTCTTTTTGAAAATATTGTCTCTGGAATTGCTTATTTGTTTTATTTGCAGCGTATGCTTCAATGATTTCTAATTTGCATGGAGGTTTGCAAGAGGCTTGCCGTACAAGTGATTGATCGCCGGGTGGCATGAATTACTAATTTGAAAGTGAGGTTAGTGCCAATTTATTATTCTTTATTTAAAAATAACTACCTATTTAAAGCAAAAATTAATACTTACTCTTGTTTCGTGATCTCTCGAAGATCTTAATCCTCACATATTTGATAGGATGACATGAAGGCATAGGTTTGAAATGACAACAAAGTTATTATGATATGGTGCAGAATTCTATGGGTGACGGAGCTGTCAATGAGGAGTACAGAGTTTGGTGGCTTACCTATAATTAGAGAAAAAATAGAAAGATAAATGTATTGGATATTTGGTGAAAGAATCACAAACATTTGAAAATTTTGGAAAAGGTGGCAGAGGATAACCGAAAAAGTTCATGAGTACATATTTTGGTCAACGCTCTTGAACGAGTACATAAGTTCCAGAGCATCGGTGTATGGTGCGATCGAAACAAGAATGAAATGGAGAGTTCCAGAGCATTGCTAAAAGATGTAGCCGGAGCAGCAACGGAGTGGAAAGGTTCTGAAGCATCGCTGAAAGATGCAGCCAGAGCAGCAACGGAGTGGAAAGGTTCTGGAGCATCGCTGAAAGATGCAGCTAGAGCAGCAATGGAGCATCACTGAAAGATGCATCCAGAGCAGCAACGGTATGGATGGTTGAATGACATGGCAAAGAATCTTCACGACTTTGAACCTTGTGCAGAACACCCTTTTTATCGTGACAAACTCAATTCAAGTTTCGGAGCATCAAAATTTTGAAAACGTCAAGTTTCAGAGCATTGGTCCCATAACATTCAAGACCATCTTCGAAGGGTGCTCCAGAAGTTACTCTTTGCTTGTTGAGAAGTCTTGCAAAGATATAAATAAAAATTTAGCTAAGTACAAAAACGCTGGAAGATAAAATGAGGGGAAATATATCAGCATACATGTCTTTATATGTTTTATTATTATTATTATTATTATTATTATTATTATTTTATTTATTTTTAACGGCATAGTATTTTATTGAATAGACTCTACCATTGCAGAGTCAACGCATTTGACCTCACCTTGCATTTCGACCATCCTTGTGAAGTCTTCCCTGTTGACTGGCTTATGGTAAATGTGTAAGCGATGACCATTAAACAATAGAGTCCATGTTTCACCATCAATTGGCTTTAACCAAACCGTTCTGTTCAAAAAGACTTCTTCAAATTCATAAGGTCCCAACCAGTGAGTTTTGAGCTTGCCCTTATGGTCTTTATATTTAGAATCAAATAAAAAGGCCTAGTCCCCATTGTGAAACTCCTTTTCCTTAATATGTTTATCGTGCTAAACCTTCCGTTGATGCTGAATTAGTTCAATTTGATGAATAGCTTCTAAACGAAGTTCATCTAATTCGCTTAGTTGTAGAACTCTTTCAACTTGGGATCTTTTTAAATCTAGACCTAATTCCATTGCTGTTCGTAGAGTTTGTAACTCGAACTCAATGGGAAGAAGAGGCTTCTTCCCAAAAACTAGCTCATAAGGACTGAATCCAGTCGTAGATTTCCAAGTAGTATTATATGGCCATATGGCTTCAGGGAGCTTCCTGGCCCAGTCTTTTCTCCCGAAAGAGATTATTTTTGTTAGAATATTTTCTTGTTAGAATATTTTCTAGTTCTCTATTAGTCACTTCGACTTGGCCATTTTCTTGAGGGTGGTAAGGAGATGAATTTCTATGGCTTACTTGAAAATTATTAGTAAACGCCAGAAGCACTCGAGACATGAATTGGGGTCCTTGATCAGTTACAATAGTTCTAGGGGCTCCAAATTTAAGGAAAACTTTAGTCTGTGACCTGTTCTTGCCTAGCTATTCTCAAGGCTTGAACTTCTGCCCACTTTGTCAGGTAGTCGGTGCAAACCAGTATATACTCTTTCCCTTGAGAGGAAGGATCTATGGGTCTAATGAAATATAAACCCCATTTTTCAAATGGTTCGATGAATACTTGAGGCTGCAATGACATCTCTGAGGAAGTAGTTGGTCTTCCTACCCTCGAACATTCATCACAATGATGCACATAGTTCTTAATGTCTTTGTGCATTGAGGGCCAATAGTATCTGGCACCTAGGAATTTGTGGGTAGTTCTTTTTGCAAAGTAATGTCCTCCCGACAGGCCATCATGATAGGCCCTCAAAATACTGTATGTTTCATCAGCTCTCACACATCTCCTCAAAATCATGTTAGGCCCACAATGAAATAACATTCCATGAATCCACTTGAATGGAGCACTCTCCCTGATTAGTTGCTTCTTTTGCTTAGATGTAAATCTAGGAGGTATCTCAGATGCAACTAAGTAATTAGCGATATCTGCAAACCAAGGTGATTTTACAGAAACTACAAATAGATTTTCATCTGGAAAATTGTCCTGAACAGGGGTAATTTCATCTTTCTCAAGTTTGATTTGTGACAGAAAATCAGCTACGACATTGTATTTTCTTGGTTTATCAAGAATCATGGCATTAAACTCTTGAAGAAGCAATAGCCATCTCATAATTCGACCATTTACCATAGGTTTGTTCATTAAGTACTTCACAGCTGAGTGATCCGTGTAAACTATGACCTTATACCCTGTAATATAATGACAAAATTTCTTGGTAGCATGAATAACAACCAAGAATTATTTTTTTGTTGTTGTATAATTCCTTTCTACCGCAATAAGATTTTTGCTGATAAAATATATAGCATACTTCCCTCCGTTCTCATCTTCTTGTCCTAGAACTGCTCCAATAGCCTCATCAGAAGCATCTGCATAGATATGAAAGGGTATACTCCAGTTTGGCCCTCTCAGAACAGGAGTAGAGACAAGTTTTTCTTTGATCATTTCAAATGATTGCTGACACTCAGATGTCTAGACAAACTCTACTTCCTTCTATAGAAGAGAGAACATAGGAGCCACAATTTTACTAAAGCCTTCTATAAATCTTCTATAATAATCGACATGTCCAAGAAAACTTCTTACGTCTGTTTGAGTTTGAGGAGTTGTCAATTGTTGAATGACTTCAATTTTCTTAGGGTCTACCTTTATTCCTTCTGAGCAAATATGATGTCCCAAGACTATTCCTTGCTCCACCATTATTAAACATTTCTCATGGCTAAGGAATAGTCTATTTTCCTCACAAAATTGCAGAACTCTATCTAGGTTTTGAAGAGATTCATCATAGTTTGACCCATAGACTGTAAAATCGTCCATATAAACCTCTACACAGTCATTAACGAGAGCAGAAAATATAGCAAGAACAACTCTCTGGAAGGTTGCTGGAGCGTTGCATAGTCCAAAAGGAAGAACTCTATATGAAAATGTGCCCCAAGGATAGGTAAACATGGTTTTGTCTTGGTCTTCTGGAGCAACCTGTATCTGATTATAACCACTAAATCCATCCAGGAAGGAGAAGAACTTCCTCTTGGCCAAGTTGTCCAGGACTTGATCCACAAATGGTAAGGGGAAATAGTCTCTATAGGTGGCTTTATTAAGTTCTTGATAGTCTACACAAATTCTCCACTTCCCATTTTTCTTTGGGACTACTACCATAGGTGATACCCATTTACTATCAGAGATTGGGTCAATAAATCCAGCACGAAGGAGTTTCTCAATCTCAATTTTAACTAAATCCTTTAATGCACGATTGAGTCTCCTTTGTAGCTGGTGAACATGCCTTATATTGATATCAGTATAAATATGATGAGTACAAACACTTGGTGAATTCACCTCATGTCCGTATAATCCCAAGAAAAATATTTGGATCTCTGTACCAACATATTAAACAACTTATCCTCTTGAGTTTCTGTCAACCAACTATTGATATTCAAGGTTTTTCCTGGTAGCAACATTATCGATTTTGTTCCAGGATGAACCGCAGTTACCATATACATAGGTTGTAATAATATATTAAGAGGACAACTATGAGGTACTAGATGGTGAAACCTTGTGATATCCTCATAGAAATGACATGTTCTGGGAATCATATTTGCTAAGGGACATGATATTCCCATTGTAGTGTAACTGTGCTCTATTCCACTTATATCAATTGGCTGTCCAAAAATTCTTGGAGCATCTACCATTTCCTCCTCACTCTGGGTTATAGCAAGGCATGCTATCTCATTTACTAACTCTTCCTCCTAGGGAGGCTAAACTATCTGAACCATTAGATTCCTCAAGTTCATCAACCCAAACTTTTTCATGCTTAGTATGCTTAGTAGGGGGATATAAGAACAAGTGTTTTGTATCTTGAACATGCGAAATGGTCATTCCTCCTGCCCTACAATCAATCTTAGCGGCAACCGTTGCTAGCCAAGGTATTCCAAGGATTATAGGATAACTATCCTTAGGTGTTAGTGATTGAATCACCTGAAAGTCAACTGGATAATCCCATCCATCAAATTTGACAAGGACGGTCTTAATGACACCCTTCGGGATGGCTATAGACTGATTTTCCATTTGTAAGACTATGGTTGTAGGACGTAAATCAGTTAACCCTAATTTTTCCATCACATCCATTGTCATCACATCAATAGTTGCTCCTAGATCCACTAATGCATTTGGTATTGTTACCTCATTGACCATAACAGTTATAAGAGGACTTCCAGGATCATTGTATTTCAGAGCAGTAGTCTTTCCAGATAGAAAATCAGCTAAATAACCATCTATGTGAATGGTATTTATCATTTTTGGCTTCCTCCCTGGTGTTTTTATACACAACCATTTTATTAACTAGTTTAATTTAGGGATTTCTTTTATTGCTTACAACAAAGGAACTTCAATTTACAACTGTTTAATCTCCTGAATTAACACAGTTTCTGTAGCCAAAGATACTTCCGGAGTATTTTCTGGAGTTATGGGACTTTAATCATTCTAGATATGGTGGCATCCTTTTCTTTCTTGGAATGGGATCCTCCTCCCCCTGAGACAAGTCAGCAGCCCTTGTTGCTGAAAAACGCTCGGTGTCTCAAGGAATAATATCTTGTTTAGAAAAGGTGTCTTCTATTGGACTGGTAGGCTCAATTTCTTCCTCTATTTCTTCAATGGTTGGTGGTTGAAGAGTTTGACCAGAACGCAATTGCACATTTCCGAATTGTATTGCATTAAGCCCAGTAACATTTTCATGTTCTGTAGAATAAACTGGTGTATTTTGGCGATTCTTTTTAGAATTGGGAAGCGGTTGCGCTGGAAGCTGAGGTTGATTAATTTTCTCTTGTTGAGGAGGATTCTGAGGTGGGGGTAACAAGTTTTACTGTTGATTCCTCCTTGGCTCAGTATAAAACTGATTTTGTGCCTGATTCCATTGGGGTACCGCATGTTGCTGGTACCACTTTTGTTGGGGTTGATTTGGCCATTGTTGATTGCCCCATGTGTGGCTCGTCCAATCAGGTGATCCCCAAGAGGGAGTTCCCCAATTAGGTGGAGGGTGAGGTGACGGATTCCAAGATGGCATCCATTGATTATGAACCCAGTTATTTTGTGGTCTCTATGCAGGATTAGGACTCTGACCATAAGGAAAAGTACCTCCCTGACGTTGGTTTAAAGCATGTATTTCCTCTTCAACCTAAATGGTTTTTTTCTTAGTATTCTTAATATCTGATAAAAGCTCACACTGGTTTGTAGGATGATTTTTCTCACACAGCTGACAAACATTGACTTTATCCAAAGGACACTCTCGCAATAGATTTTTATTCTGACACCTTGGACAATAAATTGACAAGGTCTCAAGGTTGCGGGTTTTAGCTTGTATACCATCTAAGGTGGTATTCAACTATACGAGAATATCCATTTTTAGATTTTCTATTTCTTCACGGAGTTTGCCTATCTCATTGACCCTTTAAAAAGATTAGTTTTGCAGATTCCTCCCCTGGTAAGGGAGAAATTCCGATAAAGCTCACATATGTCTTCAAGAATTAATTGAGAGATGTCACCTTTTCCCATTAAATCCAGGTTTCATTGAGCGTCATCTTCAAGACCTTTAAGAAATATCATTTTGAGTATCTTCACACTAATGGTTGTTTCTCCACTACTTGGAGAGGAAGAGGAACCTATCGAGATAGTCCTCTAAACTTTCATCCTCATTTTTCCTTAGCTTAAATAGCTCCTCCTTGCGATCACTCACCCTACAGTAACTCTGGTATTTGTGCAAGAAAATAGTCTCCATCTCTTCCCAAGATGTTATACTACCTGAATCCAGTCCCATGAACCAACGCATTGCTAAGTCCTTCAAAGTTGATGGAAAAAGATTCAAGTTTTGATTGTCATTCTTATAATCATAAGTCTGACATAGGACTTTAAATTCAAAGAGAATTTGGTTAGGGTCTTTCGAAGGCAAGCCACGAAAGGTTGGAAGGAAAGCTGGAGAGATGTTTTTCATGGTAGTATCATCATCAGCGTCCAACGTGATAGGATAGGTAAATATTCAAGGAGGCTGAGGTTCATTGTGATTAGGGTCAGCTCTACAATCTTTCATGGTGTTTAGAAGAGTGTGTTCCTCAAAAACAACTTCTTCAATATCTAGTTGTTCGACCGGTTGCTCAATAGGTAAATAATGGAAAGCCTCAGGTGGAGTAGGCTCAAATAATTCTTCGAAAGTGTGGTCGTCTGAGCCTTGGGCTTCACTATGTATGATAGGTATGTATTTTGGGGGGGTTTTTGGTATAAAATGTTTGTGGGGGCCTCTTTTCCTGACCATGCAGAAAAGAAAGCCAGCTAAAATATTTTTGGCATAAAATTGTGTTATTCAAACCGTCTCCTAATAACACTTTTAAACAAAAAGACTTTCAAAGGATTTTAAGAAGTATCCCCGGCAATGGCGCCAAAAAGTGATAGGCTATCGTTAGGACCTATTACTTTAGAATAATTGAATGTCAATTGTCAACCGGGTAGTGTCCAAGGCAGTTCGCAAAAGGAGATTATTCAAACAACTCATTTTATATTTTCAATTTTTCTTTTAAACTACAGAAGTTGAGATTAAACCAAAGCCATTACTACTTAACTTCCAAAATGATCTTACTCTAATAAAATTAAGGAAAGCTAAAAAGAAAAAAACACAAGACAACTAATCTAGAAAACATTACTACTAAACTAGAAAGCATAGAAACAAGTAAACTAAATAAATTGTAAACTATGGAAGCAAAAAATCAAGGAAGCAAACAATTAAGCATCTTTTTAACAGTAAAGAAATATTATCAACTACAGAAGAAAGACTTATACAAATTAAAGACAATGGTGCTCTAGAACAACTTAACTAAACTCTTCAAAAAAATTCTATTTTCTACTGAGCAACAATTTATCTTAAACAAAGAAAATAACTTAATTAACAAAATACTTATCTATTTAGGTTAACTCCCCTCGAGTGGCCAGCTCGCAGGCTACTTCTTCGTCCTTAACTCACATAAACTACAGATGTTCAAATCCTTCTACGACATACAGTCTTCATCATTGCATTTTATAGTTACAAAAAAATAGAAACCAGATAACTCATCGTAACAGTGATTTGTAAATCCATGTAAACAACATAACGATACTTTTTCTCTACCTGTTTTATTACTCATGAAATAATAGTTTTATAGATAATTTCCCAACTAGATCCTAAATTTACGATGGCATGGATAGCCATTGAAAAATTCTTCCTTAACTTAAAACCGACTTAATGTCTTTAAAGATTATTAAAACATGCCGAAGGCTCAAGAAGAGCCATAAAATTTTAAATAACCAAATTAAAAGAACTAAAGCTGAATCTTCGGCGCATCATCCAGGCTTCAAGGAGTGGGTTCATAGAATTACTTTGAGGCACGTACTGGCTAACTTTTGCAACAATTGCATGATGACCTACTAATCCATACAACAACACTCAAATCAACCCATTAAACCTGCTTTGGACAATTTCCTCAATTGATTAAAAGAAAGAAAGAAAGCATAATTTTTCTAAAAATAAGTAATTACTTCTTCTAAAGTTTAATAAATTAGCATAGGCTTAGGATTGAATTAGCAAGAATGAGCTTTCTAGATTTTATAATGGTGAGGTTATTTTCACCTCATTAGTAGGGCTGATTGCATGAATGTTTTCAAAAGGAATCTAATAAAATCGAAGCAAAACAAGGTGTATGATAGGGGAAAATAGTGGCATTTCTTTTTTGGTGGTCTTGTGCCATCAACTATGGTGTGTTTCTTTCAAAAAACCATATCAGTTCATCACATAAAATAGTTTTGAATATGTTGCTTAATGGATAAAACACTTGGTCTACTCGCCTAGAGATATTCTGGATTCTTCCAGTAATTGGTAAATCACTCATCCCCAACTAGAGCTGTTGTTGGAACCAGAATTTACATAAAAAATTCTAAGTGTTTTAGAATTTAAAATCTAAAATTCCCACTCTCATTTTCATAACAAACCGAACTACTGCCATTCATAAAGCTATTTTGAACCTTTACCATGTTACTGCTACCATATTGGCCATCCCTTATAACACTCATGCCTTACCACAGTACTGTGGTCCATCACCAAGTAGCTCATGGTAGGGCGGTAATAAGAGCCACTTATATCCATACTTTACCGCTATATCTCAGAGGGTCAGAACATAGCCTGCAGTAAATCGATATATTAAGGAGGAGTATTGGGATGATACTGCGGTACCACAATAAGATAAAGGGTAGCCCACAATAGAGTGGTATGTTAAGAAAGGATGCAAAATACATACCATGTGGAGACAAAATATGATACGCGGTAGACCAGTATACTAAAGAAGAGCACTAGGAAGACATCGCGGTACTGTAGGTGAGCCAAAGGTGATGTGTGGTAGAGTGGTACACTGAAGAAGGTAAGCACCACAAAGGATGAAATATAGATGTTACATAATATTAGTAAATAAATCGAGTGCTCTACCTGATGAAGTGTAAAGATTAAAAGAGCATCCCAAAACGAAAAAACCGGCTGAAATTAAAATAAATGGAGTTCTTAGAGGTTGCAGTGAACAAACACACGAAAGGTCACAAATCTTGAAGATGTATATATACCAGATGAAAGAAAATGATCAAGAGATTATAGTTGGTGGTAGTAGTAGGTTAGGAAATTTCCAGTAGTTGGATAGGGTGATTAGTTGCTAAAACAAAATTTTATGTATTGCAAAATCTTTTGGAATAATATAATGGACAAGAAGATTTAATCTGGCGACTCAAATATTGGTGTCAATTTTTTGTTAAGTTAAACAATTATTTAGCTGTCTCCAAGTTGGTGTTCCTTATTATTTGAATTTATTCCAAGAAGATTACTAGATTCATCAGAGACATTTGTTGTTCTTGTGTAATTTTCTTAATTGGTTTCTTCAAGTAGGAATTAAATATCCTTTAAACAGATTACAGTAATTTGTAAATATCAATTGGATTAATAAGAAGAGTCTATAGTTGAAGGTTTCCATTCCGTCTCTAGACAATCCTATTAAGTTGTTCAAAACTGAATATATCAATTATATCTTTCATTTTTTCATTACACATTTGTTGTCACTGTGTGATCCCTTTTAAATGGTTCCTTTAAGGAAGGATTAAAATCCTCTTAGATAGATCATAGTAACCTAATAGGTCTTGATTGGATCAATACGAAGAGTTTGTTAGTCACATAATTGCATGTTTATACTAGGTATAAACTCATATAAGTGCCAAACAATTAGAATTGTAGCAAGTTAGTAAGTCACATATCATTTACATCTTGACTCCATTCACCCAACATAAGTAGGCACTGGTCATACCAATTCCATTTTAGATTTTCATAAAATATTATCCATACATTCATATATCAAATTTCATTAGGAGTAGAAGTAGTTATTAATATTCCATCTATCCCTCACTATTTTCCATTAGGGATGGATTTCACAAGTAGGAATCGCACAGTTCAAGTCTGCACCATTTACATAGGTACACTAGCCTAGGTATGGAAAAGGTTGAAGAGAATAAGGTTCAAATATACCATTTGGCCTTGTTCGTTAGCCAAAAATGTATCAAAGGGCTTGGCAACCTTTTGTGGTTTCAAACCAACATTTTTGAGACCTAAAAATTTGACGACTCTGCAAATAGACCATTCTACAAAAAGAATGAATACAAAAATGCTAGTAGAACTTGGACCCCACAAGTGCCTAATAATATAATTGGGAATTTTGACAATGGAGGTAATGCATTCATTTACAACAGGACACTTATGTACCACAGTCATCATCAAAACAAATAAATCCTTATCTTGTCCCTCCTGGAAAAAGATTGGTAAGCTACCAAGATGATCAATACAATCAATATCCTGGGTATTATCCATATCAATACCAAACTCCATATCAAAATCTTCAACACAATTTCATCCCTCTTAGAAATATCAATCAAAACCTTCAACAAAATGTATACAAGAATCGAGAGTTTGAGGAAGAAGATGATGACTATTCACACACTCATCAAAGAGGTCAAAGTCCTATCATGAAATAAAAAAATTGCATATTCCCCCTAGATGCATTTTTTGATCTAAGGAGACATGAAGGAGAATGGGGACATGATTTTTTTAGTAGAATGGAAGATGCCTATATGCAAATACATATTAGTTCCCTTCCTAATAAGTCTAAATTACACTTCATTGAGCGGTTCATGAGAGTATATGAGCCCAAATCCATTGATTGAAATGAGTCATTGAAGCCAATTACTCTAGACCAGATGAATAAGTTGATTGGTATCATAGAAAAGAAAAGTTATAAGGATGGGGAAATTACTGATGAGTATGGAGAAACTGATCAAGCAATATAGTTATAAGATGAGACATGTGCAAGTAAGAATAATTCCTATGACATCGTGCATGAGGAGGATGAAGATATAGAGGGTATCCCCTACATAACAGATTATGACATTGTATGTTATGAGGGATCCATTGAATATTTAGATTATGAAGATGAACCTATGGATTTTGACCTAAAACAAAGTGATTCTTTCAGCTCTTGTGATGATCAGAAGGAAGAAGCAAGTCTATTTGATAGTGAACAAAAAACATCTCCATTTGCAATTGAGTACCATGAAGACATATTTGATGAGGAAGAGGATGATGTACCAATTTGTCAAGTACATGAGTATGATATTGATGCATTTGAATTGCCATTTTTTGACAATAAGAAATGAGAAGAATACAACAACAATGATATGAATGTAGAGGCATGTTCACTCAGTAGTGAAAAAATTTCAAACCTGTTGACAATTCAATACCAAAAATATACACACAAGAATGATGCTAAAATTGAATGCCCAACACACGTTTCCTTCGACAGTGAAAATAATTTGTATGACAATAATGGATTTTTTTGAAGCTGATAAAAATCCTATGTTTTCCTCAGTTCAAAAAGGAATGTATAAACATAATCAGAGGCCTTTGAGAATGACAATGGTTTGCACATCATGGATAAGAAATGTTTAACATTGATTGATTCAAATACACATAATGATGGTTGTGTGGATCATAAGTATGTGTCACTACTAATTTGTTATATGGAAGAAGTAAAAAATATTTCAGATCTGATTATTCTAAAAGATGTTGATATGATAGAATTTGCAGACTTACAAAAGAAGCATTCAAATGGTGCATGTTTAGTATAGCTGGAAGATCATTTAGCAATACATAATAATGATAAAAATAATGAATCTTCCATCGAATGTGGATACATATTGTCTATTGAAGATGAAAAATATTTATCACATGATAATAAGCTACAGAGTGGTGAAAGGATCACGAGTCAAGCTAAACACAATAATTTTTTGAATTTTTTCAATAGTGGTGAATATAGCCGGGCTGATTGCATGAATATTTTCAAAAGGAATCTAATGAAATCAAAGAAAAACAAGGTGTATGACAAGGGAAAATACTGGCATTTCTTTTTTGGTGGCCTTGTTCCATAAACTATGGTGTGGTTCTTTCAAAAAACCATATCAGTTCATCACAATTTTGTTTTTGAATACACTGCTCAATGAATAAAACACTTGGTCTGCTTGCCCAAAGATATTTTGGATTCTTGTAGTGATTGGTAAATCACTCATCCCCAACGCCTCTATTGGAACCAAAATTTTCATAAAAAAATTCTAAGTGTTTTAGCATTTAAAATCTAAAATTCCCACTCTCATTTTCATAACAAACCCCACTACCACCATTCATAAAGTTATTTTCACCCTTTACCGTGTTACCACTACCATATTGGCCATCCCTTACAACACTCATGCCTTACCGCATTACCATAGTCCATCACCAAGTAGCTCACAGTAGGGTGGTAATAAGAGCCACTAATATCCATACTTTACTGCTATACCTCAGAGGGTCATGACATAGCCTACGATAAAGCGGTATATTAAGGAGGAGTACTAGGATGATATCACGGTACCATCAGAAGATAAAAGGGTAGCCTACAGTAGAGCGGTACATTAAGAAAGGATGTAAAATACATACCATGATACCATGGGGAGACATAATATGATACACAGTAGAGCAATATACTAAAGAAGAGCACCAGGAAGACACCGTGGTACCACAAGTGAGCCAGAGCTGATGTGCAGTAGAGCGGTACATTGAAGAGGGTAAACGCCATAGAGGAGGAAATGGAGATGTTACATAGTATCGGTAAAGCAATCGAGTGGTCTGCCTGATGAAGTGTATATATTAAAAGAGCATCCTAGATTGAAAAAAATGGCAAAAATTAAAACAAATGGAGTTCTTAGAGGTTGCAGCGAACAGACACACAAAAGGTCACAACTCTTGAAGATGTATATATACTAGATGAAATAAAATGATCAAGGGATTAGAGTGAGGGGTAGGAATAGGTTAGAAAATTATTAGTAGGTAGATCAGTTGCTAAAAAAAAACATTATGTTGTGTATTGCAAACTCCTTTGAAATAATATAATGGACAAGAAGGCTTTATTTGGTGATTCAATTACAATGTCAATTGTTTGTTGAATTTATTGAAAATATTATCTGTTTGTATCCAAGGATGACATTTCCTTATTATTTAAATTGATGTATCAAGGATATTTTCAATTTATCAAAGCACATTTGCTGCTCTTGTGTGGTTCAGTTAACTGGCTCCTTCAAGGAAGGATTAAATTCTTTTAATTAATCACAGTAATCTGGAAAAGGTCATTTGGATCAATATGAAGAACTTGATAATTACATCCTTGCACATTTATGCCAAACATAAAATCATAAAATTTCAATCAATTCAAGTTGAAAACATTAATTAAGTCTAATATCACGCATCTCTTGACTCCATTAGCCCAACAAAAGTAGGCATTGGTCTTACCCATTTCATTTTAGAATTTTATAAAATATTATTCAAACATTTACATCTCAAATTTTAGGAGTATTTATTAAGCTTTCATCTATCCCTCACTATTTTCCATTGGGGATAGATTGCACAAGTAGGAGTCACAAAATTCAAGTGTGCACCATCTACATAGGTACACCTACCTAGGTCTAGCAGATCCTGAAGAGAAGAAGGTTCAAATAGACCATTTGGCCTTGTTCGTTAGCCAAAAATGTATCAAGATCTTGGCAAACTCTTGTGGTTTCAAACCGTCATTTTTGAGACCTAACACTCTGTATTTATTCTATGTTGAAGCTATGCTTATGTGGATCTAGTATGTTGTTTAGGGTTGGTAGTAGTTGCTATATTCAAAATTTTGGTTTTTGGATCATTGTACAGTGTGAGATATTTTCACTAGTGTGTGAACCAATTTTTTAGTGTTGTTTTCTATGGTCTGGGAGAAATCTATTTGCTGCGTGTTTCTCTGTAGTTTGGCTTTAGGTTGTGCAGATCTAGGAAGTGGCTTATGATGTTCATATCTTTCAGAATTCAATATTTCATTTAATTTGGTACAGTAACATGGGTGTTTCTTTCATTAATGTGTGAATAAGGTTAACCAAATGTTCTGTTTTGAAGTATTTCTATGATGTGAGTTTGGATGAAGTCTTTGTTGGATCTCAGGTGTTTCATGGATTATTCTAAATCATGTTCAAGTGAATTTAGTTTTTCGAAAGTTTCACATTGATTTAAGGAAGCATGTACTTAATGTTTTATGGTGTTTAGCATGGGCGTTGGTACCTTGTGTTAGCACTACATGTGAAGCTTGTGAAAGTGTGTTGAGGTGTATTAGGATTAATTTGGGTCCTAGTTAAGGTTTTATATGGGTCTCCTTCATTCCTATCCACCATGGGAATGTTTTAGTGCCAACCTAATTTAAAATTTTAAATGTAAAAGATAGTTGTCAACCTTGGAGAGTGGTGTTTTTGTGAGATGCAAGAGAGAAGAAAGATAGATGTGAGTTTGAGCAAAACAATGTGAATTTCAAAGTATTGGATTCTTGAAATCAATGAGCTGAAGATATCCAAAATATTTCATGCAAAGCTGCAAAAGTGTTGGAACATTTTTGGTGGATTCCTTACTGCGTTTGATAATTTTTTCTCTATGTAACCTTTCTCTTCTATCTTCTTGTGTTTATTTTTGTGAAAGTGAGCCCTAGTTATGATCCTTTTTAGACAGCGTGTCTTATTCTAGAAGTGAGCCCTTGTACTAGTTTTTCAATTACTTATATTGTGAGCTAATCCTTATAGTGGTTTTTCTCTCATTGGGTATTCCATGTAAATATGGTGTTCTCTTATGTATGGTGTTGTTATTTTACTTTATGCTATCTACATTTCATGATTAATCACTTTAAGAAAATAAGGTCTAAATGAATGTTTGTGGTTTTGATTATTGTTGAGGGTTTTGATATTTTAATTTGCTACAGCTGATTCAGCCCCCTCTCATTTGTCTTGTCCATTCAACAATTGGTATCATAGAAAGGTTCTTTGGAGAAGATCTTAACCTATCAAGGTAGATCCGGGATGGTGAAATAGATTGATTTCCCTAGATTTGATGGAATAGACTATGCATTCTAGAAGACAAAGATGGGATAATATCTAGCATCTCATTGTTTTGAGATTGAAAAGGCAATAAAGACTCCATATGTTGGACCTCAAAATGGTCCAAGAAAAAGTAATGAGATCAAGGCACATGAGGTAAATTCTAAGGAAAGATGTATTCTTATGATCAGTCTTTCAAATTATGAATTGGTTAAAGTTATGAATTTTAAAACTGCTAAAGAAGTTTGGGATAAGCTTGAGAGAATTTATGAAGGAGATGACAAGGTTAAACAAGTAAAGTTGTAGAAACTAAGGGAACAATTTGAGACCTTGTGAATGTTTGAAGATGAAAAAATTACAACCTACATGTAGAGAGTTGATGAGTTGGTAAGTGTTATGAGAGGTCTTAGTGTAGAAGTCAAAGAACCTAGGGTGGTAAAGAAAGTTTAAAGATGAAACAATTACAACCTACATGTAGAGAGTTGATGAGTTGGTAAGTGCTATGAGAGGTCTTGGTGTAGAAGTCAAAGAGCCTAGGGTGGTAAAGAAAGTTCTCAGATCTCTTTCTAATGCTTATAGTGAAAAGGCATTTTCTATTGAGGAAGTTGCAAATTTTAATATTTATTCTAGAGATCAATTTATTGGTACACTAACTTCATTTGAAAGGAGAAAAATTAGTTTGAAAAATGGTACAAAAGTGGAGACAACTTTAAAAGCTAGAAAATAAAAAAATATTGAAGATTCAGATGGAGAAGATCTTGATGATGTGGAAGCTAACTTTGTAAGAAGGATGAAAATAGGCATCGATAAGTACAAAGGTAAACTACCTTTCAAATGCTTTAGTGGAAAAGTAGGTTATTATGCTTCAATATGTCCAAATAGAGCCGTGAACAATAATAGTACGAAGAATAAAGGAAATATTATTAAAATAATTTATTATATCAAAGAAGAGGTGGATATTTATGATGATTAATCTGATTATGGAGATGTTGATGGAAAATGCTTTTTCTTGGCTTTAAAAGATGAGTCTACTTCTGTTAACTTAAAATTTGTGTGAAGGAAAGTATTCCAGAGAAGGTTGAAGGTACTTTGGTTTCTAATTTTGATGTCAAACAGGATAAAAACTATTCTTTTGTTGACAGTGGTTACTGTCATCACATGACCGAAGATAAAAGTAATGAAAATTATTATGGAGGATTAGTTAAATTTGGAAATGATTCAGGAGCTAAGATTTATGGAGTAGGTTCAATCAGTTTTGATGGAAAACATAATACTGAAGATGTTTACTATGTTAAGGATTTAAGGCATAACGTTTTGAGTGTTGGACATATGTGTAGAAAGGATATAATATTATGTTTAAGAATGAAACATGTGAAATCAGAAAAGGGTCTGGAACTGTGATTGTTGTTGGTAAAAGGGTAGATGGAAACATCTATCAGCTTAAGGGTGTTGATGGTCATTGCTTTATGTATCAAATTAATGATAGTTGGTAATGACATTGGAGGATGTGCCACATGAATTTTGATAATTTGGTGAGAAACGGTTTAGTTCATGTAGTAAGAGATCTACCAAGAATCACAAATCCTATCAATTCTATTTGCAAGAATTGTCAATTTGGAAGGCAAGTAAGGAGTAGTTTCAAGGGAAAGGAACAATCTATTACTAGACTGATGAAATTAATACATAAAAATCTTTGTAGTCCTAAAAGGGTGAGAAGTCTTCAAGGTGACAAGTATTTCATGATTTTGATTGATGATCACTCTAGAATGACATGGGTTACTTTTCATAGAGATAAATATGATGAACTAGATAGATTCAAAGAATTTAAGGCCATGGTTGAGGATACAATGGATTTTAAAATCAAATTTTTGAGGTCTTATAGAGGTAGAGAATTCACCTCCAATGAGTTTAACATGTTTTGTGAAATTCATGGAATAAAGAGAAACTTGTCTACCCCTAGAACTCCTCAACAGAATGGAGTGGTTGAAATATGCACCAACTTGACATTAGTGCTTCCTCCAATCTTGTTCTATCTTTGCTGCCCAAAAATTATTGGATCATCTCTTCAAATGCCTTGGTTTCCATGGTTGTCAATTATTCCTTTGGGTCTGCAAGGGCTAAAGGCTGATATTTCTCCCAAAAGGGAATCTCTCCTTGTAAGACTCTTTCAATTCTACTCAAGAAGGTTAGACAATCCAATTCATTGTGCCTGTAAGTGCAATGGATCCTACACGTATCTACCAATGTAGATTGCTGCAATGGTCTCTTCAATCTCCTATTTAAATCTGCATGTAGCTGAGTGATGATAATTTGCACATGCTGCTCCATTTCAACTCAACTGTTGTTTGCCCTCAAAATTTTTTGATTTCAAGTTTCAGCATTAAAAGAGATCTCCTTATCTCAGATTTCTTCTTGAAAGTGCTCTTTTCAACATCCAACACTCAACTTTGTAGCCTCAACATGTCATGCCCCCCTTCTAGCGTCGGTTTTGTTGATGTGTTTATTATGCATTTCTCAACATAGGTAATGTGTAGGTGCATCACCTCTCTTGAAAGAAAATCTTCCACAATCAGATGGCAGAACACTATCCCAAGGTCTCTCAGATGTCAGGTCTTGAAAATTCTTGCAATATCTTAGTTGATTTATATGATTTTCTAGAATCACAAAGCGGACTTACAGATAATTCACAAAGTGGGGAAGTTGGATCTGCAAATGGAGTTCTTAAGATTGGAAAGTTGTTGTGCGTTTACTGTAGGTTCAAACAACAGTCTAGAACTCCCTTTCAACATTAAATTTAGATTTATAATGTGCAATGAACCTTACCTAAGGCTACTTATTAAAAAAATAAAAAAGGGCAGGGAAGAGAGAAGGTTCCTGGATCTGAAACTACGAATGAACAGTGATCATGGAGGCTGCTATAGTAGACAAACTCCCTAAACTAGGTTTTGCTTGGCCAAGAGAAACCTACAGTTACACAGAACCAGTGCAATCTTCTAAGGACTGCTGATTTTAAGATTGCACATGCACATCATGAAAATGCAATTGAATTAAGTTACAACAATGAAATATGGAAGCCGAGGCTAACTTTACACAACAACTTGTCATCAACAAGTGCCAAAAGTATTGGCTAGAAATTCATCAAATACTGTAACAGAAAACACCATTATCACTTCCATTCAAGAAAATAACAACTAAAATAATAGGGAAGTAGAACCATGCGCACATAATGAGAAAAATCAAAATGAAACACCCATAAATTATGCAATGTTTCTTTCTATTGCTGCAAAATTCTTTTACACTAGCTCTCCAACCCTTTACAAATGAGGGGGAGACCCTTATTTATAGTTTTCCAAAGCCTAAATGAATGGCTATGATTGAGTTAAATTGAGTGGCTCAAATTCAATTACATCATGGCTTCACCTACCCCACAATATTCAGCAATTTAAAATACATCTGTTGTCTTTTTCCTATTTTGTCTTTTAGTGCCCAGGTGCTGTAGCAGTTTTGTCTTCTAGCTGATTTCCCTTTTACTGTAGCTGAAACTACCTGAAAGTTGCCTTCTTTCTGATGGAATTGCAACATTCTTCATTGGATCAAATGGGTATGTCGATGATTGGCATCAATGGATTGGTTGCCCCTGATTTGGGTGGACAACTCCTTAAAGATCATCATCATCTGGTGAAAAGGCAAGATAGCTCCCCTATGCATCTTCAATGCCACCCCCTTGCATTTTGTCATTGACTTACTTGGAATAGGCCTTCTTCTAATTCCAACTCTATTGATTGTCACCATGAGGAGAGGTGGTCATAAAATGAATGGTGATAGGAGCCATGTTATTTTCATTGTTCAACTTTCTCAATAGGTCTCTCGACGGACCCGTGGTAGGCTTCTTGAAACCTGCATGCATGAAGTGTCGTAAGCGATTTCATACACAAATCAAGGAAAATTTCAATAAAATATTGCAAAATCCTTGTTATATCCATCCATGCATCATCAAAATATCATAATATTTACTGTCAATTTCCATTAACAGTTTACTGAAGGAAGTTTGGATGTTTCGTGTCCGAGAGGCCAAAATGCTGTTTTGAAAAGGGTGAACAAGGCAGGGCGATCTAGATGGTTTCTCCCGAATGCAAATTTCGAATTTGAAAGGTAAATGTAGGATAGGATCTAATTTTAGCATGTGGGTCAAATTCTGTTTCCAAATTCGGAGAGCGTTTGCAGATTCCAGGACCGAGAGGTCAGAATGCTGTTTTGAAAATGGCGAATAGGGCAGGGCGACCTGGATGGTTTCTACTGATTGTAAATTTGGAATTTGAAAGGTCCATATAGGAGAGGATCCAAATTTAGCATGTGGTTCAAAGTTCATTTCCAAATTGGGAGAGCGTTTGGACATTCCAGGAATGAGAGGCCTAAATATTGTTTTGAAAGGGCGACGGATAGTCCGGGCCCCGGAGGCCGAAATGCTATTGCAGGAATGTTGTTTTAAATTTTTTGCAACTTCTTGAAACTTAATGAAACCTTGGTAGTTGACTTGGGCACCACAAAACATCCCAGATCCATAGGAAACGTATCCCCAAAGTCAAAAATGAAAGAAAAAGTGATTTGGGTGAGCAGGGATGAGGCCCAAAGTACGTCGGGGCAATGGGTGAAGGGAAACCCGCCAGGGCACTTTCGTGAAAGAAAAAGACTTTGTGAAACTTAGGTAGGTGAATATAGTCAAGGGAATTTGATCATTTTTTAGCACATGACCGATTTAGGCTCGAGGAAAGGGGCACAAAAAATGAGATGGGAGTAAAGCAACCTATCGAGATCAAAAAAAGAGGGTCCCTACCTACGGTAGGGCGTGTGTGCAAAACATGCACAATAGGTTACTCACAAGTGGAAGGAATAGAATTTGAGGAAACATTTGGCCAAGTTGCTAGGATGGAAGCTATTAGATTTTTTTTGATAATTTTAGCACATAAAGACTTTAAAGTTCATCAAATGAATGCGAAGTCTTCTTTTGTGAATGGTGAATTGGAAGAAGAGGTTTATATGGAACAATAAGAAGGATTTTAGTTGTTAGATGAACTAGATATGGTGTGTAAATTGAAGAAATAATTGTATGGATTGAAGCAAGATCAAAAATTTTGGTATGCAAGATTGGATAGGTATTTGATACAAGATGGATTTAGTAAAGGCACCACAAATAGTAATCTTTACTTCAAAATTGAGGAAGATAAATTCTTGGTAGTGGTTGTGTTTGTGGATGAATTATCTTTGGAGGAAATGAAGATATTTGTAATAATTATTTTGAAGAAATGCATAAAGAGTTTGAGATGTCAATGTTTGGGGAGATGAATTTCTTCTTTGGGCTATAAATAAATCAAATAGATAGTCATTTTTATTTCACAGTCAAAGTATGTCCAAGATATGTTGAAGATGTTTAGAATGGAAGATTCCAAACCGGTATGCACTCTATGGTGATTGATTGTAAATTGAGAAAAGATGATGACTCTCCTAAGGCTTATCAGAGAAAATTTAGATCTATGATTGGTGGACTACTATATCTGACTGCTACTAGACCGGATATCATGCATGTAGTTTATCTTGTGACTAGATTTCAAGAAGATCCTAAAGAGACACATTTTGTAGCTGTGAAGAGGATATTCAAATATTTAAAAGGCACTCTAGATATGGCTTATGGTATCCTAAGGATATTGATTCACATTATGTGTTTATACAGATGCAAATTGGGTTGGCTGTGTTGATGACAAAAAAGTACAAGTGGTGGTGGATTCATTCTTGGATGTAGATTGGTGTCATGGTTAAGTAATAAGAAAGATTCAGTTTCTTTCCGCTATTGAGGCTAAGTATATTTCTACAAAATCTTGTTGTACACAAGTTTTATGGACGAGACAAATATTGAAGGATATCAAAGTAGTGTATGATGAGCCTATAACTATATTTTATGATAATACAAGTGCAATTAACATTTCAAATAATCTAGTGATGCATTCAAGGATAAAACATATATCAATTAGGTATCACTTTTTGAGAGAGAAGGCTATGGATAATGACGTGAAGCTTGAATATGCACCTACAAAGGATCAGATAGCTGACATATTTACTAGGTATCTTCCTAAGGATACTTTTGAGTATCTCCAAGACAAGTTGGGGGTTATTGCCCCTCCTTCTTTGAACTAGATGCATATGGAGATGCATCAATTCAGTGGATCTATGGATTCATCTCCTTTTTGAATTGATGTTGGTGGCTACCTCTCAGGGGAGTAGGTAGTGTCATATGTGTTGTCATTGTGTAGAGTTCCTATTTTGGTTGGTTGTACTCCTAAGGGGGAGTATTCAGAGCAAGTATCTTGGTTTAGTGATAAAGGGGAAGAACAATGCAAAAAAATTTATCCTTTGCAATTGATGTAAAAGGGGGAGAAAGAGTCATGTGAAAAAGTTTATCTACTCATGCGGAGAAAAGGGAATCATAAGAAAGTGTGGTCAGTGTTGTTTTGTTGTCTTTGATTTTTGTTCACATCATATGTTACCATCAATGACAAAGGGGGAGATTGTTGCAAATATGAAGGTGTTGTCATTGACGTCAACAGGATAGTGTTGTCATTAATGTCAATAGGATGTCAACAAGATGGTGTTGTCATTGATGCCAACTATGTGTTGAGGAAGTTTGTTGCATGATGAAGATGTCGAGGATATTGAGAAAATTTTGAAAAAAAGAGGAAAACCAGTTGTTGTACGTTGTGTGCATGTGTAGTTGAGATATTGAGGAAGTGTTGTGAGTACATGGAGATATCTTTATGTTTCATTGTCTAGAGATGTGTTGGAATGGTGTAATGTGCTAAGATGATGTCTCTAGTACTTGGTTTCCAAGCGCTTTTGAGAAAATTTGATAAATAGAGAGAACATGGTTGTGAAAGTATTTAGAATGTGCTCCAGGATGTGCTACACATTTCTTCTATGTTGATGCTATGCCTATGCGGATCTAGTATGTTTTTCAGAGTTGTTAGTAGTTGCTATATTCAAAATTTTGGTTTTTGGATTGCTATACAGTGTGATATATTTTCACCAGTGTGTGAACTAGTTTTTTAGTGTTGCTTTCTATGGTTTGGGATAAATGTATTTTATCTACATTTCTCCATATTTTTGCTTCATATTTTTTAGATCTAGGAAGTTTCTTATGATGTTCATATCTTTTAGAATTCAAGGTTTCACTTGATTTGGTATAGTACAATGTGTGTTTCATGCATCATTGTGTGAATAGGGTTAACCTGATATTCTGGGTTGAAGTATTTGTATGATGCGAGTTTGGATGAAGTTTTTGTTGAATCTCAAGTGGTTTGTGGATTAGTATTGCATGTTCAAGTGAATTTTATTGTCTAGAAGTTTTGGATTGATTTAAGGAAGTGTGTACTTAATGTTTTATGGTGTTTAGCATTAATATTGGCCGAAATTGTGTTAACACTACATGTGAAGCATGTGAAATAATTTTTATGTGTATTAGGATTAATTTTGATCCTAATTAAGGATTTATATGGTTTCCTACATTCATATCCACTGCGGGAATGTTTTGGTGCCAACCCAATTTGAAATTTAAATATAAAAGATAGTTGTTGACCTTGGAGAAAGTTTTTAAGATTGAGGATGATATAAATAAAAGTGGTATTTTGTGAGATGCAAGTGATGAATATGATGTGAATTTGAGAAGAGAAGGGAAAATTTTAAAGTATTGGATTCTTGAAAGCAGTGAGCTGAAGGTGTCCAAAATATTTCCTGCAAGTTTGTGGAAGTGTTGGAGTATTTGTGGTGGATTCCTTATTGCATTGAGAAGTTTTTATTTGTGTAACATTTCTCTTCTATATTCTTGTGTTTCTTTCTATGGTAGTGAGCCTTGGTTGTGAGACTTTTTGGATAGTGTTCCTATTTTGACAATGAGCCCTTATATTGGTTTTGAAATTACTTATATTGTGAGCTAATACTCATCATAGTTTTTCCCTCATTGGGTTTTCCATGTAAATCTGGTGTTCTCTTGTGTATGGTGTTGTTATTTTAGTTTTTGTTATTTTCATTTTATTATTAATCACTTTAACAAAATAAGGGCTAAATAAATATTTGTGGATCTGATTACTGTTCAGGTTTTCGATGTTTTAATTTTCTATAATTGATTCACCCCCCTCTTAGTTGTATTGTTCATTCAAAACCAAAAACTTGAGAGTTGCTAATCTAGTAGATGAGGACAAAAACCAAGGCCCACTAGCAGACACAAATCTTGTTGAAGCTAATGAAGTCCTTGTTGGTGTTGAATGTGTATAAAAGACAATAATTCCTCCATCTTAATATCAAAAATAAAAATATTCATACCACATCATTTAGAACCCTTATAACTCTAGCAATTTATTATATTTATTATCCCATGTTCTATTCTAGTCCTTAGTTTGCCAATTGAATGCTAAAAAATCATCCAATTTTGTCCTGTAGGTGCCATACTTCAAGACCACTTGATCTTCTTCTTTATCAAATTCCTCCAAGAACTTGTTTGTATCCCATAGCTTATCCAAACTATTTTTCATCAGTTCAATGTCAACTAGGTCGCTCTCACAAATGAGGTAAGCCAAAGTTATCATGACACTTTCTAATTGTGATTTATAATCCTCATATGACTTGACCTCTCCATTAGCCTTCATTATATCTAGCAATATGCCCAGATCACAATCATCAAATTCTTTAATTAATTTTTTTATTGTGTCCTCTAAAGGACTCACTAACCCCTAATATTCCCTAGTTGTGTTCACAATTTGATAATTGGGAACAATTTCCTCAAGCTTATCTGGATCATAGGTTGATCCCTTAATCATACCAATTAAAGAATTTAATCTTGGGACCCACTTTCTCATCAAAGAAATTGTCTCTATCTTGTCCCTAGTGAATTTTCCAATCACAACTATCATTAAAGAATATTTTTTATGCACACTCTCTAATTTATTTATTATATTTCCCATTAAGTTTCATAACATGTTTGAAATGATAAGCATATTATATTCATGTTTTTTCTCCTTGTAGTTCATAAAAAGATCTTCATATGTCTCCATTTTCTCTAGCAAGGACCTTCTATGGTTCCTAGTTCTTGGGGTTGGAGCAGAAGAAGTGCTTGCCACCATTGACCTATCTCCCCTGACAACTATGGCCATTGATTTTTGTGAAGGTGGTTATTATTGTTGTTTCTTCTATTATTTTTACACTTATTGTTCTAATTGTGTGATTGTATCCTTGGCCTTATTATATTCATTTAAAAAATCTTGGTAATATTTTAGATCTTTATTGCATTTATCTTGCAAATATTCAGTTGTTTCCTTAATGAATTACGTAATATTTATTGTCAATGTGGCTTCTTCGACTACAGAGGTAAGTGAAACTCTCTTCACAATAAGCCCTCCTTTCAAATCACTTGTAGGTTTTTCTACTATTAGCTTGTTTGTATTTGGGGCCAAAGCCCAAATTTCTAGAGTATTCCATTTAGGACTAAAAATGGAGCCACACAATGTAGCCACAAATTCATATTCAAAGGAGAATACCTCTACATCCTAATTCTTAATTGTATCAAGAGCAATATCAATTTTCTAAGTCCCATTTAGGGAGTAAGAGTATGCAAATTTCTCTCACTAATTGTCTCCCTTCTTTTGGTGTCATCTCCCTCTATTCAAAACTCATTTGTGCTATTATCATATTGGACACTTGATCTCTAGTCTCTCCTAGAGACTTAGCCATTTCATCTCCTAGTATTTTCTCAAATTCATCTCTCTTACATCTCTAGATGAATTATTTGAACTTAGCAGTTTTAACAAAATCATCCACTCAGAAATGTGCTACAAGCCACTTCTCTAATGTCATCAATGTTGTCCCTTCCTCCTAGAACTTCCTCTATAAATTTATTTTGTGGAGGAGGAATATTCTCATATCTCTAAGGAGATGGAATTTCTTGCAATAGATCCTCACCATCAAGGTCATGTGGGTAATTTACCAATGAGGCTTTTTCCAACCCTCTTCCTCTTTGGAATTGAATCTCTAGGAGGAGAGTCTAAATCAATAATAGTATAGGTAGGAGAGGAAAGAGCTTGTTGCATTGGTGGAGGAGAAGGGTTTCTAGTGATTGAGAAGGGGAATCTTGTATTTTCTCCCTAAGAACTACTCCTTTAGGCCTTCTTCTAAACACATATGGTTGTTCCTTTGGTGGTTGATACGTTGGTATTTCTTCTACCATATGAATTTTACTTTAGCCCTTTATTGAATTGGGGGAGCCTCACCAATAATTTTGTTAATATTTTGTAAAATGGCTTGAACCCCAAGGATCGTATCATCAATGCCAATGTATGTTCCCTTGAATGAACCATTCCTTTTCCTTTTTTCTTCTTCAACTTTGTTGAAGGCTTCACATTTTAATTTTCTTACATTTACTTCATCTTCATTCAAGAAATTTCTTATTACATCTTCACTATGGTTAGTCACATGGTAAAATTTTGATCTCTTAATCCTTGTCCTTAGATCATTATAAAAACCCTCTAGTTCAAAATTTCATGCTTTTGACTGCTTCATCTTGTAAGGTTTAAATTAATCATATTTTTTCTTCCATCATTCCTTATTCATTCTAAAATTAAAGAACACTATGAGAAATGGAAAAAATGAATGTTTTCTTTGATTTTCCAAATGAGCTTCTCCTGAAATAACCAATTTCAAAATAAGTTATAGGAAACCAATTATCAAAGGTACATATTTTGCTACTACATGGGGTTCCACCATGTTTCCATACACCCTTAATATTGTGCAATTAGAGTGGATAAAAACATCTCCCCGATTATGTCAAATCCCTATATTTGGCCTTCTTTCTAGTAGTCTGAAAAAATATAGTAATTTTGATGGCACTCTTGGTACTCGACCCTACAAAAATAACAATATCCTTAGAAGAAAAATATTTATAAATGTTACATAACTGGCTTGTGAACAATGCATATCCAACAAATGCATCAAAATATATATAGGGATTTCACCCTTGTTCTCATCAAGATTATTTATCTGTAATGTAGGGCCAAACTCTAACTTTCCCATGTATGGGAACATGTGGCGAAGGAGGGAATCCCACAAAAAAATGATTCCCACCTTATCCCCCTTGATCTGCATTAATCCTTTATGGATAATCTCAGATAAATATGTTACAATGTCAAATTCATCATTTACCATGACATTTTGGATATCTATTACTACTAACATTAAAAAAATTGGGATTATTTCTTGTTTGTCACAACCAAAGACTTCACACAAAGTATGATATATCTTTGAGAAATAATTCTCATAGTTTTCAACTTTAAATGGCTCTTCTTCAATGGGTGAAATACATACACTCCTTTTGTTGGGATCCTTGCCTCTAAATTTTGGCAGTAAAAATTCTCTATCTGTGTTTTTTTTTGCCCATACTTCTTGAAATTCAGAAGGTCAATAGGTTTGTTTGTAGCTGGATGAAGTTTGAAGGTTTTTGCAATTGATTCCTTATCTACCATAATAATAACCCTACCCATTGAATTCCTTACAACCCTTATTGTCTCACCATAGTTGGATATTATTTCCTTTAACGGATCAATATCCATGAAAACATTTGGGACCATCAACTTTAATAGGTCAAGCCTCCACACACTACATGTAGGAGCTGAGGTGTTCCTCTTGCCATACCAATGGATAAAAAGAGACCATCTTATTATAGGGAGTTTTGCATCCCTAATTTCATTAAATTGGTATGTGAAACCCTTATCAAATATAGGGCCTTGGACTTTGATGTTTTTGTTTGTAGAGCCACAAAATTGAGCTAGCACATTGGTTTAGGAGCACTTGGTTGTTTTCTTGTCTCCATGAGGCAATTTTTTTTTATTTTGGATTGATGGTTGGTTTTACTTTGTAATAAGGTCATATGCAAACCATTTTAAATTTATTTGAGTCATTTTTAGGTTGCTAGGTGTGATAGATAGGTGGGTTGTCAAAATTTGTCAATCTTGCAAATGTTGTCATGTGCAAAAAATGCAAAAATGAAAGAATGGGAAGATGAAGTGTTAAATGATGAAGGAAGGTTAGGATTTATTTTTTTTTGGTTGGGGAAGGTTTTTAATGATTTAAAAATCATTGGTACACACTGGTGAATGTTTGGATTTTGTAATATTGAATTTGAATATCAAACAATACACTTTTCCTACATTTTTCATAGTATTTTGCTGCTACAAGCCCTTGTACGATATCATACGATCAGATAGTGCAAGTTTATGAGTTTTAATTGATAGAGGGATGAGTTAATACTATTTTGGTTTTGATTTGAGAGTATTTCATTAATTTTTGAGCAATTTTGAATCAATTTTGTGAAAACGGGTTGAAAACCCCGATTTTGAGGGTTTGAGAGTGAAAATATGGAATAAAAGACCATTCCGCCAATAGAAGTCTATAAAAATCATTGGAATGGTGTTAGATAGGTTGATTTTCATATTTTTCAAGTTTGCAGGAGAAGGGGAGGCAGTTTGATAAAGTTTTGTTGATGCCCTAGATAGAAATTGCCATCTTTTAGGCATGAAAGGATGGCTAGAGGTTAGGGTTTGTTAAAAAGATTTTGGCAAGGGAATTGTAGTGGTGGAAAAAAATTGTGGTCATATTTTATATTTTTGAGGTGTTTTTTTTCAGAGTGGTGGTTTGGAGATAGTAGAACCTATAGAACCTATACTAGCCTTGTTAAAGTAGCCTAATTAGGCCTATGTCCTAACGTAGCAACATAGATTTGAGGGTGATGATCGAAAGTAACCATATGAGGATTTGAGACATGTTATGGAAGGTGGAAATTGGTATCTAAATCTGTGATTGGTTTGTGGGTTTGTAGTTTCTTTTGAAAGTTATGGTCAAAATTCACTATTTGGAATGCTACAAACAAGATTGAAGAAATTATGAGAAAACACCAAGTTAGGGTTTTGTGAGTGGAAAAATTGTTCAAATTTGATTGAATTATGATTAATTTGAAGACCTCAAACCATAATATACATCACACATCCTCATGCAAGGCCCTATTTTGGGTTGAGGTAGAGGATTGTGTTCAGGGAGGTGACATTTTGTAGTGAATTTGGGAAACACTTAGGTTTTCTTATCAATTATAGGGTTCTTGATGCAAGCAAAGAATAAACTAAGGTAGATTTTGTAGAGAAGGGGGATTCTATACTCGCAAATTATCTTCACTCAAAGAGCCTCACAGGGCGAACTTCCCTAAAATACCTCAAGGAACAACAACAAGAGTTCTAGAATCAAGAAGAGTAGGTCATAGAGATTCTTTGGACAAACTGACAAGCTCTCAGCCAAATGACGATAGTGTAGAATATGAATGACAACACAACGCACTAGCATCCAAGAGGCATGTGGGCATCTTGTACGGACTAGATAATTTTTTTATCATAAATAATGGCTAAGCGACTACTTCTACTTTGATTGCTGGGAACTTATAGAATGTAAGAAAATGCTAGAAAGTGTTAAAGCTGAAATACAATGAAATAGATAAAGAGAATAAGTAGTGGAAAGGAAATGCTTACAACCATGCAAGTGATGAATCCTCCATCACATGAATGTATTCAATACCTGCACATAAGAGATAAATTTTTGGGGTTTTATAGGGGTTTTCCTCAATCAAACCCCCGTTTTGGTGTTCCCACCTCCATGGACAACCAGATAGATAGAGAGAAAAGTAGGAAATGAAGTAAAGAAAACAAAAGCACTATAAAAAAATGTTATGTTACTCAACCAAATCATAGAGGAGAGGAGTAGAAAAATTACCACCTCCACCAAGAGAACTCGAGGCTAATGAGGGACAAAATGGGAGGAATCAAGCCTATGTTGCAATGGTGTTTGTTCCACACTTTCTCTATGGAGTTGATGGAGTTTTGATGTTGTTGTTGTGAAGTGTAAAGTGTTGCTTAAGAGTGATGGATTGAATGCTTAGAGAATGGTGAAGGGCCAAGTGAGATGAATCAAAGGCTTAGAGTCTGTGAAGGAGCCGTGGAAGAGATCCTCTAGAGATGAAAAGGAATGAAGGAATAGTGGATTTGAAGGAGAGAATAAATAAAATGATCATATTTAGGTCGGTCAACTGAAGGGGGTGTTGCATCAACTTAAAATGAGAAGTGTAACACCTCTACAAGCTCTAGCCATGAGAATCTGTTAGGGACATAAGTGCATCACATAGAAGTTTGCACATTATGTGGGTGTCTCTGACAATTATTCCTCTATTGATGCTCAAAATAGGCACTAAGTGGAATGAAGGCAATGGGCTTATGTGGAATTTTTCTTTCAAATTTGGTTTTCTAAAGTGAGGAAGGGTAAAAGGGGAATTTTCCTAAGGGGTGCAAATCCAATCCTATACATTTTTCCCCCACTTTAGTGAGCACAAATATTGATGAGTGCTTTGGTAAAGTAGATTGAAGAAGTAGTAGGGTTAAAAATGTATACCTAAATTGTCAAGGAAGCAGACCATGATCTGGCAAACTTGAGAGCCGAGGACAAGGAAAGGACTTTGTAGCTCCGTAGAACTATGAAGCTAAAGAATGAAAGCCTCTTATAGGCCCATAGACTTTCAAGGAGGCAACCCCCAATATCTCTCACATGAAGGAAGCCCCATGAAGTAAGCGCCTTACAGGATCACAAACCTGCAAGGAAGGTATCCTCCAAGAACTCACACATGAAGGAAATCGAGAAAAGCACCTTAAAGACCCACAAATTTGCAAGGAAGGTATATTCCAAGAAATCTCACATGGAGGAAACTGAGAAAAGCGGACTTTGCAAAGTCAAAAAGTGAATTCACGGGCCACCCATGAAGTGACATGTTTACCTATAGATAGAAAATGTCAGGAAGCGGCCATGTAGGCAAGCAAGTGGACAGTTATGCAGATTGTCAATAGGTTGAAATAATTTCAAAGGGGTCCCTCGAGAACCATTCTAAAGGAAGAGGGGTCCACTCAAGGGACACACTATTTGAAAAGCGAGGTCTAGTCAGGTTGCCCCCAATCTAGACATAAAGATATGAAACATGTCTAGTTGGGATACCCCTAGGCAAGACACAAAGATATGGAGTAGGTCTAGTCAGGATGCCCTCAAGCTAGATGCAAATACATGAAATAGGTCTAGTCGGGCTACCCCCAAGCTAGATGCAAGGATATGAAGGATGTCTAGTTGGGCTACCCCCAAGCTAGATACCATAGAGCTTACTTGAGATAAAAAAAATTCAAAGGGATCCCTCAAGAACCCTTCAAAAGAAGACTGGGTCCACTCAAGGGACAATTCATTCAAAAGATATATAGAGAGAGAGGGGGTCATTAAGAAGGACACACATCTCCAAAACAAGTTATCACTGCCCCCGACATACAAGGGAGAAGAACCATGCAAGATACTTAGAACATGAAGAATAGAGGTAGACCTCGATATCACTTGTAATTCAAAGAAGAGGGAGTTACATCAACAAAAAAATGAGTGATGAAATTTTAATTATGAAGTTGTTTTATTTTATCCTTCAAGGCGTTACATTCACTAGTGGAATGGCCAGGCACTCGATGGTATGCACAAAAAGAATGTTTTTATTTATCATGTTCAAAAAATATCTTGCATGTAGGAGGAGGAAGAGTAATAAAGAAGGATTTTAGAAGCCTCAACAACATATGATCTTGCTCAAAGAAAGGATGAGGAGAAAGAAGAAACCCTTTCTCTTATGGAGAAAAGTTTGATTTCTCACAAGAAGAAGACACAAAAATATAAGACAAAGGAGGAGGATCTCCGTAGAGAGCATTATTCCAAAAATGGGGATTACACTCTTCTATGGGATCAATGTCAGCCTTCTTAATAGGACTACAAGAATTAACCTCTTTAACAGACGTGTGATCATCTTCCTTAGAAGGAGGATCAACATGAAGAATATTAAAACTTGCATGCACTTATCCTACGATGCAAGAGAGTAATCATCTTCGATAGTAGGTGTGCATGATGTTACTAGAGGGTCTAAGCGGGTCAGGTCGATTTTATATTCCCTAATGAAGGAATCTATAAAGTCTAGAGAACCACAATCATCACCAAGTCATGCATTCCCCTAAGAAGAGGTAGACTTAGAATTCCTTTCTCCAGAAGGATCTTCTTCAGGGACATTTATCTCAAGAGTATCCTTTGTAGTAGTTACTGCTGGAGTAAACATAGACACATTGGAAGATACTGAAGGAATAAGAATAGGCACAACTGAAACCTAACCAGCGACTACCATCTCACATAAGTGCATAGCCTTAGGGTCAACCTTGACTGTGACTACTTTATTGTTAGCAATGAACTTAATAGATTTATGCAAGGTAGATGAGACTGCACACATAGCATGAATCCATGGTCTACCAAGAAGAAGGTTATAAGGTAAATTTTTTGACATAACATATACTAGAGTGGGTATCGTAACAGGTCCAAGATGCAGAGGTAAAACTATTGTTCCTAGAGCTTGTGTCCCAGCATTATTGAACCCACAAATATCAATAGAAGAAGCATTAAGAGAAGATGGATCGATATTAATTTTAGGCGATAGATCAATGTTGCATACATTGAGCACTGAACCGGTGTAAACGAGAGTATGTCTAATATAAATTTTATTAATGTTAACTATAATCATTAGAGAATCTTCTCGCTTCTGTACTTTTGGAGGTGAGAGTTCTTGTCGATATAATGTAATATTCATTGAATCCACATGAATATGAGATATCAACGCATCAACATCTACCGACCTAATGGAAGAAGGAAAGAGGATCTTTTGCAAGGCTTCTTCAAGCATACCTTGATAAACCGAAGTAGACTAAAGAAAGTCCAATAGTGAGATATTAGCTGATGTAACACGAGGTTTCTCGACAAGATTGTAATAATTGGGTGCCTTAGTCATAGGTTTAGGAGTTTGAAGAAGGCTTGTTTTTTTATTCATTTTATTATCATAAGTATGGGCTACCGCTCTATAAGAGGGAGCCATACAAAGATTAGGAGAATTATCATCAAATGAAACACCATTAATAGAAAAAACCCTTTTAGGAGAAGTACTAGCTGGAGTCAGGTAAATGACAGGTCTCTTAGGCCTTTAAGGGGAAAGAAAGACATAGACTACATTTACATAATCATCACAACTAGTAAAACAATTAATTTAAGACATATTCCCAACATCGATCCAAACAGGATCAAATTTGGAAGTAGATTCATCATTTGTTGATGCATCATCTCTAGAAGAGAGTGCATCAGGATAAATATGAGATTCATCATTCACAAATGCAACATCTCTAGAAGAGGGTGCATTGGAAGGAATAGAAAATTCATCATCTCCAAGAGAGAGTGCATAAAAAAAAATAGAAGGTTCTTCATTCACAAATGCATCATCTTTAGAGGAGAGTGCATTGTAGTTAATAAAAGGTAGAGTAACATTAAGAAAGGTATCAATGATTTAATCTGCTTGCAACAAAATATCCTCTGAAGCAAGAGGACTTTCATGAGAAGGATCAAAGATACCAAGTGACATAGGTAAAGCCAAGTCACCATCACATGCATGGAATGCAACATCATTAATATTTTGAGATAAAATAGATAATAAGGCAATAAAATAAGATGTTAAATTTATTTCAATTTTTTCAGTATTTTTTATGTTCTAGTAATTTGCATTTTCGGAGGTCTTCGAAGCGAAATATGTGGTCAAAACTTGGGTCGGTCCTTAAAATTTGATAGCTAAATGCATGGAATTTTAGAGATTGAACTAGTTTGCTAGGAGACCTTTCCAACGGTGCAAATAGTTCTAAATTTTGAGCATCGAGTCAAAATTTATGACCTTGCCAAGTAGGGGTAAATAAATTCCTAGTTTTTTGATTCACATCGGGTTCACCAAAATGTAGAGAAAGGGGGATTCACTATTCATGAGTTCTCTTCACTTAGAGAGCCTCATGGGGTGAACTGGCCTAAACTACCTCAAGGAACAATGGTAAGAGTTCTAAAATTAGGAAGAGCAGGTTACAAAGATTCTCTGGACAAATTGACAAGCTCTCGACTAAAGGATGACAACACATAATATAGATGATAGTGCAACACGCTGACGTGTTGTACGGACCAGAGAGCAAGTTTATCATAAATAATGGATAAGAAACTACTTCTACTCTAATTACTAAGAACTTCTAGAATGTAAGAAAATGATAGAAAGTGATAAAGTTGAAATACAGTGAAATAGATAAAGAGAATAAGAAGTGGAAAGGAAACGCTTACAACCACTTAAGTAATGAAGCCTCCAACACATTAATGTCTTCAATACCTATACACAAGAGAGAAAATCTTGGGGCTATATAGGGGTTTGCCTCAGTCAAACCCCCATTTTGGTGTTCCCACCTCCATGGACAACCAAATAGATAGAGAGAAATTAGGAAATGAAGTCAAGAACACAAAAGCAGTACAAAACAATGTTATGCTACCCAACCAAATCATAGATGAGAGGAGTAGAAATCTTACCACCTCCACCAAGAGAATTCAAGGCTAATGGGGGAGAAAATTAGAGGACTCAAGCCTCTGCTTCAATGGTGTTTGTTCCACACTTTCTCTATGGAGTTGATGGAGTGTTGATGTTGCTGCTATGAAGTGTAAAGTGTTTCTTGAGAGTGATGGATTGAATGCTTAGAGCATCATGAAGAACCAAGTGAGTTGAATCGAAGGCTTAGAGTCCATGAAGGAGTTGTGGAAGAGATCCTCTAGAGATGAAAATGAATGAAGGAATAGTGGATTTGAAGGAGAGAGTGAAGAAAATGACCATATTCAGGTTGGTTAGCCAAAGGGGGTGTTACAAATTGACTTCCAATGAGAAGTGTAACACCATTGCAGGCTCTAGCTACAGTAACCTACTAGGGATATAAGCACACCACACATATGTCTACATGTCGTGTGGGTGTCCCTGATAGTTATTCCTTTTCCAACACTAAAAATAGGCACCAAGTGGAAGAAAGGGATTGGGCTTATGTGGAATTTCACTTTTGGATTTGGTTTTCTAAAGCAAGGAAGGGTAAACGGGGAATTTTCCTAACAAGTGCAAATTCGCTCCTATACAAATTTAAATAATTCAAAAGTAAACTATTTCCTAGCTTATAATAAACCATAGAATGTAATTAAGATACTACAACAAGTAACTATAAGAAATTATGATGGAAATTGAGCAAGAAATTAGCACAAATGTACTTACTAGTTAAAAACATATAAAACCCTAGATTTAATGCAGAACAGTTTGCAAGTTCACGAAATTCGGTATCTAGATGCTTAGAATGCTTTTGTAATTTGTAAGAATTCCTAAAATATTTCTTTTATGCAAAGAAAACATTAAATTATATGGAAGATGGTGTGTTGTCCACCATTACTCTTAGTTCACATGAGTTAGAGCGCATGCAACTACCTGATTTCCATTGTTGAATCTGTACCATTGATCATATAACTGGTAGCTCAATTGGATGGTGTCAATTGGTCAAGAAGATTTGAAAAATATGGAATTTATTTTTAAAAAGCATGATACAATTACATAATTCCATGTGGAAGTCCCTATTCCTTCACCCAGATCCTTATCGTTGAGAAAAAAGTCAGTAGTGTCCACACGAGAGCTTCTTGTAGTTCCACGACCATGAAATAAAGCTTTAAATTAAGGCCCATGGAATGGTGGAAAACCATTGAGATTGTGCCATGTGGCTTTAGATGGTTGCTCATCAATTTCCCTTATATGTTCTCAACACAAAATTTGTTTTGGCATCATACACTCATCCATCAGATGGCTCAAATTATGCCAAGTGCAATCTTTATAGTCTTCAAATGATGGGTCCGCTTAAAGATTCACTACATGTCACCTTCCTAGTCTTCCATGGTCTAGCTCTGGGTCCACCCAAAGGGTGGAACAAAATGAAATAAATCCTTAGCACTCACCAAGTCAGATTTGGTGGGACCGACTAAGGCCCCCGCTTGAATGCTTCATAAAGTTTAGATAGGTGGTGGCTTCTCATTCTTTTGTGGGCTTATATTTTATGAATAAAATAATGCCCATGGAATGGAAGAAGAAAATGAAATATTAAAACTTGGTATAAAATGATGTAACCCATGGGTCACTTAAAACAAATATAAGGCATGTGTGTAAAATTTGTTCTTAAAAGGGTACCAAAACTAGGCAACGATGAAGCATAACTTAGGAATAATAAAGTAAGCGAACTTAGGATTTTAAATGAAATATTTTGATGCACACATAAAGTGATTCTCAAAGAATCAAAGTGAAGGACTTAGTGGGTAATGTTAGGAAAATTGGGCTAGTAGACACATGACTTCAAAGGCATAAGTCATAACATAAAATATCAATCATTGATAACAACAAGTCAACGAAGGATTAGAACAAAGTGCTAAGAGTGCACAGAGTGTAGGGTCTTAGGAGGGTTTAAAAACCTAGGAAGAAACCTTAGACATACTTTTAACAAACCCTAATCATAGAAATGAGAAAAAAGCTCAAAATTTGGGACAAAGAATTGGAACCAACAAATTTTTTTGCAAGCCCTATCAATGGCCCCAGTTAGGGAATTTTTTCTATCAAAACAAAGAAATATATTAGAAAATTCGATAGATAAAACCACAAAGCAACAAACCAAACTAGAAAAAACCAAACAAAGCAAACAACCAAAGGAACTGTATATAAAATACATTATACATGGAATAAAAACATACCTTAGGTGAAGTATGCCTTCAACAATTGTCTATGTACTGGAAATTCAAGTAGTTCACTAGTCAAATCTTGTAGAGAATATGAGTCTTCTCTGCATGTGTTGCTAATTAGATATGGGCCCAACCACAAAGCATAAGACTTCCCATGCTTCCCTTTCTCTTATGCTCTAGAACTTGGCATTAGAACCATATCCCCAACTTCAAATTTTCTTTGAGAAAACATCTTATCATGAAGGTTCTTTACTTGCAACTACATCTTGATATTTTGTTGTTGTGTATCTCTCCATGTTTCATCCAATTTTTTCAGCACATTTATGCTATGTTGCATATTATCTAATATCTCATCATCATATTCCTAAATGAACTTATACACTTTCATAAGATTATTTGTAGGCATTCTAGTTTCAATACCATAAACTAGGTGGAAAGGTGACTGCCCTATTGCCTTTTTCACAATCACTGATTCAGCCTAGAGAGCTTACTTTAATTTATCATCTTATGCTCTCTTGTTTTTCTCTATCAACCTCTTTATGATTTTCATTGAACTCTTATTGTTGGATTCAACATGTCCATTTCCCTAAGGATGATATGGTGAGGAATAGGAGATTGCAATTCCATATTTGTTGCAGAAATCTATGAACTGCTTAGACCTAAATCATAAAGAATCATCATAAATGATCTTTTCTAGTCTTCCAAACTTGTTCAAGATGTTGTTCGTCAAGAATTCATTCACAACCTTACTGGTAGCCCTCTTTGTTGGTATAAGTCTAACCCATTTTATAAAATAATCAATAGCTACCAAGATCCATGAATTTCATCCACTAGATTTCTCACTAATTTCCCCTATGAAGTCAATTCCCCACTATTGGAAAGGGGTGTGTACTAGTCTTGGTTTAAGAGGTAGGTTACCAAAAAAATCATCTTTCCTCATAACCTTTGACAAGCATCACGTGCCCTGACCAACCTATGTGCGTCTTTAAAAAGTGTTGGCCACCAAAGCCTTACTCTCAAAACTTTATGAGTAGAAGTCTTAGCCATATAGTGGCCACCACAAATACCACTCTTCATTTCATTCAAAATATCTTGTGCTTTCTCCCCATTTACACACTTTAACACTATCCCATCCAAGTTCCTCCACCATAATTCATTGTCAATTATCACATATTTTAACGCTTGAAGCTTAAGTGTTCTCTTCTGGTTATCTATCATCCATTTAGGACATGACATATTATGTAGATAGTATAGATTGTATTTGTACCACTTATATGTTTTATATCACAAATAGGAGCTACATATTCTTCTTCAACATGATTTATTTGATTAGCCTCTAAAATATTTTTTTCCATGAGTTTGGCTAATCCTTGTCCTCTAACCAACTTTTTTATTTGGACATAGCGTTTGAATTCATATATTCTATTAATCCATTTACATATCCTTCTTGTGACCTCATGTTGTGTGAATACATCTTTGACAACTGTAGAAGGAACATATGCAACAATTTTTGCACCTACTAAATAAGATTTGAATTTTTTTACTACCTTTACCAAAGCTTAAGCTTGATTTTTTAATATGTCATATTTTAACTCAACAACTTGAAAATACTTTCTAAATAATTCTATAGGCTATTCATATCCCTCATCATTTTTTTCAATAGAACAACAACAATTGTGTGAAAAGAGGAAAAGGAGAATATTGAAATGACTTTAAATTCAGGAGACTTGAGTATAGGCGCCTCCTTGATTTCATGTTTGATTCTCTTGAAAGCCTTATGTATCACCACTCTATGCCACAATCTCTCCCTTTTTTAACATCACTAATATTGGTCTTGTGATTTCTGAAATTTTTTTGACAAACCTTCTCAAGAAGTTAACCTGTTAAAAAAAGGATTGAATTCCCTTCACATTCTTTAGTTGAGGTATCTTGTTTATAGAAGCTACCTTTTCTAGATCATTTCTCACACCTTCCTTAGAAACTATGTGCCCTAGTAATTTTCCTTCAGTAACTCCAAAGGAAAACTTCTTGGGATTTAGTGAGATCCCATATTCTAGAGCTCTAGTGGAGATCTTTTCTAGGTGCATAAAATTTTCATCTTCCTTCTTAAAATATGCAGTTAGGTCATCTTGATATACAACCATAAAGGTATCAATGAAATCTGAAAATCCCTTTGAAATGTTTCACCAACATTAGTCAAGTCAATGACATCCTAACATAAACATACATACCCCATGGGGTAGTAAATGCAATCATACACAACTCGAATTCCTCAACCTTCACCTAGTTGTAGCTTGAGAATCCATCCATCATTGAAATAAGCTCACATCCAGACACCTTTTATAGAATTGCCTCCATGTTGGGGAATGGATAGTTATCCTTTAATGATGATATGTTTAGATTTATAAAATCCACACAAAACCTTATATCACCATTCTTCTTTCTCACTAGCATAAGATTGGAAACCCGAGTTGAATTTCTTATGGGTTTAATGATTCCACCATATCTTAGCCTCATCAATTCCTCTTGCATTTTTAATGCTAGGGTAGGGTTTATGGGTGTTTTATTTTGACTGAAAGGATTTTCATCTAATTTAAGTGAAACCTCATGCTAAAATAAGTCTTGATAAGTAGGAGGTTTCTTCCACAACGTGTCAAATTATGATATTCTTATCAAGATTCAACCATGTAGTTTTTCGAGTCAAACTCATTGACCCATGTTTCATGAGTAGTGGTTCACAAGAACCCATCTCTCATGATAATGATTGATCCACTTAGCACTAATTGCATCTAGGTGATGCTCACAAGAGTGAAGCACTAAGCCTTTCTAGGAGGTCACCCATCCTAGTACTACTACAGCTCAAGTGTGCTTAACCACAGAGTTTTCCCCAAGGTTAAGCCCACTTAGCTTGCAACCCCATTTGGAAAACCTTCAACAAGTGTTGTGCCTTATAAAAAATTCATTATAGAGCCCCTTTAACTCATCAATTGATAAGTAGGAGGTTTCTTCTATAGCGTGTCAAATTATGATATTGCTATCAAGATTCAACCGTGTAGTTTTTTGAGTCAAACTCATTAACCCATATTTCAATGACCACGAAAAGACATGTCTATACTTTCTCAATAGAGAAATGAGAATTTATCTAAACTTAGGGTTCATTTTCTTCCCAATATACACCCTTTTTGGTGCATTTTCTATTCCTAAATTGACTTCCTCTAAATCTTGTTGATGAGTTTAATTATGCTTAACATTGCTCTTATCAAAGCCATCAAACACTCTTTCCATTGCCACAAGTCCTTTGGGAATCTTAATTTTTTAACCGTATTATCTCATTCCCAAAAATTGTATCTTTCCCATCAAAAACTTCTAAAAATCCTTCAAAATCAATCTCTTAGCTTTCATATTGATCAATACACTACAAAAAATTTAGTATTTCATTATCATCAATGAACGCTAGTTTTGAACATTGTTAGGGAGTGAGGGTCTTTTTTTCACCTCAACCTTGGATATACTAGAAAACTAGATACCATTAGGTCTGAGAGCTATGTTAGCCAGTAAATCTACCATCACATTCTTTGATCTTTCTACACACTCAATCCCAAAACCATCAAACAACTCTATGATGTCCCATAAAACTAACTTATATTACTTTAACCTTTTTTCCTTTGACATAATTTAGCTCTACCGTGGGAAACAACTAGCTCAAATTCACCTAACACCCTAAGATATTTTATTTTATGCTTGACTACTAACTTAAGTCCTAGCAAAAGAGCTTCATATTCTGCTAGATTATTTGTACATGCAAAATTTAGAGAAAATGAAAATTTGTAGGACTTACCGTTTGGTGATATGAATATCACCCTTACACTAGATACCTCTTTTGAAAAAGAACCATCACAATACATAATCCAAACACTATTTTCATTGGCTTATTTCAACACCTCTTTCTCTATTGGTGTAAGTCTATTTTCTTCTTCTTCCTATAACTCTTCAATTATGAAATTATCCATATCCACATCCACAAAGTGAATGCTTTCTTTAGGTATGGTTTCTTCAATTAGGTGTGAGGACCTTGGTTCCCTAAGGAGTCTTACACCTTTTCCATCAATGGAAATAGTGGCATAAGACATGTCTAGATGCATGCTTCCTTCTATTGTTGCACTCCATTTTCTTGATAACATCATTACATAGGTGGGAGGAATGTCCACTACTGTAACACTCATAAAAAATTCTTTAGGGTATGAAAAAAATTTAAAACACACTTCCTTGATGATCCATATTACAGGAACTTCCCTAGATTTCATGGCATAACATTTTCCATATACCCTCTTTATCTTTTATCCTATTTCCTTCATAATCTCACCAAAAATTATATTTGAGGAGGATCCTGGGTCAATCAAGAAATTCTTTATCAACTTATCCTCAACCATGAGAGTCACATAGAATTTTTCCACTTGGTTGGGACATAAATTCAGTGTTGCACCCAAAAACACTTGAGGGATATCATTATTGATCCCCTCAACATCTTCTTCATTTATTTTTTATTTTATTTTACTCACTTCAAGTGGATTAAAAAAAATATTTTCAACAGAGGTTGCAATTGTACCATTAATGAGGAAAACCACCTTCTCTTTATGCTCTTTGATCCTCATCTCAAGAAGAGGAACTAAAAATTTTACCTATGACAACAACTGAAACATATCAACTAAATTATACTTTGGAGCATCATATGTTGTCACATCTTGTTCCACACATTTGTCTTTACTCTTCCAATTTTTTCATCATGCTTAACTTTAGAATTTTTATTCTCTTGATCAACCTTTACCTTTTTATACTTATCTTTGATTACTGGGGAAAACACTTGCTCATTAATGTTCACTACTCTATAATTCTTCCCTAGAACCTTTTCTTTTGATATTAACTATTCATTTTCTTAGGTGCTGAAAAATATTGTTTATTCTTATTCCACTCTTTGAAAAAAATACTACCAACTTTTCTGGTCATCATTGACCACTCTATTTCTCAAATGATAGTTTCTTTTAAACTGGGAAACTATAGCAACTATTAATTCTTGAATTTTTTCTACGAATGGTCTCCTTAGACTGATATCATAACACTTAGCCTCAATGTTTTTGAAAAGTTAAACAATATTTATAGGGCGCTCTACCCCACACAACGAGCCACTAGGGCCAAAAAAGGACAAGACTTAAACAGCTAACATAAACAGGAAAAAACAGAGACAGTCCAAAGGCAACACATCAATAGTCGAGACACTCAGTCTCAATGTTATTCACATTTTGATTTTATTTTTCCTCTTCAAAGAAGACTTGTTGATGATATGCATCTGATTTGTACCTCTGATTGTTTACATCATTTTCTTATGATTCTTCATCAAAAGAACACTCTTTATTAGAAAAATTCGTGTTAATTTCACTATCCTACTTGTGTGGCATGTGATAGTCACCACATGTCTCATGGTATTATTCTAAATATTGAGCTACTATACATTAGTGAGGGGAATGAGAAAGATATAAAGTTACACACCATGGAATGTTATCCACAAATGAGTAGAATTCATTTTTAGGGGTTTTGGAGTTTCCTTTTTCAATACATTTTTTGAGTGTTCTGCATTGGCTTTCCATTGTGCAAATTTGTACATTATAAGGATAATCATGAAATTTAGGTTATCTTTCATGGAAGTTTGACTTCTCATTAGATAACCTTTTCTCATTTCTATCCATTTTGTAACTCAAGTCATTCAAAGTACTCATTACCTTATGTAACCTATCATCAGATGAATTTGCCTTGTCAAGATGTCCCTTGGGATTTTTTAGTATCTTAACATCCTCTCTTCTCCCAACTTTACTTGAAGCTCTTCTATTACTCTCAATGTGTAATGCAATTTTAAAGTCATCCCTCAAATTTCTAGGATCCTTATCTCTTAAGATGTACCCCATCTTAGAATCAAATGCATTTTAACAAAGAACTAAACACATCTATTCAGGTGGTCTAATATCTATAGGAACTCTATATATTCCCTTACCAAACTTGGTGTTGAAATTAGAGACTAGTTCATTCTGATCCTTAGAGATACTAGTGAATTCATTAATCATAAATCTAAGATTAGTTTTATCTCCATATTTTTTTTTTAAATCTCTTAAATTCCTCCTAGGATCCAATACTTGCCTTAGATAGACCTTTGCACTAGTCCCTAGCATTCTGAGATTGCAAAAATAACTTCATGAAGATGTCCTCATCCTGAATGTCAAAGTCATCAATGAGGTTTAGAAAATTTCTTAGATGATCTTCACCAACTATAACGCTATTTCCAAAAATCTTACTCAAGGCATTTCTAACCTCACTTGGAATAGGGTTACGGAAACTAGGGATACCATAAAAAATTAGCTTCCTATACCTATCCATTCCTATCCATTTTCAAAGGTCTTCTTGTATGAGTATTTATTGTAGAACCTCCTTGTTGATCAATATGACATTGATTTACAACTTTAGGGTCAACTTGTGGGCCATATTGTGGGATATTATGGCTTATGTAGGATGAAGGATGCACATCAATTATTGAGGTGTTAGCAGTAGATGTAGCTGGTGAGTCTTGAGAATTTATTGTGTAGTTTAAGAACCTCCAAGTCCATAATATATTATTAAGAAGTCTATCTTATTTTTCAATTCTACCTTGGTAGCCAATTGCTTTAATCTCTCCAACTCTTTTTTTAAAGTATCAACCTCAAATTCTAGTTTCACATCTTTAGGATCATATCTTATAGATATATGAATCTTTTGAGGTGAAATTTTTTCATTTATGGTTACCCCTTTTGTATAATTAACATACTTCTTTCCATTTTCCTCAGGCTTAGATACAATATTTATATTGGAAATTGCTGCTACTATACTAGAAGCAAGAGGATTAATCCATGTACTGGTGTGGGTATTACCTAAAGGAATTCTCTCAATATTGTTACTAGTATTAGGATTAGGATTTGTGGTATTTGTTGGAAAAGAACTTGATATAGGGGGTACAGATGAGGGTTCTTCTTCTATAGATTTTTTCATTCGAGAAACATATTTCAACTTGTCTCTATGAAACATATTATTTTTTTATTTAAAGTTCTCTATCCTTTTGTTGCTTGAGATTCATCTGTACTAACCTTTTCATCTCATCTTGCATCTCTCCGATATCTATTGAAACATCATCCTCATATGGAAGATCATTCTTAGTATCTAAGGTATTAACCTCTTCAAAAATGTTTATGGTAACTTGATAAGATCCACTTAATAGATCAAATGGAAAATGGCTAGAAGTATTTCCTCTGGCTTGAGTTGAACTATAAGAAACTCTAGCAACAACATTATATTGCAACATTTTTCCTCTTTGCCTTCTTTTATTATGAATACTACTAGATTCAGGTCATTATTCAATTAGAATAGGCTTGACTATTACATTTTCTTCATCCGTGGGAAGTTCTTCATAATCAAAGTTAAGAAAATCACCTAGATTTTTATGATTTCTATTAGGTGAAATTCTAGGTTCAAGAGTAGGATGAGGAGTAAACTTACTTGTATTCTTCTTTTTTTCATGATTTTCAAGTATTGTGTGGTAGTTTTCCTTCAAGCTTCTATTCAAGATTCTTTTTGACTTGATATCGTGTTCCTTTCATCTTGTCTACAAACTTCACTCGCTTTTTATTTATTTTTATTTTCTTTTTCACTTGCACTGAAAAGGAGCTTTCAAAGTCGCCACCCAGCTAAGGGAATTAAAATAACTCTTTAGATTTATCTCTTTCTCTTAGAAAATTTCAATTTCAAAACATGGGACAAGACCAACACATGAATAGAAGGGATTTCACTAGAATATGAAATTGAAAATGAGGGATTCTTCTTGACTCATACCTACAAACCTCTAGTTACAACTTAGACTTGAAACTTTCAAAGATTTTTTAGTGAAATAATCTTTTACTAGAAATTTATTAAGTAGTTCCCTGGTAGAGTCACCAATATATTGGTTACTTAACTGTCCCAACCAAGATTTTACAACATTTTATAGGATAGCCACTTCATGATGTTTAAAAGTTGCAAGGGGTTGGCCAATGAAAAAGAGATGGTTTCTGCATTTATATCCTTTACACTTCAAGCTCTGCAAAACCTAGGAGGGTAATATTTACAATACGCACTTGGATTTAAACAGTGATCAGTTGGATATAGAAGATCCATTATTATATAGAATATTTCTTAGTAAGAATATATGTTCTCATGAACGGATTCAAGAATTACAAATAAACACATGAATGGGAAAGATTCTTGAGCTATTATAAAACTATTTGCTCATAGAATATGGGGAATAAAATTAGTGAAATAAATTATTGCTTTAACATACATAGTTCATTTAATTTTCAATTTAGATTTGACCAAGGTGTTGTATCAGAAAAAAATGTAACTCACTGGTGCCTTATCTTAGGGCATGGAGAAATAGATGAATATAGTTAAAACTTGTGTAACAACATTTAACCCAAGCATCACAAAGCTATACAATAATGCATTACATTAATACTCTTCAGAAAATTCAAACCAAATCTACTTATAACTTCGTTCATACATACATACAATTAAAATATTTCATTAAATCATATTAGTCTACTCCTTGAGTAAAAGCTATAATAGAAATATTCAAACATAGAAAAGACTATGCGAAGATGAAGAAAATAACCCTTGATATTTTTATTCATAAACTATAGAATGTATACATGTAGGAGATAATTAGACTGAAGATTTTCCTTTGTATATTCATTAATGTGCTAGTACTGTTATACAACATTAAAAAATATAAACATTCCTATCCAGACAATAACATAGACTTAAAATATTGACTCTACTAAAAAAATTATTTACAATACAAAATGACTCCAAGATCTTGTGAAAATGGCCCTATATTCCCTTTTATAGAAACAAGGGAACAAAACAAGCTTCAAGCCAAGTACACATGTCAAATTATTATTTGACATAAATTACATCACAAAATATGATTACAACTGCTCGTAAGGATAATGTTCCATAAAGAAAAAAATTTAGTTATTAATGTAGTTGTAGAAGATTCCCCTCACATCTCCAAAAAGTGCTCATTATAGAAACTGGCTTGTACTTGAAAAATTATTCCTTTATCTTCCAAAAACTTGAGAGCTATTGATCTAGTAGATGAGGACAAAAACCAAGGCCCACTAGCAGACAAAAATATTGTTAATCCAATGAAGTCCTTGTTGTTGTTGAATGTGCATAAAATAAAAAATAATTGCTTCATCTTAATATAAAAAAGAATAATATTCATGCCACATTATTGATAACCTTTATAACTCTATAATTTATTATATTTATTATCCCATGATGTATATTGCTCCTTAGTTGGCCAATTGAATGCTAAAAACTCATCCAATTGTAGGTGTCATACTTCAAGACCACTTGATCTGCTTCTTTATCAAAGTCCTCCAATAAACTATTTGTATCCCATACCTTATCCAATCTATTTTCATCAGTTCAATGTTAGCTAGGTCCCTCTCACAAATGAGGTAAACTAAAGTTTTTGTGACACTTTCCCATTGTTCTTTCCAGTCCTCACATGGCTTGACCTCCCCACCAACCTTCATTATTTCTAGAAATATGCCCAAATCAAAATCATCAAATTCTTGAATTAATTTTTTTTTCCTCCAAAGGACTCACTAACCCCTGATATTCGCCAACTATTTTTATAATTTGATAAGTGGGAACAATTTCCTCATGTTTATTTGGATCATAGGTTGATCCATTAATCATACCAATTAAAAAATTTAATATTGGGACCCACTTTCTCATCAGAGGAATTACCTTTGTCTTGTCCCTAGTGAATTTTCCAATTGCAACTATCATCAAAGAATAATTTTTATGCACACTATCTAATTTCTTCATTATCTTTCCCATTAAGTGTCCTAAAATGTTTGAAATTATAAGCATGTTATATTCATGATTATCCTCCTTATAGTGCATAAGCAATTATTCATATGTCTTCATTTTCTCTACCAAGGCACTTGTATCATTATTGGCTCTTGGGTGTGATACAAAAGAAGTGCTTGCACCATTGAATTATCTCCCCTAACAACTATGGACATTGATGTAGGTGGAGGTGGTGGTTTCTGCTATTGTTGCACTTGTTGTTCCAGTTATGCAATTTTCTCCTTGGCCTTATTATATTTATCCAAAAAATCTTTGTAATCTTTTAGAGCTTTATTATATTACTCTTGTAAAGATTTAGTTATTGCCTTGTTGAATTGTGCAACAGTTACTAAAAATTTGGTTGCTTCCACTACAAAGGTATCTAAAACTCTCTTCACAATAATCCCTCCTCTCAAATCACCTCCGGGTTCTTCTACTAGTTGGTTTTTTTTATATTTTGGGTCAAAGCCCAAATTGCTAGAGTATGCCATTTAGGACTAAAAAAAATCCAAAAAATGAAGCCACAACTTCATCTTCAAAGGAGAAAACCTTTGCGTCCTAATTTTTTATTGTATCAAGGGAAATAGAAGATGCTAAGTCCCACTTAGGGAGTAAGAGTATGCCACTTTCTCTCACTAACTGCCTCCCTTATTCTAGTGTCATCTCCCTCTCTTCAACACTCATCTATTTTTAAAGATAGTTGGATACTTGATCTCTGGTATCTCCTAGAGACAACCATTTCATCTCCTAGTATTTTCTCAAATTCATCTCTCTTACATATCCAGGTGTATTCTTTGAACTCAATAGTTTTAATAAAAGCACCATCACTTAGAAATGTGTTACAAGCCACTTCTTTAATGTCATCTGTGTTGTCCCTGCCTCCTAGAACTTCCTGTACAAATCTATCTTGTAGTCTATGCATATTCTCATCTCTTTGAGGAGATGGAATTTCTTGCAATACATCCCCACTTGTTATTTCAAATTCCTCCTCATCATCAGGGCCAGGTGGGTAATCTACTAATGAGGCATTTTACACCTTCCTCCTCTTTGGAGTCAACTCTCTAAGAGGAGAGTCCAAATCAATAATGTTATAGGTAGGAGAGGGAGGAGCTTGTTGCACTAGTGGAGGAAAAGGGTATTCTTGTGATTGAGAAGGGGAATCTTGTATTTTATCCCTAAGAACTACTCCTTTAGGCCTCCTTCTAAACACATATGGTTGCGTCTTTGGTGTTTTATATTTTGGTCTTTTTTCTACCAAAGGAACTTTCCTTTAGCCCTTTCCTAAATTGGGGGAGCCTCCCCAATAATTTTTTCAATATTTTGTAAAATGGCTTGAATCCTAAGGATTAGATCATCAATGTCATTGAATGTTCCCTTGAATGAACCATCGCTTTTTCTTTTTTTCTTCTTCAACTCTATTGAAGTCTGGCCATTTTAATTTTCTTGTACTTACTTCATCTTCACTCAAGTAATTTCTTATTACATATTCACTATAGTTAGTCACATGGTAAAATTTTGATCTCTTGATCCTTGTCCTTAGATCATTGATAAAACCCTCTAAGTTCAAAATTTCTTGCTTTTGACTGCTTCATCTTGTAAGGTTTAAATTTATCAATATTTTCTTCCATCCTTCCTTATTCGTCCTAAAATTAGAGAACATTGTGAGAAATGGAAAGAATGATCCTTTTCTCTAATTTTATAAATAAGATTAATCTGAAACAACCAATTTTGATATAAATTCTAGGAAACCAATTTTAAGGTACATATTTTGGTAAGACATGGGGTGCCACTATTCTTCCATACACCCTTAATATTGTGTTACCTGAGTGGAGAAAAACATCTCCCCAATTATGTTGAATCCCTATCTTTGGCCTTCTTTCCATTGGTCTCAAAAAATCTAGTAATTTTGATGGGACTCTTGGTACTTGACCCTGCAAACATTTCAATATCCTTGCAACACAAAGATTTATGAATGTTACATAACTGGCCTAAGCACAATGTATATCCAAAATATTCATCCAAATCTCTATGGGGATTTCATGCATTTTCTCATCAAGATTATTTATCTATAATATAGGGCCAAACTCTAACTTTACCCTATACAAGAACATGTGGCAAAGGAGGGAATACCACCAAAAATTGATCCCCACCTCACCGACCTTGATCTATATTAATACCTTATGGATGAATTTAGATAAATATGTTGCAAAGTCAAATTCATCATTTACCATGACATTTTGGATATCTGTTGCCATGTACATTAAAGAAATTGGGATTATTTCTTGTTTGTCACAACCAAGGACTTCACAAAAAGTATGATATGTCTTTGAGAAATAATTCTCAAAGATATAAACCTTGAATGGATCTTATACAAGGGGTGAAATCCTTACAATCCTATTGTTGTGATCCTTGCCTCTGAATTTTGGAAGTAAAACTGCCCTATATGTGCTTTTATTTTTCTGATACTTCTTGAAATTCCTTACACTACCTATTTGCCATTTTTGAATCTAGACCATTAATCATCCAGCCAGTAGCTCGATCAGATGACACCAATTATTCAAGAAGATTTGAAAAATATTGACTTGATTTGGAAAAATCATGAGCTAATTACATGATTCCATGTGGAAATTCCTTTTCCTTCACCCAGAGCCTTACCACTAAGAAAACAAGTCAACAACATCCATGTAGTAGCTTCTTGTGGTTCCATGACCATGAAACAAAGCTTTAGATTAAGGCCCAAGGAATGATAGAAAAATATTGAGATCTTGCCATGTGGCTCTAGATGGTCACTCATTAAGTTCCCCTTTATGCTCTCAACACTTAGAAAATTCCTTAGCATCATATATTTATCCATCAGATAGCTCAAATTGTGCCAAGTGGCACCTTTATAACCTTCAGATGATGGGACCATTTAGAGCTCTACCACGTGTCACCTTCCTACTCTTCCATGGTCCAATTGTGGGTCTACCTAAAGTGTGCAGTGGAATGGAAGAAATCCTTAGCACTCAACAAGTCAAATTTGGTGGGACTGACTAAGCGCCCCACTCGAACACTTGATAAAGTTTGGACTTGGGTGGAGGCTTCTCGCTATTCCATGAGAATATCTTTTATGAATAAAATAATTCCAATATAATGGTGAAAGAAAATAAAATATTGACACTTGGTAGCAAATGTTGTAATCCATAGGTAACTTAAAAAAAAATATAAGGCATGTGCATAAAAGTTGTTCTTAAAAGGGGGTCATAGCTAGGAAATGATGAAACATGACTTGAGCATAATAAAGTAAGCAGACTTAGGATTTTAAATAAAATATTTTGATGCACACATAAAGGGATTTTCAAAGACTCAATGGGTAATGCTAGGAAAATGGGGTCGGTAGACACATGACTTCAAAGACACAAGTCATAACTTAAAAGACTAGGCACCAACAACAACAAGTCAATGAAGGACTAAAATAAAGTGCTAAGTGCACATAGAGTGTAGGGTTTTAGGAGGGTTTAATGACTTAGGAAAAAACCCTAGACATAATTTTAGCAAACCCCAATCATATCAAATGACCATAAAGCTTATAATTTGGGTCAAAGACGTAGAACCAACAATATTTTTGCAAGTCCTATCACACACTTTCACACTTCTTCTATGAGATCTTCAAAGATAATCCAAAATATCTTATTTACACACTTGTATAATTGTCCACCTTGTTGTATCTGAAATGATCTTGCATTTATATCCATCATAACTCTTCAAAACATAAATTAGGTCAACCAAGACGAAGATAAACAAATGAATTCAGCAAGTCGGCCACCAAATCATAATGCAGTCCCATCTAGAAGACAGAGAGGACCAAAAAAAACTTATTAAAACTTTGAATGTGATCCAAAACAATTCACACAGTAGTGCACATCAATCCAAGTTGACATCAAGGGAAACATGTAGATGGAATATGAAGTGCATAACCATTCATCCCTAAAAAAATATTTCAATTGAATTTACTCAAGATAGGTTAGGACCCAAATCTAACTTAACACATATTCAATTTCTAGTGCAGACCCCCAAGCACATGGTTTAAGGAAAAGAACCAACCCCATTGGCTAGATATTCATAGATAACCTAAAAATCCAACTCAAGACATAATATAGCACCAAAGTGGCCAATCAACAGTATTTATATCACATGGGGATGTTCCATGAACATCCAAAAAAACTTTCATACACTTGCTTTATACTTTCATGCCATCAATAGCCACCACAAACCAAATAGGAACATAATAATTTATCCAAGAAGAACAAAACACTTGGATAGAAGATATAACATTAACATATCAACTTGTGGACCGATTATTTACATGAAATTAGAATTGAGACACTGCACATATGTTGAGAGCACATTCACCAAGCCACAAGAGAAGATACATCAATGTATAGAAATGCAGAGCATTTCTCGAACTAGTCCAAACAATCAACAACACTTCCAAACTTTTGCAATTCAGAAAAATGTCCTCGACAACATTGACGACCTTAAAATATAGGATTGAAACATCCACATAACACTAACTTTTAATTCCAAATGACAATACCATATCTTCACTAGTGGAGGAATGTAGATCATTCTCCCAAATAAACTTCACAACAACTTCTTGGAACAAAACCACTTAAGCAACTTGCAGAGGTCAGATCTTTCTTTTAGACACTCGTACATTATTAGGAACATCAAGAGAGAGCATAAAAAATATTTTTGAACTTCAAAAACATCTCTCCAATATTAGAAATACTTCTAATTCTTACATTCCTCATCTTAATATATCATTATGAAACCAACTCTGCTGATAAAAAACATACTCAATACTTCTTAGATAAGACATGACATGAAATTTAGAAACTCCTCTTAGATAAGGCATGAAATACAACTATTAACTTCAACAAATCTTCTTAGATAATGAATGACATCCAACCATGAACTTTAACAAATTTTCTTAGATAGGTTATGACATACAACCATGAACTTTAGTAACTCTTCTTAGGCAAGGTATAACATCCAATCATGAACAATGGAAACCAATGCAATAGAATAACAACTTTCCTTAATTATCAATGACAACCAACAATAAGTTTTGAAATCAATGACAACAAATACCAACAATCTCCCCCTTAGGAATTGATGGAAAAAAACCCGCTCACTCTCCCCCTTTGACATCAAGGAAAAAGACTCATACACTCTTGCATAAAACTATTGGAAAAACAAGGATATACAACTGAGAGGGGGGGGTGAATCAATTGTTACCAAAATAAAACTTATACAACATTAATCAACCTTAAATATCAGATCTGATAAATAATAGTGCAAGTATAAATTAATAACACATCAGAGACACATGAAAAACAAGATTTTATACATGGAAACCCTATTAGGGGAAAAACCATGCTGGATGTTAGTCCACAAGATTATACCCTGTTAGAAGTATAATGAGGAATGAAAAAGGAATGCACTTCCATTCAGGCACACTACCTAGAGAACACTTCTCAAAGGGAAGGATCACTGCCTTACATAAAATAATCAGATTAAATCCATCTGATGATGTTGAACTAAGAAAATAGCTTCTACAAAAGCCTGATTACAGGTCCAGTTAGGTGCACAAAAAATTCTACACACTCTTCCACACTCTGCTCAAACTTATTCACACTCTAATCTTCTCTTGAATGATTTGACCTTTATTCGCTCATGTAAACCTCTTGCACACATTTTACATTGCCTCTAAACGAGGAAAAAAATAATTATATATATCCGTTATATGGAATTACATCCACTATTCAGTCGGCCTCAAATAAATAATAAATTACCACTATCAGCCTCAATACATGAATAAATTTCAAAGCGAACCAACAAAATTTAGTCACAACATAGTGAGGACCCAAACAAACACCTTAAAACAAACCAAACAATAAAATATTAATCTTCATGGATCCGCAACATGGTAACACCATCATGTTGGCCAAGAACATGAAAACTCGAGCACACATGAGAAAAATATCCAATCACGAACACTTTGATCAATGAGGACATACAAAAAGGATATAGTATAATCTAGACTCATCCATGAATTCCACGGGTACATGTGCAACACATGAAATTACCATAATTTCATTTGCTTCATCTAGGAACACCATCTATAGAAACTAAATAACTATAGGAACACAGATCTTCATAACTTCCACAAATCTTGATGCAAACCTCTAAAACTTTCAGAAAACATACCAAAAAGCTTCAGCAACAAAACCTTTAAAGCGCACCTTCAGATCTTCAATGTACATAACTTTCCAACATATTGACCTTCTTAGCTTCACTGGCTGCCAGCAATATTACTTTTACAATTTTCTCAATATCTTCAAAATATACAACCTTAAGCAACATCAGTGCTAATAGTGTTGACATCAATAACAACCTCATATCATAAATGCAACCACAACATCCAAAAATATCCCCCTTTGGCATTGATGGCAACACATGATGTGAACAATAATGCCACCAACCCAACTAGCTCTTCTCCAATAATCTCCCCCTGAGATTGTGAACTCTTTCTTGTTTCCTTTTTCTCCCATGTTTTTCACATTTCTCTTCTCCCCCCCTTTGAAATAAATGGAAAAGGTGCACATGCTCTGATCACAATTTCGAATCATTTGAATACTCCCCCTAAGTAGCAGCCACCACAATATCAATCCGAAATAAGATATGGCTATGAATTCACAGACTGATGCAAAGACCTGCATCTTAGTTTTGGTCAGGAGGGGAAATCACCCCTAACTTGCCTCTAAGGTACTCAAAAGTATCCTTAGGAAACAACTTAGTAAAGATGTCTATAATTTTCTCCTTGGTAGGTATATACTCTAGTCCAACTTCTTTGTCACTCACTTTATCTCTCAAAAAATGATATTTGATGGATATATGCTTTGTCTTTGAATGCAACACTAGATTTTTGGAAATATTAGTAACACTTGAACTATCACAAAATATGGCAATTCGTTCTTCATACTCAATTTTGACATTTCTCAACATTTGCTTCATCCACAATACTTGGGTACAACTATTTGCAGCAACAATATATTTTTCCTCAGTAGTAGATAATGAAACATAATTCTACTTTTTGCTTAGCCAAGATACCAATTTCTTCCCTAAGAAGAATGCACCGCCAATAGTACTCTTCATGTCATCCACATATCCTACCCAATCAACATCAGTAAAAGCATTTAGGATTAGATCATCATCCCTAGGATACCAAAGACCAAGATCAATTGTCCCTTTCAGGTATCTGAAAATTGTTTTCACAATAGTTACATGAGACTCTTTAGGATCAACTTGAAATATAGCAACCATTCATACAACATTCATTATATCTGGCATGGTCCGAGTTAAATAGATTAATCCACCAATCATTGAACTATATATTGTTTGATTTTCTTTAGGAGAATTATCATTCTGTGTAAGTTTGCATCCGATTATCATAGGTGTACCAACTGGCTTTGAATATTCCATGCCAAAAAAATTCAGTAGCTCTTTCACATACTTAGATTGAGATATGAAAATTCATCATTTAACTGAGTGATTTTCAATCCTAAAAAGAATTTCAACTCTCCTAGAGTTGACATTTCAAACTCACTTTTCATTGCATCAGAAAAATTCATACACAAATCATCATCACCTTCAAAAATAATGTCATCAACAAAGACTTCAATGATCAACTTTATTATGATCCAACTTGAAATATGAATTGATGTCAGCAGAACCTTTATTGAATCCAAGCTTCAATAAGTATTTATCCAATCTAGCATACCAAGCTCTAGGAGCTTGCTTAATTTAATATAGAGCTTTCTTCAATCAAAATACCATGTCTCTTTCATCAGTCAATTGAAATCCATCTGGTTGCTCAACATAGAATTCTTCTTCTAGCTCACGATTCAGAAATTCTGACTTTACATCCATTTGATAGACTTTATAATTCTTGAAAGTAGCATAAGCAAGAAATAATATTATTGCTTCAATTCTAGAAACAAGGGAAAATTTTTCTTCAAAATCAATACCTTCCATCTGTGAGTACCCTTTGCAAACCAGTCTTTCTTTGTTTCTGACCACTTCACCTTGCTCATTCAACTTATTCCAGAACACCCACTTGGTTCCAATCACATTTTTGTTCTGAGGTCTAGGAACAAGATCCCATGTATCATTATTCTCTATCGTATTTGTTCTTCTTCCATGGCTTCCATCCAATGTTCATATTTGCATGCTTCATTGATATTGTTAGGCTTGGCTTTGGAAATAAGACAATACTCTTCCAAAATTCTTCTTCTAGTTTGCACACCTTTTGTCTTGTCTCCTATGATCTGACTGTCAGAGTGATTTATCCTTACATATTTGGGAGTTTTAGGATTTTCTTTGACTTCTTGTTCTTGTGTTATTTCTTCTAAATTTCTACTAGTCTCTACCTCTTGATTCCCTTGGTTCACTGGAACAATCTGAAGTTGATTATGTGTTTGAACATCATTGTTAGTATTATCATTTTGATCATTTGAATCATATCCACTATATCTAGATGGTCTAACAATATCTTCATCCACTTTGACATTTGCACTTTCAACCATTTTCTTTAACCTCTTATTAAAGCACCGACAAGATTTAATTTTAGTAGAGTAACCCAAAAAGATTCCTTTATCACTTCTAGCATCAAAATTTCCTATATCATCATGTCTCTTGATGTAACATTTTCCTCCAATTTTTTTGAAATACTTGACAATAGGATTATAACCAAACCATAGCTCAAAAGGTGTCCTACCAGAAGAATGGTTGACATACACCCTGTTATTGGTATAAAAAACAATACTTACAACTTCTCTCTAGTAGAAATAAGGAACATTTTCTTCCAGCATCATGGTTCTAGTAGTATCTATAATGGTTTTGTTCTTTCTTTCAACAACTCCATTTTGTTGAGGGGTTCGGGGAGTAGATAACTATCTTTGGATTCCATGCTCTTCACAAAAAGAATTGAATTCTTAGGAAGTGAATTCACCAGCTCTGTCAAATATTAGACATTTGATCTTCTGACCTATCTCATTCTCTTCCATAGCTTTGAAACTTTTGAACTTTTCTAATGCTTCATGTTTTTCTCTTAAGAAAGAAACCCATATCATTCTAGAATAATCATCAATGAGCAACATAAAATACCTTTCATCTTATAGACATGTAATTCTTGATGGACCACATAGATCAGTATGTATCAAATCCTATATTCCATTAGAGCTATACTATTTGCCTCAGAAAGAATTTCTTTCCTTCTTTCCCATCTGACATTCCTTGCACATAGTGTTAGCACGTTTTACTAACTTAGGAAGATCTTTGACTACTTGAGTAGTGCTTATCTTGAAAATGTTATCAAAGTTCACATGAAACAACCTCCTATGCCATAACCAACTTACATCAATCTGAGCAATAAAGAAACTTTCACTAGTAGCACTCAAATGAAAGATATTAACTTTTGTATTTGTACTTGAAGCAATCATATTTCCATAAATTCCCCTTATTCTGCACTTACCATCCTTGAATTGAAGATTATAAACTTTGTCTACCATATTTCCATCACTTAATAATTTATGCTTTAATCCTTCTACATAAAGAACATCATTAGTTTTCTGCTTACCACCAAAAGAAATAGTGCATTTTCCACGAATCACACCAGAAGTGTTGTTTCAAAATCTTACTGTGAACAAGGGAAATACACTACTTTAAAATGATAAATTTAATAAAATTCAAGATGATCATAAAACACCTAAAACCTCAATATTGGACTACATTAAACATAGACAAAAAGGAAGATAAAGAAAAAGAATAGATTATACCTTTTCTTCGTGTTGATCTCTTGGTTGGCCCTTGAAGATATCGTTGATATGTGCTCCTTAGATGATAAGCATGCAATGATGGAGGTGGATGAAATATTAATAGAGGTAGATGGATGCAATAATGGATTCTAAGATGCAATGGAAAGTGATAAATTCTAAAATAAATGACTAAAATGGCTTGAAGAGCATGAGAACATAATTTGGCTACGAATGCATTAACTTTCTAACTAACTCAATGAATGAAAAGAGGGGGTTATTTATAGAAGAAATTGAATTTTGTAGAGAATTCAACAGTCAAGATGGAGGGCTATGGTGAGTTGAGGACTCACAAGCCCTTACATCTTAACATGTGGTAGGTGAAGTGTCCAAAGGATAAGGTTAGATGGCAAGGGTACAAATGACATGGAAGAGGCCATGTGGTCCCAAGGTACTTGCAAGTACCTTGGGATGAGAGAGGATCTCTACAAAAATTAATCCCTTGTCCCCAAGTGGGGCTAAAAGTGACAAGTGATGACTTTTAGAAAGTCATCCCTTGTCAACATGGGGGATGGTGAAGGCCTTGAAGAAATAAAAGTGAATTTTAATTCACTTTCTGGAAGATACCAAAGGGTAAGACAAGATTCCCCTAAAAAGGGTCTTTTTCCTTTGGGTATGATGTGACATATGAGATGTCATGGGGAAGAGCAATGCATGGGGGAAATAAGTGTGAATTTTTAATTCACATGGGGAAGAGGTCAACCCAAAAAGGGTAAGTACCAAGAAGGTTGACTTAAGAACATGTTAAAAGGGGTAAGTGATTAGGATTAGGATTGTGCAAACATGTGATTAGATTAATTAATAATGATTAGGGGAAAGTGACAAGTTGTGGAGGATGTGACATTAATCCTAATTAAGGATATGCATATCTTAATGCAGGATTAATTAAATTAATCCAATTTAGTGAAGGGGTTATGGAGGATGTGACAAGGAGAGAGAAAGAATGAAGGATAATTGACTAAATTAAATAAATTGATTGCATTTATTTAATTTAGAGATGAAGTAGGCTTATGTATAAAGTATTTAATTGATTAAATTAAATATCTTAGGAATGTTAGGGAAAAAGGGAATATTAATTAAATAAATAATTTAATTAACGTTTGATGAAGGTGATGAAGTGGATTAATGAAAGGGATAAATTTGACCTTGTGTAAAAGGTCAAATTTAGGTGTCTACATTTTTCACCTCTTCAAAATATTGTTAGAATAACAATGTTTCGAAGAAAAATAAAATGCAGATGACTCTATAGAGGAAGTGACTGGAAAAAGATGCCTCAGCATGGGAGAGGTTGCGTGGGCTGCTCAAATGAAAGGGAGTGATAGGAGATGCCCCAATCATGTGGGAAAATGGTCAAGAATGTGGTGTGGTGAGTAGGGTAGGGTATGTCCCCTCGAGAGGGTGGTAGGGGAAGAAAAAGGGGCCCCAGGTGACTTCTTGATATGAAGAAATGAAAGGTGCGGTAGGATAGAGCACACAAAATTAGGTAGGTTTTCCTTTTGAATGGAGTCAATCCGACACACGGGGTGCAAATGGCGGCCCTTAGAAGTTGGAGGATTAATTGGAGGAAAAGAAAGTTAAAGAAAGGGAAAAAATTCCTTGATTTAAAAAAGAGGGGGGAAAGTTATAAATAGTAATTTTAGAATTACTCTTCCTCATTTGGACAGCTACTAGTTGAGGAGAGGAGAGGAGAGGAGAGGAGGAGAGTGATGATGCCAGACGATTACGATGGAAAGACCATCCATTGCGTGGATGAGGTGTGGAGTTTATACACCAAGCACACCATCCCACACCAGCTTAGGCCCAAAACCCCCTTTGTGATTTTAGCATTTTTAGATGTATTTTGAAGTTTAATGCATTTTTGAAAACATGGGTTTTGGGTAGAGTAGGAAAATGGGTAGGAGACAAAATCTAATTTCGTCGGGGAGTGGGGGGGGGGGGTCATTGGAGAAATTTCCAATAAGGACAGGGTGGAAAAATAAGGGGGTAGGGATAAAAAAGAAGGATTAGTTTAAAAATTCTGAGTGGGTTGCCTCATACACGAGCAACCATGCCCAAAAATTGGGCATTCCCATTCGAAAACGGGTGGTCACACCCTGTGGAGGGGTGGCCACACCCTTGAGGGGCGGTCACACCCCACATAGGGGTGGCCACACCCTGATAGGGGTGACTACATCCAAGAGGGGCGACCCTACCTAACACAGGGGAGACCTTGCCCAATAGGGGCGACCCTGCCCAACATAGGGGCGATCGCGCCCAATAGGGGTGGACATGCCCTAGCCCCACCCCGGACAAGGGTAGCCTCACCTAAGGGGTGAAAATGCCTTAGATAGGGGAGACCCCACCCACTAGGAAACAACACCCCACGAGTCAAGGGGGCGGCCCTGCTCGATGGGCGACGATGCCTCTAGAAGGGACGGCTTCGCCCAAAGTGCTGTGATGCCCAGAAGAAAGGGGTGCCTTGCCTTGGAAAAAGGGGGGTGGTGTTGCCCTAGAAAAGGGCAACTAAGCTCCAAAAAAGGGGCTGCCATGATCAGAGGAAAAACCTCAAAGATGGAAGAAATATTGAACAAAAAAGATAACAAAAGAGGTGGAGAAGGGGCATCTCACTTGGAAAGGGCATGGTTGCTGAGGGCAAAGATGGAGAGAAAAGTGAGGAAGATGTTTGTTGGGTGAGAGAGTTAGTGAGGATGAAAAGGTACATGGGGCCGAAACATAAATAGATAAAGAAAGTGACGTGGTAATTGATAGATTGTGTGGTTTGACTGTAGAGGTTTGAGACTTTGTAGACACAAGAGAGAAGACCAGAGGTGCTCATAGCGACACGTCGGGTGATGACCAGAGTGGACCTTCAACATTTGGTGGAGGCAAGGCTGCTACATTTCTTAGGATATCCATTTATCAGAGTGCATCGAGTGATGCTAACAACCTTGATGGAGCGTTGAGACTCAGTGACATCAACATTCCATCTCCCGCTAGGAGAGATGACCATGCCGCTGGAGGATGTTTGGCAGATTTTGAGATTGCCCATAGCAAGGTGGCTAGTGAGTGAGATGAGATCAGAGGGAGAGGAGTTGGATTATACCATGTGGGTCTTTTTTGGGTAAAAGGACTTGCCGGTAGAGAAGAATGGCTTGCACATGGATAGATGCTTGGGGCTGAGAGTACCACCATTGTCGTTGTACCTTTGCAGGTTGGTCAGTGGTATACTCATACTAGATAGGAGTGGGAGACGCTGTAGCCTGGGCTATATGGAGGTTATTTTTCATATCATCAAGGGGAGGGATGGATAGTTTGCATAGGGTACATGCATCCTTGCACAACTATATATAGATATACATGTGATTTGTTATTGAGGGGGGGTCAACGTGTGTCATGTGACGTTGTTGCAGGTGTGGGGTTGGGAGAATATCAGTGTGGCTAGGCTAGTTGTGGTGAGAGAGGGTTAGGCAGATGAGGCAACACCTGTAGCTTGGTGGTATGACACAGAGGATGGGTGGGTGTTGCAGTATCAGGGTGTAGGAGACGTAGATAGATGAAGGAGATTGTTTGATAATCTGGAGGAGGAGGATATAGTTTGGAGGCCATATATGGGATGACTATTTAGGGGATGGAGGGAGGAGGAGGTGAGACCAATGGATTATTTCATGACACACTGCTATATAGTTGGGAGAGAGCCCTGGCTAGTAGAGTCACATAGGCCAGATCTGGTGGCGAGACAGTTTGGGCTCGAACAGGATATTCCAGGTGCCTTGATTATGTTCAAACAGATTACATGGGAGAAACCATGGAGTGATATGATTTCAGCAGAGTTTGTGTAGGATCACTGGGTTTCACTAGTGTGAGAGCTACTAGGGTATTGAGGGACGGTGAAGGGAACAACAGATGCAAGGATCACTGTGAGATATGTAGTGTGGTTTATGCGAAACTATCTTAGACTAATCACACTAGAGGTGTTGATTGTAGAGGTAGTAGGGTTTGGATCAAAGGAAGAGGCTAGACCGGAAGGAGGGGGGATGAGACGGTGAGCTGGTGGGTCTAGGGGGCAACCGAGGGGAGGGGTAGAGACACCTTGAGTAGGAGGAGAGTTGAGGGTATGCTGAGGAGGAGATGAGAAGCCAAGAGCAACCATAGGAGGGGGGTTGAGAAGAGAGGACCAAAGGTGGGTAGAGCCAAAGGAAAACAAAGGAGAGTACTAAAAGTGGGTAGTAGGTAGGCAGCAGGAGGTGTCAGAGGTGGCTAGAGCAGGCAAGCAACAGGGGGTGCCAGAGGTGGCTAGAGTAGGCAGGTAGTAGGTAGGCAGTAGGTAGTGTCAATGACAGGAGGACAGGGGGAGGACTAGGTAGGAGGTCAATGGAGATCAAGTAGGAGGAGGAGGAGACAGAGGGCTCACGTCCATCTCAAGGAGGAGAGACAGGACACAAAGACAATGCAGAGGGATGAGGCTGAGGCAATGGATACAAGGGATGGGGAGGGAGTAGAGGTAATGGATATAAGGTTACATGATATTCCTCCCTTGGTGATGATGCCATTAGCAGTAGAAGATCCATTCACATGATCAAGAGGAGTGGAGGTGAGATTTCATATTGCCGAGAAGAGATTAAGAGAGTCAGAGGCAGCGAGGAGGATACTAGAGGTGGAGGTTATTAGACTGAAGGCAAAGAGGTGGAGGCTTCAGATAGAGGTAGTTATATTAGAGGCCTCAGGACAAAGGGAGTATGTATTTATTATGGAGCATATGACCTCATAGGTACATGATGCAGAGAGGGAGAGGGATGAGTCGTGAGAAGGCTACAAGCTGAGGTGACTTAATTGGAGGGAGAGGTAGTGAGGGAGCATGAGGCTAGAGAGTTAGCGAGATGGGAGAGGGATAGATTGGAGGCGACAGTGATGGTATTGCAGGCTAGGGTCAACACGAGTCTGGAGGAGCGACAGGTCAGATATTGGCAGAGGCACTAGCAGAGGCAGAGAGATATGGAGGACCTAAAGAGATAGGTAGAGGGATTGTTGAGAGAGTAGAGGGAGTTGATACATGAGCAAGATGAGCTTCGAGGTTGAGTTGAGGTGGTAGAGGGGACAATGGGAGATATGGGAGTGATGTAGGAGAGAGATGAGAGTATAAAGTCTCATGTACAAGTGATGGAGACAGAGAGGGAGACTTTTTAGACACAAATGCAAGCGCTGTAGGAGGAGAGGGATGCAACAATGGCACAATGATAGGCTATGGAGGGAGCATAGGGGCAGGTGCAGGCTATGGAGGGGGAGATGGACACAACTAGAGGGAGAGTAGCACAATTGTAGGAGCAACTAGATCAGTTGCAACGAGAGATAGACATAGCAGTGGAGGGGATGAAATTGATGCAAGATCAGATAGGATAGCCGTAGGGTGGGATAGACATGACAGGGGAGGAGAGGATACATATGTAGGAGGAGATAAATTTGTTGTGGGGTGAGAGAGACAGGTTAGAAGATGAGATGTCACATATATAGGGAAAGGTAGATCAACTACAGATGGCACAGGATCTATGGGATTAGGAGGAGGAGAGTCATTTTTGGTCATTGAGATAGGTATAGATTAGAGCCATATACCACAAGATTGTAGGTGGAAAAGAGGGAGGATCTCATACGAGATTCAAGCTATTATATGGAATTTCCCGATCCAACACATTATTTACCACCCTTCATCTAAGCAACGCCCTAGATGCTCGCACCATCATAGATAACGGGGACATACACACAGGGCTACAACAGTTATAGAGAGACTCCCCCAAGCAAGGGTTTAGTTGCAGACTCACCTCAGAGATCTGATGGAGGGAGAACATGGTTCAAAGGACTAGAGGAATAGGATCCTGATGTTTGACAGGTACAAGGTGGATACAATATAAAGTAGAAAATATCAGTGTAGATTCATAGTCTTGTACTCATACTTTATTTTTAGTGATAGATGATATTTATGTATTGTGATTATGATCGAATTTATTATGGATTTCATGATGGATATTGTATTTTTGGGATTTTGGATATGATATGCAAGAGCCCTTATTGACATTATGTGATGCTTATGTGATGATGGTTCTATTTATGCATGTGCATGTTTGATGGTTTGATTATTATGATGTAATGATGGATATGCCTATAATGATTTATGTTTATGCTTATATGGATGTATGATTATGATGATTATTTTGATGCCCAACATTAGTGATGCGGGATATTTTGGATTAAGTACGATTATTTATTTATTATGATATGCATGATGTCTAACACCTATGATGCAGGATGTGATGAATGTTTTGTGTTGATTTATATGTGGATGGTTAATCCGAATAACATGAACCACAGTGATTATGATAATAAATGAATGTTAAGATGCATAGAATAATTAATGAAAATTAGCCTACACAACATAAAATGAGTATGCAATTTAATGAACCTAAATACAAATAAGGGATTACATAAATGATGTGATGGGTGGGTGATTGCACCTGTCAAGAAACATAGGACCCTTGAGAAGAAAGGGGGAAGATGGAGGGAATCATCATTTGCACAATCCAATAATCCTAAGTCAATGGAAAATAAGGGATGAAGGATACATGAATGTAATGGAGGTGAAAATTAAATGCAATGCGAATGTAAGTTACCATCTTTGGAGAACTAATATTTTTTATAGCACATGACACCATGTACCATGGTATATGGACCAAGGAGGATTCGTGTCTAATGCATTAACAAACACAATAAACAAGAAGGCTATCCCAATACCCCAAAGTTGTGATGACTTTGGTCAGGCTAGGTATCGTGATAACCACAAGCATAGAAGGATGTCCCAATGTAACACAAGACCCTAGGGGTATCTGTGGGTACTACGTGGGACAACCAAGAAAACCAAAAAAAATAAAAGATCAAGATATGTCCCTATGTTAACTTGAAAAAATGCACCATAATATGATGGATCATGGCAGCTTTGATAGGTGATTATAGGAAGCTCAAATGATAAACAAAAAACCAAAAGCATCAAAATATTGCAATCAATTTAAAAACATCCTTTGCCATAGGATCAAGATGATGGATGGGGTTGATGTGGTATGTTAGGAAGGATACATCCTATTGAGACCAAATATGGATGCTAAACTAGAAGATTGATTAACGATGCAAGATATTAAAAAATAGATGAAATCTCGTCACACAAATGGATTCCATTTGTGAGGTACCAACGAGATAAGGACATAAATTGACACCAAGAAACAAGACACAAGAATAACACAACCTAAATACCTATGGGCTCGGGGGTTGATCAAGGATCAGCCTTGCCTACATGAAAGCGTAAAGCCCTCGTAGTTCAAGAAAAGACCATGAGAAAAGCGAAAAGAGGATGATGAAGATAGATGATGGAGGAAAATGAATAGATGGATTGACCACAAAAGAAAGATGCAAAAAATCCCTGAGGGCAGATCAAATGATCAACATTGCCTACATGCAAGCGCAGGGGCAACATAGTTCGGAAAATATAAAAGACTGATGATGGATAAGATAAAAAAGTGGACCATGATGACAGATGATGGAGGACAAAATTCCTCAGGGGGCTGATCAAAGGATTACCCTTGCCTACGTGCAAGCACAAAGGCATTGTAGTTGAAAGAAGAAAAAGATAAACAACAAGAGATGACACGAAACAAAGCCCCAGGGATGGATCAAATGATTGGCCTTTCCTACATGAAGGCGCAGGGGAGAGGTAGTTCAAGGGAGACAGGATGAGATCTAGATGGAGACCAACACGATGGAGGATCCTAGATGGAGATGACCAAAACAATGAGGTGACACAAGCTTAGATTAGGATAAAAGATCAGGATGTCAGATAGCGGGTGATGTTCATCCAATGCTCAACCAAAAATATACCATGTGACTATGTGATGCAAGTGGATGGGAGGATATGATCGATAGGATGATGGGGATCGAGGAGCCGATGGATAAATCATAAAGTAATCAAGATGCGAGGTAGATAATGATTAAGCCCTATATGAAAGGCACCTGTTGCTAGGTTTTCACCAATCATACGTATCCAAGGTGCCATGCGGGGGTGGTTTTCACCATAGGATGAATTATTTCTCTTTACTATTTTTTGAGTTTTTTTTGTATTTTGACAATTTCTTATGTTTTTTTGTATTTTGAGATTTTACTAGGAAGGATACCCTAGTTGACCTAAGTATATAATTTCTTTAGATGCATTATGTTTATGGGTTCTTTGAGGGACTCTCCTTTAGGGGTAGATAGTCTGTATGCTCCATAACCATACTTGGTGGTGATGACATAAGGGCCTAACCATTTAGCTTCAAATTTACCCTTTTTATCTTGATCTTGTTGATTCCATTGATTTTATTTGAGAACTAAGTCACCAACATTGAATTTATGAGGGTATAATTTATTATTGTAGCTTCTTTTGAGCCGATGCTGATAGGCTTGCAAATGGTTATAAGCCTTGACCCATTTTTCATCCAACAACTCTAACTATGCGAGTCGTGCCACTCAGGTGTCTTCATCAGTGATCAGATTCTTTAGTGATATTCGAAGTGAGGGGATTTCAACTTCGATTGGTAAGATGGCCTTGGTGCCATAGACAAGGGAGTATGGAGTAGTGCTAGTGGGGGTGGGGATGGATGTGTGGTAGGCCCAAAGGGTAGGATGGAAATGCAGGTGCCAATCTCAACCAGTGCTATTGACCATCTTCTTAATGATTTTAATCAATGTTTTATTGGTTGCCTCAGATTTTCCATTACCTTGGGAGTAATAGGGGGTAGACCAAGGATGTTGGATATGATACATTTCACAGAGGAATTTCATGCAATTATTCTTGAATGGATTTCCATTATCAGTGATGATGGTGGAGGGGATTCCATACCTACAAAGGATATGGTAGTTGATGAATTTAGAGATCTAAACACCAATGATTTGAGTGAGTGGTATGGCTTCCATCCACTTGGTGAATTATTCAGTGGTTGTGATAACGAAGGTGTGACCATCAAAGGATGGAAGGTATATATTTCCAACCAAATCGAAACTCGATTGTGAAAATGACCAAGGTGTCGTGATAGGCTATAACTCTTGTGTTGGGGAGTGAATCAAATTTGCATGTTGCTGACAAGGAAGACACTTTTGTACAAATCCACAAGCATCATGTTCCATCATAGGCCAGTATTACCCTACTCTTAGAATCCTTTTGGCTAAGGCCATACCATTAGAATGGGCCCCACAAATACCACTATGTACTTCTACTAATGTAGTGCGGGCTTTGGTTTCGTCTAAACACCGAAGGAGAGTTCCATCATACCCACACCAATAAAGTGTATCACTGATGATGGTGTAGCGGGCAGTGCATTGGATAAATGATTTACGTTGGTTTCTTGTGAGGTCAAATGGTAGGGTAGTGTCATGAAGATAAGTGTAAATATCTTAGTACGAAGGGGATTTAGGGCCTACAACGCCACATACCATTTCATTCTCAGGGATGTCATATGCGGGGATGAACAGTTGTTCTACCAGGAACTTGAATTCGGTATGATCTCTGGGCATATCCAAAAGGGAACCAATAGTGGTCATGGCATCAAATACTTTATTCTGGATCTGAGGGATTTGGTCAAACTGGATGGAGATGAAGTATTTCTTGAAGTCATCTACCATGTGTTTGTAAGGTCATAGTTTGTCATCTTTTGTGAGGAATTCATTATTAACTTTCTTGATTACTAGTTGAGAGTCACCAAGGACATGCAAGTGTGAGATATGCCATTAAATGAAAATCCTAAGGCCTATAAGGAGAACCTCATACTCAACAATATTGTTAGTGCAAGGAAAAGATAGTCTGAATGATCTGGGTATATAGTCATCTTGGGGGTTGATGAACAATACTTCTGCTTCGGATCCGTTAGTGTGGGATCCATCAAAATACAATTTCCATGTAGTGGCTTCCAAAACTGAAAAGACCCCTTCATATGGAAACTCTATCTCTAAAGGATAGGCATCAATCAATGGAGCATCCACTAATTGATCTGCAATAACCTGCCCTTTGATTTCTTTGCGATCTATGTGCTATATGTCAAATTCACTAAGTAGCATGACCCATTTAGCCATGTGACCTGTCAATGTTGTTCTTGATAATAGATATTTGAGCGGATCAATTTTTAAGATTAGCTTAACTGGATGGCTAAGCATGTAGTGTCTAAATTTTTGGGAGCTAAAGATGATGACAAGGAAGGCTTTTTTTATTGGAGAATAATTGAGCTCATAACCAACCAAAGTCCTACTGATATAGTAAACTACTCGTTCTTTGGAGGATTCATCATGTTGTGCAAATAATGCCCCCAATGCCATGAAAGTATTTGAAATGTAAAGGAGGAGGGGCATTCCTAGGATAGGTGTCTTGACGATAGGTAGGTGAGCCAAGTATTCCTTAATTTGATCAAAACAAAGGTGACATTATGGGGTCCATTTGAATGCAGTGTCTTTCTTGATGAGATGTGCGAATAATTTATATTTATTAGCAAGTTGAGAAATGAATCTACGGATGGACTAGAACTTACCTTGTAAACTTCATAGCTGCTTCAGATTATGGGGTGGAGGTATTTCCATGATGGCTTTAACCTTAGCGAGATCAACCTCAATTCCTCCTCAAGAGACAATAAACTCCAAGAGTTTTCTAGTTGTGTAACTAAACACACATTTCTTTGGATTGAGGCATAATTTATAATATTCTAGGCGATCAAAAATATTTTTGAGGATGGTTGGGTGCTCTTCTCTTGTTCTGGATTTTCCTAAGAGATCGTCAACATAGTCTTCCATGATTATATGGATATGGTCATGTAATATAACCATTATATCCCGTTGGTATGTTGCCCCTACATTTTAAAGGCCAGAAGGCATGATATTGTAGTAGAATGTTCCTCAGGGTGTTCTAAAGGCAGTCCTGTGTTGGTCCTTAGGGGAAACCATCCATGAAGGACAACATCTCATGTCTTGTAGTGTGGTCAACCAACATATCAATTTTTCAGCAGGGGGAAGTCATCTTTTGGACATGCTTTGTTGAGATCTCAGAAGTCTATACAAAATCCTGATGTATTCTCTAGGCTTAGCAACTGGAACTATATTAGATATCTAGTCAGAGTATTCAATCAGTCGGATGAACTCTATGTCTAACAACTTTTCCAATTATCTCTTCACCAGAAGGGCTACTTATGGGTGCATTTTTATTAGCTTATGTTTATCAGGATTTGCGGCAGGACTAACATCTAGATGATGTACCACCAAAGTGGATCAAGGCCAAGAATATCAGAATATGTCTAGGAAAAGTTAGTGATTCTTTCCTTCAAGAGATTGGTGATGGTGGAAATTTCTTCTTATGATAGTGCCTTAGCCACATAAGTGATTTTGGGGTACTCTTCTTTTCCCAAGTTTACGGCTTGTGTTTCTTCAATCAGGATAGATGATTGACCAAATAAGTGAGTTCCAAAAAGGGGAAGATGAACATCCCCATCTTCTAGGCCTCTTTGAGGTTTTCACTATCAGATACACCCTATGTTTTTACTATTTCTAAGTCACAAATTGCCTCAAGGAGGTTTTCACTAGGTGACCCTTTTTTATTTTGTTTCTTTTTGTTTTTGCGACTAGGGCATTTATCTTCCCCCAATCCCATGAGATTCACATACTGATCCACTCAGGGAAATTTGTTGGGAGGTGTGGTACCTTGTAGGTCATAATCTATGAGTTTAGGATGTTTGAGGGATATGGTTATGGTACAAATGGATAGGTATTCAAACATGACAGGGAGGTCAATGTGATCCAAATCATCGTACGCATGTATGATGGACTCTTCCTCTGGTATGTCTTCGAGGGAACTATCATCGACACTAAAATTGTTATAAGTCCTAGAGGATGTCACAAGAAATTTTTGTTTAGTATCATAACCTAAGCCCAAATTTATTGGCCGAATGGTAGTCTCTTCAATGGGCTGGTGTTTTCCTTGTTCTTCCACACTAAGGCCTCCACCTTGGTAATTGCACTTTTCAATGAAATTGGAGACACATGGATAGAATTCTTGGAAGTATTCTATGAGGGGACATGGTGGCTCAAGTTATTCTCTATAAACCCATTGGCTGATATCAGCTTCCATTTGATCCTGAAGGGAACCCAGATTGTTGAATGTGGTTGAGCCCATGTTTTTGGAAGTGAGGCTGAGTGTCTTTTCTTCTTCCTTTGTAATTGATGGAGATGTTTGCCCATATTTTCATGGTGAGGGTGGAATGGTTGCCACGTTTAGTGTGGTATGCATTTCATATTCACCACATCCCTTGTCAATGATCTAGACTTTGGTGATGGTGGAACCAGGTGCGGATGATGGCATGGATGAAGGAGTGGATGATGTGGTGTTTAGTGTATTGGTGGATGGATGAGAATCAGATGTTTTGGATGCCCCAATTTTGACTCTAGGGTATTAATGTGAATCCGGAAAGGAAGCTTCTAAGGAACGACAATATTCAAAAGGCTCAGGATCAACCTATATGGTGACTTCCATCCCTTGAAATGGGAACTTAAAACATTGATGGTAAGTGCATGGGATGGCTTGCATAGAATGAATACATGGACGGTCAAGGAGGATGTTGTATGGAAGTTCCAAGTCCAAAACATGACACATAGTATAGTGTACAATGGGACCCACCTGAATAGGAAGACAAATCGTGCCCTCAAAATCTCTTTCTTTATTGTCATATGTCTTAATGGTGATCACCTGACTATTTAGGTCAGCTTGGGTGTATCCTACCTGTTGAATAAACTTTAATGTATAGAGATTTAGGGATGAACCATTATCTACCAATACCCTTTTCATTTTTTGACAATTCACCCCAGCCTCAAGGTGAAGGGGACGATTATGGCTTAAGTCAAGGCATGGCACGTCCTTATGACTAAATCCTAATTGGTAGGTTGTGGACAAGTTTCCTACCAGTGCTTGAAATTTTAAGGGATCAATACCATCAGGGACTTGGGGTGTTTTGTAAGGATTTTTTCAAGATGTCTTGATGTACGAGGGAAAACCTAAGAAAATCTAGGATGGAGATCTGAGCTGAAGTCTTGCCCAAATGGTCAAGGATATTGTATTATGAACTGAAAGATGGTTGTTAGGTAGATACAAGAGCAGTTGGGACCATAATGCAGGTTTGATAGGTGGTAACAACACCTTTTGGATCTTTCCCTTTGATGCATATCATGGATACATGTGGTTCCACTTCTTTGACGTATGTGACCACACCTTGATAATTGTATGACACATTCTTGTAGCTAATATTATTTGTGCTATTATTTTGATTATTATTGTTGCTAAGGCCAGGATTGGAATTGGACATGTTGGGACCCTGATTGTGCTTGGGAAAAATATTTTGGTATATTTGGAGCTGAGCATTAGATGAAGATGTCATGTTAGCATCCATATGGATCTCACCCTGATCTATTAGACCTTGAACATAAGTTTTTAGTCCTTGACACTTATCCAACGTGTGCCCTTTGATCTTGTGGAATTCATAGTATTCATTATCTTTGAACCAAGTCAACTTGGGTTTGGACTCATCGAGGGGCTTGGTGACAAGATAAGTAATGGGGTAGTTGGCTTGCAAAATTTTGTTGAACACAATGCTAAGGGGTTCTCCCAACAGAGTGAACTCTCATTTGTTCCCCCCTTGGTTGTTTTGGTTTGACTATTTTTGACGTGCTCCTTGGGGCACATATATGGTGTTTTGGATTGATTGTTGCTGTTGTTGAGGAGGATATTTATATGAGTTGGTAGCCACCTGAACATGTTTAGTGTTAGTGACACCATCATTAACAAAATTTTTGTTTTTATTCCAATATCAAGGCTTATCCCCAAAGGATTTCTCTTTATCAGAATTGAAAAGTTTGAATTTCCTTTTAGCAACAAGGGCTCATTCTAGGATGGGACCCTTCTCCACAAGTGTTGCAAAATTGGTGATGCAGTGGAGACAAAAATTGTGATCCATATTCAGATGATATTTTTCGATGAACAATATGACCATGTCCTTTTATGATAGTGGGGACTTCATCTGGATGGCTAAGGTACGCCATCTTTGTAGATAGCCAGCGAAGGTCTCCCCATCATGTTGTTTTTCCTTTAGGAGATCATGAGTGTCAAAGTCCTTCTCCAGATTGAAAGAGAAGTGGGAGACAAATTACTCGGATAGTTGTGCAAAGGTTTTGATAGATCCCTTTTCAAGGTCCATAAACCAATTAAGGGAAACTCTTTGTAGACTCTTAGGGAAAAGTCAGATAAGATAGTTGTCGTTATGCATGACCTCTTGGAAATGGGCATAAAATTCATACAGGTGGGCTCTAGGGTCCCTGGTTCCCTTATATTTGTCGAATTTCAGTATCTCAAAATTCTTGGGAAAAGGAACCAAGGAGATGGAGGGATCAAAAGGATAAGGACAAATGTCCTCGAATTTGAATGTTTTTTTTCCCATTATGTCCTGTAAATCCTTCAGTGTTGCTTTTACTTCTTCCAAGTCCTTATTGACGAGTGTCGAGTTAGAATGGGTTGATTGTATGGATAATATTGTGGATATGATGAGGATGGCATTGCTGCGATTAGATCATAGGCGAGTTGAGATGTATATGAATGTGTTTGCTGATTACAAGTGGATGATGATGGATTATGATGAGTGGGAGCCACTTGTTGGTAAGGTGGCTATTGTTGATAGTAAGAAGTGGGGGATGGGCCCTGTTGTTGTGTAGAACTTTGATAATACAAGGAGGTAGGACCTCTTTGTTGATGTGATGATGGTTGTTGGTAATAGGGGATAGAAAATGCACCTTGCTAGTAGGTTTGTTGTTGCTGAAGGTAGGACGAATAAGGTTGGTATTATTATGCAATGGTGGGTTGTTGTGTGACATATGGGGGTAGATTTGATGGCTGTTGGTGGGGATGATTATGTGATTATGGAGGATTAGTGTAAGGTGGTGGTTGGGTCCACATTTGGTTTTGAGAATTCTGATGAGGATTTACATTGAGGTAGAATGGAATAGTGTATGTTATAGAGGGATGATAGAGGTATTTTGTAAGCGGATTGTTGTGTGTTTATGTAGGGATATGTACATGTTGTTGTGGGGGTCGTTGTTGTGGCCGTTGCTGGTGAGGTGGGTGAGATGAGATGTGTTCTTTCTGGGGGACGGCCATGAAAGGGCCATGCAGTGGTTGTTGTGACTACAAGGTATTTTGCACTATTTGATGTGATGGTTGTGTAGGAATGGTAGTGTGTTGTTGAGGGATCAAAATGTTTTGTTGTGGGATAGTGATGGCGTGTTGCAGATGTTGTTGATGTGAGAGTTGGGATGAGGCAAAAATGGTACCAATATGTTGTGGCGGTGCTTGCAGTGTGGTGGATTGGTGTGGATTAATTGGAGGCTGTTGAAATGTAGGAGGCATAAAATTGGTAAGTATAGGTGTATCCCCAGTGTTAGGATATGGGGGAGGAAGCGGTGGAGCAGATGAGATGTATGATGGCATGCCATAGGCATAGGGGTCATTAGGATCAGGTGGTGGGATAGTAGATGTTGTGGTTGGAAGATTAGGATAATCTTGGACTTGATGGATGACAACATTTCCAAAATCGGGGTGGTACCAGTTGTCCATGGGTGCACTCTCGGGGACATAGGAGTTTCTTGGAGTGTTCTACAAGGTTTGCAGATTGATAGATATTGGAAGGGCATATGGTGAGGCATGAAATTGAGATGGAGGTTTGAATCCCTTCATAAGTAGGGTGGCAAGGATCTTATCCCCACGTTCATTGAGGAGATGATTCATCATTTGGATATTGGTAGGATTACTGAGGTATTCATCAATGGTGACTTTGGGTTGATTGACCATGTTCTTCTCACAGGGTGGTGTGGTATTCTAGATGTCGGTGATCGATTGGGATAATGCACCGTTATGGAGATCTTGCAGATTTCTTGGACCATTATTGGGATCTTGAGGAATATTTGGTTTGGAACCTTGGGTCTATTGATCTTCCATTTTATTTTTAGTTTGTGAATGGGTTTGAATGGGCATGAATGTGCAAAACAACTAAGTGATTTGAGATGTAACTAAGCTTCTAAATGATGATTTGGATTGGATTAATATTGTTGGATTGGATTGGATGTTGGATTGATTGATAGGATGATGGATAAATTGATGATGTATCAATTAATTTGATGATTGGATAAGGATTGGATTTTATCGACAAAATGATTGATAGGATTGGATGAAATCGAATTAGAGATCAAATGATTGGATGACTGGAAGGGTTTCTAAACTAGGTTCAGAGATCACCCTAGGTGACACAAGGTGCTGATTGATCAGATTAAGGATGAACCGATAATTATGGCACTAAATCCACCTTGAGATGGAAGGGGATTGGTAGGGTTGAGGATGATGATCGACTTAGGATGGATAGCGATCCTAAGTGGATGTTCAAAGATGATGATCAAGTTCAAGTACCTAGGTCAATTTGGATAATGACTTCAAACAAAGTTCAGAGGATTGGGATTGATAAAGTGATGATGGATGTATACCCTAAGGATGATTAAGAATGCAAAATATATGATTTGGAGGATGATGTGGATGTATAAGGTCGTGATGCGGGTGAATGAGATGTGCAAAAAATAAGATAGTCAATGGGCCTTTCAAATGGTGCTGGAGGCTGGATTTTTACATAAGACTTGGAAATAGGTTTAGTTTTAGGTCAAAGCCACCCAAACATTTATTCAAGGCCACACCTCTTGGGAAAGGCTACCCAAACAAGTTTTTGGTTTCAACTTAGAGAGAAAAATGGTTAAACGGTATTGATAAATGGACTTCCAGAATGGGTAATTGGATTTGTAGAATGGAAAAAGACCACTTAGAATAGGTGAAGAAATGTAGGAGGTTGTGGACTAGTACTCAAAACAAGAAAATTAGTTCCCAAAATGGGTGAAGAACCCCTCAGAATGGGTGAACAGCTGGTCAGAAAGGAGGAACGATGGACGAAATGTGTAAACGGATAATCAAAATGGATGGAAAAATGGTTAGCTTGGGTAAAGAGGTACCCTAGACAAGGGAACAACACTAAGAATAGGGAAACAGGTTCTTAGAACTGGGAAACAACTAATGAACAAAGGTTGAAAAAGGTTATTTCAGAGGGCAGGGCCATCCTTTTAGGTCAAGGCCACCCAAACTTAGGTCAAGGCCACCCCTTTTATGCCAAGGCCACCCAAACTAAGGTTAGGGCCACCCAAATAGTGGTCAAGGCTGTCCAAACAGGAAAAACCTAGCAAAATTTTGACTTAAACGGGCTAAACAACAAGGAAATGATGCTCTGAATGGGAAAATGGATACTTAGAATGGATGGACAGATGGTCGGGATGGATAGTTGGGTATTCCAGAAAAGGGAACAACACTCGGAATGGGGAAACAAGTTCTTGGGATAGGATAACAACTAATGAATGAAGGTTGAAAAAGGTTGTTTTTGAGGTCAGGTCCACCCCTTTAGGCCAAGGCCACCCAAACTAAGGTTAGGACCACCCAAACAGTGGTCAAGGCCACCCAAATAGGAAAGACTTGCCAAAATTTTAACTTAAAAATGATATACAGTAGTTGAAATAGGGGGAGGGCTGCCCCTTGAGGGCAAGGTCGCCTCTGTGTACTAGTTTGAACCTAACTTAGTCAAAAATAGTAAGTAAAAGGCCAAAACTGACTAACAAGTACTGGTTTTTCACAAGAAGACACTTCAAGCAACATAAGCCTAATTTTAGTGTTAAAGTATGGCCAACACGGTCCTCTATCTAGGCTTAACAAGTCTTCTAGTGGTATCCCTGATAAACACATGGTATATGGGACACAACCATTAACACCAGCTCATCTACAAGCGTGAGTTGGGAGCAACCAACGAGAGATTGGGAGATCATACCAACCCTTCGTGTCTATCTAGGTATCACCCTAGCTACGATGCTCCGCCAAAACTGACATGACTGGATTGAGGTACAACTTTTTCTCTTCCCCCTTTATATACCCCATCGATAACATGTGGTTGGAATCATCCCCTTGGTGATCAAATCCCAAGCAGGTCCCTCTAATAAAATGAAAAAGGGGTAAAAAATGACTAAGTGAGCTACGATTTATCTTCAGCTAGGATCACCAAATGGCGTAGGGGGATTGGATACATCAATATCCCACTTTCAAACATGACATGAAAATTCTTTGACCCTTTAATTAGTCCTATGTTCCTATTTTAAGAAAACAAAAACACAAGACTAATTAGACACGATTTCTCCACCTGCAACACACTTGTCAGTAGTTTTGTTTTTTGTCTTTGACAAGTGAATTTTTTCTTTTGGATGTGACTACCTCTATGTTTTGGACGTGGCCATCCCTTTATGAACTTGCAGAAAATAGAGGTAAAAAATAGTGGAAAAATTAACAGAAACAGTCTACTGCTAGGACAGAGCCACCCCTTTAAGTCAATGTCACCCAAATAGTGAACTTGCAGAAAACATAGGTAAAAACAGTGGATAAATCAATGGAAACAGTCTGCTGCTAGGACAGGGCTGCCCAAACATTGAACCCGCAGAAAACAAAGGTGAAAAATAGTGGAAAAATCAGCAGAAACAGTCTGCTGCTAGGATAGGGTTGCCTCTTTAGGTTTTTCGCCCAAATAGTGAAACTGTAAGCAACATATGTCAAAAACTGATGAAAAAGGTAGTAGAACAGTCTGTTGTTAGGACAGGGTTGTCCCTTTAGGTCAGGGCTGCCCAAATAGTGAACCTGTAGAAAACAGAGGTTAGAAAATGATGAAAATATTAGTGGGTATGTGTAGGATCATGAGGGGCCAGAAAGTGGCAATATATAAGTGATATGATGGCCCATGTGGCTGACGAATTTTTTTTTACCCAAAATTGATGAAATGAAAAGGGGTTTTAAAAGAGATTCTCTACTTTCCACCAATATTACTTTGAATTTAATAAATAATTATTATATCCATTTTCTATTTGAATTATGACTAAAGTCTTGATTGATAGGCTAATTGAAAAAGATCTATAGCATTCAAACAGTGTCACATTTTTTGAATCCAAAACATGCGTCACATTCTATGCTTTGCATACTATAGGATTTAAAAAATAAAAATTGAATTTCATGAAGTTTTGACCAAGTTAAGGTGGTCAGACATATGAGTTTTTATATTTTTTAAAAGTTATAATAAAAAATTCATAATTAATTATTTACTTGGAAAAAAATTACAAAAAAGTATGCATCACATCGAGACAAGAGTCCTCTACTTATATCTTAAATCTTATAAAAAAATATTATCTTTTTATTGTGGTTAGGGTGGTCAGATAGACACCTACTTATTTTTTCCCTGAAATTTAAGTACTACTGCATTGAAATTTTAAATTTTCACTAAATAGATTTTTTTTATTCTTAAATAAACCTAGTAGTTTAGAAACTAAATTCAATTTTCTATAGATTTTATTCTCACATATTTTTGAAATAATAAAGATAAATTATTCATTTTTTTACGTCAAGTTGCCTAACTCTAATTTTTTGAATTTTTATCACCACTTAAGGGCCTATTTTTTCCATGATGATCTTGCACATACCCTTGCAGAACGGTCTGTTGTTAGGATAGGGCTGCCCCTTTAGGCCAGGGCCACCCAAATAGTGGTCAAGGCCGCCCCTTTTTGGTCAGGGCTGCCCAAATAGTGGGCAAGTCTGCCCCTCAGTGTCAGAATCTGAAAAACCTTAAATACAATAAATGTTAGTACAAAAGGACCTATGACGTGGGTCCCATTGGGCATGCTAGAAATGTGAACAGGGGAAATACACTACTCTAAAATGTAAAATGTAATAAAATTCAAGATGAGCTTAAAACACCTAACATCTCAAGATTGGGATACGTTAAACACAAACAAAAAGGAAGATAAAGACAAACAATATATTATACATTTTCTTCGTGTTGATCCCTTGGTTGGCCCTTGAATATATAGTTGATATGTGCTCCTTAGATGATAATAATGCAATGATGGAGGTTGATGAATGATTAATGGATGTAGATGGATGCAATAATGGATTCTAAGATGCAATAAATGGGTAAAATGGATTGAAGAGCATGAGAGCATAAGTTGTCTATGAATGCATTAACTTTCTAACTAACTCAATGAATGAAAAGAGGGGGCTATTTATAGAAGAAATTGAATTCTGTAATGAATTCAATGGTCAAGATCGAGCCACCATGGCCAAGATGGAGGGCTATGGTGAGTTGAGGACTCGCAAGCCCTCAAATCTTGACATGTGGTGGGTGAAGTGTCCAAATGACAAGGTGAGATGGCAAGGGTACAAATGATAGGGAAGAGGCCATGTGGTCGCAAGGTACTTGCAAGTACCTTGGGATGAGAGAGGATCTCCACAAAAATTAATCCCTTCTCCCCAAGTGGGGCTGAAAGTGACAAGTGATTACTTTTAGAAAATCACCCCTTGTCAACATGGGGATGGTGAAGGCCTTGAAGAAATAAAAGTGAATTTTTAATTCACTTTCTGGAAGATACCAAAGGGTAAGACAAGATTCTCCTAAAAGGGGTCTTTGTCCTTTGGGTACGATATGACATATGAAATGTCATGGGGAAGAGAAATGAATGGGGGGAATAAGTGTGAATTTTTAATTCACATGGGGAAGAGGTCAACCGAAAAAAGGTAAGTGATTACGATTAGGATTGTGCAAACAGGTGATTAGATTAATTAATGATAATTAGGGGCAAGTGGTAAGTTCGATAATATGACATTAATCCTAATTAAGGATATGTATATCTTAATGGAGGATTAATTAAATTAATCCAGTTTAGTGAGTTATGGAGGATGTGACAAGGAGAAAGAAAGAATGAAGGATAATTGACTAAATTAAATAAATTGATTGCATTTATTTAATTTAGAGATGAAGTTGGATTATGTATAAAGTATTTAATTGACTAAATTAAATACCTTAGGAACGTTAGGGAAAAGGGGAATATTAGTTAAATAAATAATTTAATTAACGTTTGATGAAGGTGATGAAGTGGATTAATGAAAGAAATAAATTTGACCTTGTGTAAAGGGTCAAATTTAGGTGTCTATGCTTACAACATCACCATCATAGTTTTCCAGGCTTACAAAATTGCTTTTGTCACTAGTCATATGATGTGAGAATCTTCTATCAATTACCCATTCATCTTTTTCTTTAATTTCTTTTGTAAGAGCTTTCTCAACATTCACATTACTAGTAGATTCAGTGGACACCTGACCATTTTCTTTGATAGCAACAAATACCCATTCATCTTCATTTTCGGTTTCTTTATCAGATTCTTCATCATTTACACCTTCTTCAACATAATAATATTTCCTTTGAAATCTAGTCTTCTCAAGTTTGTACTTAGAAACTCTTTCAAGACATCTAGATGCAAAATGACCTATTTTACTGCAAGAAAAAAATTTAATAGGTAAATTTCCTTTGTACTTACCATGAACTATGGATTCTCTTTTTACAATCAATGCTTCCAGTTCTTATAATTCTCTTTCTTCATCTTCAATATTTTTCATTTCATCTTCATATTTGAATGTCCTTTTGGAACTCTCACCCGGATTGTATCTTTGTTGGCTTTTTTTGTATACAGTAGCTTTGAATGAAGATTCAGTCTTAGGAGAAGATTCACAAAATTCACTCAACTCAAATGCAACAAGTTTTCCAATCAACATGTCTCTTGTAATATTTGTTGTTGTCTTGAGTTCATCAATAACATGAGCTCTTGTTTTGTAGGAGGGAGGCACAAATCTAAGTATTTTATCCAAAAATTCTTCATCATCCAAGGTTCTGTCGGCACATCTAATGTTCATCGCCAGTTCATTTATCTTTAAAGAAAAAGAGAGGATATTCTCATCTTCATTCATCTTCAAGTCTTCCAACTTGCCTTTTAGAATTTGTAGCTTAACACTTTTCACTAGCGCATCTCCTTCATACAATGTTTCCATTTTTTCTAAATCCGGTATGCAGTCTTCAATCCTAACACATTTTCATCTCTGAATCTGTCAAAGCACTCAATAATGATTTAATATCCCTCGTATTAGCTTTTTCTTGCTTGATCTCATCTTCAGAGGACAAACCATTTTGAGGAATAGTATATGCACTTTATCTCATCTTCCAGAAAGGTTCTCCGATGCACTTCAAATGACACTCCATTTTGACTTTCCATAAGGAGTAGTTTGTACCATCGAATCTAGGACTATCCTTCTTGTATGATACCATCTTAGATCACCTCAAGTTGTTAGGCTTCTTCAGAGGAACTAGCTCTAATACAAATTGTTGGCAAAACAAGGATAGACAATTGAGAGGGGGGGTGAATAAGTTGTTACCAAAATCAAACTTATACAAAATTAATCAACCTTAAATCTCAGATCTAATAAAAAATAGTGAAAGCATAAATTAATAACACATTAGAGACACATCAACATCGAGATTTTATACGTGGAAACCCTATCAGGGGGAAAACCATGGTGGATGTTAGTCCACAAGATTATACCCTGTTAGAAGTATAATAAGGAATGAAAAAGGAATGCACTTGCATTCAAGCACACTACCTAGAGCACACTGCTCAAAGGAAAGGCTCACTTCCTTACATAAAATAATCAAATTAAATCCATTTGATGAAGTTGAACTGAGAAAATAGCTTCTATAAAAGCTTGATTACAGTTCCAGTTAGGCACATTAAAAATTCTACACTCTTCCACACTCTGCTCAAACTTCTTCACACTTTGCTCTACTCTTGAATGATTCAAACTTTATTTGCACATGTACACCTCTTGCACACATTGAGAGTTTCCTCTAAATGACAAAAGCACACACTTATATATATCCGCTATACCGATTTACATCCACTATTTAGTCGACCTCAAATAAAGAATAAATTACAACTATCAGTCTCAATACATGAATAAATTTCAATTCACACCAACACAAGTCGGTCACAACATAGTGAGGACCCAAAAAAACACCTTTAAACATGCCAAGCAATAAAATATTAATCTTCATAGATCTGCAACATGCTAACACCATCATGTCAGCTAAGAACATTAAAACTCGAGCACACATCAGAAAAATCTCTGATCATGAACACTCTGATCAATGCAGATGTACAAAAAGGATAGAGTACGATCTAGACTCATCCATGAATGTCACATGTACATGCATAAAACATGAAATTACCAAAATTTCATTCGCTTAATATAGGAACAGCATCCACAGAGACTGAATAACTATAGGAACACAAATCTTCATAACTTCCACAAATCTTGATGCAAACCTCTGAAACTTTTAGAAAACATACTAGAAAGCTTCAAAAACAAACCCTTTGAAGCACACCTTCAAATCTTCAATGTATAAAAATTTCCAACATTTTGACCTTCTTAGCTTTACTAGCTGCCAACAATATTATTTTTACAATTTTCTCAATATCCTCGACATATACAGCCTTAAGCATCATCAATTCTAATAGTGTTGACATCAATGACAACCACATATCAGCAATGCAACCACAACATCCAACAAAAAAAATAGTTCATGATTATCTAAATTTAGGGGCAAAGGATAGAAGATACTCAAATGAAGTAGGACAACATTCTCCCCCTTTGACTAGTTGCACTACTACACAACTACAACAAACCCCCCTTACTAAAAACTCCCATTTACTACCAAATCCCCTTGAGTGGTAGCATACATCAATTTTGGAGAAAAAGATATGAAATGAATTTCTCCACCTATAAAGATGAACCATCTATGCATATAATTTGAACAAGGGGAAATAACCCATAACTTGTACCAGAGATACTCACAAGTACCCTTTGAGAGTTCCTTTGTGAAGATATATGCAATCTGATCATTAGTAGGAACATACTCCATTATTCCTTCATGTTGTGCAACCTTCTCTCTTAGAAAGTGATACCAGATAGAGATTTGTTTAGTCCTTGAATGCAATACCAAATTCTTGGAAATATTAACTGTACTTGTGTTGTTACACAATATAGGAACAAGTTCATCATAAACCATTTTCATATACATTAAGGTCTACTTCATCCAAATCACTTGAGTGCAACAAGATGTTGCAACAATGTATTTAGCTTCTATTGTGGATAAGGAAACCGAGTTCTACTTTTTACTAAACCATGAGACTAATATATCTCCCAAAAAGAATGCACTTCCACTTGTACTTATTTGGTCATCCACACAACCTACAAAATCAACATCAATATAGGCACTTATAGAAACGTTATTATCCTTTTTATATCATAGGCCATAATCTGAAGTTTCTTTCAAGCATTTGAATATAAATTTCATAGCTTTTTCATGTGATTGCTTAGGATTGGCTTGCAATATAGCAACTAAACATATCACATGAATAATATTAGGTCTATAAGTAGTTAAGTATAATAAATATCCAATCATAGACCTTTATAAAGAGTCTGATCAACTTCTGAAGACTCATCAGATTTTCTTAAGTGACAACCAATCGCCATAGGAGTACCCTCTAGTTTGGAGTCTTACATTCAAAATTTCTTCAACATCTCCTTGACATATTTAGTTTGAGAAATAAATATACCATCATCTTGTTGAATAATTTTAAGCCCAATGAAGAAAGATAACTCACCAATCATTGAAATTTCAAATTATGTTTACAGCTCTTCTACAGTTTTTTTATACATGTCATCATCTCCACCAAAGATGATGTCATCAACATATACAACCAAAATTAGCAACTAGTCTTCCTAAACCTTAATGTACAAATTACTATTTGCATCATCTTTCTTGAATCCTTATTGAAGTAGGTCCTTATCCAATCTATCATACTGAGCTCTAGGAACTTTATTTAGACCATATAGAACTTTTTTGAGTCTTCAAACCATGTATAGATCCCTTGATAATTAGAAACCATCTGGTTGCTCAATATATACCTCTTCTTCTATATCACCATTCAGGAAAGCTGACTTGATATCCATTTGATATACTTTAAAATTTTCATGAGCATCAAGAGTAATAAACATCCTTATTGCTTCCATTCTGGCTACTGAAGAAAAGTATCCTCAAAATAAATTCCTTCAACTTGTGAATAGCCTTTGCAAACCAATATAGCTTTGTTCCTTATCACTTCACCATCTTTATTCAACTTATTCCAAAATACCCATTTTGTTCCTATCACATTTTATCAATAGGTTTGGGAACTAATTCCCAAGTTTAATTCTTCTCTATCTATTCTAGTTCTTCTTCCATTACCTTTATCCAATTATCATTTTTGATAGTTGTTAACACGTTTGTTTATAAAACACTTTTTGAAGATATGGTTAATTTTGTAGGAGTGTTTTATAAAGAGAATGGGAAGCCTCATGTAAAATCTTGTTTGAAAATTTTAAACAAAAGAAAAATCAAAACTTTGACCAATTCATTTTTGGGGGAAAAGAAGGAGGTTTCACTTTTGCAACCCCATGAAGAAAATATATTTGTTTAGGGTTTTATATTTATAGTGCTAAAAGAGTGCATGGAGATGGTTGAGCAAACAAATGACATGTTGTAGAGGTTTGAGGAGATAAAAAATGACATGTTCGGGAGGGCACGCTACAAAAAATAGAAGAGAAATGGCATGAAGCTTGGGAGTTGGAGAGGTTCTAGGAGTTTGTTTCAGTCATACCCACATCATAGATCCTATATGATGCTTTCACAAATGTTAGGTATGCATTGCATTGCTAGAGATTTAAACATTTAAGAATAAGTTATCTTTGATGAAATATCTACCATCATAGAGGGGTCTTGAGTAATGTATATGTTTCAAATACATGACTACCATAGTCATCAATAAACCATGTCCTTTAATAGTATGTATAGTCCACACATCAAATGAACTAGGGGAAATATTCACAATCCTTTACAGGCATGTTGTTTTGGTAGTGCAAGATAGTCATCTTTAAGTCAGAATTTTGGGTATTGAAAATAATTTAGAATCAAGTGATAGTGGTCCTCATGAAACTAGTCTCCATAAAATATAAAGCACAGACCTATGGCAGTGAGGTTTTAGGAAAATAATGGTCGAGTTAGAGGGTTGATAGTGACAAGTATGTTCAAAAGATAAGAGTAGAGATTATGTTACATGAATAGAAATAGTCCTTGAGGAATCAAGGGAAAAAATCATGGTGTGTATAGGTGTTAGAACTATGAGCATGATCCTACTTGCACTCTTTGTGTCCCTTACAACAAAAAACTTGAAGATTTAAGTTTTAGGGCATACTTCAGTTTGAAATGTGGAAAGTTATTTGAATTTGAGTAGCCCTAGCTTGAAGGATGTATAAATGGAGGATATAAGCTTAGATAAATTGACTCTTGAAGTAGATAACTTGATGATTTTACATGTGAAGAAGACTACAATTTTGCATTTTTAAGTCACTAATAAAGGAAATCTTAAGAATCTTATAATTGACAGTGTTCAACAGAGGACAAGTTAACAAGAAAGGGCAGATCCAAGAAAGTACAGTGATCAGTAGGACAACCATAGTTTCACAGGTAGTCAAACCAAAGTAATAAATGATAGATTTCAAGAACAAGACAATATACAAGGTATATTATGAAAGGAGGTGCAAGTTTTTACTATTATCTTAAGAAACATAGGGTTGATTGAAGTTATAAATTTGAGAAACCCTTGTCAAATCCTTTCCAATAGACCTTACTATCATCCATATTGATGGAAAATGAAACTACATTATCTTGTTCATACAAATACCTCCAAAATATAGTGAGAAAGTATGACAGTCCCTTATGATTTCAACCATGATCAATGAGAACCTTTCAACTATCAGAGCATACATGAGGAGGTAGATATTGCACAAGGCCAAGGACAAGTTAAAATACATGTCTATGAAGGTTAAGTGAGGCACTCTCAAGGATGATAGGAGTCAAAATGCAATAAGAAAATATAGAGTCCAAGATATTTCCTAGGTCAGATGTATTTTGTAAGGATAACATGCCAATCCCCATTAGAAAATAGAGTAAACCTTTCAAAATCATAGTAGAAAAAGGCACTAAATGGTGATGAAGTCACTTCAAAGGATAGTTAAAATGGATAAAAGGCAGTCCCTTTTTCCAATCTCAAAGTTTGAAGTCTATGTGCCTTGTCATGAACTTTTGACAATTATAAAAGCAAGTGAATTGGAAGGATAGTATGATAGTCAAAATCAAAGGCAAGAGAAAAAATAGTTATTAGGGCAGTTGATAATGGACAAAATGATAAGGAATTTCATGATAGTTGAGAAGAGGAGTGCCAAGAAATTTTATGAATCTCCATAAACAACCCAAAAGAGATAGTCAACAAAGACACCAAGGTTGTCTAATGTGACAGTTTCAAAGGAAGAAATGGTGTGAAGTGGTATCAAATTGTGTATGATAAGTAGATGACGATAAAATATATTTTTTTCCTTTTATACCTCTAGTATGCATGTTACTTTGTATCACAATGCTAGCATATAGAGTCGCATGAATTTCTTACATTGTAGACATCATGGAAAAAATTATTGACACAATGCAATGAATCGAAGCATGAATCATGGAAAAATTTAGAAAAGGAACATGATAATATAAAAGAGAAGTCCCTATGAAAAAATTCCAAAGCACATGAGAGGGATTGCGTACAATCCATAAAATAATAGTGTCATATGACAAAGGGTTTCAAGAGAAAACATGCATAGAGGGTAAGTATGATATCCTAAGTACTCAAACTATTACAATATAAAGACCCTAGGGAATATGACAAATATGAGCAATGAATTTTTTTGAATATGGACACTCATACTAATAAGGATAGGGACCCCTATGATAGATACAAGGTAGTCAATAGTCAAATCACCTTGAACATGTAAAAATATTGATAGAAGCCTATGTCAGTGAAAGTAGTTTCATATGACAGTTACAGATAGGAGAAAACATAACAAAAGACAAAATACTATGAAGAGGTTGAATAAGGATATTAATGGCAGAGGTCTGCTATCACAGTCACAATAGGGAAAATATCCTTATGTAAGGGAACAAAGGATAGCTAGATACCTAGTTATAAGAAAGGGCCACCATTATTGGTAGACTTCAAAGATCCTTAAAGGAAGGTAGCATTGTATATAATGGGTAGTTATATTGAATGAGCTCTTCAAAGAATTCTAATTTGAAGGAATATGTATGAAGATAAACCAAACTCCTCATTTCTTTCTTCTTCCTCAACTCTCTCTTCTTCTACCCTCTTTTCTTCTTCTTCTATTTTATCTTCTTCTTTTTCTTCTTCTTCCCTCTCACTTTCATTCCTATATTTTTCTTATTTAGCCTTATCTTTTTCCTCTTCTATATGCTCCGGAGGAGTAGCATCATGTTTCTTCACCTCAAAATTTTCTTCATTCTACTTCTCAATCTCTAAAGGATCGTCTATAGCATTTATTTCTAAAAGGACATCTATAACACCTATTTCTGAAGGAATTTCTGTATCATTCTTTTCAAGAGGAATGTCTTCCTTAACTTTTGTAGAGACTTCTTCTCCTAATTTAGGTGTCGAACTAGATGAGAGTGCACCAAGCATGGCATATTTCTTAGTCATTCTTCTGATGGAGTTTATTGTTTCTTTCTTTATCTTCTTTATCTACTTTTTATCTCTTTTCATCAAGATATTTACCCTTTTATTCATTCAGAACATTGTTTAACAAACCTTCTTCAAGGTTTCCAAATCACCCGGAGTCAAAGAGGATCCAATTTCCTCAAATTCCTTATTCCTTATTTTCTCTTCAATTTCAATGACCTCGAATCTTATTTTCATCAAATCTCCCCACAATTTCTCAGGCACATTATTCTTAACATGATCCTAGTTAACTTCCAAAATAATAACATACTAAATGATATCTATCATTAATTATTTCCTATCCTCTTTACCTAATTGATCAATTTTTTTTGTTGTGGGTTGCAACATATTTTCATAGTGAATCAAACTATTTACCAAAGCTTCTAGTCTAAGAGGAGAACCAAGTTTTACCATGGATTCTTTTTGTTCTTCCTGGTTCAAAGATACCTCTTCTACAACTATTGCCTTCTTTGCTTGCAGTTTATGAACACTAAATTCTTGTTCTTCAACTTCCTCAGAGGACGATACATAATGAAATCTTTTAGAACCAAAATTATCTTCTTGTGAAACACCTTCACCAGAGGACATGCTTCCTCTCTTCTTTCAAAGTTGTTTTGTTGTAGGGTCTTCCTCCTCTTCCTCTTGATCTTTAGTGATACTAAGGTTCTTTTACCTTGTGGATTTTTATTTACTTCCTCACTTGACAGGAACCACCAAAGGAATACCTTTTCTCTTACCAGATCATGTAGTAGGTCCAGAAGGGGCCGAACTTTTGTCTTTGTCAGAGGCACTAGGTTCAATATTTACAACAGCAAGGCCAAAAGATGGTTTTGAAGGAGCAATCCTATCAAATCTCCTTAGGTTCGATGATTCTCCAGTCTTATTCTCTCCCAAGGCCTTGCTTTGTGCTATATTTTCATCAATGAAGCTATACTTTCTATGTGCCTCATCCACCTTATTTCTCCTCGTAGACAACGCTCCAAGTGAACTTCCATGGATTTTTTTACATATGTGCCAATTTTGGGTTCACTGGCATCCTTTGGAATTTTCAATAAAACATTAACATAGCCTTCAACTTCATCCTCTATAATCTTGTATCCTAAAGATTGAGTCCAATTTTTCCAGGGTTCCAAAAATTCAACCATGCACTCATCAACAGAGACATGAAATATGATATCATCCTTATATTTCTCAACAACCTATCTCAAAATTCTTTCCCTTTCCTTCATAGTTATTTTGAACACAACAAAGACTATTGTCAGGGAATTATCTCTATTCTTTAAATCTCCCAAATTACCACATCATCTCTTCCAAGAAGCCTCCTAAGAAAATAGAACACCAAAAAAAAATCAAAGAGCCAAATTTAAATGCATATTTATTCTCCTTCAACATCCTTAGATTCTCAAACAACTTCTATCAGAGAAGTTCACACAAGTCATAATTAGCATCATTTGTTGCCATGTCATATCTGGTGTAGATTGCCATAGTAGACACACAATTTTCTCTATTTGTGAAGTAGACATTATGTCCAATCATTATATATGAATACTTCACAACATGATTAGTAATAGGATTTTTTGTAAGAGCCCTTTTATCATATATAGCACCGGTGAGTTCCATCACCACTTTATTCTTCACATATTTCAACACTGGTACCAGTTCGGTGTCATAGACTCTGGTAACTTCCTTAGTTATCAGCTAGGGTCTATTAGTCCACATAAATTTATCATGCATTCTAATAAGGATAGGTTTAGCATAATTATCATCAAGAGTGGAACTAAAATTAGGGAAGGAGTTCCATCAATCCAGCTTCTTCGCCACAATATTCAAATACTTGGGTTTTATCGAGAAGTTATCCCCGATGAGCTCATTCTACTACATGTCTATCAATTGGTTGTGATAAAATTCCTTTTTTTTGACTCGAATGGACATTATAGTGTCTTCATTAGGCATGGAACCATGATGAATCGATGAGAAGGAGCCCAAAGGGTCATCTGCAAAAACCTTCATAGAATATTTCCTATACGAAGGTCTAGGTCATTCTAATTCTTTCATGACTACAAGGGTCGACATTTTACACTGAGCTCTAATAATTTCAGAAAGAGGATTTTCACAAGCTCACAATAGCATAGAAGAGTAAAATACCTTTTTCCTTCGCGGAAAAAATGAAACTAGGGTTTGCATAGTTCACTTTCCAAATCACCTCAAGAATGATCCAAATCGCTCTTCATTTTCTTTGAATGCATAAGTGAAAAACCCTAATATACTCTGTAAATGAACATGCCTACACTTTTTTTATTTTGATTTCATTTGCATAACCTCTGCCTATTCATTCTACAAAATATCCTTGCGCCAAAGATTGACACACTTGAGATCTAGGGAGTTTGAACAATATTTTGTTAAAGCTCCTTCTAAGACCATGCTAGGTCTAATTCTAGGAGGAATTGTCTACACCAGATGAGGGCATAAACACATCTGATTGTTTTGGTTCTTGTTTCTTCTTCCACATCTTTTTCATTTCTTGCTTAACCTCATCTTTGTCAGCCTTTTTCACTGGTTCATTCTTCTTCACAGGATCATATTTATTTCCCTTTTTACTTCTGCATACTCTTGAAATATGTCCCGGTTTGTTGCAATTGTAGAAGATAACATTTATTTGATGTGTTTGGCTTCTATTAAACCTTGATCTACACTGGTTTTTGTTTGTGTCCAAACTTGTTACAGGTATAGCAGTAGCCAATAAAAGATTGATTCATTCTACCTCCATTAAACCAATTCATCATATGAGTTTTGCATTCATTGGCTCCATGTCTAATCTTCTTGCATGCATAACATTGTCTAGAGAAGGAACCAAAAAGCTAATTCATCCTACTTCTACACTCAGTTTCTTTGTGACCAAATTTATTGTATGAGAAACAAACACCATTGAAGGATGGATACCTTTGAGAATTTGGCTATCTAACAGGTAGTCTTCTTCTTGGATTTCTTATTTGTTTATCTTTAACTTGAGTCTTTTGATTGTTCACTGTGTTTGAGGTCTTCATATCTTTTTAAATTTCACTTGTTTCCAGTCCCAAGCCACCTTTATCTTTAGATGGTTTCTATCCTGCAATCAATTCATCAAGCCTGGTGGGGCTTGATTTGAAACTATCTTCACAGACTTTTGTTTTTTCCAGATCTTCTGTCATGTTCACCACTTCTTGTTCAAGCCTAGAGAATTCACTAGACTTGCTTTGCACCACTGTATTAAGACAATCTTTAATTATCTTCATTTCCTCCACTTGCACCTTTAGTCCAGTAATTTATTTATTTTCTTGTTTTAATTTCTCACTAACTTCTTTGTCTTTCTTTGAATTTCTTCAATTTCTCTTTCAATTTCTGGATGCATTCATTTGCCTCATCAATATTTTATTTTAGATCTCTTTTTCATTTTCAGATTTATCAATATCATCAAGGGATGTCTCGAGTTATTTATCATCCATTTTTTCAATCTTCAATATCTTCCTCAAGTTGTTAGGCTTCTTCAGAGGAACCAAGCTCTGATACCAATTTTTGAATACCCAAGATACTAAGAGGGGAGTGAATTAGTATCTTCACAAACTTATTGAATAAATGCCATCTAATTAATCCAACTCATATAATAGTAAAGATAAGAAAAAAACATTAACATAACATAAAAACACACAACACATGAACACTAAGATTTTTACGTGGAAAACCCAGAATGGGAAAAACCATGGTGAGGATTAAATCATAATATAGTATAATTAGTTATAAGATATTAAAAATGGTGGCTAATTGTTAGGACTCACTATCCAAAAGAAAGTCTCACTTCTTACAAAAGATACAATAACAAAATGGCTTACAACCAGAGTATGAACTGATAAAGCTACACCTCACAAGTGTAGATTCAATTCCTTTGATGTTCATATCATTCAAATGTCAGCACACTAATATTTTATCGTATTCACATTCACATTCAATAACAGAATTCAATCTCCAAACTACCCAATATATATATATATATATATATATATATATATATCAGACTTGTATACAAGCATCAATTAGCTTGGCCTAATTAGATGCTTCACTTATTCACCAAAAAGATAACTGTCGACTTCAAGCATATACAAAATCTTCTCAAAATCAATTCAAGCATGTAGCATGCTATATCATGTCATCTTGGACCTTAGAATAGGTCGCACATACATCTTTAATATAAAATTTAATCCATTACAACTTCAACTACTTATTAGGTCGACCAAAGATAGAACTAATGACAAAATGCAATCAACAGAATGATGCCAAGTTTCCATATGAGCACTTTTACACACAATATTCTAAAAATGCATGCTTCTAACAACCAAAAATCATTTCCCAAAACTGTGAGCAATGGCGATTACCAAAGGAGAATTACAAACCAAAATATCATAGGACATTTTTGCATATCGGTTCAGAATACTGAACCAACTTTGAGTTTGAACTTGCAGTTGCAACTCATATAACATGGTGACATCAATAACAAAAAATATGCATTAAGAGATATGTTCTTCTTCATTATTCCAACATGAACAACAAAATGTGTATTAAGATTCGATGATGATAATTGATAGCACTGGGAATACATGGTAGTGGTCTTAAAAATTGAAGAAGATTTTGCATACATTGCAATCAAGGAAAATCATGGGAGATGGAAGTCTATTAGTGTCTTTGTAAATAGAGTACTATGGATGCATAATACTCAAGGAAATCATGAAGTGTAATGACAAGTGTGTGTGGAAAATATGTGTAAGCGAAGTAATAACAAAAAACCTTAATGAAACACTATTTAGAGAATTCAAATGATAGACTTAATTTAATTGAAACATAATAAAATCTCTAAAATCGGTCCATTGCTCTCTAATTCCAAGGATTTACTAAATCAAAGCGGCTCTCAGATTGTGTGCACTGTGATTGTTAAAATGACAACCTAGAGAGTGAGAATGATAAACTAAATGATGTGTTGTGGTGATAATGATAATGAAAGCTATGATAATGATAATGAAAGTTATGATATTGTGATACTAATATGAATGATATGATTTAAACTATTGTAAACTAAGATGCAACTGATATGATATGGTGTGACATGATTGATAATCTAATATGATAGCTAAAATGATTCTATTTGATAATTGCTAAATGTTGTAAGCTAAACTACTCTAATATGATTCCTCCAGAGTATAACTACATAAAAGTGAAATCTATTTCATGTAGCAAGAGGTTGCTTTTATAGATTTTCAAATAGAATTCATGATGTGACAGCAAGCAATGGTTTAGATTTGATCTGGATAAATCAATGGTAGAAGATGTGGATCCATGAAGCCAACTATTTCAAACTGTTTAAAGTTTGTTCGAAAATTGGCTAGAAAGATAAAGTAAAATTGAATGCAACTTAAAGCTTTCAATTTTATTGAGAGAAATTTTGTAGACATGTGCTCAATTAGAAATTTGAGTTATTGAATTTTGGAGGGAAGATATATTTATTAAATAAAATAATTGAAATTTGTTTATTTAATAAAAGGGGATGATATTTAAACAAACTATGAGATTTAGTTTATTTAATTAAGATGGAAGAATTAGGTAATTAAATAAAAAAACTATTGAATTTTTTTATTTAATTAAGATGAAAGAATTAGATAATTAAATAAAACAAAGTATTGAATTTGTTTATTTAATAGAATAAAATAGAATGTGAACTATATAAATAAATATTTCTATTTATTTATAAGTAGACGAATTAAAGGTTAATTAATCAGATTTATCCAGACCATTTTTAGGTGTATACATTTTGCCCCTATTTGAAGTGATGTGTTTACACATTGCTTCAAAGAATCAATTTTGTTGCTAGTGTTGAGAAAAAATTTACGGCATGCCCGAGATGCTGATTTTTGAGTGATGATGGATGTATACCCCCTCTGGAGATAAATCGATGAATTTTTGAATTTTTAGGTTTTTTTTAATGATTTTTTGATGAATTGATGATGATTTGACATTGAAGAGATTTATCTCTTGACAAATGATGTTGGAATTGCCTGTGTGATGAATGAATGGATTAAGCCCTCTTTGGTAAATAAAATAAATTAATGCCATAAAAATCCCACTTAAGCCCTTAAAAGAGTAAAAAGGTGATTTAGAAGCTCATTTGTTCATTTGATTTTGAAATTTCTTAATGATTGGGAAAATTGTGCATTTCAAGCAAGATGGTGATTCCCTACCCCAATCACTGATTTGAGCATGTGTGATGTCACAACTGCCCAACAATGTATGGACCTCTGGTACGTACTCCGATTAAACTTCTTGTAATTCATGCAATTTTGTTTTCCCTTTATTTTTTATGTTTGAAATCGCTTTTCCCTATTTTAGTGCATTGATCGTTTGATGTATTGAATATCTGTTTTAGTGCACCAGTGGACTGAAATGGCGTATTGACATATTTTTCACATTGATAGTTTGTTCCAGTTCATTGATTGCCTAAAATGGCACGTTATCCTTTTTAGTGCTTTGATAGGCTATTTTAGCGTATCTAAGTCAAAAAGATTTGTTTTGCAGTAAACTCCTTGATATTGATGTTTTTCGATCTCATCAGCCTTTGATTTTATTTTTATTGTTGATTCTAATAGATTTAGATGATTATTGAACTCATAATAGGTTTGATTCAATGATTGATTGATGATAATTGACCTCATGATAGGCGAGGAACAATTATAGTTTGATCGATTAACCTCATGATAGGTAAGGTTGAACGATAGATTGATTGATTATCCTCAGGATAGGTGAGGTTGATCGATAGATTGATTGATTAACCTCATGATAGGTGAGGTTTTTGATAGATTTATGCTCACGAGATTTGATCAAAGTCTCACCAGAGCTGATTAGATTGATAGGCTGATTGATTTTGATTGATTTGAATAGTTTAATGATTTACACTATTTTGTAATGATAGGAGCCTTTGGTGAATCTTTAGATTCATGAGCAGTTTCCTAGGACATGGGATTTGGTACCCCAATTGACACAACTTAGGATAGGTGTGATTACACATTGTGGATTATCATCCTTGTTATACATGCCCCAAATTAGGATTAATCAGGCACTCTTGACAACCCTAGCTAAGAGGTGGCATAGTGAGCATAACACCTTTCACCTACCTATCGACGAGATGATAGTGATGTTGGAGGATGTGTACCACATATTCAAGATACCTGTTGTTGGAGAGATGGTTTTGTATCATCATACTGAGTAGGGAGGTTTTGATGCCTTGTGCAAAGTGTTTGAGGATCATAAGATATGTAGCTATGAGAGAGATGGTTGGTGCCTATGCAAAAATACCATTCGTGTTTGCTGGGGTCATTGGTGTTTTTCTATGTCCCGATTATAGGTCGAAGGGAATTTTAGTTGGATGGGGTCGGATTTTGGAGTAGATGATCTTGCAGGGTACTATATATGCTTGGGGTTGATGCATACTTTCTCATTTATACCATGATTTATACTAGGTTGTTTATCTTAGAGGATGCATTTTGTTAGCCAGAGTCACTTTATTATAGGTATGGGTATGGGAGCATATTTCCATCATGTGTCCCATTGTAGATAGACAACAACTAGTCAAGAGACCCTATGTTTGTGGTTACATAGGTCTAGTTGTCCAACAAAGGCTGGGCAAACTGGAGTATTGGAGACGTATGCTGGATGATTTTGAGGTAGTTGTATGAAAGCCTTACATTGGTTGTGAGGCGTGGGAAGAGGATGATACTAAAATTTTGTATCTATTCTAGTCTATGTACTTGATTAGGAGGACTTGATTTATCATTGAGAGGTTCATGCTGAGGAGGGTGATGTGGCAATATGGTCGATTACAGGGCATGCCATAGGGTGTCACCCATTATGCACGACAACAAATGGATGCTTCAAAGTGGGGCCCACCCTATCATTTGACACAGTAGTTTAGGAGTACTAGGGGTTACAACCTATTATATGGGATTACCATCTAGAGGTCGTTGAGGCTGCGATATCAAAGGAGTATGCCCAGTATTTGTTTTTGCACCCATTTCCATAGATTTCTAGTCCAGATGAGGAAATTCCATTGTTAGATGAGGAGGAGAGGGAAGTAGTACATGGACATAGGTGGAGGATATGTGGAAGAGATGTGGACGAGGGGATGGCAGAGGAGGAGATAGAGGTGGCCAAGAGTAGTGATGATGATGATGATGATGACGATGATGCTGGGGATGGGGATGGTGGTGGTAGAGGTATAGAATTTGATGTCAGATACTTCTTTATACCTCGATGGAGGAGATCCTTGGTGGTAGCAGAACAACATCATGTGTAAATTAGCCTACCCTCACAACAACAATAGACGTAGATAGCTAAATTACAGGTGAAGTTTAGACGTTGCAAGGTCAGTTAGTATAGGTGCAAGCATTGCTCACTTAGGCACAAGAACAGGTTACCACTTTGAATTATGAGAGAGATGTCGCTATATGAAAGGGTGAGAATGCAATAGCCCTAGTAGACAGATTATAGAGAGTGGTAGAAGGGACCACTATTGGTGAGATGATGGCAGAGGTTACTAGAGTCACTCAAGAGGCCAAGTATTATCATGGCCAATACCATGAGGTTGTTCTGATAGAGTGGACAGTGAGTTATGGAACATCCAGATTTGGCTTTAGCCATAATCGTACCACCATGTCGAGATCCAAGTCTAGACCCAAGGATTGATGTAGCAGGTATAGGAGGCTTAGCTAGGCCATCGAGGTCTGGGGGAATCACTTCACATGATACTACGTGATGTATTTTGTACATTTGATGATGTATACTTTAATTTTGACCCACTGCCATGTTGTTATTGTATCTCTTGATATTTATTCAGACTTCATTGTATACTTGACATTATGATTTTTGAGATTTATATGATATGCGGCGGACTCATGATCTATATGTGTTTCATCTAATTTCATGATGGTTGATTATAACATATGCATTTAATTTCCCTATGCTATGTGATTCTTATATGATTATGATGTTATGAATATGCACTGATGGATTTATGATGATGTATGGATGTAATGATAAAATGATGTTAATATGACATGTTATGAGATGAATGTGATAATGCGGATGATTATGTTATGCTGGAAACTGATTTTATATGTGTTATGAATGATGTGGATGTGATGTGAAATAGATTTATGGTGATGAAAATGATATGTAATACAATTTAATTTTGATATTATCTGATGCCAATATGTATGGTCAATTTCATGGATAAATGTATGATAATGCGACTATATTGCATGATTTTTTTTGGATGATTTTGTAATGAAAATATATGATGTGATGTAAATGATTATGTGATTATATGAGAATGATAATTTTTTTGTTACTGTCAATTATACTCGATCCATTAAATGATAGAGTTAACATTGTTTTTGAAATATTGTCAATCTTGAAATAATCTATTCTGCAAATGCAAAGCTAATATGTATGCAATATAATTTAAGTATGCAAATATACATATGCAAAATTTGTCATCTTAACAATCCATTGATCATGATTTTTATCATCGTCGAGACTTTAAAATGTTGAAAGTGACTACAAGCATCAATGGTATAAGATAGACCATGATGACCTAAGTACTTCTTTAATGATTTTGATATTGCAAGTGAACACAAGCATCTAGGTATAATCAAACCGAGATGACCTAAGAATTTCTTGTGTAAAAGAGATAAAGAATCAATCATTTTCCTAATGTGAATATGAAATGTCATCAATGATACTTGGTAGATCTCGTCTCGTGACAATTCACATAGTAATTATGATCAATTCATAGATAGTAGACAAAGAAAAACCATACTCCTTTCTTGCTTCTCTAGTTCAATACATCATCGAGTTGCTCCAAAGATATGATAGCAAAAATCAAAGTACAAAATTTGAACACTCAAGCCATGGTAGTAAAATCATGATTCAAAATAATATCATCCATTTAGATTTGATTTGATTGATTGATTTGAGCTATTTGATTTGGATTGTTCTATCTTCTGATGATTTTTTATTGTTCCATGTTGAGTTTCCCTATGATCATTGTGTTTGCTATGTTGTCATACTGTTGTTTTCCTATTTGTTTAAGCCCATAGTTTATTGCCACAAGCTAGGGTGAGCCATGATCACATTGCCTAGATATAGACATGAAGTGTGTTGATGATAAGCGGAATAATGGAAAAAGTGAATGACCCAAACGTGCTCAAATAGATGGTACAACTAGTCTATCACAAATAGCACCTATTGCCAGGTTTTCACTAGTGTTATTACACTTTTCATATTTTATGATTTTTTTTTCTTTTACCAAGATGCCTGTTTGCCAAGTTTTCATCAAGGCAACAATTTTTATTTTTAATTTTTGATGTTTTTGTATTTTCAAGACTTCACCGTGCACTAGATATTTCAACTATACTTTTTTTTGAGGTGGATACTATTGATAGGTTCATAAAATAGATTCCCTTCAAGTGTAGACAATTTGTAAGCTCCTAATCCATAGACAAACATGATGACGAAGGGACCTAACCAATTTGGTTCAAACTTACCCTTCTTTTCATGATCCTATTGATTGCGAGGGTTTTCCTTTAATACCAAGTCACCTACCTAAAATTCCCTTGGTTTGAATATATTATTGTAACTTTTGGACATCCTCTATTGATATGATTTCAAGTGATCCACAACTTGCTGACGACGCTCATCTAGCAGTTCCAACTCCTAAAGTCTAGACACGCGATACTCCTCATCTGAAATGATCCCTCATAGTGACACATGAAGGGATGGTATTTCAGCCTCATTTGGTAGAATAGATTCTGATCCATATACCAAGTCATATGGTGTAGCTCCTGTAGGTATTCTGATACTTGTTCGGTATGCCCATAAAGCAGGATTTAGTTGAATGTGCCAATCATGTCTAACATCGTTGACTATTTTCTTCAAGATTTTTAGAATAGTTTTATTTGAGGCCTCTTCTTGGCCATTTCCTTGAGGATAGTACAATTTTGAAAAGCAATGCTGGATATGAAACCACTCACATATTTCTTGGACATCCTGATTCTTAAAAGGTCTACCATTGTCTATGATGATTGATTGAGGAACACCATATCGACAGATAAGGGATGATTTTTTTTTCTTGTGACGGTGGTCAAGGGTACAACTTCAATCCAATTTGTAACGTATTTCATGGTTGTAATGATAAATTTATGTCCATTGGATGAAGAGGGGTGGATTTTACCTACTAGATCCAGTCCCCATTGAAAAAAGGCCATGTTGATGTGAAAGGTTGTAGCCCCTATGCTAGTACATGTATAAGGTTTCCATGGATTTAAATTTTTTGTCATTTCTTTACATACTGAAAAGACTCCTTCTCCATATTCAGCCAGTAATATCCCAAACAGAGGATTTTCTTCGCTAGGGTTAGACCACTAAAGTGAGTCCCACAGATACCTTCATGTATTTCATGCAAGCTTGTTTCAACTTTGTTATGTTCTAGACACCATAGGAGAGTAACATCAAGATGTCAATGGTAAAGTATGTCAAAAATCAAGGCATGTCGTGCATCTTAACGAATAAAATTTCATTTTTGGTTTTGGGAAAGATCGGGAGGAAAGGTATTGTCCTTCAAGTAAGCATAAATCTTTCCATAGATGGATATTTTAGGGTCAACGATATGGCATATCATTTGGGATTCAGGATTTTCATAGGTGAGATAAGACACTTGTTCCACCATAAAATCATAACATCTTCAAATTTATGGTATCTACAAGAGAGAAGAGATTTTAGCCATAACATCAACAACTTTGTTATCTGCCCTTGTTATTTGTTCAAATTTGATCTAGACAAAGTAATTCTTGAAATCATATACCATTTTATTATATGGTAGCAACTTGTCATCCCTTGTTTGATAATCATCATTTACCTGATTAATGACCAGTTGTGAATCTCCATAGGCCTATAGCTCTGTGATATTCCATTCAACTGCTACTTTGATTCCAATGTTTAATTCCTCATATTAAACTACACTACTTGTACAAGGAAAGCTTACTTTGTAGGACTTTGGAATGGTGTGTCATTGAGGTGTGATAAATAAGAATCCAACACCTAATCCATGTTGTGTATATGATCCATCAAAGTATAGCATCCATTGTTGTGGTGTGATGGTGAGAAAATCCATATCATGAAATTCAATGCTCATTGGTTGATCATCTTGTAGAGGTTCTTCAGCTAACTAATCAGCTATGAATTGTCCCTTGATGGCTTTGTGATCTACATATTGGATATCAAACTTGCTTAAGATCATGACCCATTTGGCCGACCTTCCTATTAAAGTAGTCTTGCTGAGTAAGTATTTTAGTGGATCGATCTTTTCTATGACCTTAAATGTGTGAGTTAGCATATAATGGCGCAAATTTTGAGTGGAAAATACTACCACCAAACAATATTTTTCAATGAAGGTTTAATTGATCTCATAACCAATCAAATTTCTACTTATATAATAAATATCTTGTTCCTTTCCTGCAGATCTTCTTGTGCCAATAGAATTCTTGATGAAATCTTCGTTGTTGCTATATAAAGTAGTAATGGCTTTCCTTTTGTAGGTGGCACTAGTACTGGTGGAGACATCAAACATTTCTTTAGTTGATTGAGGGTAGTTTCACTTTTTTCATCGCATTGGAAAGGGACTTTTTAATGTAGCAAGTGATTGAACAAATGACTCATGTCTGCTAGTTGAGAGATGAACCTTTAGATGAACTAAAGCCTTCCCTATAGAGACCATAGCTGACTGATGTTTCTAGGTGGAGGCATCTCCATAATAGCCTTAACCTTGGTGGGATCTACTTCAATACCTTTCTTTGAAACTATGTACCCTAGAAGCTTCGCTAACGTTAGGCCAAACACACATTTCTTGGGATTTAATCTGATGTTGAAATTTTCTAGATGAGTGAAAATTTTGTCTAGGATCTCAAGATGTCCTTCTTTGGTATATGATTTTTCCAATAGATCTTTCACATATTCTTCCATAAAAGTATGCATCATGTCATGGAAGATGGTGGTCATTGCTCTCTAATATGTATCCCCTATGTTTTTTGACCCAAATGGCATTACATTCAAAAAAAATATTCCCCATGGATAGGTGAACATTGTCTTATCTTGATCCTTTGGTGCTATCTTGATTTTATTAAGTCATCCATAAGTTATAACATGGTGTGTCCAAATTTCAATTCTACAATAATATCAATGTTTGGTAAAGGAAAGTCATCCTTCAGACATGCCTTGTTGAGATCCCTGAAGTCGGTACATATCCTAATATTTTTGTCTCACTTTGAAACTGGTATAATGTTTGATATCCACTCAACATAATCAATTGGTCAAATGAAACCAACATCTAACAATTTCTTGAGATCTGACTTTACCAACAAGGAAATATGCGGATGCATTTTTCTTAGCTTTTGTTTGAATGGTTTCACCCCAAGAGGTAGAGATAGATAGTTTGAATGGTTTCACACTAATGATCTCTCATGATAATGTTCAGGGAGAGTGTCAAATATCCCATCTTTCAGTGCCTCCACAAGGTTTTCACTGTCAGATGTGCTCTTTATTTTTACTTTTTATAGATCCAACACTACCATTAAATGGTTTTCAACATTATATCTTTTGTTCATATTTTCATTTTTACAGCTGGAAGATTCGACACCCCCTTGACTCGAAGCTTGATTATGAGTTTCATGGTTGGAACTTGTGTCAAGTTTGTTGGAACATAGATAGTTAATGATGCCATCATCATTCGTAAAGATAGGAATGTTAGAAGGCTCATTTTGGTCCCAGTCAATAAGTTTGGGGTGTCGTAAAGGTAAAAGATCATTGGATTGATTAAGGTCCACAATAGTGAAAGTTCAAATAGAAATTTCATCAAATTTTTTGGTAGGGGTGTCAAGGTTTATGATGTTTCTCTCCTCCAAGTCTATCTCGCTCAAATTTTGTTCATCCTCACTTGAGTAATTGATATTATGTGATCCAAACTCAAGGGGTCTAGTCCCTGAGCTTTGTCCCCCTCACGTGTAGGTGCATACCTTTGTATTACATCCATTTTTTTGTCTTCAAAGGATACCTTAGATAGTGAATCTCACTCATACTCATTGGAGTCTATCTCATAGTTATCACTAGCTTCCAATTTTAGGATTCGTTCAACAAAATTTTGGGTGGCTTCTTGTTTTGATTCTCCTTTATATCCCAATCCAGTTTTTTCTTTGGTTTGAAGTGTGCGAGGGTGAATAGGTTATGTAATTCCTTCCTTTTGGTTACCGATAGGTCCCTTTCCTTCATACCCCATCTTCTCTAGGATTGTCTTTCCTTTTCCATATTGATCTGTTTGTATGTTGGGGGTTATTGATGTAGATGCTTCTTCATATTTGTAGAGACAATTCAGGACAACCTTATCCTTTGATTCGTCAACCAAAGTTTTAGCCTTTACAAATATGCCATCTAGAACTATGATAGGTTGTGATAATTGTTGTATTGATGTTGAAGGTTTTCCATAAGTTCTTAGTGAAGGAAGAAATTGTGAAAGACATAAATATTGCTGAATGGAATAATCTCCCATGCCCTTGTCTATTAATTGCATCTTGTCTTTGATTTGTTTTGATAAATATTTTTCATTGTTTGTTGTAGTAGAATTAGCAATACCTTTTTCCTTTGATTGGTCCTTCTTTTCAACCCATTTTGACACAAAATTTAATTGCTTCTCATTGTTTGATGAATTCAGAGTGTTAGCTTCCCTATTATGAGGGATACAAGTATCTTGAGCTGGCTTAAGCATGTTACATTGTTGGAGATTATTTGAATAAGTTGAGATGGTTATTTCTTGTCCATTGACTGGAAAATTCAAGCATTGATGATAGGTGGACGACATTGCTTGCATCTTGTGAATCCATGGACATCCCAAAAGTATATTATATGTCAGATCTTTGTCCAAAACTTGGTAGATTATGTCTTTCAGAATTGGTCCCACTTGGATAGGTAAGACAATCAATCCCTTGGAAGATTTCTCTTCGTCGTCATATGCTTTTATTGTGATTTTCCTTCTTGGATCAATAGAATTATCATAATATCCTAGTGCATGAATAATTTTTAAAGTACAAATATTCAAACTAGCTCCACCATCTATAAGAACATGCTTGAATCGATGTTTGTGCATGAGAACCTCAATATGGAGGGCAACATTGTGTGGATGGTTTAGTGATACATCATCATGCTAAAAAAAGGATAGGCATTGAGGATTACTTAAATGTCCCACCATAGCCTAGAATTGATCAAAATTCCAAGTTATTGGGTACTGTTGTGGAAATAAGAGCTTTTTCTAGGATCTCCTTGTGTGTTGGTGATATTTTCAAGAGTTCTAATATTGAGATTTATGCTGGTATTTTCTTCAACTAATCAATTATGTTGTAGTGATGTGTAGGAGAAGTAGTTGATTTGATTATAGAAAGAGTATCCGATGATTTAATTGCAACTCCTTTCAATATTAACTTAGCTTGTCCTATTTTTATCACATTCACCGGTTGATATTCTTGTTTCTCTCTTATTTTTATGATGTTAATCTAATTTTATCTTGCAGAAATGTTTGTGGTATGATGATCAGCTTTAATGATGCTATTGTTGAAATAAATTTCTGCATTATGGGTTTGATAATCAGCTGAAATCATGTCATCAATACAATTACCAACAACAACAAAATCATTTACTGATTTTCAGCAGCAACATGATCATGTTCATCATTGATTTAAGTGTTATTGGTTTGATCTTCAACTACCTCTATATGGAGAATAGTGGAGTCATAAATGTAGTTTACATTTTTTCCTTTACCACTTGAAGAGGATGATTCACTTTTATCATAATTGGGTAAAGGGTTCTTGAAATCCCCATGATCATTGTTTATTTGTGGTCCTTCAAAAAATATTTTCTTGTTTTCAATCAAATCTTGGATCAAATGTTTCAATTTTCAACAATCATTTGTTTTATGACCTTTGTTTTTATGATAGTCACAATAATGTTTCATTCGACCAAAATGGTTTGACTTGTGGGTCCCAATTTCTTGACTCTTGTAATGTTACAAGCTTAGCTTCAACAATTTCCTCTAATTTTGATTCCAATGATTGTCCTAAAGGCATGAATTTTCTCCGATTTGATGGCTTTTGCAATGGTTGTGATTTAGATCCAATATAGTTTAAACTTTTGTTTTGGTTTGTATTTATATTACTTCCTTGGTTGTTATCTTGTGTTTTCTTTGTTGTAGATTCTTTTAAATTGAATACTGGTTTTGTGTTTTGTGTTTCAATCACAACATCATTATTTCTAGCATTTCTATATTTTTTCCAAAACTTGGGTTTATTGTTGTTGTTGTTGTGATTAGAGGAATTGGAATTGTTTGATCCTTCATTGTATATTTTAAGGACTCCTCTCTTGACCAAAGATTCTTCTATCTTGAAACCATTTTCAATCATTGTCTCGAATGTAGGTTGACATTTTAGCTCAATTCTATAACTCATGTCATCGTTTAAATTATCAATGAATATTTCCATCTTTTCCTTTTCAAGTATGGAACATGGATATCTTTCCAACAACCTTCTCCATCTTTGAAAAAATGAGAGAAATTTTTCATATTTCTTTTGTTTAGTATTGCCAAGATCCTTCATTGTGATATCATGTTGTATATTATAGGAGTATTGAGTTATAAATTTGTTAACCAGATCTTCAAAGGATCTAATTCCTGGAGCTAATTTAGAGAACCAATCCATACATTTTCCACCTAATATTATTGGAAATAAACTCATCAAGTATGTCTCTTCATGGAAAAAATCTAAGCTCATAGCTCGAAATTCCCTTACATGGTTAAGAGGATCTATTTTTCCATTGTATTTATTGTACTTGGGAAATTAACTGTGTTTTGGAAATGGAATCATATTCACATTTTGAGAAAAGGGATATGGACAAATATCCTACAAAAAGTATCTTTTAGTAGTTCCTATTTGGATAGCTTGGATTTTTTTTGTAAGGTTTGTAATTGATGCTTCATTATATCCACTTCATCTGCATTTTGTGGTTTAGTTTCATCTCTTTTAGGTGTTCCTATCAATCTATTAATATCAAAGTCTTTTGGAACTTTAGCACCCAGATCAACTAACATTAATGGATACTTTTCCCCATCCTTTTCCAGAATTTTCTCCATAAAATTATGGAACTTGGGGTGTTGTGTCATATTTTGTAGACCCTGTTAAGATATTTCATCATTATCATGTTGGTTGGATCTGTTGAGTAGATTTTCCTCAATCTCAAACATGTTGCTTTCAATTTATTTCTCTTGAAGTTTTAGTCTTTGTGACCTTGTAAAAACTGGCATACAAATATTATAATTGTCCACTTAAACTTTGATCTAGGTTTGAAATAGTGTCAACGATGTTAACTTGAGTCAAATAGAAATATAGATTCTATTGATTAGACACAGTTGAAAAGTATGATTATACAACTTCATTTCTTGAAGTAGGATGACTGATCCTGATAATGAAACTTGGATTTTAATCAAATGTGTTTGATTAAGACACTTTTAGGATGGTAGATCTTGGTTTAATTTGAATAATTTCACTTGTAAGGTTCAATTTTTGAAGGTTTAAGACTTTGGTGTGATTTGAGAAAGGTTTGTATTTTGATAAAATCTGAATTCTGATGTAAAAAATCTGATAGGCAGTGAAAACAAATCTCTATTTTTTTCTTTTGTGGGTGTGCTATAATAGTCCTCTGATGTGCTAAAATAATTGACAGATGCACTAGAAAAATGGTTTGATGCATTGTTAAATAGGTTGTATGTGTTGTATTGTTCCTTCTATGCATTAGACTATTCCTCCTATGCACTAGAATGTTCCTACTATGCGCTAGACTATTCCTCCTCTGCGATAAAATATGGGTCAATATGCTGTTAAACATATTGGATGTGCTATAATAGAAAGAGAATGTGCTATTTTGGAAGTATTCAGGATTTTGATAGTCTATTTTTTCTTTGGTTTAAAATAGTGAATTTGTTTGACTCCAGGGTATAAACTTTTGATTTGATGATTTTGTATCTGATTGGTTTGCTTGTGAACTATAGGAATTGATTTCTTGGATTGGTTTCTTTTGAAAATGATTTACACACACAACAACAATTTTGTAAACAATTGTTTTAAATCTATGCATTAAACATATAGTGTGTATTCTAGAATCAGGTCTGATTCTTTCAATTTTCACTGTTATAACATAATAAAGATAGTTCAAGCACTTTTCTATCTCAAAAGGTCACTAAAAATACCACATCCCACATCTTAAAACTATGTCAGCTCACACAATCGTGTCACCCCTTAGAGGGTGCCCGTGTTTTTGCCTTTCCTGAGTCTTAACCAAATTTGAATCCTTCACTTTTGGCTAGGGTCTCTGATAGTTATATGGTGAGTTTATTTGGGGTAGATTCTCCCCTCCCCTTGCACTGTGATATATAAAGCATTCAAAAACTAACACAGTTGGATTCAAACTTAAATTTTGTAGATAGGGTTTCTGTTCGGAGCATAAAATAGATAAACTCCCTCAGGAGACCTCCCATCCTTTAGAATAAAGGCTTTGGGGATGGTTATCTTGCACACTTCTATCAAATTTTAGACTTTCCTTGAATCTTGTTTTGATTATAGTGGGTTGAAAAACCTAGCTTGGTTGTTCCCACTTAGGTCATTCCCATAGGGTGAGTACTTTTTCCCACTATGGCAGGCCCTCTAAAAGGTGTTAATGAAATTATGAAAAGTGAGTCTATCATTTTGATCACATAGTGAAGGGGAGAGCATAAGCCTATCACTTCAACCATAGTAAATAGGGGGTTCAATTATCCTTTTATTTAAGCTAGATGCCTAACTTAACCAAAAGAAAGCAATAATAAATTCAAAACCCTGCAAACACCATTAGTAATTTTGTAGTATTCATCTTTGAACAGCATAAATGTTTCAAACAACTATCTTTGACTAGCATACCTTGTACTTGTAACACAAAAAATAGAGATTAATATCCAAAATGATTCAATTTTCTGTAAAAAAAGGCCAATGCGCTATAATTTTAAGCATATGCGCTAAAACTTAGATGCACCAAAGTAATAAATGAAAGCACTGAAATAATTATCAAATGTGCTATAACAATGATTGAATGTGCCGAAACAATATTTGGATGTGTTGGAATAATATTTGGTTGCGCTGAAATATCTGTCGGATGCACCATAAAAACTTTCGATTGCGCTAAAATAGAATCACACCAAAACTTGTAGTCACTTTTCAAAAAAATGTTAATCATGGGGATTTTGGCCCCATGGCTGGAACCAATTTATGCGTGTGCAAAATATGTGTAAGTGAAGTAATAACATCACACCTTAATGAGGCCTTGGTTAAGGGCTCCATTGAAATTATCAAATCCTTTAATAATGTTTATATCTCCCATATATTGAGAGAGGTAAATATGTTAGCTGATTTCTTTGCTAACTTTGGTGTTAGAGAAAGAAAGGAGTGGGATTTAAATGATCCTATTCCTTTTGAAGCAACGACTATTATTATTAATGAAAGCTAATTTTAAGCAAATCTTTGTTTGATTTGAGGGGTGCATGTCATTACTAATGTGGTCGAATGTTATGAATGAGGATGTTAAAGTTATGACTACAACGGATGAATTTCACAAGGACCAGAGTTCTAATCAATTATTGCTTATTTGTCCTCTTCCTCGCTTCACTCATATTCTAGGTGATATTTTCCTTTGTCTCTAGAGTCTTCTGATGTTTAATTCTGCTCTGGGTGGTGTTTGCCTTATCTTCCTGAGGTTTCTACTGTGTGCCCGACTTCTATTTGTTAAGTATTCTATGATGGGTGGGGACAAAAACTGCATCGAGCCTAAGTCCTATGTTGTTGATAAGCAGAGGAAGGAGGCGTGGGAGATTTTAGAGATGGGTGGAATAACTATGTATATGGATAACCTGCATGGTAAAAATCCCCAAGTAAATGATTTGGTTGCTCAAGGGTGGAATTAGAGAACCATGAATTATGGTGGTAGGGAAGTTGTGGTTGATGAAGAATTCATAGCCCAAATTACAGGCTTTTCTATGCAAGGTATGAAAGTGTTCAGAGACAAAAAATAATCGTAGGTTGCGATGTCTATTTTCTTTAAAGGGAATGAGGTTGTGGTTATCAGAGGAGTTCCTTGAAAGAGTTGTGGCATGATGTGGTTGAAGAGATTATGAGGTATGCCACCTTGGAAGATAGATATACAATGATGAACACTTACCATTTAATTTTACTTAACCATTTCCAGCATAAGAAATGGGTTTCCTTTCCTTACTATTTGTTGATTTTGCTTGACATGAGGATTAAGAAGCATATAAAAAACCCCAAGAACCCTGTCTTGAATGTGGGCTTAATTATTCTGATCTATGAATGTGTAAAATTTCATGAGGTTCATAAAAATCTTGTGTCTCCAAAGGAAACTATTGCTAAACCTCGAGAGGGTTATGAGATGGATTTGAGAGAGGAAAGGGTTAGTAAAAAATCTAAGAAGAGGAGGATTATTTTCAGAAACGATTCTGAGTTTGGTAGGGATGATGATGTTGATTATGTCCCAGATTCATATGCCTCTCTTGAGGAGGGCCCCATTTCCCCTATTTTGGGTAAGAATGGGAAAAGGAAGCTGGATGATAAATAGGGCTATAAGACTTGCAGTGATGAGGTGGTAGTGAATGTTCTTTCTAAGGGGTTTAAGGAAAAAAAAGAACTTTATGGGGAAGCTTCCTCTCCTCTTGCAATGACTAGACAAGTGCAGGAGACTGAGGAGGGGAGCCGAAAGAGAAGGTTGTTGAGAACTAATGGGAAACTCCGAGAGAAGGATTTCCCTCTTTCCCTGGCTAGTGGTATTTATGGTGAGGCCTCTTAGAGTGCTAACATTGGGATGTTGAAGCATGGGAAGGAAAGGGTTGTGGGTGGAAATTTTGTGGGAACTAGCAAAGAAAATGTGGATATGATGATGAAAGGGATGGATGTTACAGAGGAAATTTCTTGCTCCATTCATAAGAAGAAGACTCCTATCTCTATTGGAAAAGGTAAGGATATTTTTGCTGATAAGGTTCATGTTAGTTCTTCTAATGAGGATATTGTTGTAGGGAAATGGATTGAAAACTTTGATAGGGAGGAGTTGTCTAATGTGTTGGGCTCGACCCATGAGTGTGCTAATGTGTTGTTTAAACTTTTTAATTGGTTCTTCCATGAGATCAATATGAATAATTTTAGAATTAGAGGTGTTGCTAGTAAGGTTGAGGACCCTTTTGTCCAAAGCCAAATTGATAATATGATGAATTCTCTTAATACTATGGCTAATAATTTAGTGGAGGAAACCATCAATTTGAAAGAGAATTTGGAAGGAAGAATCTTATCCCTTGAGGATAAATTTGATAAAATGTGGAATGTTGTGATGAAGAGTGGAGTTCTCTCTAAGGTTCTGGGCATTTCAGATTCTGCCAAGGTGATCTCCCTTGTGATTATTGTGAAAAAGAGAAAGGAGATTGTGTTTGCTGATGATACTGCTGCTGGGGGTAAGCTACTGGATGTGGATTATGTTGGTGGGAAGGGTGTTGTTAATGGTAGTGTTTTTAGTGGTGAGGTAAAAACTAATGGGCCGGGGGTCAGAACTAGAAACAAAATGAAAGCTCAGGTCGGGGCCTCTGGTATAGAGGTGTTTGATAATTTGGATAATGTGTAGAACATGGCTACTAGTGAAATGGAAGTTGTAGAGACTCTGAACAATATGTAGTGCTATTGGTTGGATACCTTCTATTTGGCTACTTTTTTGTTGTTGATTCGTTGTCTTTGGGCTGATTGTTGCATAATTTTGTTCTCTTTTTTATCAACTGCTTTATTTTGTAAAGGGTTTCGGGTCCCTTCAAAACTTGTTTTTTTACCTCTAATCAAAACAACACACCTTAATGAAACACTTTTTAGAGAAATGACAGACTTAATCTAATTGAAACATAATAAAATCTCTAAAATCGTTCCATTTCTCTCTAACTCCAAGGATTTACTAAATCAAAGTGGCTCTTAGATTGTGTGCACTGTGATTATTAAAATGACAACCTAGAGAATGAGAATAATAAATTAAATGATGCATTGTGGTGATAATTATAATGAAAGCTATGCTAATGATAATGAAAGCTATGATACTGTGATACTGATATGAATGATATGATTTAAACTATTGTAAATAAAGATGCAACTGATATGATATTCTCTGACATGATTGACAATCTAATATAATAGATAAAATTATTCTATTTGATAATTTCTAAATGTTGTGAGCTAAAATGCTCTAATATGATTCCTTCAGAGTAAAATTGCATAAAAGTGGCATCTATTTCCTATAGCAAGAGGTTGCTTTAATATATTTTCAAAGACAAATCATGATGTGGCAACAAGCAATGGTTCAGATTTGATTTAGCTAAATCAATGGTAGAAGATGAATTTGGTGAGGAAGAAGGGGAAATGCTTTCTCTCAACAAAACATTGTGGCAAATGATCAAGAAGAAAATTTGGATCCATGAAGCCAACTATTTCCAATTGTTTAAAGTTTGTTCCAAAATTGGCTAGAAAGATAAAGTAAAATTGAATGCAACTTGAAGCTTTCAACTTTATTGAGAGAAAAGTTGTAGACATGTCCTCAATTAGAAATTTGAGTTATTAAATTTTGGAGAGAAGATATATTTATTAAATAAAACAATTGAAATTTGTTTATTTAATAAAAGGGGATGATATTTAAACAAAGTATGAGATTTAGTTTATTTAATTAAGATGGAAGAATTAGGTAATTAAATAAAACAAACTATTGAATTTGTTTATTTAATTAACATGGGAGAATTAGATAATTAAATAAATCAAACTATTGAATTTGTTTATTTAATAGAAGAAAAAGAATGTGAACTATAGAACTAAATATTTTTATTTATTTATAAGTAGATGAATTAAAGGTTAATTAATCAAATAATTTAATTTAATTAATCATATTTATCCAGACTATTTTTAGGTGTATACAACAAGAGTGAGTGTTTTTTGATAAGCATGAAATGATGTTTTCTAGTGTAGTTTGGAGTCCTAGACCAAGTCAAACTCTTCCTCTCACACATCTCAAAGAAAGTTTTTAAGTTCAAATTGATTGAAATTTCATCCCCTATTATCTTATAGATGAGTTGAGAAGGTATGAATGCTAGATTTAGTGGTAGTTTTGAGACATTATGAGCAAGTGGAAAATTTGCAAGCTTATAGGGAAGTTTGGAGGAGTTGGACAACTAGCTGAGGGAAGATAGGGTAGTTCAACCAGTCATCCGCCTATCTAGTAGATTAAAATAAATAGTTTCCAAGCATACATCAAATTTTCAAGCTCGACAAAGTCAAAAGCATTCAAAAGGAGGAGTCATTCTACGCATCATGGAGCCTTTTGAGGAGCTTAAAAAGTGTAAGCAACAGTTAGGTGCCCAAATGATTTTTGAATTTTCAAACTATGACATATGCCACTTCCCTATTGTATTATATTACTAAATTTTAGGAAGGCTTGTATGCAAAAAGGCATGACCTATTTCATTCTCAGTTAGTTCTTTCACTTTGGGAGAGGCATTGTAAGCTACCAAAAATGCTTCTTTCTATCTTTTGTTGCATTGTAACTCAAAAAATTAGTTTTCTTGCTCATTTTGGGGCCATGTAATGTAACCTTTGAAGGTTATTTCTAGCAAATAATAGGCATGGAAACTTATTTTCAGATCCATTTTGTTGTTGTAAGAATTTTTTATCAATAAAGGAAATTTGTTTTTACCTTATTAAAGTTGTTTCATTGTGCAAGCTTCAAAATGGTTGATGTGATCTTGTGGTGACGCTTCTTCCCCTTAATTTATGTCATGTTTTTCATTGGCTTTATGGAGAAAACATGTTCTTTTATTGGTCATTGTGTGTGTTTAATCAATTAAGTGAAAGTTTAATTAGTGAAAACATTTCTATTTCCTTTTAAATGTTGTCCTAGTTACCAAACTTGGTCATGAATTACTTATGCAAGAAACATTTTAAAATTTGGGTTGTGTATGTCAAAGTTTAAGTCGTTGATCATATTATGTTGATTTTAAACAAGTGTAGGTAAAAATTCATATTTTGGTGTAAAACCTTAGAGTCTTAGATTTGAATTTTCATGTTAATTGCTATCTCTTTCTTTTGTGAACAATAGTAGATTAGTTTAGTTTAGGTAATGGAACCAAAGGGAACCAACCCTCTCTAGAGATTAAATCCCACATCTTGACCCCATAATTAGGGGAAGTTATCCAATGTTTCACTAGTAGTCTGAGTTTTGCAACATAGTAAGGGTGCACTATTTGGTGATAAAAATAACATCAGTAATTTTTTTGGGTTCTACCTTTGATAGTAGACACAAATTGCTTGCTCATTTTTTCTTGAAAAATTTCTCCTAGTCAGCACACCTTCATTCTTATCTCCAATGATTCTTTTGGACATATTTTTTGGGAGTTTTGAGTGTCTTCATTGATTTTGATTCCTTCTCTTATTTTTCTTTTACTTCTTCTTTTCATTATTATTCAAGGGGTTAACACTTTTGACCAGAGCTATGAACTAGAATACAACCATTCAACAATATCACCCCAATTGGGTTTGAACCTTGGTGGAAAGAACAACAATGCCACCTATAAACCATCACACCATGCCAATACCGTCTCTTTTACTTATTCATCAATCCAGGGAGGTATATTAGATATGCAAACCTCTAGTTCTCATGAGATATAACACAAGTCTTCATCTACTTTGACATTTGTAATTTCAATCATCTTTCCCAATCTCTTATTGTAGCATTTAGATGCCTTGATCCTAGTTCAGTAACCAAGAAATATTCTTTCATCACACCTTGAATCAAACTTTCCAAGATCTCCTTCATCTCTTTTGATATACCATTTTCTACCAAATATTTCAAATTATTTAATAATGGAAGGCCTTCCATACCATAGATCATATGGGGTATAAGTGATATTGAGCCTTAGTTGCACTTAATTAAGAAAATAGATAGAATTTTGAACTGATTCTTTCTAATACATAGCTAATAGATCAACATACTTCATCATAGCTCTAGCCATTTCTTGAACAATCCCATTTTTCCTTTCCACTACTCTATTTTGCTGAGGGGTTCTAGGAGTGGACAAATTTCTCCTAATGCCATGACCTTCACAAAAAAATTCAAATTCATATGCATTAAATTCACCTCCTATATCTAGCCTTAAACATTTGATCCTACCATTTATTTCATTCTCAACTTTTTCTTTAAAAATCTTAAAACTATTAAAGGCTTCTAATTTGTCTTTTAAAAATGTAGCCAAAGTCATTCTAGTGTAATCATCTATAAGAAACATAAGGTACCTTTCACTTTGTTGACTCCTTATCCTTGTAGGTACACATAGATCAATGTGGATCAACTCCAATGTCCTTGAAATAGAGCACTCCTTGCTTTTGAAAATAGTCTTTGATTGCTTCCCCATTTAAAATTATTTGCACAATTTGTTTGTAGGCTTGATTTTCTTAGGAATATCTCTCACTGCATGAGAGGAACTGATATTCACCATATTTTCAAAGTTCATGTGACCCATTATTTTATGCCATAACTAGCACTCTTCAGAGTGAGCTAATAAGTATATCCTCTCATTATCCTCCTTTAGATAATAGACATTACCACTTGTCCTTTTTCCTTCAAAAACTAGTCTTTCAAATCCAACTTCTCTAATCTCACAACCACTAGCATGAAAATTAAGGTTGTACCCTTTGCTACATATTTGACTAACACTAAGAATATTATGCTTCATACCTTTGAAATAAAGTAAATCTTCAATTCTATTATTTCCATCAATTTTTATATTACCTTTTCCATAAATTTGCATTGTAATATCATCACCAAACTTAATGGTTCCACCATTATCACTAGTCATGTGGTGAGAACAACCATTTTCAAATACCCAAGAATTTTCCTTTTCCTTTGTATGAAAGTAAGTCCATACTTCCATTCATCTTTCATTGACCTCATTGCTCTACAAGGTATGAGACCTTTTACATTCTCCAATATTGTTCTTTTTTCCTTCCAAATCCATGAATAGGTTTTTATCATTTGAATCATTATCTTCATCATCAAAAGAAAAAATGTTTTCCTTGGAATAGAAACCTCTTTTTATTTTCTCTTTTGTTATCATCAACAAAATATTTATAGGGATATTTGGATAGAAAATGACCAATAATTCCATAATTGAAACATTTGAAAGGTAACTTACCTTTATAATTTCTAGTTCCTTTCTTCAATATTCTTACAAAGTTAGCTTCAAATTCATCAAAGTCATCATTTTGATCAACAAATTAATCTTCAATAGTTTATTATCTTTGAATGCAACTTCCATTTTTGGAACATCTTGATCAAACTCTCTCATTTCAAAGGTAGTAAGAGCACCAAATATTTCATCAACCAAGTATTGATCTAGGTCCTTGGAATCTTCAATGGAAGACACTTTATGACTATAAGGTTTTAGGAGAGGTCTCAAAACCTTCTTCACAATTTTATTTTATTTTACTTTTCCACCAAGACCAATGATTCCAGAAACAAATTCATGCACTCATAGCATATAACTTGCAATTTCCTCATCTTTTTTCATCCTTAGAGTCTCAAATCTACTATCTTTAATTTTTTATCTCCTTCATAGATGCTGCTAATATTTTCCCAAACATCTTTAGTAAAACTATTCATCACCTTCAAAAGATCTAAATCAACTAATCCACACCAGAGAGAACTCTTAGCTTTGGCATTTCATTCATATAATCTGATTTTAGGTGGATCTATTAGAGGAGTAGTAGGAGAAACATAACCATCCTTGATTGATTTCCAAACACAAAACCCTAGAGAGTTTATATGTCCTTCCATTCTTAATTTCTAGAAAGCATAATTAGTCCCATCAAACCTAGGACCCTTGTGTGTGTGTGAATATGTGGAATAAAATAATAAGCTAAACAAACACACCAATGCGGCATTATATCAAAGAAATCTAATTTAAAATTAAACAAACTTAAAAAAAAAAAGATTCTTCAAAGTCGTCCGATTGTCCTCTATCTCCAATGATTTGTTTTAAGATGCTTTCTCTCAGATTGCGTAAGCAAAAGCTCAAAAAAATGACAACCTAGAGAATGAGATAATATGTAACATGCATTCATATGCTAAATGATATGAGATAAAGCTATGTTAAGATATGAAACTAAAAAAAAATATGTAAGATATCCTATCATGATTTTTTATTCTAAAATGATAAAGCTAAGATGCTATGTTATGCTCAAGAAATCTAAGATATAAGATTGTTAAATGCTAGATAATTCAACTATAATTCTCACGCTATGCAACTAGATTCGATCCTTTTCAAAGAAAAAAGAGGCTAAATTTATATAATTTTTGAGGCAAAATCCTAGTTGGGAAAGATCGATGGTTTAAATCGAGCCTGGTAAGATGAACGGTGGAAGATCGAGATTTTGGAGAGAAATATGGAAGCTAGAGAGAAAGAGGGAAAATGTTTCCTCCTACACAACCTTCTCCATTCAAAAATGAATGAAAGCAGCCATTTTTCATTTATAGTTAGGAGGAGTTAGTTGGTAGTTGAAGATAATTACATAATTAAATTATTTAATTATTAATTATATGTGACATGTGGATTTAGAAGTTTCCATAATTAAATATTTAAAATATTTAATTATGTGTGAAAAGTGAAAAAAGGTGTTTAATTAAATATTTAGAATATTTAATTATATGTGAAGTGGAGAATTAGAAATGATGATGAATTTAGAAGAACATTTTTATTTGAATTTAAAAATTCAAACTTAAAGTAATAGGATAATTAAATTAAATAAATTATAAAATTTATTTAATTAATTAAGAGGAAAATAGAAAATAAAAAAAATTAAATAAAATTATTTATTTAGTTACAATAGAAGAATTAGAGAATGAACAATATAAATAAATAATTAAATTTATTTATATGTAGATGAAATTAGAAGATTAATTAAATAACTTGTATTTAATGTGAACATTTTTAGATATATACATTTTTCCCCTCTTTGAAGTGATGTGTTTTACGCATTGCTTCAAAGAAATTTTTTTCCCTTGACTTAAAAATTTATTGATGATGCTATATGCCCCCTCGAAGATAAATCATGGATTTGAAGGTTTTGATGATGTTTTGAAGATTTTGAATCATTTTATGAGTTTCGCCGATTTATCTCCTAAAATAGCGCTCAACTTGGTGAAAAGTAAAAATAACATCACCTTAATTACCCCCTTAAAAGGTGGAAAAAGATAAAAGTCATTATCATTTGTACTATTGCATTTGGGTGAAAACAAAGCTCTGAGAGACTATAGACGAGATGGCCATCCATTATGAGTGACACAGATTCAAGAGGGTGAGATGACATTAGATACCAGCTACATATGGACCTCCGGTAAGATTTTGAAACCACTCTTGTGAATTTATTTCATGATTTTCTCATGTTTTTTGGAATTTTGGAATTTTGATTTGTTGTTTTAGCGCATAGAATAGAGTTTTAGTGCATGCGAGCTTTCCTTTAGCGCATAGATTAGGTCTTTTAGCATATTCAAAGTAGCACATTTAGCCCATAGGTTAGTGCATAGGATTGATAGAATAACGCATAGGTTGATTTAGTGCATAGATGGATAAAATAGCGCATTCAACAGGGGCTTTAAGGCATTTAATGAATTAGCACATTTACTAGATAGAGTAGCACATTGGCTGGATAGATTAGTACATATGCTGAAATAGCGCATTGACCCTCTATTTTAGCGCATTCATGGATAAACTAGCGCATTTTCTGATTTGGCACATTGATTGTCTATTTTGGCGCATCCATGAAATTTTGATGTTTTTGATTGTTTGAGGATCAAAATGTGATTGCTTGATGTTTGTTGCTATACTAGACAATTGATTTGACAAAATTGAGTTGCATTAAGGATAATTGATTTGATTGTGATGATGATTTGATAAATTTTTCCTCATGTTGAAGTGAAAAGCAAATAGTAAATTTTTTGATTTGTTGCCGATTTGTAGATAAAATTGTCTTCATTCTCGATGAAAAACAAATAGTAAAATGATGACATGTTGTTGATAAATTTGTCTTCATGAATGAAAAACAAATAGTATGATGAGCTGATATTGATGATGTATGAATTTGATAAATTTTCTTTTATAAATGAAAAATAAATAGTAAAGATAAGTTGATATTGATTATGCACTTGCATTTGATATTTGCATGATATGATTTCACATGATTGCTTGATTTGAATACTTGCATGATGTACTTTTCTGATAGATTGATTATATCACCATGATATTGTGATCTAATTAATTTTTATTGATATGATGTATAGGAGGATTTTAAGATCCTCCAGATCAGAGAGAGATTTCCCTATACCTGGGAGATGATCCCTATATTATCACAACCTGAGATTTGAGTTACTTCCATATGTGGATTGGGCTCATTTATTATGATCCCTCAGTATAGGATCAACTGGGCATTATTGATAGCCTTAGCCAAGCGGTGGCATAGTGAGCATAATACCTTCCATTTTCCCACTAGTGAAATCACAGTGATGCCTAAGGATGTATATAGGATATTGGGGATTCCAGTAGTTGGTGAGATTGTGGTCTATGACCACAAGGAGGTTGGTGGGACTCATGCTTTGTAGAGAATGTTTCAGGATTTGGGCATCAACGGATATGAGATCCATGGAGAGAGATGGTCGAGAGTTATGCCTCACTCCCTTCAGTATCGGCTAGATTTATTGGTGTCTTTTTGTGTCTCGACCGTAGGTCAAAGGGATTGTTGATAGGATGGGGTCGCATTCTAGAGGACATGGTCCTGCATCAGACAAGGTATGCATGGGGTTCATGCATGTTGGCCCACCTATACCATGATTTTCATTAGGTGGTATATATAGGTGGGAAGAGTATATCTTCTAGGGTTACTCTCCTACAGATATGGGCATGGGAGCATATTTCTATCACCCATCCCTTTGTAGGGAGAGATCGTCCCATTCATCGTCCATATGTTTATGCATACACAAGTCCACTTGTCTAGCCTAAGCGAGGCAAGCTAGAGTATTGGAGGAGATTTTTGTAAGACATGGACACCGTCATCTTGAGGCCATGTATAGATTGTGAGGCCTAGGACAAGGATGAAATTGAGTTGCGTTACTGTGGCTTCTCTAGATATCTGATCGGGAGGACCCCAATCATCATAGAGAGATTTTTGTTCATGCAAGTATTGAGATAGTTTGGGAGAGTACAGGTGATTTCGTAGGGGGTCACCCATTATGCGAGGAAGATGGAGGATGTTGCAAAGTGGGGCCCATTCATTCCATATGAGGCAGCTAGGGTAGAGTATCTGGGTTTACAACTAGAGATCTGGGACTATAGATCGGATGTTACAGATGCACATATGACAGAGGACTACACTGCATACTTCCATACACACCCTTTCCCATGATTGATGAGTCCTGATGAGCCCGCTCCACTACTTGATGGGCCAACATTGCAAAATGTACAAAGACAATGGAGGGGTGAGGCACAGGCACATGAAAAGAAGCTTGTTGGAGGAGGAGAGGATATTGAGGGAGATGATGGGTTTGATAGTGATGATCACAATTATGGAAGGAGGCCACCCATTTTTTAATTTTTAGATCAGGAATAGGCTGAGGATAGTGAGGATTGTGGAGCGGCCAATAGTAGGCCCATCTCATATCATGATCAAGGCTCCCTCCCGAGAGCAACAGAGCCAAATTGATACTTTACATACATAGGTATAGGCTCTCCAAAGCCAACTAGAACAGGCTCAGATCACTATCACTTAGCTGTAGACAACAATGGCATAGCCACCACCCCCAAACCCACAAGTAGCTTAGTTGATTTTTGAGAAGGATAGTTTGAGGCAGTGTTGCTAACAGGCATAGGGCATAGCAAAGAGGCTTTTGAGATCCATAGAGGGAACCTCCATTAGAGAGGTTTTTGTAGAGGGGATGGAGGTTTCTCGGGAGGCTGAGTATTACAGGATGAGATATTATTCAAGGCAGTGCCTCCCAAGCAATGGATAGCATTCACACATTCAGGCAGAAGGTCTCAGACTCACTCTAGGACTCATTCTAGGAGTGCGACCAGGAGTGTGCTACTACTGGGTAGATGAGAGATAGGTGGTACAAGTGGCAAAGATCCAACCAGACCCACTACTTCTGGAGGTAGTAGTAGCCATAGTCCCCATTCTGATGATCCTCATTGATGACTTGTATACATCCATTTTTTTCACATTTTATTTACCTCTCTAAACATTTGATATCATTGTATATTTGGAAATTGATTCGATGAGACTATATGATATGCAACAGTGATTTCTATGTGCATGTGTCTTATATTATTCTATGATGGATCTTTATGTATGCATTTTGATTTCTATATGCCATGTTTCTTATGATTATGTTGATGATGCATTTTTATGGATAATGATTTTTGCATGATGAATCTATCTTATGATGTGATGATGATGATAACTATGCACATGATAATATGATAGTGATGATGATGACTTGTATATGAACTTTATATCCTTTATGATTGATGAATATGAAAAATATGTTATGATGGATGATGCGAATGATATGTGAATGATTTTTATGATGTATAGTATTGATAATGGATGCAAAAATATTGTGATGAAATTGATGCAATGAATGAATTTTATTATTTTCAACGTACGGTTATGTATAATGATGCAATGATGTGGATGTGATAAATGCAAAATGAAAATGATAGTGAATGAAAACAAATGAATGAGTATAAAATGATAAGTAATGAATGATAAATGAAAATGCAATGAATGATAACGATAATGAATGAATGATAAAAATGACGTGAAAAAAATGATATTGATATGAATGATATGATATGTCAAATGAAATGTTGGGATGATAAAAATGATATGTAAATGATAATACAAATGATATGAAAGGATTATGAAAATGATTTGAAAATGATACATAGTAATGGTATGATAAATGAAAGTGAATGATTATGAATGATAAATGAAAATGAATTGAATGGTAATGATAATGAATGAATGATAAAAATGACATGAAAATGATACCGAAAATGATATGAAAAGTTAATGAAAATAAAAATGATATTGATATAAAATGAATGATAAATTGGCGAATGATAAATGATAATGAAAGTTATGAAATGATATGAAATGAAAATGATAATGTTATGAAAATGTCATGAAAATTATGTTGATATGAAATGGTATGAAAAAAATATGAAATGATAATGAAAATAATAATGAAAATGATATATGATATGATATGAAAATATGTGAAAGTGACATGAAATGATAATGAAAATGATAAATGATGATTAAAAATGAAAATTAAATGATAATGATGTGAAAATGATTTCCACCAATGTCCAAATGTACTCAATCTTTGTTCAAAAGAGATATATATCTTTGCCAACCTCCAAAATCGATTACTCAAATAAAAAATGAATGCAATCTATATTAATCATGCAAATTTAACTATGTAAAATGAAATATACACTACTGCCATTCTGTGAACCAACTTTATGCTTGTTTATCATCATTGAGCTTTTTGAAATGTTGGAAGTTAGTACAAGCATCATAGGGTATATCCACCCTGATAATGTCATGAGTACAACTTTTATGATGTTTGATATAGCAAGATAATACAAGCATCGAGGTATAATTGAATTGAGATGACTTGAGTATTGCTTGTGTAAATAGACAAAAGCTAATCCTTTTCCTATGCAAATCCTAAAATATCATCGATGATACTTTTGTAAACTATGTCTCACGATAAATTTCCATAGTAATAATGATTAACTTACAGACAACCAACAAAGAAAAATCATACTCCTTCCTTGTTACTCTAGTTTAGCACATCATTGAGCCACTCCAGAGATATGATGTCATACAACTTCAAAACAATAGCTCAACTTATACTTTAAGTGTTCCAATCATTTTATTTAGATTAAGATCATCCAGTTTGTTTCAGTTTCATTCTGTGACATGTCTTATAGTTGTTTTGACCCGACATGAGTGGATAGTTGATGTTGATCTAATATTCAGATATTTGACACATGTTGCAATTTGTCTGCTCAAAAGCTCAAAATTTGATTGCCCTCAACAAGTTTTGCACTTTGACTCCCGATTAGACACAACCTATTGCTAGGAATATAAACCATGATCATCAAGCCATGATGAAATCATTGTCCTCTCTAAGAAATGTTGTGCTCATGATGCAGATATGATAGCAAGGGATGGATTTGATGTTGATAAAAATGGATATGTACAAATGATGCAAGACATAACTTAATAGATTGAAGAGCCAAGTAAATTACAAATAGCATATGTTTTCCAGGTTTTCACCATTTGTTTTTATTGCACTTTTTAGATTTTGTGATTTTTTTTATTGTTACAAAGAAGCCTGTTTTATAGTTTTTCATCAAGGCAAAGATTTTTTTCATTTTTTTCTTCTTTTTTTTGTCACCAAGACGCATGTTTTCTAGGTTTTCATCAAGGCAACCATTTTTCGAGGACATTTTCTGATTTTTATGGATTTTTTTAGGACTTTTTCTATTGTTCTTATATTTTTCCAAGACCTTTTATGCTATTTTTTAATATTTTTTAGACATAGAACTTCTTGATATGAGTGCTATTGATTGGATCTTCAAACAAGTCCCCTTATGATGTAGATAACTGATATGCTCTAGAACCATATGTTGCAATGATGACAAACAAACCCAACCAAATTGGTTCAAAATTTCCTTTCTTCTCTCGATCTTGTTGGTTGCGGGGATTTTCTTTTAGGACCATGTCACCCACTTGAAATTTTCATAGTCCAACTTTGTGATTGTAGTTGCGAGGCATGACTTGTTGATAACCCTTCAAGTGATTTTCTACACTTTGTCATCTCTCATCAAGCAGTTCCAATTCTTGTAGCTTGGAAACTCTATAGTCTTCATCAGTTATGAGTCCCTTCAGTGAGACTGAGAGAGGGTATTTCAACTTCAAGTGGAAATATTTCTTCTGCTCCATAGACCAAAGTGTATGGAGTGGCTCTTTTTGGCATGGAAATTCTAGTTCTATAGGCCCACAAAGCTGGATTCAACTGGACATACCAATCATGACCAACATCATTTACCATCTTCTTCAGGATCTTCATGATTGTTTTATTTGAATCTTCCGCTTGGCCATTTCCTTGTGGATAATAAGGTATAGCTAATCTGTGTTGGATATGGAATCTTTCACAAAGTTTGTCAAAATCCCAATTCTTAAAAGGTCTCCCATTATCAGTGATAATATAGCTAGGAATGCCATACCAGAATATGATGTAATTAAAGATGAAGGATGCAATTTTCTTATCGGTTATTGTGGTCAAGGGAAAAAATTCAATCCACTTGGTAAAATATTCATTGGTCGTGATTATAAACTTGTGTCCATTTGATGAAGAGGAGTGGATTTTGCAGACCAGATCTAGTCCCCATTGAGAAAAAGGCCATGTGGTAGTGAAAGACTATGGCTCTTGAGTAGGAGCATGAATGGGATTTCCATGTATTTGACACTTTGGACATTTCTTTACAAAGGTGAAGGATTCCCTTTCCATAGTTGGCCAATAATAACATATTCTGACAAGTTTCTTAGCTAAGGTCAATCCACTTGAATGAGTTCCACAAATACCACCATGAACCTCTTGTAAGCATTTTTCGGATTCATCATGTTCAAGACATCTAAGGAAGGTACCATCAATACCACGTCGGTAAAGGGTATCAATGTTTAAGGTATAACAAGAAGATTGGCATCTAAAATTCCTCTTTTGGTTCCATGACAAATCCAAGGGTAAGATATAATCTTTTAGGTAGGTATAGATTTTTCCATATAAGGGGGAATCGGAACCAACCAGATGACAAATGATTTGGGTCTTAAGATTATCATAGGTGGGGGTAAACAATTGTTCCACTAGGAATTCATATTGAGATTGATTTTATTATAGTTGTAGTAGCGAAGAAATTGTAGCCATGGCATCTGCATCTTTGTTGTTAATCCGTGGAATCTGTGTGAACTTGATCTCAACAAAATAATTCTTAAAATCATCAACCAATTTTTTGTAAGGCATTAAATTTTTATCATTAGTCTGATAATCATCATTGATTTGGTTAATGAAAAGTTGTGAATCACCATAGCCTTGTAGCTCTATGATCTTCCAGTCCAATGCTATTCTCATTCCAATAATTAGTGCTTCATATTTGACTATGTTATTGGTGCAAGGAAACATTAACCGATAAGAATTTGGAATAGTATGTCCTTGAGGTGTGACAAAAATCATTCCTATCCCCGAGCCATGTGGTGTATATGACCCATCAAAATATAGTGTCCATGACTGCTTTTTTGTTGTTGTTGTAACATCTGCATCAAGAAATTCAATGTGTGCATTGGATGATCTATTTGTAAGGGTTCCTCAGCCAATGGATCCACTATAACTTGTCCTTTGATAGATTTTCGATCTACATATTGAGTGCCAAACTCACTTAACATCATTACCCATTTAGCTAGCCTACCTGTTAAGGTAGCTTTGCTCAAGAGGTACTTTAACAAATCAATTTTAGCCACAAGTTTAACTGTATGCACTAACATATAGTGTTGGAACTTTTGAGAAGAAAAAACTACTGCTAAACAATACTTTTCAACAAAAGTATAGTTGAGCTCATGACTTGTCAATGTCCTGCTAATGTAGTACACAACTCGCTCTTTTCCTATTCTATCCTCTTGTGTAAAAAATGCCCCCAAGGATACTTCTATAGCTGAAATGTAAAGTATGAGTGGCTCTTCTGGTAATGGTGGGACCAAGACTGGTGGACTCATCAGATATTGCTTGATTTGATTGAATGTTGCTTCACACTTTTCTTCCCATTTGAAAGGAACATTTTGTGCAAGAGATGTGTGAAAGGAAAACTCTTGTCTGCTAGTTGTGCGATGAACCTCCTGATAGATTGTAGTCATCCTTGCAATGACCAAAGTTGATTGATATTTCTTGGTGGTGGAATCTCCATGATGGCTTTGACCTTTGCTGGATCTACCTCTATTCCTTTTTCTGAAATAATATATCCTAAAATCTTTCCAAATTTAACCCCAAAGACACACTTCTTTGGATTGAGTATAACTTTAAATTTCTCCATTTTGTCAAAGATTTTAGATAGGATATCTAGATGTCCTTCTCTTGTGTAGGATTTTTCTAAAATATCATCCACATAATCTTGCATGAAAGTGTGAATCATATCATGAAAAATAGTGGTCATTGCTCGTTGATATGTTACACCTACATTTTTGAGTCCAATTGACATTATATTCCAACAATAAGTATCCAGGGACATGTGAAAGTAGTCTTATCTTGATCTTCAAGTGTGATCTTAATCTGATTATACCCAAAGAATCCATCCATAAGTGAATACATGGTGTGTCTAGCTGTCAGGTCCACAATTGTGTCAATGTTAGGTAGATGAAAATTATCTTTCAAACAATCTTTTTTCAAATCCCAAAAATCTGTACAAATTATGATACACCCATCCAGTTTTGACATTGTTAAAATGTTAGAGATCCATTAGGCATAGTCGATAGACTGAATGAACCCTACATCCAATAATTTAATCAATTCTTCCTTGACCAACAATGCGACATGCAGATGCATCTTTTTGAGCTTTTATTTCACTAGTTTTTCCCCTGGCATTATAGACAAATGATGCATGATATGATTAGGATCTAGTCCAGGCATATCCGCATATGACCAAGAAAAAATTATTTGATTGGCCTTTAGGAATTATGTGAATTTTGGGATTTATTGCTCTATCAATGAAGTAGCAAGTTGCAAGATATTTGGTTGTTCCACAGTGTCTATGTTGATTTCTTCTATTGGCTTGATCAAAATAGAAGACCTTTCTTGATAGTGTTATGGAAGAGTGTCAAGTTTCTCATATTCCAGTGCTTTGAAAGGTTTTCACTGTCAGAGACACTCTTTATTTTTCCTTTTTCATTAACTAACATTGCATTTTTTTAGTTTTCACTATTAGATCGATCTTTTATATTATTAATTTTGTAGCTAAGAAACTTGACACTCTTCTGATTAAAATTTTGATCATGAGATTCACTGGTGGAACCTATTTCTGGATTGGAAGAACCTAAAAAAATTACAATGGTCTCGTCATCTTGGAATATGGGAATATCAATCGGTTCAATTTGATCCCAATCAATAAGCTTGGGATGGACTAAAGGCAAGGTATCATCTAGTTGGGTGAGGTCAAGGGTTGTTAAGGTCATGACATGGTTGGCATTCTCGCCATAAGGAAGGTCTATGATGGTATCCTCTTGTCGATTATCAATCTCATTTTGAACTGAATCATCCTCCCTTGAATCATGGTCATCTTGAAGTACATAGTTAGGTGGTGGCCTTGAACTTTCTCCTTGTGTAAGCATGGGTGTATATTTTTGTATGAAATCCACATTTTTATCTCTCGAGAATTCATCATCATAAATGGTATCCCATTCATACTCATTTGAATCGATGTTAGAGTTATCCTGCAATCAAAGAATTTTTGAAGCTATCTCTTCATGGGATTTATTTCGGGCTGCTTCTTTTGCATCCTCACCATACCCAAGTCTTGTTTTATTTTTTAGATGCATTACTTTTGGTTGAAAGGGTTCCATAATTCCTTCCTTTCTTTTTCCTATGAGACTAGTCCCTTCATAGACCATCCTTTGCATTATTGCATAGCCTTTACCTTATTGTTTTGTGGCCAATTTGATATGTTGAAAAAATTCATCTTCATCTTTATATAGCCAATTGAGAATATCTCCATCTTCGACTTCATCTTCTTGAGTATTTCCTTTGATAAAATTTGCATCAAACATGGTGATGGGAATTGAAGACTGTGTCCCTGATGTGGAAGATGTTGCAACTTGTTGTTTGGATATTGTAGGTTGACCATGTGACCTTGGAGAGATAAGCAAGTTAGAGAGACATAATGAATATTCTCCCACTCCTTTGTCCTTAAATTACAATTTTGTGTCGAAGCTCTTTATCAATTCCTTTGTTTGGTCATTATGTTTTGAAATAGAAACAGCAAGAGCCTCTCTATTATGTGGGACAAAAGTGTCTTGGGTTGCTATGAGATTACAAAAAAATATGTCTGCTATTATGATCTATTGGTATGGTTATCTCTTGTCCATCATAAGGAAATTTTAGACATTGATGGTACGTTGATAGTACCGCTTGCATCTCATGGATCCAAGGACAACCCAAAAGTATGTTATAAGAAAGATCTCGATCCAAAACCTGAGAGAAAGTGTTCTTTACAACAAGTCCCACTCTGATAGGCAGCATGATAAGACCCTTGGAAGCTCGTTCCTCATCATCATATGCTTTAATTGTTATCATTCTTCTTGGATCAATAGACTCTTTAGAAAACCCTAAAGCAAGAACCAATTTTAAAGTACAAATATTTAGACCAGCTCCCCCATCTATTAAGACATTCCTGATTCAGGTTTTATCAATCATGACTTCTAGATAAAGTGATGAGTTATGGGGATGAGTCATGGAGGCATCATCTTTCTTAGAAAATGATAGGCAAGTGGGAGAGGAAAAGTGTCCCACGATGGCTTGAAACTTGTCAATATTCAAATTAGTGGATACAGTTGTGTCAATGAGAGCCTTCTCCAAAATGTTATTATGTGTTGGGGATATCTTGAGAAGCTCTAGAATAGAGATTTGAGCCGATATTTTTTGCAGTTGATCAGCTAAATTATATTTCCTTGGAGAAGGGACCATTGATTTGGATGATCTTCTTTTTAAGACAATTTTAACCTGTCCCCTCATTGTCACATTAACTTGTTGATACTCCATCTTCTCTTTGACCTTGATGACGTTAAATTGTTGGTCATCTATGTAGATATGATTGATTGTAGTATCATAGACATAATTTACATTTTTTCCTTTGTCACCTGAAGATTCCTCTTTTTGATAATTTAGAAGAGGGTACTTAAATTCCTGATGATCTTCATTGGCATGGTGTCCCTTGACCGTTATCGTGCGATTTTTTATTGAATCCTGGACCAAAATTTTCAAACCTTGGCAATTATTTGTCCTATGACCCTTGCATCTGTGGTAATCACAATAATACGATTCATTCCACGATGGTGTTTTGACTCGCGACTCATAATATCTCTAAGGTGGCAATGTGATGGAATTTTTATGCATAAGTTATTTTAGAACTGATTCAAGAGATTGGCCCAAAGGAGTAAAAATCCGTTGATTTGAGAAGAATTGTGACTTGGGTGGATTTGAATTTTGATTGTTGTTGAGATTATTGTTGAAATTACCATGATTATTGGCCATATTTCCTTGATTGGCATTGTTTCCCTAATTGGAATTGTTATTTCCTTGGTTAGTTGAATTTATAGGATTGGTGTTATTGTGTTGAGTACCTAATAGATTGTGGATGGATGGCTTTGTTTTCACATTGTTGGAATCTACCAGACCATCATTGACAATATTATTGTTTTTAGTCCAAAATCTTGATTTGTCATTGTTGTTGTTATGATTATACGAATTTGGACTATCTTTGTTAAGCTTTATCACTCCCCTCTTGACTAAGATTCCTTCAATAGTGATTGCATTTTCATTCAACTTCTCAAATGATGGAGGAAAATGAAGTTTAAGCCTATAACTTGTTTCTTGATTAAGACTGTCAATAAAGATATCCATCTTTTCCTTTTTAGGAACTGGATGAGAATATCGTGCAAATAATCTTCTCCATCTTTGTAGGAATGTGATGAAGGGTTCCCCAATATTTTTATTTGCTTTGCATAAATAAAGAATAGTTATTTGTTGTTGAATTTTTTAGGAGTATTGGGATATGAATTTTTTGATTAACTCCTCAAACTTCTTGATGGGTGGAGTGATTTTAGAAAGCCATTCCATGAATTTCCTACCTAAACTTTATGGGAACAATCGTATCAAGTACGTATGTTCATGCGCAAATTCAAGGCTCATATTTTGAAACTCCCTCACATGATCAATAGGATCTGTTTTCCCATTGTATCTATCAAATTTCAGAATTTCACAATGCTTTGGAAAAGGAATCATGTTGAGAGTTCTATTAAATGGATATGGACAAATATCCTCCAAAGCATACCTCTTTGTTGTGCCCCCTTGTATTTCCTTAATTTTCCCTTGTAGTGCTCTTATTTGTTAGGTAAGAGCACTAAGATCGTTTAAAGAAGTTTCATTTCTTTCAAGATCTTCTTTGATGTTCTCTATGTCATAGTTAGAGGGAAATTTGGCACCTTGGTTTTCCAGTAAAAGAAAATATCTTTCTTTATTTTTCTCTAAGATCTTGTCCATAGCTATGTGAAAATGTGGATCTTGTCCAACTTCTTTAAGCATTTCCTCAGTTATTTATTCATTTGAATTATTTTCATTCAGACGAAGCCTATGAAAAAGATTTTCTTCCCTCTCACCCATGTTGCATAGTGGGTTCTCTCTTTCTTCTTCTTCTCTTTGTTTTTGGGACCTTGTAAAAACAGGAATATGCTTATATCAAATTTTTACTAACTTTGATCACAAATGAGAGTGCAATTTGTTGGATGCCTTAGCCAAATAAAATGATGGATTCTATTGATATGACTTAAGTAATTTATAATTTTTTGATATGATAGATCCTATTATGGGAATAAAAATAAAAAATAAAAAATCGATGTGAAATTGATGCACTTTAGAATGTTTTGATCATAGTTTGAAAAAAATGAGGATTTTGCAAAAGCCTAAAGTTTCCAAGTTCTCTATTGCAACACTTGATATAGATGGTTGTAGTATTGAATTGTCAGTTGTGGAATATAAGAACGATGGATGGGTTGACTATGATTATGCCTTTGTGAAAGAGCTCTTCATTGGAAATTAGCTTGTGAATACAAGGGCTCTACAACAAAACCATCTGTAAAAACTCTAGCAAAGTCATGATATCTATGGATGAAAGTTTGATGCTCAAGCAAGACTTTCCTACTTTGGTATAAAAATAATCTTCTTTCCAAAAGATTCTTGTAGCTTAGTTGCCTTTTTGGTTTCTTGATCCTTTTCCCAAGAGATTTCTTGACAAATGTTGTTGATTTCCAATCCCTGAGCATAGAAAAGACTAATATTGGTGGAAGATTGCGTCATAAAACTATTTTGGTTCATAAAAATAGATGCACTACTCTGTGGCAGGGATACGCTAAACTGTTCAATGGATGCACTAAAAGATCAGATCACTATGCTAGACTGTTACATGGATGTGCTAGAATGTTGCATGGCTGCGCTATATTGTTGCATGAATGTGCTAGAATAGAGCATGGATGTGCTAGAAAAAAGAATGGATGTGCTAGAAGATCAAGTCAATACATTGAAACATACATGCTTTTGACAATTTACTAAATTGGATGATCTTATCTGAATTATTGTTTGAAAAAAATAGCATGCAGTAGGAAGATAGTTGTTTTTAAAGTTCTAGAATCTAAACAATAAGTGTATTTTCTCTAAAATTTCCATACGTATTTGAAAAAAATAAACACTTCAAGTAGACTCACTCTTAATGGTCAAAAAAGGTCATTATAATAATCACATCCCACATCTTAGAATTGTGTCGACTCACACAGCCATGTCACCCCCTAAAGGGTGCCAATTTTTTTGTCTTTTCTAGGTGTGTACTCAAAGTTATATTTTTTGATCCCTTGAGGAAACAGTCCTTGGAAATTATATGGTGAGTATCTTGGGGGTAGATTCTTCCCTCCCCTTGCACTATAAGTATTATAATGTTTGGCTACTGACTCAGTTAGCTTCTACACTAAAGTTCATAATAAGATTTTTTGTTTAGTGTGACAAATGATAAAATCCCTCAGGAGACCTCCCAACCTTTAGAACAAAGGTTTTGGGGATGGTTATCTTGCACACTACTGTCGAGTGGATTTTCATCAAAAAATCACTTTTGATTATAGTGGGTTCGAATCTTTGGCTTTAGGGATTCTCACTTAGGTTGTCTCTCTTGGGTGAGCACTTTTTCCCACAAGAGCAGGCCTACTAAAGGTTTTAACAAAGCATAAAGTACATGAAATGAAAAGATGAGTTTGGCATTTTGATCACCCAGTTAAGGGGAGAGCATAGGCCTATCACCTAACAACCACAACAAAAAAACTTGTTCAATTTTAATCCCAAATAACAATTTTCTAAGCTAGGTGAAGATGTTGCTTCACAAAAAGCATGGGATTCATTTTATCCAAGATATATCAATTGTTTGGTGACTACCCTAGGATTGGTTTATTTTAATCCGAATGGCTACCCTAGGATTGCTTCATTATAACCTTATGCTGAAATATTAACCTCTATCTGCAGATGTGTCATAATTAGGATTAAAAATTACAGTCTCCTGAATGTGCTAAAAGAACACATAAATGTGCTAAAACAAAGCATGTATGCGCTAAAAGAAACACATAAATGCACTAGAACAGAGCAGCTATGCGCCAAAAGAATACATGAATGCACTAAAACATATCAGTTATGTGCCAAAATAACACAAGAATGTGCTAAAACAGAGAAGTTATGTGTTAAAACAAGCCTCGTGTGTACTAAAATGTTCAATGGATGCACTAAAATGGGTCTTGTATGCACTAAACTATGAATCGAGTTTGTGACCTACCATAAAACCTACAATAAAATATTAAAAACAGGGCAAGTGCCCCATGGTGGGCGCCAAAAATGTGTGTGTGAATATGTGGAATAAACTAATAAGCTAAAAAAACACACCAAAGTGACATTATATCAAAGAAATCTAATTTAAAACTAAACAAACTTCAGACACAACAATTTCTTCAAAGCCGTCCCAAAGCCGTCCCATTGTCCTCTATCTCCAAGGATTCGGTTTAACTGCTTTCTCTCAGTTTGTGGAAGATAAAGCTCAACAAAATGAAAACCTAGAGAATGAGATAATATGTAACATGCATTCCTATGCTAAATGATATGAGATAAAGCTATGTTAAGATATGAAACTAAAATAGATTATGCAAGATATCCTATCATAATTTTTTATGCTAAGATGATAAAGCTAAGATGCTATGCTATGCTTAATAAATCTAAGATATAAGATTGTTAAATGGTGGATAATGCAACTGTAATTCTCACACTATCCAACTAGATTTGATCCTTTTCAAAGCACAAAGAGGCTATATTTATAGACTTTTGGAGGCAAAAGCCTAGTTGGCAAAGATCGATGGTTGAAATCGAGCTTGGTAAGATGAACAGTGAAAGATCAAGAAGTTGGAGAGAAATATGGAAGCTAGAGAGAAAGAGGGAAAAAATTTCCTCCTACACAACCTTCTCCATTCAAAAATGAAGGAAGGTAGCCATTTTTCATTTTTAGTTATGAGGAGTTAGTTGGTAGTTGAAGATAATTCCATAATTAAATAATTAATTAATTTAATTATATGTGACATGTGGATTTAGAAGTTTGCATAATTAAATATTTAAAATATTTAATTATGTGTGAAAAGTGAAAAAGGTATTTAATTAAAAAATTAGAATATTTAATTATATGTGAAGTGGAGAATTAGAAATGATGATGAATTTAGAAGAACATCTTTATTTGAATTTAAAAATTCAAACTTAAAGTAATAGGATAATTAAATTAAATAAATTATAAAATTTATTTAATTAATTAAGAGGAAAATAGAAAATAATACTAATTAAATAAACTTATTTATTTAATTAAAATAGAAGAATTAGGGAATAAACAATATAAATAAATAATTAAATTTATTTATATGTAGATGGAATTAGAAGATTAATTAAATAACTCGTATTTAATTAATTACCAAACTCGATTTGATGTGACCATTTTTAGATATATACACCTTGTAGGAACCATCATGTGTCATACCAAATCTTTGCCTCAAGGTATTAGGCTTCTTTAAAGGAACTTGGTTCTAAAACCAACTTTTGAACACACCCAGAGACTAAGATGGTTGGTGAATTAGTCTTACCAAAAACCTAAACCTTTTGGGAAATTAGAAACACTTTAGCACAATATAAACTTATTAACTCAACCATACTCATAAACACATATAGTAGTTTGAACCTTCAACAAGATCAAGATTAGTCATCAATGAAAGATATATAAATTTTATTATTAATCATATCAATAGAAATAAGAAAGAAATATAGAACACACACATGCATAAGGAGACACCGGATTTATGTGGAAAACCTAATGAGGGAAAAGCCAGGATGAGAGTTAACTCACAATATAAAGGCTCACTACCAAAAAAGACTTGTAGACCAAGGCTCAATACCTCAATGCAAGATACAAAGGACTTGTTGAACTAAAGAAAACACAAATTTAGGAGAAAGATACAAGAACCTAATGAGATTCACTATCTTAGAGCAGGATACAAAGATTTAGAGAAAGTGTTAGTGTGAAATGGGTACTTTATCTACCTAGTTCACTTCCTAGCTAGTTCTACCCTCAGGTCATCTTAACACTAGCTTAACTTTACATAGGGATGAGGTTGTTGATCTTTAATGACCCTAAGTTGTCACACCTCATAGGATGAGAACACTTGTCATAATCTTATTCCATCCTCTCTCTCACCTTGGCCTATATAACCAAGGGGTTCCCTTTGTAATCTTACACCATTCATTTCAATTCTTAAACTCATATAAGCTTTGCATTCTCTTGAGAGAGATGCAATTTATTCTTTCTCATCTCTTATTTTTGTATTTTCTTTCCTTCAATCATTTGTATCTTGGGTATGCTATTTAGAAAATATTACATGGTATCGAAACAAGAATGAGTTGTGGGTTAGCAATATTTTAAGAAATTTGTGAGTGTACAGATATTTTTTTCAAAGCACTAAGTATTCTCTTCTCTTGCATCCTTGGATGATTTGAAGAATAAAAAAAGTGTGGAGAAAATATCATTTTTTTGGGGGGGTTCATACATTGAATTTTTAGTTGTAGTTTTTAAGTAGCTTCATAGGGAAATTTTAAGCTCACCATTGAGTTCAGAACAACTAAGAAAGTTATATCTACCCTTTATTTCATCTGAATCAAACATTGTGTTGGTTATTTTTTTGATAACCAAACTTAATCTCATTCACTATCTATGTATTCACCACAACTCAATGGTAAATAGTGGTGAGGATTGGCCAGTGAATAAGTATTAGCTTGTTAGGCTAGACCTCTACTCTTCATGCTCTATGAAACCCAGGAGGGTGATCCTGACAATGTTTATATGATACTCTTGTCCCATTTATCACGAATATTGCATCAAATAGATATATTCCTAGCAAAATAAAATAGAAAAAAATTGTTAAGGATTTGGCTGAACCTATAATGAATTTTTCCTAAAATAAGAAATGAGTAGTACTTCATACCACTATACTGCAACTATAGGTGTGTCAGAAATTGCAATTAAAATTTGTGTTATTTGTCAAGCACGATGGTGCAAGAGCACCCTCTTGGTCAACATGTTCAAACTTTGAGTCTTATCTTATTTTGTGCTGTTTCATGTGAATAAGATCATTTTGGATCATGAATGATCATTTGGAGTCATTGTGGAAAGTTTGGATTCAATTGGTTAAAATATGTAAAAGTTGTTATTTGTTGCCAATGTTGTCAGTGACAACTTTTCTATGTAAAAGTGCAAAGTTGTTTCAAAAGTTAGGTTGGGTTGGTTGGTATATGGAAGGATGGTTGTAATAGCATAAATATTCCTTGTAAACATGGATTTGAAGGTTGGGAAGCTTTGGAAAGGTATGGAATGAAGACAATACAATGTTTGCATGTCCAAAATAATGTTTTTTCCAAAAAAATATGACTATTATTTGGATTTTTTACGAACTTTAATTTTCATTTAATGGTACAAAATTGATTGGAGTGTTGGAAAATTGTGCCTCAATATTTTTGGCTTGTATCTTGGTTTGAGGAGTTCATGTGTTTAACTTATTCCTTGTCGCTAAGACTTTGTCTAGTCAATGGGACTCTTGGGGGTGTTTCAGTGATGGCCCGATGGGTCTAGCTTGGCGGCATGCTTTATCGACTAGCGATCGCTATCAGTGGAAGACTTTGTTTTGTTCCACCAATGTGACGATGTGGCGAGCTTTGGCTTCATCGACAGAGTGTTCTCATATAAGCGGGTGACATTTCATGTCCCACCTATATGCCGATAATGTGTTGAGCGGTTGAAGTGGGACCAATGATGATGAATCTGGTCAATGGCTATAGTGGAGCTGATCCGACGATGCTCGTCACATTCCACACTCGTTTGAGGAAATTACTAATGAAAGGTTTTGAGTTGAGTGGAATAGCATCAGCGTGCGACACTTGTCGGCTTGATCAACGATGTATACTAGTCTCGTGCCTTGTGTGGTGGGTCCTGAGTAACTCATGCAGGGTTTGTTAGCTTCAGAAATATATCCCTATTTTGGGGAAACTCCCTAGGAATATGGCAGATGCTTTATTGATTCCCCAAAACTACTTCAGTAGCATACACATGGCTCTATGGGTCCCAATAGAGACTTATGCAGAGTGTGAGGGTCTTGGAAAATTGTTAGTTTCTTATGTCGGTTCTAGGTGGACTCCTGGGAATATTGAAGATTCCCTCCTTGGTGCTCTGAAACTCCACGAGAAATGGACGCATGTCTCAGTATCCCCGACTATGACGATGGTTGGTATTAACGAAGGTGGTTTCCTCCTGACCACGGATTTTTTGCTGGCTGTTGGCAGTTGAATGGCTAACTACCATACCTTGAGGGCTTTGCCTTTGGCTTGCGGTTTTGTTTTTGACCACCTAACATCAGAGGTTTGACGAATGGCTAGCGATGGAGCTCAAGGCTTGGTTTACCGATCTCCTCAGCTGTCAAGCGGTGGATGAATGGAATCACAAAACATGGTGCAATCTCATTCACTGATTTACATCGCTGTTGCAAATCAACAGTTGGTGACCAAAATCTTGGGTGCTTGTCTCGAGGGTTTGATCAAAGTGAAAATTTATTACAGGGTGGCTCAATGTCTACTACAAGGGCGGTGCACGTAATTTGAGATGATGAAGCTTGTCGGTGGGGTAATTAGTACCCTAATGGCCATTGGTTGAATAAGACGATAGAGGTCAGTAGATCAGGGGTTTGGAGATCTAACAATTGGTGATCAAATGATCGGTGAGATCAAATCAAGCAGAGAAGGGTGTGTGTGTTCGAACGGTATGCTTTGAGCATTGTAAATTTGAACACTGAGACACATAGAACTGAGAATATGTGAACCTGAGAGGCCTTAAGGTTGTACTGGCCGAAAGGCTAACTGATCAAGTGGGCTGGTGACATGAAATCATTCTTCACTGTATGTCATGTGAGGACATTGTAACAGTGCAAGGTTTTAGATCTATGTTGTTGCCTGTATTCTCCAGATGAACAAGATGTAACTCCTCTAAAGGCCATGATATTGAGATTGTATTGTAACTCTGTTTGTTGTTGATTAATACAATGGCTTGATCTTTTGGGGGGTGGGGTTTTTTATCCATAAGGGTTTTCCCCAGATAAATCTATGTGCTCATTAGTTTGTATTCCATGGTGTTAGATTCTTTGTTTTGAATATGTGTATGTGTTGAATCTATTATTTATATGCATGTACTTTTCTCAAAAGGATTAATGGGGGACCAACTGTGTGTATTTCCACTTTATGGCATAGTGGTTTTGTGCCTTTGAGATGATTTGAAGAAATAAATCACTAAGGCACTACTATTCTTAGATGTTTCATTCTAAGATGACTCGTTCCTTACCCAACAAGTGGTATCAGAGCCTTCTTCTGGGATTTTCTTATGCTTGCATGTGTAGGTTTGTGAGTTGCATGTATTTGCATGGTTGTTGCATATACTTGCATGGACTCGCATGTGTCTTGCATGTGCTTGCATGTTGTTGCATGAAAGAGTTCCTGGTGTTCCAGTTCTGTAGATTTCTTTTTTAAAGATTTCTTAGCCTGGCTAGCTTGAGGATATCTGAAGGAGTCGGCTGATGATTTATCCTTTGGTGAGTAAAAGGCCTTTCTCTTTTTGAGACAATGCACAACATGAAATAAATAGGATAAAGTGGAGTTGATCATATAGTAATGATGTGGTCTGAGGCTCTTGGTTGGTAGCGAATGATCTCGATGCAAGGGGTATGAGTCTATGCTTATGGTTGTGTTGTAGCAGAGCGTGGTTCATACTGGGTGTTTGTGTGAGAGGCTCCCTAATGGTATGGAGATTATTGGGTTGTTATTCAGTCATGGATTATTGTGCTTGTGTTGGGTTTTTTTACTTAGCATTGAAGGCGTTGTTCTTTGTTACCCTAATTGCATAAAGGCTATGAAGTTGATCTCTGGGTGGTCTGAGAAATTTTGAATATCCCATCTCTCTCGTATGCTTGTGCATGAGTGTGGTTTTGGAATTGGTCTGAAAAGGACCTAGAGTTCCTATATTACATGTATCTTGTACTAGCATGTTTTAGTTTCATGTTCTTTGGCTCTGAAGGGGTTTCTATAGATTTTCATAAAAATTCTATGATTCATATTCATGTTAGTTCATTGTTTTGGTTAACCATGATGGTTGTGTGTAGAATATTGGGTCATCTAGATGTGTAGTGGATATGGATGTGCATGGGTGTTTTGGAAACACGATGGTTTTGCACGGTAAAAAAAAAAAACTTGTGGTTTTGTGGAGTTGCTAGTAAAGCTATTCTCTAGACCCTGGTTGTTTGGGATGTTGCTAGATGAGATAGTCATAGTTTTGCATGTAAGTGTTTCTTGTTGGTTTCCTAGACTAAAGTGCTTGAGTTGTGGACATGATTGGTGAATCAGATCTGAGCTTGATCTAGTGTTTGAGTCATGTTGTCTACATGGGTTTTCTTTTTGAGATCTTAGTTTTGCGGTTTCCAATGCAATGATAGATTTGAAGGATTCATTGATTGGATCTACGGGTTGACCATATTGTGGGTTGTCTTTACCTACATGTTTTCTATGGGACAACTTGAAAGTGAACTGTCAATGTCCGATAGGTTGTTTCAGTTTTGATGCAGATCTGTTAGCTGGCCTTATCTGTGGTCACTTGTGCAATAGTGTGGTTGCTTTGAGATGAGAGGAAGGATAGTGTCGAGTACCTGAATAGTCGATTATGGGAACCTATAGCATGTGTATCACAATATCATGGAAGGATTGGGTACACTGGTTAGTCTAAGATTTTGATAGTGATAGTGTGGTCTGCATGGTTTGGAGATCTTGGTGTTGTTCGGTGTTGATGTCAAATGGAAATGTTATCGGTTGTACCTAAATGATTTTTAGATCAGCATATGTCTAGTCATGATTCTTGGAAAGCTCGATGTCACGGTTTAGTGGGAGCTTTAGCAGTGATTTTGGATTCATCACCTAGTGGTGAATGATCTTCTTTAGTGTTGCAGATGTTACTAGGAGGGACTCTTAGATCCTGTTGCTGCAGAAGATCTCTTTCGCATCTGTATGGACACTACTTGAGGATGTGCAACATCTCAGAGCCATGGAGGACTCTTGTGAGTTTTGGTTGAGGTGTTGGTGGTGCTTGACAGGTGATGTTGGTTTAGAGTTTGTTTGCTTGTTGTCATGTATACTCGTTCTTGGGCACTAGAGTTTTGGCATGTTGCCTTGCTCTCAAAACCATAATTTTCTCACTTGAAGTATGGTATCTCCTAAGGGGGATGGTAAGATCATAGTGTCATGACAAGATCCCGGTTCAAAATATTGGAGCTTTGACAATGGTCTGGAAATTCTCTATTTTTTTAGTACATTGGTCATATACTTGAGAACTTCATGTTAAGTGTAGTAATGCAAGATTGAAGTTTAGCATGAGATGATTGGTTGTCGATGCTCATGGATACATGGAGAATAATGTGAGGTTGTGATTCTCATGAGATGAGAAAGGTGTTGTTTTCAGTTGAAATTCCGAGTAGCCTACACCTTGGTTGAGCGTGAGTTCAATAGAGACCAATGAGGAGATTGTTCTTGGGTAAGTCATGGTGGCTTGTATATCTTGGAGGAGAATTTTCTTGGTCTTCTCAGCAGTGAAGTTTAGTTGAGAGGTATTTTCCCATTATATCTTTCAAAGGTGCTTTATGATTTCTTTCATGATATGGATATTGAATTGTTGTTTTAAGATTCTAGAGGATTCATAGTGGAAGGTGAACAACATAGTTTATCTCCTCGTGCTTTTGAGAACTGGTAGGAGATAGGTATATGGGTAGTTTAATCTTCTTTGAGAGGTTTTCCTTTGGGATGTGAAGGAGATCATACTTGACACAACTTGCATCTAGAAGTTGAAGGTAAAATAGGGATGGATCTAATGACCCAACAGTGCGGAATATATTCCCTTAACACTAATACAATAGAGGAGAAGAGAAAAAAATGGTTCTAATAACTTCTAAAATTACTGAGATGAATACAAGCAGCATGAAAGAGATAACAAAAAATAAGCATTCATAGATTGACACACGTATTTACATGGGAAAACCTTTTCAGGTAAAAAACCCACCACACCAAGCAAAGACAATTGTATTACAGTAATAAAATAATTGCATACAATGTTCAGTCTTCACTCTCTGATCAGCTCACAAAAAACTCTCAAGTTAAAACTCTCATTGTTACAATACTTCTCACAAAGTATACAATGAATTCTCACTCTACCCACTTGCATCGACTTTGAACTTACATGTACACATCTGTCAACCTCACATTGACTGTACAAGTCTCACATCACATTTACACTGTCCAGCCAATCCCACGACCTCTAGGTTCATGCATCGATCATTCAGGCAAGCAATTGATCTGCACTGATTGCATTAAGCCACCCAAGCAATAAATTCACCACCCAAATTGGGTTCTTGTCATCAATAAAATTCAGCTTGCAATAACTGCCTTTCACTGTTTCGATCTTTGGCCAATCAGACTATTGTCTTCAAGCCACGTGTTCAAACTTTATTCGGCTATCGCTTTGACTTTTTGTTCAAACTGGTCAAGCTCAGATGATCGAGCTCCGAGCTCAACTGAGCTCTTACCATGCTACATCTGAGCTCACTGACTTGTCTCATGGTATGGCAGTGAGTTCATCTGAGCTCACCCAAGTCTTCACCAAGCCCAACCACACTCCATCATGCTACCACTGCTTCATCCGAGTTGACCTGTGGTGTGGCGGTGGCCACTGACAAGACCATTGGCAGTCAAACCACGCTACCACAGGCGTCACTAGGCCATCCCAAGGTAGGGTGGTAACCGCCAGGTTGACCACTGGCAGTCTCACTGTCTGTGGTACGACGGTAAATGCCAAGCCCTCCACTGGTGGTATTACCACAGACACCGCAGTGAGAAGAACCACTGCTTGCGATATGGCAGTAACTGCCGAGCCCACCATTGGCAGTCTCATCGTGGACACTGTGATGAGAGGAACCACTGCCAGTGGTATGCCGGTAACTACTAAGCCAGGCCGCTAGTGGCCTTACCGCACCACCTCAATGAGATAACTCACCATGTGTGGTAGGGCGGTAATCGCCTAGGCAGTCATCGCAGTACTGCCAAGGCCAAGCCAGAACTGCGGTAAAGGGCAGGAAAAATAATATTTTTCCAAGTCCAAAGTATGAAGAGGCTTGAAACTAGAAATTGAGACATGATTTCCCAACAAGCTCCCACTTGGTGAAGATTTCCAGCTTCCTCTTGACTTTGAAAATTCACTGACGGTCATAGGCTCCAAGGCCCATCGATTCTACGCACCATCTGAACTTGTTTGTGCTCATGAACTTTGTCAATGCATCTGCAACATTCTTCAAAGTGTCGAGTTTTTCAAGAAAGACTCTTCCATCTTTCACCATGTCCCTCAGAAAGTGAAACTGCACATCAATGTGCTTCATCCAGGCATGGAAAGTTAGGTTCTTTGCTAAACAAATGGCACTCTGGCTATCACAGTAGATTGTAATATGCCCTGCATTAAAACCAATGTCTAAACAAAAATGCCTCAACCAAATTGCTTCCTTGCAGCCATGAGTTGTTGCCATCTACTATGCCTTTGTCATGGATAAATCAACTATAGCCTATCTCTTGCTCATCCAACTGACTGCTCCACCATTTAGCATGAATGTGTATCCACTGGTGGATCTCCTACTGTCAATGTCCCCTACCCAATCAAAATCAACATATCTCTGAATGTTGAGTGTTCTTTGTGATGCAACCAAACTACCATGGTAACACAAAGCATAGTCTAAAGTCCCCTTCAAATACCTGGACACTCTCTTCACAACATCCCAATGTGATCTTCCCAGATTTTCCATAAAATGACTTAGAAATTCCACTGCTTGGGCAATGTCTAGTCTTGTATAGACCATCACATACATTAAACTTCCAAAAAAACTTGCATAAGGTACACTGGTCATGTCCTCCATCTCAGTAGCAGATTTTGGACAGTCTTCAATAGATAGTTTCATTCCATGCATGACTTGAACATTTAGCTGCTTGCAATCGTTCATACCAAATATCTCCAAAACGATGTTCACATACTTACTTTGACTTACCCAAAGCTTTCTACTTGTTTTCTCCCTGGTTATCTCTATTCCTAGAATATACCTTGTTACACCAAGATCTTTCATTTCAAACTTTGCAGACAATTGTGATTTAAGATTAGAAATCATAGTATTGCTGTTTCCTATGAACAACATATCATCCATGTACAGGGTTATAACAAGCACATGATCATTTTCAGATTTATAATAAACACAATGATCAAATTTTGATCTCACAAATCCCATAGACAACACAAATGTGTCAAATTTCTGGTACCACATTTTAGGAGATTGCTTCAAACCATACATAGATTTATTTAACTTACAGACTAGATTTTATTTACCTTTTTCAACAAATTGCTCAAGCTAGGACATATAAATTTCTTCTTCCAGCTCACCATGGAGAAATGTTGTCTTCACTTCCATCTACTCAATTTGAAAGTCATACACAGATGCCAATGACAACAAAAATATGATGGATGTCAGCTTTGCTAAAGGGGAAAAAATCTCTCCATAATGAACTCCCTCAATTTGGGAAAATCCTTTTGCATCCAATTGTGCCTTATACTTCTCAACACTACCATCAAGACTTGTCTTATTTTTGAATATTCACTTACAACCAATAGGATTTTTCCCTTTAAGTAGTGGTACCAAATCCCAGGTTTCATTCTTCTTCAATTAATCCATCTCTTCATTCATGGCTTCCAGCCAAGAATTCAAATCAGACATTCTAATTGCTTCTTTTCCAGTCCTAGGCTCATCAGTGCTAGTAATTAAGGTATAGGCACAGTTCAAATTTAACAGTCAGAAACCATACCTCTCAGGTGTTTGTTTTTGTCATGTAGATCTTCTTACAGGCTGAGGTTGTGGTTTTTCATCATTAGAACTTCCAGAGCTACTTGAACTCTCCTCAGTCTCAGGTACACTATGCAACTCTTCCCTTTCTGGAGATTGGGGAATCTCAACTGAATCCTTTTCCTTGTCTCTCTGATCTTTCTCAAGTTGTTGATCACTTGCTAAAGGTTTTAGATCATGAAATATCACACTTCTGCTATACAAAAATCTTTCTCAAGTTGTTGATCACTTACTAAAGGTTTTAGCTCATGAAATATCACACTTCTGCTATACAAAAACTTCTCGGTAACAGGCTTCCAAAGTTTGTATCCCTTCACACCAACTCCACAGCTGATGAGAATACATTTGATGGCCTTGCTATCCAATTTTGATCTCTTTTCATTTGGCACATAAACATATGCGTCACAACCAAAGACACGAACATGCCTTAGAGAGGGCTTCTTACCAGACCATGCTTCCAAAGGTGTCTTATCAACAAGAGTAGAGTAGGGAGAATGATTTACTAGATAACATGTTGTAGCCACAACCTTAGCCTAGAACTTCTACTCCAGACCAGCATTGCTCAACATACTCTTTGCCTTTTCCATCAACTTCCTGTTCAACCTTTGAACAACTTGATTCTGCTGTGGAGTATAAGGTGTTGTCTTATGCCTTTTAATTCCATGATCTATGCAATACCTTTCAAAATCTACAAAACAAAACTACCTTCATTATCTATCCTCAAACATTTAATTTTCCTTCCAGTCTGATTCTCTACCAAAGATTTAAATTCTTTAAACTTACTGAACACTTCTGATTTACTTTTAAGAAAGTATACAAATTCCCTTCTCGAATAGTCATCAATAAAATAAACATAATATCTAGAATTTGATAATGAAGGACCATTAACTTGACCAAACACATCAGAATGAACATAATCCAATATGCCAGAAGATTTATGAGGACTCGAGTAAAATGAAACACAGTGTTGTTTTCCATAAATATAGTGTTCGTAAAAATCAAACTCAAGGTTACAATCATCAAGCCCTTCTACAATATTTTTATTCTTCAAGGTTTTTAAGCCTTTCTCACCTATGTGACCTAGTCTATGATTCCATGGGAGTTTTACTTTCAAAGCATTTTCAGCCAAAGAAGTGTCTTCATCTTTCTCTACAGGGACTAATTTACATGACTCTACAGAGGCATTATTACATTGAACATGAGTTGCATCCAACTTATACAAAGTTCCAGTACGAACACCCTTAGCCAACACCATTGCAACTCTAGCCATTTTACATCCTCTACTTAAGAAATAAACTTCTACACCAGTATCATTCAACTTACTGACATAAAGAAGATTATGAGCCAAACCTGGTATGTGTAGTACACCACCAATTCCTTTGACTCTTCCGAGAGGAAAGTAAATTCTGACTCTACCTCTCCCAACAATTTCCAACACTGAATCACTTGCGAGGGACACCTTTCCACCATCATACTTCTCATACTTGGAGAACCATTCTTTATGGGATGTAATATGAAAGGACACACCTGAGTTAACTAGCCAGACATCATCTAATGCTTGAGTTGTCAAGGTTGTTGCAATGAAGGCATCTGCATCACTTTGATAAGAGTCAATAGCTAAAGCATTCTTCTTCTTCTTCTTCTTCTCCTTACAATCCTACTGGATATGACCAGGTTGCCCATAGTTCCAGCATCTCATCTTGAACTTTTTACCAAGAAACTTTGATCTCCCTTCAGATTTGGATTTCAACTTCTTGTACTTCTTCTTTCCTTTCTCCTTTGGTCTACCTCAAATAGCAAGAGCCTCTTTGGCTATTTCAGAAGACTTCCTTCACATTTCTTCAAACAGAAGTGAAGAAACCATGTCATCCATCTTGAATGAAGTGGTCGTGCTTCCAATAGCCATCACCAAATGATCCCAACTATTAGGTAACAAACACAACAGGAGCATGCAATGATCCTCCTCCTCACCCTTTACACCTATAGATGTCAGCTGAGTAACACTCATATTAAATGAGTTCAGATGGTCTGCAATAGATGCACCTTCTTCCATTTTCAAGGAGTACAACTTCTTCCTCAGGAATAACTTATTTACCAGAGACTTTCCTGATAAATATGACCAAGATTCTTCCACAATGAAGCTGCACACATCTCCTCATGGACATTTAGGAGTACAGAATCAACTAGAATCACTCTTATTAGACCTTTTTCTTTTCTATCAGCAAGGTCCCAATCCCCTTGTGTCATACCTTGTGGCATAGTTCCTGACACTGCTATCCAGAGGTCTCTATCCACCAACAAGTCTTCCATTTTGAGTTTCCATAGCTCAAAGTTGCTACCATTAAATTTTTCAATCTCTACTCTGCCTGATGTACTCTCCATCTCAAACAACAACAAGTTTTAACAATGCAAGAATCCCACTAAAACAATATTAGTACAAAAAATTGACCTTTTCTCTCAAGGATAACACAACTGGCCAGGCTTTGATACCACTTGAAGGGAAAATAGGGATGGATCTAATGACCCAATAGTGTGAAATACATTCTCTTAACACTAATACAACAGAGGAGAAGAGAAAAAACTGGTTCTAATAACTTCTAAAATTACTGAGATGAATACAAGCAACATGAAAGAGATAACAAAACATAAGAATTCACATATTGACACATGTATTTACATGGGAAAACCTTTTCAGGCAAAAAACCCACCACACCAAGCAAAGACAATTGTATTACAGTAATAACATAATTACATACAATGTTTAGTCTTCACTCTTTGATCAGCTCACATTAGTTCTCAAGTTAAAACTCTCACTATTACAATACTTCTTACAAAGTATACAATGAATTCTCACTCTACTCACTTGCATCGACTTGCAACTTACATGTACACATCCGTCAACCTCACATTGACTATAAAATTCTTACATTGCATTTACACTTTCTAGCTAATCCCACAGCCTCTAGGTTAATGCATCGATCATTCAAACAAGCAATCGATCTGCACTAATTGCATCGAGCCACCCAAGCATAAATTGACCACCCAAATCGGGTTCCGTCCACCAACAAAAGTCGGCCTGCAGTAACTGCCTTTCACTGTTTTGGTCTTTAGCCAATCAGACTGGTGTCTTCAAGCCACATGTTCAAACTTTATTCGCCTGTCGCTTTTACTTTCTGTTCAAACCGGTCAAGCTCGACTGACCAAGATCCAAGCTGAACCAAGCTCTTACCGCGCTACCATTGAGCTCACTGACTAGCCTCGCGGTATGGCGGTGAGCTCAGCTGAGCATACCCAAGTCTTCATCGAGCGCAGTCACTCTCCACTATACTACTGGTGCTCCATTTGAGTTGACCTATGGTGTGGTGGTGGACACTGACAAGACCACTGGTAGTCATACCATGATACTGCGGTGGCTTCCAGGCCACCCTGTAGTAGGGCGGTAACCGCTAGGCCAACCATGGTGAGAGGACTCACCGTCCGTGGTGGGGCGGTAACTGCCAAGCCCACCGCTGGTGGTCTCACCATGGACACCGCGGTGAAAGGAACCACCACTTGTGGTATGGCAGTAACCACCGAGCCCAACACTGGTGGTCTCATTACGGACACCGCGGTGAGAGGAACCACCACCTATGGTATGGCGGTAACTGTCGAGCCAGGCCACTGGTGGCCTTATTGCGCCACCACAATGAGAGAACTCACCATGCATAGTAGGGTGGTAACTGCCTAGACAGTCACTGTGGTACCACCAAGGCCAAGCCAAACAGCTGTGGTAAAGTGGTAAAGGGTGGGAAAAATAACTTTTTGCCAAGTCCAAAGTATGAAAAGGACCGAAACTAGAAATTGAGACATGATTTCCCAACATAAGTGTGTGTAGGAGGGCATGTTTGGTTTGGAGGCTTGTATATCATTATGGATGTTCCTTGGCACTACATGGTTATGCTCTTCTATGTTGTTGTTAGTAGACTTGGTATGCCTTGATCACTTGTGATGGTTCCCTGTTTGCTAGGATGCTAATGAAGAGACGCATTGAATGTTCTCATTCCAGCTCTTTGCATTCATCTAGACATTACCCTTGTAGTGGGATTACTTGGATGTGTTTGGTCTTCTTGGCTGGTTGGCACATGGTGCTTGGTTTCTGTAGTTGATGGGTTGGTTGTGTTGTTGGCATGATTTTACTGATGTGGATAGCTTAGAGGTATGGGTGATTGGATGCATTAGCATGTGTTGTGGGTGCTATTTTTAGTTCTGTGGGTTTGATCAGTTGGATGGGAGCAGTCAGTTTCCTCATTGCTATTCTAGCTGATGTTTTATCTTGTTTTGGAGAATGACTTCATGTTTGTGTTCACAATCAGAGAGCTTTGAAGTCTTTGTAGTGTTACTTTTGTATGGCTGGTGAACGCAGTGGAGTGGTGGTGTTCTAATACCTTTGTCATCTGAAGGATCTGATGCTTGTGTTTTGAGACTGGTGCAATTTCGCTTGGGCTTGTTCCTTTTTCTTGTGAAGGATGGTTGGAACTATTGCCCATGTTGGTGGACATATTGGATGTTATTGCAGGTGTCTTGGTTGGAGCACAAAAGCATTGTGGAAGATTCTTGTGTTCGGGTTCTAGAGGAAGCCAACAAGTCTTCATCAAGTGAGAGATTGTTGGAAAATTGTGCCTCAATCTTGTTGGCTTGTATTGCATTTGTCTGAGGACTTCATGTGTTCAACTTATTCCTTGTTGCCGAGACTTTGTCTGGTCAGTGAGACTCTTGGGGGTGTTTTGGTGATGGCCCGCCGGGTCTAGCTTGGTGACATGCTTTATCAGCTGGCAATTGCTATCAGCGGAAGACTTTATTTTTTTCCACCGATGTATCGATGTGGAGAACTTTGGCTTCATTGCCAAATTGTTCTCATATCGGTAGGTGATATTTCATGTCCCACCGATATTCCGATAGTTTCTCCACCGACGTATCGATGTGGAGAACTTTGGCTTCATTGCCAAAGTGTTCTCATATCGGCGGGTGATATTTCATGTCCCACCGATATTCCGATAATGTGTTAAGCGTTTGAAGTGGGACCAAACGGTGATGAACCTTGTCAATGGCTGTAGTGGAGTTGATCCGATGACGCTCATCACATTCTGTGCTCATTTGAGGCAAGTACCGATAAAAGCTTTTGAGTCAAGCGGAATAGCATCAGCGTGTGATACCTCTCGACTTGATCAACGGTGTTTTCTAGTCCCGTGCCTCGTGTTGTGGGTCCCGAGTAACTCATGTAGGGTGTGTCAGATTTGGCCACGTGTTGCTATTTCAAGGAAACTCCTTGGGAATATGGCAGATGCTTTATTGATTCCCTGAAACTGCTTCAATGACATACATGTGGCTCTATGGGTCCTGATAGAGACATATGTAGAGTGTGAGGGTCTTGGACACTTGTCAGTGTCTTATGCCGGTTCTAGGTGGACTCTTGGGAATATTGAGGATTCCCTCCTTGATGCTCCAGAACTCCATGAGTGGTGGACATGTGTCTCGGTAGGCCCAACTATGACGATGGTCAGTGTTAGCGAAGGCAGTTTCCTCCTAACCACAAATTTTTTGCTGGCTGTTGGCAGTTGAATGGCTAACCACCATACCTTGAGGGCTTTTCCTTTGGCTTGCAGTTGTGTTGTTGATCACCTAACCTTGAAGGTTTGATGAATGGCTAGCGATGGAGCTCAAGGCTTGGTTGACCGATCTCCTCAACCGTGAAGTGGTGGATGAATGGCATCATGACACATGGCATGATCTAATTCACTGATTTACATTGTTGTTACAAATCAATGGCTAGTGACTGAAAGCTTGGGTGCTTGTCTCAAGGGTTTGATCAGAGTGAAAATTTATTGCAGGGCATCTTGATGTCTACTGCAAGGGCGGTGCATGCAACCTGAGATGGTGAAGCTTGTTGGTGGGGTAATTAGTACTCTAATGGCCGTTGGTTGAATAGGATGACATAGGTTGGTAGATCAAGGGTTCAAAGATTAAATGATCAGTGATCAAATGATCAGTGAGATTAGATCAAGCAAAGCAGAGCATATGTGTTCGAATAGTATGATCCGAGCATTGTAACGGTGAACACTGAGACATGCAGAATTGAGAAGATGTGAACCTGAGAGGTCGTGAGGCTGTACTAGCTGAAAGGCTGACTGATCGAGTGGGCTAGTGACATGAAATTAATCTTCATTATATGTCATATGAGGAAATTGTAACAGTGCAAGGTTTCAGATCTATGTCATTGCTTGTATTCTCTAGATGAACAAGATGTAACTCCTATAAAGGCCATGAGCTTGAGATTTTATTGTAACTCTATTTTTTGTTGAATAATACAATGGCTCGATCTTTTCGAGGGTGGGGTTTTTATCCAAAAGGATTTTCCCCACGTAAATATTTTTTCTCATTAGTTTGTCTTCCATGATGTTATATTCTATGTTTTGAATATGTGTATGTGTTGAATCTGTTATTTGTTTGCATGTACTTTTCTTAGAAGGCTTCATGGGGGAACAACTGTGCCTATTTTTGCTTTATGGCATAGTGGTTTTGTTTCTTTGAGGTGATTTGAAGAAATAAATCACTAAGGAACTACTATTCTTAGATGTTTCACTCTAAGATGAATCATTCCTTACCCAACATGGAGATGATAGAGGATTGAATCACCTTCTAGATTAAATTAGTTTTGTATATTTTCATCCACGTTTGAATAAGTTACAAGCATTTTTGTAAAAAATCCCTCAAACCTTTCCCAGGGTTTGTAGTCACATATAAAATGTGATAAATTTTGGTTTATCCATTAAAAAAGGTTGAAATTTGGAACAAATGTCTGTATTGATGTCTATCACAACCCCACAAAGTTTTGGATTATAACTTGCATGTGTGAAGAATATATCTTCACCAGGCTGCTCTCACATACCATTGTCATAGTCATAAAACCCTCTTAATAGTGGAAGAGAAAAGTGTTCAAAAGGGTGAAAAATATGAATGGACTTACACAAGAAGTGGAAAAGGACTATGGAGGAAGGTCATACAAGTCTAAATCATAGGTTTTTGTACATTTTTTGATAGTTTGAGGCAAGTTTGTATGGCTGTCCTAAACAGGACTGTTACATAGCCATAGTGAATGATATTAGTATTTAAGTGAGTTAAGGACTTGTATGAACCTTATCATTATGAAAGGGACCATCTTTATAATGTTGGGAAAGGGTTTCCTAGTCAGTGATTGAGGGTTTGGAATAATCCTTGTCCATTTGGCCTTAGCCTTTAAACTGTCTCACTTAGGTGGAACAAAACAAAAGCTACAATCCATGAATTATTGCATTGTTGGGCTAACACACAAGAGTTTTTCATGGCCATTTGAACCCAAAGAATATCCATCCTTAATGTCTTCACTGCTCAAAGTAAGTTGGGTCAAATCCTCAAATGAGTTCATTGCTAGGGACTATGGGGATGCACCTAGGAGCACCAATGGAGATGGTGTATGACCACCTTGTCTTTTTGAGTGTTGTATGAGAATAAGACCTTCCTATGAATCAAACAAGAATGCTCACTAACATCCAAGATAAAAAAATAAATGGACCAGTTCTTTATCTATTGGGAAACATACTCATACTTGCAATAAACTATAGCACATTAGCAATGGAAACAAGTATTTAAAGACTATTGATAGAATTCTTTGATATATATCAACTCAATGTATCCAAAAATAGAAACTACTTAATAATCCTCAAATTTCATCTCAGAAACCTATGATCTCATTTAAGAAATTAGTTATTTATTTGAACTAAAGCACAAATGAAATCACACATTCAACCAGAGTAGTCGAAGAAAAATAAAAGAACCTTGATCCCTTTATTCATAATTCAAAAGACAAAATACAAAGGAGAGAAATTGATCCACAGTATGCAATTATCATCCATACACCATTGTTACTGTAAAACCATTAACCCTATTACAAATCTGATTGCATTCCTAAGACTCAACACTACTCTATTTCTCTGTGTTTGAAATATAAACTTCTTCTCACATGAGCTCAAAATTTTCTTAACCAACAAAAGACATGTGTAATTGGCATTGAATTCCTATTTATGGAAACATGGGAGCAACAAGCATCAAGCCAAATTACAATTAAAGTCAAATTTACATTTGACATACATTTCAAGTTCAATTTAAAAATTCTCCGAGACAGTTATATTTGTACTTTGCAAAGTGGAGGGAAAGAACATAAGAGAAAACTTATTTTATTTGCCGAGGAAAACACACCCGCCTTCTAAAAGACATTCATCATTCATTGTAATAGTATCAAAATATCTTCCTCATGAGCCAAAAGTGTTAACCACGTGTGTGCCCAGTTAGCAAAACTCTAAAGAATGAAAAGTAATAAAAAGAGAGAGAACCGACCCATCCAAGTCAACATTCATGCCACCAATATTCATGATAGGGAGAGAACAATATTTTGCAATACTTCATCAAAAGCCTAATCTGTATTAGTTCCAGGGTATGTATTATTTCTCTCCCATTCGTTATTCACCATGTTTATCATCACCTTTCATATACAAGCTCACTCTATGAACTTATCCAGCCATATGTTGTACTCATCTTTAGTGGGCCATCTCATGTCCAGTAGGGTCAACACCTTTGCAACGTGTTGATTATATCTTGCATCAATTAATGCCTTGGCCTATTTGATGAAAGAATCTATTGGTTTTTTTTCCAACTAAGATTTGAAAATCTCTAAGAGGTAGCCAACCTCTATGTTCAAAATCCACAAAAGCTAGTGGCCAACTAACGGGTAAATATTTTTCAGACCCTTACCACTACTCTTTAGGCTCTATGGGACCAAGGAGGGTATTCCTTAATGTGCTCATCTAATATTTGGTGCCTCATGAACACTTCTATACACAAATCAATTCCTACTATATGCAAATAGACATAATCCATCTAAGGTTTGGCTGAACTTTAGACAAACTATCATCTATTGCTAGGGATCTATTGAAATTTTAAGTAAATATATCACAACTAAAAGATAAAATGATTTTGAGTTTAATAATTGTTTTTGAAATGCATCAGCTGAATGAAAAATTAATGCCTAACTCTAGGCCACAGAGTCAAATAAAGAATCATAAAGACAAGTTCATCAACAAATTAACTTCAACCATTGGACTCAAGCTGCCAATGCAATAAACCAATAGATCCACCCTTGTTGTCAGTCAAATTATTCTTATAGATCCAACCTGCACACTAGAAATTACAATCATTTTCTCAAAGTAATTTAACTACTTCATTGAAATAGATACATGAACACATAATACAGTCTCAAGGAAATTGAGATGATAAACTCAAACATATTTTGTATTATTGAATTCATATGAATAAAAATGTACTAATCTGGAGACAATTTGATGATAGTTATGCTTTGCTTGCACAAATTGACTCACATTTACCCATAAAATTGAAACATTACAATTGAATATTTAATACATGATTCAGACTCAACACTATTCTACCCAGCCTCATACAAAAATCCAAAACCCTTTACAATGAGAGAAGAAGAGAAAATATATAAGGAAGAAGAAACATAAGAAGCCCTAAAATTAATCTGTGGAAGACACATGGCAGCTTCATCCTTCATTAAAAAAAAACAAGAAAGTAAAAATATCTTCTCATCCCCTTTGCAATCATATCACTTTGCCTATGTTCTTTACCTCACCTTGATTCTTTGCTCTGTAACAAAACAATCACCTCTCAGTGAAAAAACTTCATCTCCAATTACCCTGCAGTTGAAAAAATAATTGTTTTCCCGTGAAAGCCTTTCACTTTTCCCTTTACTTGTTGTAGCTGCACTTTATAATTTCACCTTTTAGAAAAATAAAGTATTCAACTTTATAATGGAACTTTTAATTTTTTAAATCTCACCCTACTCCACAATATTTTCCCTTCTCAGCAACAAATTATTCTCCACAGTGAATATTTTATTCACTTTACGAGGCAAAACAAAAATATTTCCCATGAAAAGTTTTCCTTCACTCCTTGAAATATTTCAATAAAATTCCCTTTAAATATAATACCATCACACTCTTTTAAAACTTTACCCATACCTTTAATTATTTCATGGGACCATCTTTCTTTCCCCGCACAACCTTATAGAAAAGGTTATTTTATTTGTGCATGGTTGGCGGGCTTCCTCCATATGGCCTTTCTAATTTTTAATATGAGAAAAAGTTTAAATTAAAATTTAATCGGGAAAAATATTTTTTTCTGCACACCATGGCGTCATCCTCATACTTGTGCGATATGCGCGATGCTTCCACAGAGCCCCTTGCTCCCTACGCTTGTTTTTTAGGCAACATTTAAATTTTTTTATTCGAGCCTTTAAAGACTTTCGCACACACCGCACATATTCATTCCTCACGACATCATAAAACCCACGCGACAATCCTTCCATTTTCCCGCAATGCTAAAAGAACATTTCTTCAAACAAAAATTTGATATGTTTTCACTGCAAGCACTCACACATTGTATTCCTCATGAGTTTTGCAGTGCAAGAAAGTCGTGAAAGCTACCTCTTGACCAATCAGAAGCAAGCATTAAACTTGCTTTTGTCCAAAATTTTTGAAATTCATTTTATATTTTCCCTAAATGCCTCATTTATCCTTGCACAATATTTAAAATATTCAAAATATTTTAAAATATAACATTTGAAACTTTAGAAAAATTGTGACTTTTAATTACAATTGTGGGCCATTTGAAGAAATTTATTGAGGGAAAAATGGGACACGTGGAGGTACAAAAATTTGTGTAGGATCATAATCAATTATTTAGAGAAAACCCATTTCCTCAAATTTTTCCCAGCCCTTAAATTTCAGGTACCTCCTTTGTAAACTGGCCCTTGGGACATGTTTGCCACAATAGGAGTACATTAAAATAATGTATCATATGACTTCCGTTTTTGATAAAAAAAATAAAATATAGACATTTCAAACCAAAAAAAGAAATGGGTTGTCCTTAGATTTGCAAAATCTGACACTTTTTGGAATGCCATTTTTTACCTTGTCGTGATCAAAAAATGATCAAATAACCCATTAGAACTTATCTTGAGACCCTAAAAATGAGAATGCATGCACACATTTGATCCATGAATGGGATGCAAAAGATGATTTGGTAAAAGAGATCCTGAGGTGCAAGGTATTAATCAACAAAGTTTCTTACTTAGAATTTTCTGCAATTGCACCTGTTCAAAACCAATCAACGCTCCTAAAGTCACCACTTTGAAAAAATATCAAATCAACTTCTGGGAGGCTGCCAATGGAAACAAAAGCTCATTTAGATACATTGAGTATGTGTGAATTTTTTTTTTCTTCAATCATCATTCTTCGCAAGATATAAGGGGTCAAAGTTGACCACCTTGAAACACTATCAGAAATGTAGATGTAAAAATTGAACAAACTGCATTTGCTTTTGATCTCGAAAAAATAGCTAATCAGATCATGAAGCTCTGAAATAGGACAAGAGAGCATATGAATGTGAGAATAATGGAGAGAAACAATCCATTTGTCTTTAAAATCATCCATTTGTGAAATATTAACTCGAATAGGAGGCTACTTCATAGAACTGAAAGTTTGCAAACAATAGAAAAGTGTCAAAACCCTTTAGCTTTTCTTTTCAAAACCTAGTCAAAACTCATCATGGGGATCTGAAAACTGACATGCACGTTCACATATGTAACATGAGTGTTCCCACCAAGTGGTTTTACATGAAAATTAATAGGCTCCAAATTATGACCTTCCAAAGTAAGTCATTTAGGCAGATTTTGTAGGTGCACTTTTGAGAGTGCATAAGCAAAATTTTCAATATGGGCACTTCAAATTTGCAAAATTTGAAAGTTTCAACAATATCCATCCTTGTTTCAACTCTTGTCATGTTGTCAATCTAGGGGTTCAACATAGAGTAATCAATTACAATTAACATCATCTTAGTTGATGGCAGCCTCTCTCCCAACTCATGCTTCCATTTAGAAAACTCCATAAACTAACCCTTATAATCTAATATTTAAGGCATACTATACTCTTCCATTTTCCCAAACATTCTCAGTTGTTTTTGGAGTTTCATTCCAAACTTTCCATGGAAAGTTGTTATTTCATTAATCAAATCAATGGCCTACAATATTTCTGAAATATGAGTAGGAGCTTCAGGATCTTCCTATATTTTGGACATCATCTCCTTCAATGTTCCTACTCTAGTGCTCCACTCAGTTTGAAAAGCCTTTTGATCCTGCAAATATTAAACATTGGCCTCATGAATGTTCTTGTATGCAGCCCACACATCATCAACTCTATTAACCAATTTTTTCACTCTATGTTTGAGTACATCCACATATATCATTAGCCGTCTTTACTATCTCTAATTTTGCTTGCTTGAAATTCTCCCTCTTTTTTTCAATTAATTACTCAAATCTTGAATCCATAGAGACAAGTATCTCTAACTTGCATAGACAAATCAGAAGAGGAGGATGGTGAAGAAACTGCCCTTATAGATTGAGTTACCTAAGACATAGCTCTGAACTTATTGCACTCATCTAGAATTTATTGTAATCCTTTAATAGTGCATCATACTTCTATTGGGATATTTGGGCGGTATCAACATTGGGCATTGCAACATGCACAATCAACTTTTTTTCCTAAACAAGAGTTGTATCCACAACTCTCTTTACCAACATTGTACCAATGACCTCTTCTATAGGATTGGCAACCTCATCCTTTCCGATGTTGGACGCCATGGACCAAATTGCAAGAGTGTGCAATTTTGGACTATAGGCCAGACCCAAACACCCAACTATCAAAGTGGTCCTCAGATACAGAGGCATGTGAGTCTCTCCTGATAGCATCAAGTGCAATGGCTAAAGTGAGGGTAAATCCTAGAAGTAACATGACCCCACTCTCAACAACAATTTTCTCAACTTCATCAAGAGTGATGACTACTATTTCAGCCATGATTTTCTCTTCCTCTCCTCTCTCTACCTCCTCATGCTGAGAGGGGTCCACACCAGCCTTAGCTTTCTCAATTCTTTCTTTGATATCCTTACTCCTTTGATGAATAATTAATTCTTTGAACTCTCTTGTTTGTACAAAGGTATCATCTATAGTGAATTCATCATAGGCCTTGATCTTAGGATCATCATTGACCTTCTCATCATACTCCCATTTTCTCACCAGGCACATATACTATCATTTTCTCCTCCTCGATTACCTCAACACCTCCTCCCTGAATCTCAACATGCTGCTCAAGGATATCCATAGCTCGAGGTTGTTGCTCAAGGAGATCATGTGCTCTTTCAACAGCTACCTTGAATTTTACTCTAAACTCTCCACTTTGGTAATCATTTATCTTTTGCATAGCCCTCTTCAATGGGTTCTCAATTTCATCATATAGTCTTATATAAAAAGAATTTATTTTTATGATCTCTTCCTCCATGACACAAATATCAATCCAATCCTTATTTCTTTGGTTGACTGATCCATCACTTACTAGATTTCTAAGCACATCATTAGAATACCTAAAAATATGAGAAAACTAGACACACCCTTGCTTCTTCTCTTCTCATTCACAAAACCCTCTAGATCAAAGCTCCTAACCTCATCCACAGGAATCTTAAATTTATTTACCATTATTCCAAACTTCTCATATGCCTCCTTAGTAGTAGCCTTGAACTAGCCAAAAGAACATTGTGGCACAATTACAAAACCCTTCCTAGGAGTTTTGAACAACTCTTGGTCCATAAAATCAAGCTGCCACATTAGCTCCATAAATTCCAATATGTCTGAGACATAGAAAGGAAAACAATGAGCCCTAGATCCATAAGCCCTGATCAATGTATACTCTGAGTGAAGAAATAAATCAACCCAATTATGATTCATCGGTGACCCTTTTATATCATTAGGGTGCTTGATATCCTTGATAACCCTTGATAATCTATAAATGGGTGGAACACCCAAAATTTCCAAGATACCATATCTGATGACATTGCAAAAAATCAAATAGTTTAAATTTGGGCAATTTTGATCCCAAATATGTATCCACATTTGGACAGGAAAAGGGTTATTCTGATTATCCAGTTGCCTCAACTTCATCCTCTTCTTTCACTTGTCCTGTCCAACATACAAGATCATGTGCATCAACAAAGAGTAATGATAGAAGACTAGTGGGATAGTTCCTTTCTTCAAAGAAATGAGCCCCTTATACATCTCATCTACAAGATGAGCGGTGTAATCAAATCCTTTTTCACGGTTCCACTTCTATATATCAACTATCATAACCAACAGGCCTGTATCTATTCTTGCATTGAAATTGTGGCCCAAGACTTGATTCAGAAAATAGTAGGTGTTCTTGAAATAATCAACAAATTCTTCACACTCGAAGGGCTCCAATTTTGTAGGACTAAATCCTTTTCCAATTTTTCTATGCCTTACAAGAAACCTATTCCTAAAAGCATACCTTCTTTGCTCATATTCATGATTCAATTTTGCACACCTAATGTCAAATATGTAATTAGGGTTCAACTTGAACACCTCTACAATTTGATCCCTTGTTACTTCAAGGATTAGAGTGCCATTTTGACTTTTTATCTTCTTGTCCACAAGATCATAATGTTTTCCTAGTGCCTCCATTATGTCAACTTCCACAAATATATTCAGAAAAACTAGCCTCCTAAGGTTTAAACCTGACAAATGTTTGGCTGGTCATTTGGCATACCTTCTATTAAAGGCATATAAAAAAAATTCCCATCCACTTTATGGCTGAGCTGGTTCTCCAATTCCACCAGCTAGGTCAATCAGCCTATTTGTTACAATGGCCTGCCTTGTGGGCCTCTTTCCAATCTGTGACCCTCCCTCTTTCACATCCTCAGCTGCACCTTCCATGAATCTATCATGGGTTGCAGGTGATTTTGGCAACTCTAGCTTAGGTGCAAATGTGACATACTCTTAGGTTTCTTAACTCTTTTCTTCTTGGTTGTCCTTTTGGGCCTTATTCTAGATTCACTAGGTTCTGGTTCACTCATTTTTACAATGTGGCAAGGGTGAGGTTTAAAGTTCTCAATTAATAGAAAGACCCACCATGTTCTAAATCCTAGGCAATAATTTGCAGAATAAAACCCTTGCAGACTATGCAATCCTTAATACCCCAATTCAAAACTCACAATGAGTAAACCTTAAGTAAATTTATCTTTGAAACTCCTTACTAATTTATAGACTAGCAAAATTTAATGCAATTGGCAGAAAGAGATGACAATTTTCTTACCTGGGTGAAAATTCGATGCTAACACCTTTGTAATTGCTTATTGGGGCACTCCACACTATTTCCTCATACTTTGTCTACCTTCTCTACTCCTAAGAAATTTAAAATGTGAGGAAAACAAGCCAACTACCTTCTTTATGGCGAGAAAATAGAGAATAATACCATTGATGGTTGATAGAAAGCTCACACGAGTGAACTGGCACTTAGTCATTCATGTTTAAAAACTGGTCATTGATCATCTAGATTTAAAACCATATCAATGGCTCTCCTTTCACCTCACTACTTTCTCCTTCACTTTAAATGATGTCCTCAAGATGTTGCCATGTTGCCTCTTATTTTCCTTAGTCTCCCCTTGTTTTGGAAGCCATCGCTCATCATTGATATATTTCTTCCTCCATGAGTCCTATCAACAATGTGAGCACCCTCGCGATGAGATATCGGTCATTGGATCGAGGCCCTCCTTTGATTATGTTTATATCCCATCATGTATCGTTGGTTCACACCTCAAATTTTAGATCAAATCAGCGATGGGAGAGAAAGGACAATGGAACAAGATCAAGTCACATGTTTCTGCATCAAAATCAAAAGGCATAGGAAACATCATTCATAAGAGCAATTTAAAATAGCAATAGAATATTGGAACACAATACCACATCACTTATCGCTACTTTGGGACTCAAATTTTAAAACCAATCCACAATGAGCGATGGAAGAAAATTCCAAGAGCACAAAGGGTTATCACGCATCACCGATTTACAACACGAAACTCATGAGCCATTAGCGATAAAGAAATCCAACAATGGTGAAGATAACATACATATTGCGCATCGCTAATTCAAAACTCAAGATCCATAACCTAGCCACGATATGTGATACAAAGGAAACATCACTCATCACACATCGCTAATGTAAGTTGAGCATTCATAAAATTATCTGTGATGAGCGATAGGCAAAAGAGATGAACAATAACTTAAGTGAAGCAATTCCACACATGCTCATAAGTTGTTTTGAAAAGGGGACTACCTAGGAAAATGTGAGATAAGCCCTCAATAGACTTAAAACCATTTTAGTCAAAGGATGTAAAGGCCAAACAAGGTCGATTAATCAACCTTAAAAAATAAAAATATTTTAGACGAAGGCATGAGGGGCCGTTTACTTCATGGGCTTCAATGGCTCAAGTTGTTTTTAACATGATTGGGAACTGACCATAGGAGGTCAAAAAAAGGATAGATCGAAAGACCAAGGGTTTAGACAAAGGAGAAAATATTCAAAGAAAAATAACTCCCGCATACAACCCTAAACCCTAACCCTTGACAAACTAATAGAACACCAAGGGAAAGATAATTTCAAACCAGTGGAACATGAAATTTCTAAGGGTTCCACCATGTCAGAGGCTAGATCTGTAGGAATTTGAAGTGGAAGGTTCATTGCCAAATCCAAAAAGGAATTACCATTTCAGAGCATTCTGAGTCAAATATGACCTTGCCATTATATTCAGGAGGCCTGAAAAAGTTAAAATTGACTATTAATTTGTCAATTTTAGTTGAGTTTGCAGAACATCATTTTTTTAAGACTCCATGAATATCATAATTTAAGCTTCAATTTTTTTTTAATATTTTGCATTTCATTATTGAAATGCAAGTTTAAAAAAAAAATAGTGGAAGGGTACATGGATAGCCCATAAAACCCCACACCCCATAAAGGTGCAAACCCATGAGACCCTATGCCCTTTAGTGGCCATTCATCTCATTTATTAAACTTTTATATTTAACTTTTTAAAAACCTTTCATAAAGCTTTAATTAATCCCCATAAACATGGGGACCCATCGACCTTGTGCCTTAATGAACTTCCCACTAACTTTAATAAAGTTTTCTTTATTATGTGCAAATTTTTTAAAGCACTTAAAGCACCAATATAACCTTTTAAAAGTTTTCCATTTAATGTGTGGGGTGTGGGGCTACAACCCCCCTTTATTATAAAGTTATTATAAACTTTATTTTTAAAAGTTCTTTTTAATAAAGTGTTTTCTTAATTAAAGCTTTATAAATAATTTTTTTTTTAATATATTGTTATTCAAGTTTTTAAATATGATTTTTAATTAAATAAAACTTTAAAAGTTTTTTAATAATTTTTTTAGTAAAATTTTGTTAATTTATTTTTAATAAAGTTTTAAAAATAAAATTTAAGAAATGAATTTACTTTGTTAATTTATTTTAATAAAGCTTTTTCAATAATGTTTTTTAATTAAGTTGTTTTTTAAAACAAATAAATTTCTCATTAAATATGTAAAATTGGAAAACTCTTTTTTTTCTGATTTCACCAAGTTTTACAATATATCATTCATGGTGTTCCTCTATCCAGGAGCCAACATGGGCTAGTTGTTCTTGACATTATGGTGAAATCCCAATTTGAGGGAATATTTACCAGTCATGTCTGGTTGTCAACTTCAAAGTTCCTAGATTTGCATTATTGATGTTGTCCAAATAACACATGTATGTAAAAGATGTTGTCAATGCACTAAAATAAAGTGCCAAAATCTTGTCACTTTAATGTAATCTGCCAAATTTTTCATATTGCAAGATTGTTAGGATTGATCTATGTATCAAGTTTCATTTCCTATATACACAACAAATGCAATAGGTAGTTACACATGCATTTTTGTGTGATGGACTAGATATATATAAACAATCATGTTATGGAAGAAAACTCCTTGTATCAAAGGGTCAAGTTCTACATCCAAAGACTTGGTACCTATAGTTTCAACTAATTTTTAGAGTAGTGTCCACAATCAATGATACTCATAAAGACTTTGTACTAAATCTATAATTTTGAGCATTCAAGAGTATCTAGTTGATACTCATGTAGTGGTCTCTTTAATTCTGATCTTATTCTATTGTAGTGTATGATTCATTAGCACCTCTTCATTGGTAGTTACAACTTCTTCATCTATTTTTTACAGTTTGGACATCAATGGTTAGGATTTTTGTTCCCAATGGGCTTTCTCCTTTCCTATTTTTATAAATGGGTGCATTTTGATCCTCTTGCTCCATCTTCACATTTATATGCTTTCACATTGATAGATTATGTAGATATTCATGAGTTGACAGTTTCAATTTAGTCTTCATTCATGTTAACATCTTTTGTAGTGATACCTGATTCTTTATATTAGTTCTTATCATCATTTGGTATCTTCTGGAGTGGAATTTGGTGGACTTATCATCATCTTTGGTCACTGCTCTACATCAGTCTTCACATTATTCTACATTATCCCCTTCTTTAGTTAAGATTTGGAATTTTGGCATTGTGACATTTGAGTCGATTCCAAATACTTATTCCTTTTAGGAATGAGAATATATCCTTCATGTATCATTTTATTCCTAAGGAGAAGAATGTTGTTCAATGATCTTGGACCATCTTCAAAGTTCTATGTTGAGTATCTACCATCAACATAGGATATTGTATATTTAGGGGGGTTCACATGACCTTATCTATTCATTCTCTCTTATGGGGGACTTTTTCCTCACATGGGATTTTTTCCTTCACATTCTATTGAGAGCATTTTCACTATTTTTCTCTTTTGGAAAGGAGATTTGTCTCACTGGATTTTCTCCTTTTCTTCATTTGTGAGAGATTTATATGTACATGGGTACCTCATCAGGCCTAGTAGCCAGGACCCATCTTTGCATCTTTTCACTATATGTACTCCCTAAGTTGCACTTAAGGAGGGGTGTTAGTGTGAAATGGGAACTCTATCTAACTAGTTCATTTCCTAGCTACTTCTCCACTTAGGTCCTATTCACACTAGTTTAAGTTTACATAGGGATAAGGTTGTTGAGCTTTAATGACCCTGTGTTGTCACACCTCATAGGATGAAAACATTTGTTGTAATATTATTACATCATCTCTCTCAACTTGGCCTATATAACCAAGGGTTTTTCTTTGTGATCGTACACCATTCATTCCAATTCTCAAACTCATATAAGCTTTACATTCTCTTGAGAGAAATATAATTTATTCTTTCTTATCTCTTATTTCAACTTTTAAAAAAAAACTTGAAAACTCATAACGCGAGCGCATTATAATGCGCTCGTGTTATAACACGCTCGCATTATGGCTTGGTGTTTCGAGCTTTATTCTCAAGCACCACAAGACCATAATGCGAGCACATTATAATGTGCTCGTGTTATAGAAAATTAAAAGAAAAAAAAAGAATCGAAGTTCATTTTCATTTGTGATTGTTTTTTGTTGCTTGTGGCCAAAAACCCCATAATTTCATGCTCGCATTCTAGGAGTTGATTTTGTGCAAAAATATTCATCAACGGTTGTTGATTCATCACCAGGATGCTGCCATGTCAATGAGGAGGTCAAAGAGGTGAGGATTTTTTTTTTTGAATTTGTTAGTTTTAGGTTGTATTTAATATTTATTTTTTGAAATTATAGGAGATGTTAATCAACTTGGAAACCCTCCTCAAAATCCATAGAAATGATAAAATCCTCAACAAGAAAATCCTTAGCAACAAAATCCTCAACCACAACAACAACCTCCTCCACCAATCCCTCAATACCCTCTTGGCACTCAACAAAATTTAATGGGTGAAATTGAGAACAATAGAAAACAAATTAAGGATTTAATTGGGAGGTTGAACAATCCTAAGGGTTCAACTATGGAGCGAATAACCCTGGAAACTTCACTGCAAGATATGTTAAAAAATGTAGATTCAATCAACAAAAAATTATTTGGTTGGAAGGATAGGAGGTAGGTAGCTAGAGATTTTGACCAAGATAAATTATCATATAAAGAAGTAAAAGATTAAAAAATTAAAAAATTAGATTTGTGTGCATTATTCATTGACCCATGGTCAAATCAAAATCTCCCCCTCAATGTGAAGAGGTTTCCTATTCATTGGTGCCACCACCAAGAGATTAAAAAATATTTTTGGGATAGGTGGTACATGGTTTTTGATGACCCACCATGCAATAATTGTGAAGTCCCGCAGTATTTCCTCAGGAAACTATACGTTGAGTTTATCTTGAACATAATCCCAAATTATTTGTATATGAGGGACTTCCAGGGGAGAGGTGGGGGGTCAACACAGATAGACTCGTTGTACAGATGGATCCTATGTGACAAGCGAGATGGCCTCTTGCTAGGCTGCCTCATGAGCACATCGTCATCCATTCCATCACGAATGAGAGTGCCAACATATAGACTCTGTAGGCCATCAAATCTTTGATGTGGAGTGTCATCCAACATGTTATCCCTCTTGTACAATGCCATCCAGGGGAGTCTTCGACAGGTGGCATTTGATCCCATGTGTGTCAATCTTGATTGGTGAATTGTTCATATGACCCCACTGACACTAAGGAGGTTGTTGCACAAGATCCGTCTACAACTATGGAGATGGAGAGGGAAAATGACATTTTGCATGACGCGTATGGCATTGATAGTCAGGTAAAAGTTAGCATGTTCATTGAATTTAATTTATTAAATTTCAATTTTGAAATGCAAGATTAACTAATTTAGTTTTATGATTTTAAAAAACTTGCAGGGTCACAGTGTTGATACTGGATACACCGGCCCTACACCTACTTATTTCTGTAATACCCCTATTGGTGGGGTATGTAACTAGTAAAAAATTATAAATTTATTACCTGTTAATAGCATTGTTTTATGAATGAAATTTTTATATGTGATTTTGGATGTTGAATAGGCTAATATTGGAGGTTTCGAGGGAACACCTCCTAGTGCTAGTGGATTTAGTCAAACCTTCACACAGGTAATAGAACAAAGAGTTTAACTAATGAATTAAACTTAATAGATTTGTGTAGTTTGTATTCATATCGTTGATTAAATTGCATTGCACATCATTCAAACTCAAAACATTACTTCACATTCCATAACTAATAACTAGATGTTGATAGATGACAAAATTTCAACTATAATATAGTTGTTTAGAAATTCAACATAAGTAGTGATGCAGTTACTTTACATAGCATAAGTAATAAGTCTAGGAGCAGATTCCAATTGCATTTTCTTGTCATGGAATTCCATGAGACTACATTTTACTGAGGAATATTTTCAAACAGTTCACTAGCTTGTCTATGCTCCAAACTAGGCACCCATTATGGCCTGTTCTGATAGATCTAAAGCTCACTTGTAACTCTTTTGGAGAAACTGTCCCAAATCTAGCTTTTAACATTGAATTAGGCCACAATTAGGCCTATTTTTCAAAGAGACACCTTTCCAAACACACAAAAAACACTTGAAACATCCAAAAATTCAAAAGACAGCCAAGAAAACCTCAGATTATTCAACTTTCAGGTCTCCTCTAACTCATTTAGACCCCTTTTCATAAAACCCTCACTTTCCTTGCAATCAATTAGGGATTATTGAAACTCTTATGCCTTGACCTCTAAAAATATTATAATCACTTCAATAAGGATTATTTATTCCTTTAAATTCTCATCCCATCCTGAAATAGTGCTTCCCCAAAGATTTGCATACACTTCCTTCATAAAATCACTCTTTTTCACTAGTTTTCACCTTCTTTCACCTAGGGTTTCTCACTTATTCACTTATCTGACCAATTAAAACCTCCTAGATCTTATAGAAAACCTCCAATTCACCTACTCCCACAATTTTTAGGGGATTCTATCCACTTCTAAACCACTGTCCTCTTTTCACTCACTCTAGCCTTGTTTAAAAGGCACCAAAACTAGTTTTTCACTAGGGCAGAAAGGAGAACTCACACAAAAACTTCACCAAACCAATTCCTTACCTTATAAACCTACTCCTAATTTATACCAATCCAGACCACCAAGAAACAATTGCTACAGAAAGGTGGAATGGATTTTTTAGTTCACTTGGGCAATCAAACCCTTAGCCCCTATTTTCTGACCGCCTAGAGAAATCAGGCCATCAAAAGCTTGAAACTCAATATGAAACGCTCAAATTAGTTTTAAATTGATTCCAAAACCTAAATAATTCAATTCACACACATTAAAAATACATGACCACCTATAGAAAACCTTACACTGGCAAATGATGGAGGAAAACATAAAAAATACTAGGATAACAGTGATATTTTATTAGTTTTCTCCTTCAAAATGCTTCAAAAATAGCTAACAATGATGAATCGCATATTTTAAACACTTTCCCAATCATTTAAAATTCCTAATAACCTAATATTTCCTCTAAAACTACCTTGACTCTTCATATTCCTCCACTTGGCACCTTTTTGCATTTTTGCAACATTGATTGACAACTTTTGTTAAGATTATGCAACTTCACAATTTATGCCTAAAATGACTACCAAAGACCATTACAAACTCAAAAATTGCTATTTAATCCTTATTACATCATGAAAATACCTATACAACCTCAAAATACTAAATTTTCCTCATGGAGGCATGCTCTTGTAAAGGTGCACCTACACCACTTTTTCAAATAGCTTACCGCCTATTCTATGCTACCACATTTTCCATACATATCTTCCAAAGAATTTTACCAAATAGTTCATTTCCTCACTGCTATGGCTAAAAGCTTAAAAAAGGTGCTTTCCAACAAACTATGGATGCTTGGAAAAAATCTATCAAAGCATAATAGTAAGCAATAGCATAGACAAGGCAGTTAGTAGGTTGAAAAAATTCCTTAAAGAAATGCGGTCTCATGGTGATAGAATGCTATTCCATCACTATGAGACAACACTTATTTGAGGCATTTCTTCAAAAAGCTCACCATCTTTTCTATGATACCACATTTTGCATATATGTGTACCAAAGCATTTTATCAAACTACTCACTTCCTTGTTGCTATGGCTAAAAGCCTAAAATAGGTGCTTTCCAAAAAAGTATGGATGCTTAGAAAAATCTCTATCAAAGCATAATAGTAAGCAATAATACCATAGAGAAGGAAATGAACTATCTAAAAAAATTCCTGAAAGAAATGCAATCTTATGGTGATGGAATTTCATGACGTGCATTTATTTGTAATGGCATTCCATCACTACGAGACCCCATTTCTTTGAGGCATTTTTTCAAATAGTTCACTGCCTTCTCTATGCCACCACAATTATCGTACATGTCTACAAAATATTTTAATCAAATAGTTCACTGGCTTCCTGCTATGGGTAAAAGCCTTAAAACATGTGCTTTCGAACAAGATATGGATACGAAAAATAGTAAGCATGATAGTCATAAATATATAGTTTAATATGCACTCAAAATTTTGTTTATTATCTCATACATTATAAGTCATGACGTGGATCGCTATTGTAGTTTTTGTGATTGAATAATTTATTGTTTTATTTTCAGCTGTTGCAAGCAGAGACACCTCTGAATGTGACAAGGGCAATGGAGATTGGTGTTTCATCTACTATAGAGTCCTCGATGGCTCTAATAGGGGAGGTATGAGGAAAATTACTAAATTTAAATTTACATTCGTTGTTATAGATGTTAGTTCTAGTGAGAAAGAAAACCATGATTGATTCTTGGTTTAATTTCTATTTGGATGATTTATACAAGGCTTCAAAAAATCTCATCTTGGGTGTGCAAATATTTCCCTCGAGGAGAGTGATCATCAGATGGTGGTAAGTGATTATTTTGTTAAATATATCATCTTTTATAATATAATTTCTATATATTAATGTCTTTAATTCTTATTGTAATAGATAAAACTTCACGAAGAACTAAACACTAGGAGGAGCACTAGGAGCACTCCTCGACCACAACATAAACAAGTAATAGATGTATTGTCATCCGATCGACAAGAAAAGGGCAAGATTTTATTTCAAGGGGATGGAGAGCGATGAATTTTGATTCCAAAGCCATTTTTTGTATGCCTACATGGCATTTTTGTACATATTTTTTATTGGATATATTTGACATTATATGCCTATATGGCATTCTCGTAAGCCTATATGACTATTTTGTACCTATATTTCATACTTATATCGACATATATTGATGTATGCCTACATGGCTATTTGGTTAATACAAATCTTTTTTATTGATGGTTTGCATATTTGCATTCTAAATTCATGGTTCAATAGATATGAATTACATGTATTCAAGTGTATACTTTACAACTTACGTGTATAATTTATGACATACGTGTGTTCAAATTTATACTTTGTGACTTACTTGTTTTCATTTGTATACCTTGTATTCATGCATATACTTTGTATTAATTTGTGTATACTATGTATTAGTGTGTATACTTCAAGGCTTATGTGTTTTTGAGTGCTTGTGCTTCCCTTATTCACATGTACATGCTTGAATTATTCACATGTATACTTCTTAATTGGTTAGCCCTAGCATTGACCATTTTTGTCCTTCATGGTTTGTCTTGAATATTAATTTATTGATGCTAAAGAACTTTATGTAAAAGTAAAAACCACGTTTTCAATTGGTATTACATGAAATGATTCATAAAAATATTTCAAAAAGTATCCTTGATATTACAAAAATATATGTGTTTATACACTTCAATTGTGCAGTCACCCTTTGGTTCTTTCAAAGAAAAATTTGCCTATGCCATTGTTACACTGCATAGGTAAACCATTTTTTTATTATTGTGGAGCTATATTAAGCTACCACTCTCAAGACCAATGTAACAATGATACAAAATAATATTTGAGACTGCAAGAAGATATCAAAATGGCTCATGTACTAAACAAATTCTTATTATTTATGAAGAATGCTGATAAATGTACTCAGTTGGCTTCTTTTTTCAAAATCATACACATTGAACCCTAGAATCAATAGACTGTGTATGTCAATCTACCAATTCAAGTTTGAACGATTAATATTTATCGTGCATGCTTTAAATCACATTCAAGTTTATGGTGGTTTTTTTGTTTATATGATGTCATGTGATATTCTAATCCTAATTCATGCTTCTAGGCTGCATATATATATATATTGTTTTTACACGTTTTTTGTACTAATGAACCCAAAACGAACTGAACCCCCCTCAAAATAAATTTGGCCAAACCAGTGAATCGAACCCCCGAACCCAAACCCGAACCTGATACAACCTCAAAACCTCTTCCAAAACTCTTCATTCTACATACACAAACTTAATTGACCACAAAATTATGCTACCCCCTGACTTTACCCACTTTTACTCCCTCAAACCTCTCTTTTTTATTGAAATCCCCTCTTTTCCCAACTAGGGCATCATGCCATTACATAATTTTGACCTCCCTTGTGCTTGCAAACCTTTTGAACACATAAAAATCCACAAGCTCACTGTATTTCCAGCCTATTTTAACTTATTCTCAAGCAATTGCTTCTTTTCACCTCTTCTAGCCTTGCTTTTAAGGCCTAAATTCTGAATTTTCAACAGGGGCAACGCTGGTAATCTCTTCCAATGCCTTTACCAATTCTATTTTCTTATAGCTACTCCCTATCCTACTTACATTAGGCCCATTCCACTGAGACACAACTTGAACAATAGGTGGAATGGCCTATTTCAACATATTACACTCAAACCCTTGTATGAGCAAGTTCAGACCTGTTTCAAAAATCTACTTCTAAGTTGCTTGGAACTTAATAGAATTCCACAAGAATGGATTCTAATCAAGTATAAAACCATTGTACAATAGATTCAGATCATCTTATAGAAAAATCCTATTGTACAGACCCATACACAGGTTGGAAATGAAGAAAATGCACAAAAAATAACAAAGAAACAAAGATATTTGATTGATATTCTCCTTCAAACTCTTCAACAACCAATAAATTTGAGTTTCCAATGATCATACACTTTTTGTGTGGAAAACTTAGACTTCTCAACCATCATGTGTATATTTCTCTTTTCGATTGTTTTTCATGCCATCATAAGGGATCAAGATAGTTGAACGTAGCTCAGATAAATTTTGTGTGTTTGGGTGCGAAAGAGGACAATGCCTATCATAAACATACCTATTAGGATGCATTGGAACAATTTTTTTGGTCACACAAATTGCAAAATGAAATTTGCACCACTTTGCAACTTTACACTACTTGCATTTGACATTTTTTCCATCAAGAGAAAACTGGAAACCATAGGAAAATGACTCTGAGATAACAAAAATCGAGAGAGGTAATTATAGAGGGTCCCAATGCGATCTCATAGGTTCAAACAAAGAGTTCTTAAGTGTAACATTTTCTAATTAATAGCCCTTCAAAGATTGCTTCCCTTTTGCACTTTGTACCCTTAAGGGATCGATCTAGTTGAATGTAGTTCAAAGCGATTACGCGTGTTTGGGTGAAAAAGAGGACTATGTATAGCATAAAAGTACCCATTCAGATGCATTGGAATATCTTGTTTGGTCACATGATTTGCAGAACAAAATTTGCACCACTTTGCAACTTTCAACTACTTGCATTTGATAAATTTTTCCCCAAGTGAAAATTCACCACCATGGAAAAATGCCTCTTAGATAGAAAAAACCAAGAGAGGTTATTGTAGAGGGGCCTAACATAATCCCATAGGATTAGACAAGAATTTTGTAAGAATCATGGTATTCGAGTAACAACAAGTTGAAGTTTGCAACCATTTTGCACTTTGGACCCTTAAGGGATCGATCTGATTGAACGTATCTCAGAGCGATTCTGTGTGTTTGGGTGAAAAAGAGGACCATGCATAGCATAAAAATACCTATTTAGATGCATTGGAAAAGTCTGTTTGGTCACACGAGCTGCAGAACAGAAGTTGCACCACTTTGCAACTTTTAACTACTTGCATTTGACAACTTTTTCTCCAAGTGAAAACTCACTACCACAGGAAAATGCCTCCGAGATAGAAAGAACTGAGAGGTTATTATAGAGGGGCCCAATTTGATCCCATAGGATCAAATGATAAGTTTCTAAGCATCACAATATCCAAGTAATAACATGTTGAAGTTTACAACCATTTTGCACTTTGGACCCTTAAGGGATCGATCCGGTTGAACATAGCTTGAAGCGATTCCACGTGTTTGGGTGCGAAAGAGGAACATGCATAGCATAAAAATACCTATTCAGATGCATTGGAAAATTCTATTTGGTCACATGAGCTGCAAAAAAAAAGTTGCACCACTTTGCAACTTTCAACTACTTTCATTTGACAACTTTTTTCCCAAGTGAAAATTTGCCACCACAGGAAAATGCCTCCGAGATAGAAAAAACCGAGAGATTTTATTGAGGGCCCCAACATGATTGCATATGACCAAATGATAAGTTTCTAAGTGTCACGGTATCTGAGTAACATGTTGAAGTTTGTAGCCATTTTGCACTTTGGACCCTTAAGGGATTGATCCGGTTGAATGTAGCTCAGAGCGATTCTGCGTGTTTGGGTGCAAAAGAGGACCATTCCTAGTGTAAACATACCTATTCAGACATGTTGGAATAGTTTGTTTGGTCACATGAGCTGCAGAATAAAAGTTGCACCACATTGCAACTTTCAACTACTTGCATTTGACAACTTTTTCCCCAAGTGAAAATTTTCCACCATAGGAAAATGCCTCTGAGATAGAAAAAACCGATATATTTTAATATAGATGGGCTCAACACAATCTTGAAGGATCAAATGAGAAGTTTCTAAGCATCACGGTATTCAAGTAACAAAATGCTAAAGTTTGTAGCAATTTCGCACTTTGGACCCTTAAGGGATCGATCCGGTTGAACGTAGCTCGAAGTGATTCTGCATGTTTGGGTGTGAAAGAGTACCATTCTTAGCGTAAAAATACCTATTTAGATGCATTGTAACAATCCATTTGGTCACATGATCTGCATAATGAAATTTGCACCACTTTGTAACTTTGCACTACTTGCATTTGACACTTTTTTCATCAAGTGAAAACTGGACACCACGAGAAAACCACTTCGAAATAACAAAAACTGAGAGGTTATTGTAGAGGGGTCCAACTTGATCTCGTAGGTTCAAATGAATATTACATAAGCACAATGGTTTCTGAGTAATACCCTATCAAATATTGTTACCCTTTTACACTTTGAACCCTTAAGGGATCGAGTCGGTTGAACATAGCTCAAAGCGATTGTGGTCTATTTTTAATGGAATTAGGTGGGCAACAAACTTAACACCATTTTTATTTTTGGTTTGGTTGGATTTCAAGTGATTTTGTGCATTTTAGAAACCAATTATTGAGGGTCAGTCTGTATACCCTGTTTTAAGAGAATATTTTAGGTTCTCTGTTTTACTAAGGTGTCTTAAGAGGGTTGGTCTAAATGTAAATAAACCCTTACCTAACTTGTGAATGAAGAGGGTTTTGGGTATTTTTTATGTTAGAGGTCTTATCATGCCCTAAAAGTGGAGGAATTGGTGGTTTGGCAGACTGGTTAATGATGTCAATTGGTGGTTTGCTTGTGATAGGAAGAATTTAGGGGGGTTGCTTGTTTTGTGAAAGCTAATCCAAAAGAGTCTTATGAGGGTTTGATATATGTTGAAGAAGGATTAAAAGGGTACCTAAAATGGTGGTTTTTTGTATAGGTTGTTAAGGAATTTTGAGAGTTGAGGTAGGAAAAATAGGTCTGCAGACCTACAAGAGTGACTAGGTGCAAAGTTCAAAATAAGCCAAGATTGAGTTTTGAGGGAAGGAAGGAGGTTGGAATCCTTTTCTATTGTGAAAGTGATTTTATTGCCTCCCTGTATTTCTATCAGAATTACTTCCTATCATAATCACTTCAAGTTTACATTTTTTGCACTTTTTTCACATTGACAACTTTTTAATTTTTGCTATTTTACATTATTTTGAAAAATATGCAACATGAACTCCAAAATGACCCCAAAACCAACTAACATGACTTATTACATTATAAATTGTTCTAATATGACCTTATTCAATTAACAAAACTCAAAAAACAAAACTAACTTAAGACTTCCATGAACCAAATTTGCTCAATAACCTTGGTGCCCCTGCACAAAATTTTATTATTTTAGTAAATCTCATTACAATGCCTCAATTAATCTATTCTCATAGATATTTTACAATTTCACTCATACATTCAATATTCTCTTATACTGTCTACATCATAGGTGCTCATTATGAGGTTAACTTCAAATGAGTAACTTGAGATTCCCTCGCAAAGCTTCACACACTCTTTTATAATGGCTTCAAATCAGAATTGAGATTTCTCAAGATCATCAAAATAAAGATGTTGCATTTCTTTTTTGGATGAGATTCTCTTCGATGGCTCATAAATCGACATTTTTTGCAAGGAGAGACCAATCAATTTTTAGTAGTTTACTTACAAATACACTGTAGATACCGAAAATTGGTCTAGGTCTACGAGTACACATTTCAACATAATTTTCTATAGTCCATCGTCTTGATTAAATAATGTTACTTATTTAATTGCCTTTCTAACACATATTTCCTCTGTTAATTAAATACCCTTTTTTAATTAATTCATTAATTCATAATCATCCTTTATTCAACTTAATTAATTAAATAAATCATATTTATTTAATTATGTTGCGAACTAATTAATTCTTGCCCCTTTATCTATCAATTAAATAATTTATTATTTAATTCCCCTTTATCATACTTTTCCAATTATAATTAAATATCTTTATTTAATTATTCATTTAACCCCTTTTCATTTATAATTAAATATTTATTATTTAATTATTCATTTATCCTTTTCAACAGCCAAATTAAATAAATTACTTTATTTATTTAATTAAAAGTCTCATATTTCGAATGTTGAATTAAATTAACATTTAATTCATTATTTAATTAATTATGTCACATTCCTCTAGCATTTAGTTATCTCTTACATGCACTTATCGTCTGACTCGAGTTATCTCTATGAGAGAACTCTCCGTCACAACTAGTCGATTAACTAGTTCCAACTCATATGCATGATCTATATTTATTAATTAAATATCTTTATTTAATTAACTAATTCAAGTTTGCATTCACATACATTTATCATGCATTTATTCTCCAACTTCTAACTTTGGCTTTTGCATACAAAGTCTATTTCTTTTATTTTTTGAAGATGAAGATTGGAACTCATGTTCTAACTCATGTTCTAAAATTAGTCTTTACCTGTAGTTGAACTCACGTTCTAACTCACGTTCTATCTGTCACATAACTCATCGCATGGCATTCATCAATCTCATCTGTCGATCTCTCTTTCAATCTGAGCTGATCATTTGAAAACACAAAATCTATAAAATGGCCTATCATTATCATTATTCTTGCTCCCGAAATCATTATACACTTTTGAGAAGAAACAATCTTTGATATTTTGCTAAGACACTCGACGAAGTTAGGTTTGCATTAAAACACAGAAATCTGAGGGAAATAATACTTAAAAGGAAAAATGGAGAAGAGCAATGGAGTTAATTCGAAAGGGTGAATACATTATTCGGTGAGATCAATTCAATTTACATCTATGTTTTCAAATTTCATTCTTTATTGTTTGATTTTAGATTAGTTTTGATTTTAGATTAGGGTTAATATTGTTATTTCTAGTTTCGATCGAACCACAGATTTAATCTTGAGTTACATTTGGTGAACCTGACGTGAACGCACTTCAAAATCTGCACATCTTTCCGTTTTTCGTTTTTGTTTTTTGTTTCTTTTTCATAGGTTTTCCATCCAGTGAACCGCATCTGTCAAAAAAAGCGATGCATCTGTACTTATGAACCGCATTTGCCATGCCATAAACCGCATCATGCTGTCAATCGCCGCATTCGCTTGTCTATCACCGCATCTACCAGTAGACGAATTTCAAACCGCATTAGACACTCCATTGACCGTATCCGCCTGCAAACCATTCGAACCGCATCTGTGGCTCCGAAAGCCGCATCTGGCTGGTAAAGATTTTTATTTGTTTTATCGATTTCCGTGCATCCATTTTTTGATTTTCGCTTTTTTTTTTTCATGATTTGGATTTTCGCTAATATTTGGTTCAGTTGTGTCAAGGTGGAATAACAAGTGTTTGCAGGACGAAGCATAGAAGACAATACAAAAAAACCAAAGACAAACAATGAACTACTAACAAAGTTGCATGCAAGACCTAATGCTTTTATCATTTTAGCCTACTTTTTGTTTTGGTAGATAGATAATCATTTTGTGGGTTAAAATGAACTTCTACTTGGTAGTGTAAACAATCTCATTTGGGCTTAATAATTTACCAGTGTTTTTCATGTCTGCATTGTAAGTTTATAACCCCATGATTTAGTAATTGAAGTATCCTCTCCCCTTGCGCATTCATGCAATCCTGGGTGTAAGAGAAACAGTTACTGACTCTAGAACTTGGGCCTGTCTTGGTGGGAAAAAGTACTCACCCCAAGATGACTCAGACCGGTAGCACGCTATAGCCAAGCGACTTCTAGCCAGTATACAAAAGTGGATTCTTGGGGAAACCCCAAGAATCACGCGCACTAATCCAACGAGATGGACAGAAATGGACTCTCGCCGATGTTGGTTAGTGTCCCACGAATGGAATGCCCGAATTAAAAGCCTTGTTGTAGATTTACCAAAATCCTATCTACTTGTTGGTGCAGCAAGTCGGACTTGTGAAGCCATCTTACAATCTTACAGTTTACGTGTAGAGATGAAAAGTATGCCATGGGAGATTCATGGGTACTGTAGCTTGGCTACCTCGTATAAGTGAGTGCCATGGAGGGGAGCCAGTGGGGTCAAGCTACTAATCATCCATCGTAAATATGCGTAGCTAGAGAAATCCAAGTAAGAATTCAACAAGTACTATCCTAAAGGCCTAGGGTGTAAATGTTTTTCGAGTCTCAACAGTCCATTCATCACAAAATTGAAAATACTTTGAATGCCGTGTTTGCTGTTTGCTGTATTTGCCAAAATCTTGATCAAACAAACAAAGTCAGTCAAACAACTTTCAATTTTTTTTTTTTGTCAAGAATAGAGTCGCATTTGTCAGTTTAATCGCTGCATCTGTATTAGCGAGTCGCATCTGTTAGGGGAATAAACGCATCTATCTGTCATAATTTTCACAATCTCGAAGTTTTGAAGCGCATCTGTCACATCCTGAGTCGCATGTGTCAAAGTCCGAACCGCAAGTGTCTATCAGGAAAACTAGTTTTTTAGAGTCCAGAATAGGAAAACACATGTGAATTGGTAAACCGCAACTGTAAGAAACACCGCAACTGTCAAATCCTGAACCGCAACTGTTAGGTGAACCGCATCTGCCTATTATCAGAGAACAAACAAAACTGCAAACTGAGTCCAAACATAAACTATCAAAATTTTGCTCAAAAATCTTGCATCCATTAGGTGGTTATATACGTCTTAGTTACAATCCACGTCTTCGTCATAGTCATCCAAAGTCACATGCATATAGATACTTCCTCGGAAATCTTAGTTACAATCCACGTCTTCGTCATTGTCATCCTAAGTTGCATGCATCTAGATACTCCCTAGGAAATTGCATATCACAACATAGATAAGTTTCCTCGTCTTTGGATAAATTCATGTCCCGATTTGTCACACTCATCGAACCTAGTCACCTTAGTCTTATCTAGTGAATCTTTTCAGCTCAACAAGTCTAGTTTGGAAAGTTCACCTTGTCAACTGTCATTTGTCCTACAATCAGGCTCCTTGGTCAAAACAAATCCTTGCATGCATTTACTCCATAGGAGGTAGGTTATACCCATTTTAGAATCATAGTCTACACGAGGTCTTACATATTGTCCATCTTACCATACGTCATCTCAGTATACGTCTTTCTAGAAATCATTTTAGCAACATCCTTATTGTCCAAAAAATCCAAAAACATAGAAATAGGTCATATCAGTTCTTAGGCATAGTCTGCATTACCCCATTTTGAGCAACTTTTTTTTTATGGTCGAAACAAGGTCTCAAAAGAGGCACAAAGAAATGGCAGACCCCAACGAGTTTATCAATCCTTTCAGCCCTCAACCACCTAGGAAGAACAAACCACACAAACCATTGCTTGATAAATTTTTCACTAGAGATGCCAATGGACAAGTCTTTGTTGAAGACATAGAGTCTGCAGTCCAAGATCCTGAATTTGCATCCTTCATAGATGAGTGCTCGGAAAATGATCCCCAATGCTATCTAGCAAAATTTCTAGTAGAAGGTGCCACACTACCACCAGGATTTGATGTTCACACATTGAAAACGACATCTACCCAACCAATGCAAATGGTGACATCAAGTGGTTCTATGCCCCAAATCAGCACAGCAATACCAACTGGCATACTTACTCAAACATCGTCAATTATAAACACAACCCCTTTCAACATAACACAAGGTTTACAATTTACGACAGGAGCAACTTCATCCAACCCCTTTGGCACCAACATGATTGGTAAGAGATCCAAGGCGGGTACGAATATTCCTATCCCAAATCAGACCATTCAAATAGGGAATATTCCTCCACCAAGTCAACCCATTCAAATGAGATATATTCCTCCACCAAGTCAAACCATTCAAATAGTATATATTCCTATCCCACAATGGACTATTCAAACGAGATATATTCCTTCACCAAATCACAACTCGTCGCAAAACATGGCATATCAGAACGTCTACATTGATCCGAACAATGCCAACACCATGTCCTTGACACAAGTCGATGTCCTTCAGAATCAAATGCAAACTCTCCAACAAAAAATGGATGATATGTCTATGTCAGGAAAACGAACTATCTCAGCACAAGACTTATGTCCATGTCCATTTGACAAAGCGCTTTACATGACACCTTTTCCCCATGGATACATTATACCGATTTTGCCTAAGTATAATGGGAAAAAGAATTCTCTAGAACATATTAGGGAGTTCTTAACAGCATGCATGGACATATCGTATGACCCCACATATCTGATGAGACTATTTCCATGAACCCTTGTTGGGATAGGACTAGAATGGTTTTCTAAACTACCATATGGTATACGCTCTTGGGGAGAATTAGCTGAAAAGTTTGTCGAACATTTTGCCTTCAACATAGACAATGAGATAACAATAGCAACCTTGTGCCACACGACACAAGAAGATGGCAAAACTTTCACCACTTTCTTTCAGAGGTGGAGAAGTCTAGCTAGAAGATGTCCAGTTGAGATACTAGAGAAACAAAAGGTCACGATATTCCTAGAGAACATCAATCCAAAACTGTGGAGTGATTTAAGAGTACATTGTTGTACCTCATTCCTAGACTTGGTACAGAAAGGCATCATCCTTGAGAAAGGCCTTATTGACAAAGGCGAAATAAAGGTACCAGGTAGGAATCCTATTGTCCAAAATCAAAACGTGCCAAATGATAGAAGACAATTTTGGTCCAGAAACAAGAATGTTACAAATGATGGCATTGTCGATGCTAAAAACATACATACAAGGCCAGTTATCACACTGAGAGGATACAACCAAAATCAAGACACAATGGATAATCCAGATCAAATGGCTAACTATCTCCAAAATTCACAGCAACAACGACCTCAAAGAAGATTTCCAATACGTGAATTTACTCCTCTAGGACAACCGATCGAGGTTATTTACAAAGAATTGATTAAACACAATCTCATCAAACCATTGGAAGAAAGAGAATATGATCCTTGACAATTTAAACCTTCCTGGTGGGATGACAAAGCCCATTGTGAATATCATCAAATAAAAGGACATAGCCTACAAAATTGTCACCAACTCAAGGGCATTATCCAAGACTTTGTGGAGAACGGAACCATAGAGGTCGGTGGAAAGAAAAACACCAAGAACAGTGATCATAAGGTCTTCAAGGACCCATTACATGACCACACAAAAGGAAAAGCCTCCGGTTTGGGACCTAAGACCGTTCCATCAACCAATTATCCAAACACCAATTTTGACTATGGAAAAGGAAAGATTATAAATAGCCTCCGCGCTGCAGATGTGCATGTCGATACCTTCACCATTAAGAAGCCTCCAGAATGTGGTGTCAACACACGCAGAACCAAGATCATTATTCCATGTCCTTCTTCTAAGCCATCTACACAAGCTTCCGAGTTCAAGTACAACCTTCTTGATCAATTGAGTAAAACCCGTGTGCAAATATCTATCTTGGAACTATTGACCTTATCACCTGAGCATCGAGCCATTCTCAATAAAGCTTTGCAGAACACAACTGTCCCTACTGATTTAGATGTCAATTGTTTCGAAGAGATGGTGGGATATTTAACCAATTCGTACCATGCTACATTTTCCCAACAGGATTACTCGACAGAAAAATCTGATCATAATGACCCATTACATCTTGAAGTCTTAGTCCATGAAACCAAAGTCAGATGAGTCTTGGTAGATGGAGGAGCAGGTTTGAACCTATGTACCCTAAAATTGGTTAAGGCATTAGGATTCTCAGAAGATTGCGTAGATACCTCTAAGAGTATAGTCATCAAGGCTTACGATGATGAGGAAAGATCATCCAAAGGAGAGGTCACACTCCCTATCAGAATTGGTCCAGCAATCATGAACACCAGCTTCCAAGTCTTGGATCTCACTCTTTCGTACAATTTGTTGTTAGGTAGACCTTGGATACACGCAATGAAAGTTGTACCTTCAACGTATCACCAATGTCTGAAATTTCCACATAATGGCACCGAGATCACTATTGATGGTGATCCAGATCCGTTTCAATATTGTACAAGCCTAAAGGGAATTCCACAACGCCAAGTACTAGTTAATCAAGAAGTTTCATCATCCAATTCATCCCAATACATTGACTCGTCACATCTCACTAAGTCCAAATCATTCACACCTCCATCAACTACTCCTAAACTTGAAATCCAAGACAAGGGCTTTGGTGAGTATCATATAAAGGAATCATACTGTGTCAGTCAACTGATTCCACCTAAGGCATATGGCCTACCTATGGCAGATAGAATACAGTCAATAGTCATATTCAATGGTCCCCCTACAACGACATTGATCAAATGGGGAGAGCTAAGTGAGGAAATTGTGGACCAAGGTGATTCCTGGTTGTATCAAGAAGAACATGAATACCCCTCCCCATCTATTCAAATAGCTAAGAACCAATATGGAAAAGGCTTTAAGATAATGCAAAAGGAAGGCTATGACAGGCACAGTGGGTTAGGGCTACATCAAAATGGAAGGACGGAACCGATTACTATCCACCCACAACCGAAATACTTAGGGCTAGGGTGTCAACCGCTTAGAATTGGGTTTCCTAGTACTTCGTCACTGTTTCAAGAGGAAGTGAGTGCTTACGCAGACACCGAGACATCTCATGATCCACCTCCCACATTTTAAGACAACCCTCCAATATTTGATGAACCCCCTTACTCAAGCGATGGTGAATGGGATTCCCTTTCATCTACGAGCACCATGAACATAGATGCACTATTTGGAGAATTGGACCTAAACGTGAAACCTATACCCAAACCATCTAGTCCTTGTCCTAAGAAACATTTGTCCAAAGAAGAATGGCATAAGATCTATTATTGGGAAAAACTCGATCGTGCATCTTGGGCACCTGAACCACCATCTTCTAATGACCTATCCCAGGAAATGGTCCCACATCAACGTTTACCTACCCGTAAGGAAAAGACCTAGCAAGAGTTAGTCTAGAACTTCTGCGACCATGTCAACCATTCACTATTCACCCTGTTAGTGGCTACCTTTAAAAACTCCGATGATGACATGCCCCTCATATATCCCAAACTTATAGATTGGGATCAACAAGGTACACCTATCTTAGACACATTTGAGAACGACGAAGCAATTGCTGAGTTCATGGGACTTCGAGAAGGCATACCAAGAGGGGATCATAAAGCTGGTTTTACCATAGACTTGGATGATAAAGCATATTTTGGGGAGTCTATTTACACCTCTAGTCGCAAAAATGAGGATAAAAAGAAAAAAGACAATGAAAAGAACAATGATGAGTCCCTAGGTGAAAACTAAAAGGAACCTTTGGATGAAGAAAAAGTCAAAATAAAGGACGTATCCAAGGGTGAAAACCTCCCTGAGGCACCCAAGGATAGAGGTTTAAATATTCTCCCCGTTGAACAGGAAAAGTCACCGATGCTAGTAGAAGAATCAGTTGTAGTCAACATAGGTACAGAAGAGAATCCAAAGATGGTATATTTTGCAGCTTCTTTAACAGAGACAGAAAAACCCGAGTTTAAGGACTTCTTCCAAAAGAGACAGATAAACTTTGCATTGTCGTATGCTGACATGCCTGGGCTGGATCCAGATCTAATATTGCACCATTTACCATTGCAACCAGGCATCAAACCAGTCAAACAAAAGTTAAGAAAAATGCACCCGCAGATTGCTCTATTGGTCAAGACAGAACTAAAGAAACTCTTGGATGTAGGATTCATAAGGACAATAGACTATGCAGATTGGATATCGAATCTTGTACCCGTGACTAAACCAACTGGGGGCATTCAAATTTGCACAAAATTTAGCGACATCAATAAGGATTGTCCTAAGGATGAATTCCCTTTGTCGAATATAGATATGATAGTGGATCTTACAACGGGGTCTGAGATGCTATCCCTCATGGATGGTTTCTCGGGATACAACCAGATTAAAATAGCAACTAAAGACCGACATAAGACAGCTTTCATGTGTCCATGGGGCACATACTGTTGGAACGTTATGCCTTTTGGGCTTAAGAACACAGGAGCTACTTACCAACGCGCAATGACTACAATTTTCCATGACTTTGTACACATTCTCATGGAAGATTACGTCGATGAGATTATAGCAAAATCAGAAACAAGAGAAGCTCACTTAAAGGTTTTAAATAAGATATTCCAATGGCTAGAGAACTACAATGTTAGGCTGAATCCGAAGAAGTGTGTCTTTGGAGTCAAATCGGGGAAACTGTTAGGGTATATCATCTCTCGAAGAGGCATTGAAGTAGATCTGGAGAAGGTGAGAGCTATCATAGAAATGCCTCCTCCAGTCAGCATAGGACAACTCAGAACTCTACAGGGTAGACTACAGTCAATTAGGCGATTCATAGTACAACTGGCAGATAAGATTCATCCATTTCAACATCTACTCAAGAAAGGAGTACCATTTGTGTGGATGCTTAAATGCCAGGAAGCATTCCAATAAATCAAGGACTATTTGCTAACTCCACTAGTCTTAATGCCACCTACAGAAGGAAAGCCTTTGATCTTATATATTTCAGCAACTCAGTCGGCATTAGGGGCTCTTCTCGCACAAAAAGATGATCAAGGTCATGAGAGAGCGGTCTATTACATCAATCGTACCTTAGTGGGCTATGAATTGAATTACAAAAACATAGAACATGCCTGTCTTGTGGTAGTTTTTGCTACCCAAAAACTTTGGCACTACATGCTCAATCGACAAACAGTGTTAATTGCAAAAATTGATCCACTCAAATACCTTCTAAGTAAGGCAGCTTTAACAGGCCGATTGGCTAAATGGGTCATGATACTTAGTGAGTATAACATTGAGTATGTCGAGACGAAGGCTATAAAAGGACAGGTGATTGTAGATCAGTTAGCTGATGCACCTATAAAAGCAGATCATCCCTTAGTGGCATATTTTCCAAATGAATTTCTATTCAACATTGACATTAAAACCGACTGGAAACTGTACTTTGATGGGTCACATACAAATTGTGGTTCAGGAGTTGGTGTCTTATTTGTCACACCTCAAGGTGATACCATTCCCAAATCATTCAGGATTGCTTTCCCTTGTACAAACAATATAGCAAAATACGAAGCCTTAGTGACAGGCTTGAAAATGGCAGCACAATGGAACATTAAGAGCCTACATGTCTTTAGTGACTCTCAACTGGTAATCCGACAGGTAAATGATGAGTACGAAACTAAGGATGAGAAGCTTGCCCCTTACAAGAGAATGGCTAATAGTTTCAAACAATATTTCAAGGACATAACTTTTCAACAAATACCACGCATTCAGAATAGAGCTGCAGATGCTATGGCAACTGTGGGTTCCTTGTTGGATATTCCGAGTAACATGCCTAAGTTCGAGTTTCTAGTTGAACAGCTGTTGGTCCCTGCTTACGATATCCCCAATACTATGATGGTGTGTACCATTTTTGGTCCTACATCTCCTTGGTATAAATAAATATTCGACTATCTAACAAATCAAACCTTACCTCAAGACTTGTCCAATAACCAACGTCGAACCTTCATCCGTAAATCTGCCAAGTACACCATCATCGGAGAAACCCTATATAGACGCACCTTAGACAACGCCCTAATGAGATGTCTTGATGCTGAAGAAGAACAAACAACTTTGCGAGCAGTGCACGAGGGTATATATGGATCCCATACGATTATGAGACTAGGTTACTATTGGCCTACTATGGAGAAAGACTCATACGTCTTTGTGAAGACGTTTAGACAATGTCAAATACATGGAGACTTGATAAGAGTGCCAACACAGGAGCTTCGACCGATTACTTCACCATGGCCTTTCACCCAATGGGGACTCGACCTCATAGGTAAGATACACCCACCATCATCCAACGGCCACAAATTCATCATTACCGCTACCGAATACTTCACCAAGTGGATTGAAGCCATTCCCATGACCTACATCACTGGCACCCAAATATCTAAGTTTATTCTGAACTATATCATTTGTCGGTATGGTGTACCACAATCCATAATCACAGATAATGGCCGCCCATTCAAGAACCAAGAAGTACGCCATTTATGTGAAGAATTCCACATCAAGCATCATTTTTCCACCCCATATTACCCACAAGGTAATGGCCAAGCTAAGGCATCTAATAAAACCATTGTTAGAATCCTTAAAAAGACTGTCAATGACGCTAGTCGTGACTGGCACCTATAGCTTAATCCTGCCTTATGGGCTTACCGCACAAGCATCCGCACTCCCACCGATGCCACTCCATTTTCCGTCGTATTCAGGTCCGAAGCTATCTTACCTATAGAGGTCGAAATACCTTCTCTAAGGGTATCCTTGAAGGGTCATTTCGACGATGAAGAATACCGTGTCTCTAGGCTACAAGAGCTTGAATTACTGGATGAACGAAGATAGAAAGCATTAGATCATTTGCAAGCATATCACAATCGTCTTCGTCAGAGCTACAATAAGAAGGTTCTCAATAGATATTTTGACATTGGTGACCTGGTATTAATGGAGAATCCGAAGACCCAAGCTGAACGAGAGAAACCAAGAAAGTTTGAGCCTAACTGGTTAGGGTCGTACATTGTCACAGAAGCCTTTGGGTCAAGAGCGTACCAACTATCTACTCCTGAAGGAGATCTGCTTTTGTCACCTATCAACAGTCTGCATCTAAAGAGGTTCTATGCTTAGCTTCTGAGAATCCGTGTCTTAATCTAGAAAATACAAAAAAAATTGAAAAAAATAAAAAAAATAAAAAAAAATAAAAAAAAATTGGAAAATAAAAAAAGTAAAGGGAAATAATCCATCCTATAGTGAAAACCACTTCGGTGGCACTAGGGATAAGTACCATGGTAAAAACTTGGCAAACAGGCACCATGTGTAGTCAAGCTCGCTCTTTCGTCTACCATCATTCCAATCAAACTTTCCCCCATCACTCATAGTAAATGGTTGTCCTATCCATCGCTTGGAACGATTGACATCTAATGTCCCACTCCGTCACATTATCCACTCCATCTTGTAAGTCTTATTCCCGACTGGGGGCAAATCCTTGTTCTATTCCATGAACGCCTTGTACATAGCATCGCACCATCAAAAAATGTCCTGAAAAAAAACAAAAACATTAGAAAACTTCAAAAATCCAAAGAAATAAAAACATGTCAGAAAATACCAAAAATAAAACAGTGTCAAGTCAGTCATGTTAAGTCAGTCGTAGTCATAGTCGAACTACGTTGCCTCTGCGACTGGGACGTAGGCAAGGCCATCAATCAATGTGCCCTCGAGGCATTAAGTCTGTCGGTCTAGGTTTGTCATGTATCAGACATTTAAATCATGACGCTTTGTATATAAAAAGTCATTAGTCGTGTAGAACTACGAGGTCTCTGTGTGTACAACGTAGGCAAGGCTAATCAATTGATGAGCTCCCGAGACCACACTAGGTCAGTCCAATAGGGTTCATTCACTATCATTATCACACACGTTGCATATCATAGTTTGAGGTATCATCTCATGTCATACACTGTCTACACGCACACACTCAACTTGTCATCAAGTCTATATCAAACACATTGTCAAAGCGATCAACCCATGTCTTAGCAAGATATGTCTTTCTTGTCAACATATGTCATCAAATTTTCATAGTCTTATGTGGTTCTTCACCTCAACGTCATCAGACTCCAATGTCTTATACGACACGTGTCTTACTAAAACCAGGCTTTGTCATGCCTTATACATAAGTCACCAAGTCGAAACTAGACTAAACGTCTTATGTGGTATGTGTCATTCTCTCACATTACGCTATGTCTAACATCAACATCAAACAATCCCACAAGATCAAGTTTTGGCGAATACATTTATTTGGCTTTATGACTTTATATCTTATTTTGTCTTATATTTTTATTGATTTGTGCAAGATCCTATTACTAGCTTTCTCAAGGATGTCCCTTGAAGGATTTAGAGAAGCAACGACGTCTCAGGATTCTTTTTCTTTGGTTGCTGTCTGTTAGCTGTCTTTTTAACATTGGTTTTTGAATCATGTTACTAGTTTCCTCAAGGATGTCCTATCAAGGATTTAGAGGAGCAATGACATATCATGATCCGTATTTTATTTGTCTGCTATCTGTGGTTTGTCTCGACAACAATGACTGCGGCAATCTTGTCCTTAGTTTATGTTTTGACACTCCTTTTCTACGACTGTCTGTTTTTTGCAGATGGATGATTTTGTACACTATGGTCTATCTCATATCATAGTGTGTACCATCCATTTGTGTCATGTCCCGCCCAATGATGATAACAAGCAAGTATAGCGTATTTGGCAATATATCGAAGATTATGTATTTTTCTCAAATTAACCAACATTAATTATTTCTTACTAACATTTTGAAATCATCCATGCTAACATTTCTTCTTTTCTGCATCTTCGCCACCATTATCTATCCATTTTGAGAGCACACTCATGTTCTTCAAACCCGCCTATCCTCTCAAGGGGGCATACCACTACCTCCTCATCATTCTCCCTTTCACTGGGGTATACCCTAACTTGTTTCATACAGGGGCATGACTGGGGCATATTTTCTTTGACACAACGTCGTACCAACATTGTATCAAAGAGGGGCAAACTGTAGATACCGAAAATTGGTCTAGGCCTGCGAGTACACATTTCAACATAATTTTCTATAGTCCATCGTCTTGATTAAATAATGTTACTTATTTAATTGCCTTTCTAACACATATTTCCTCTATTAATTAAATACCCTTTTTTAATTAATTCATTAATTCATAATCATCCTTTATTCAACTTAATTAATTAAATAAATCATATTTATTTAATTATGTTGCGAACTAATTAATTCTTCCTCCTTTATCTATCAATTAAATAATTTATTATTTAATTCCCCTTTATCATACTTTTCCAATTATAATTAAATATCTTTATTTAATTATTCATTTAACCCCTTTTCATTTATAATTAAATATTTATTATTTAATTATTCATTTATCCTTTTCAACAGCCAAATTAAATAAATTACTTTATTTATTTAATTAAAAGTCTCATATTTCGAATGTTGAATTAAATTAACATTTAATTCATTATTTAATTAATTATGTCACATTCCTCTAACATTCAGTTATCTCTTACATGAACTTATCGTTTGACTCGAGTTATCTCTATGAGAGAACTCTCCGTCACAACTAGTTGATTAACTAGTTCCAACTCATATGCATGATCTATATTTATTAATTAAATATTTTTATTTAATTAACTAACTCAAGTTTGCATTCACATGCATTTATCATGCATTTATTCTCCAACTTCTAACTTTGGCTTTTGCATACAAAGTCTATTTCTTTTATTTTTTGAAGATGAAGATTGGAACTCATGTTCTAAAATTAGTCTTTACCTGCAGTTGAACTCACGTTCTAACTCGCATTCTATCTGTCACATAGCTCATCGCATTGCATTCATCAATCTCATCCGTCGATCTCTCTTTCAATCTGAGCCGATCATTTGAAAACACAAAATCTATAAAATGGCCTATCATTATCATTATTCTTGCTCCCGAAATCATTATACACTTTTGAGAAGAAACAATCTTCGATATTTTGCTGAGACACTTGACGAAGTTATGCTTGCATTCAAACACACAAATATCTGAGGGCAATAATAACAAGATAGCAAAATGGAGAAGGGCAATTGAGATAAATCGAGGAAGTATTTGCATATTCGGTGAGATCATTCTAGTTTTATTAGTTTAGATTAATCATGCTTACTTATCATTCTTTGTTGTTTTATTTAGATTAGAATTGATGTTTAATCTTGTGCAGCAGTTAGCATCTTCCACAATTCCGAAAAATCTGAGTTACATACACAAAGTAAAAGAAAAAGAAAGAGCATCCAAAATGGAAATGAAATGAAAATAGATAGAAGGAACTTACAAATAGGCACGGTAGTCTCTCAAATTAGTCACTCTTGCTCATACATATTCATTGGGAGTTCCAAGGTACCTATTTCACACAACCTCTCATGAATATAATATCTTGAAATTCGATATTCTCTTATAATATCTACATCATAGGTGCTCATGATAAGGTTAAATTCAAATGAATAACTTGGAATTCCCTCACCAAGCTTCGCCCGCACTTTTGTAATGGCTTAAAATGATAATTGAGATTTTTCAAGATCATCAAAATAAGGATGTTGCATTGATTTTCTGGTTGAGATTCTCTTGGATGGCTCATAAATCTTCATTTTTTGCAAGGGGGCACCAATCAATGTTTAGCAGGTTACTTACAAATAGGAAAATTAAAAGAGGATGATAGCATTGGTATAAAAAAAATTAATGTGCATACAAGTATAAAATTAATAAGAACCAATGTGCATATACTTACAAATTAATCCAACGAACCATCTGGGTTTGCTCTACTCTTTATTGTGTCAAGTATTGCCTTATGGTCAGGCTCACAAACCTTCCACAAGATCTTGTTCAAAGGTATACCCCTATATTTGGTCAAATGAACATTGGATACCACGACAATGTTTGAGTAATGAGTAATCTTACGATGCTTGTGAAAGTCCTGAAATAGCCAATTTTTAACACTCTTATGTGGGTACTTTCTAAGCCATGTTCCAATAACCACAACAGATCCTGTAGGGTATTTGATGTTTTCTCCATCTATAATTGGGGCCTCCAATTTCTTTTTGGCCTCAACACAATGACACAAGTAATAGTTTGTTCCCTCTTTGTTCTCTTCATCAGTAGTAACTGCATAAACTTTTCTTGCATTGATATGTGCAACAAATCTCTTGAAATTAGTCAACATTATGAATACACTACAAAGTAAGATAAAAATATGGAATTTCAACAACTAAGCAAGTAGATATATTACCTGGTTGAACTAGATCTGATACATGGTCAAAGTCGACCGATGATTCCATTTGTGTCAGTTCCAATACCGTCGGAGGGTGATACGTGTGAAGTGGGCTAAGATAACTTGTCAACCATTTTTCAACCCACTCCCTTGACTCACAATCATTCCAATCTTGAATTGTACATGAAGAACAAAAGAATGACATCTTTCGTGTATTGATACTCCATGAACCTGCATTTGAGCTAAGGAAAGAGTGTTTCTCACTCGATCTTGTTAGTTTACAATAGTCCTCATATGGTGCAATTTTAGTATCATCCATCAACCAAAAAAATCTATGAACTAAAGATGTAGCTTCATTAGTTGGACCCATCAAAGAATTACACCACTCAATGATTGATCTTGCATCTGTCAACTTTGCAATATCTTTATACTTTAACTCTTCTCATGCTAATGCTCTTTTCAAGCATGCTCGTAGACCATCATGCTCCCCCTTTCCATGTCCGACCTCACAAAAGTTCCACATATGTTGAACACCTATAATGACATGCATCTTGCACAACTAGTAGAACATGCATGAGTTCTTGAACTATGTTGCATAGTTATCCAACCATATTATATGCCAACTGTATGTTATGCCCATCTGAGCCAAACCACTGTAGAACATCCGAAAGAAAACTTGCACAAAATTTAGAGAATGTGTGCGATCATCACTAATGTAAATGTGGTACTCACTCAATACCTTCCTTTGGTCCTCTCTACTATCAGATGCATGAATGAATGCTATGTGTAAAAATATCAAAACCTATGCGGAGTTGTAATACTATGACTACACCTCACTCTATGGTTGTAGAGTGTAGTTCTCCACAAATTCAACCACTGACACTATGTTGCCAACTGGAAAGGTGTCCTTGCATAGCTTGAATTGTGTGTCCAACCATCAGGCTCTATGGGTATGCATTGCATACTCATACATTATATTGTCAAGAAACATGGACATAAACTAATACACTAGAATCTTTAGAATAACCAAATCACACCTTTTTGCTTGAGACCCATCTTTTGTAGCATATGGCACTATTTTATACTTCCCAAACTCTACTAGTTTATTTCCCACCTCATTTGTGCTTTCCATATGTCGAAATACAGGCATGTGTTGCTTGCCACTGCAATGCTCGCATGAACCATCCAAGCATGTTGTCCTATAGAATATTTGGCCATCCTCTATTTCACATTAATTTTTTTATAAGAACTCGTTTGAAGACTTTGGTGGGGCTTCTATGCCACAATCTTGCAAAACATATTTAGTATGAAAATCTAAACATATAGAATGATAAAAATCATAATTGTTAGAGAATTCAATATGTAGTCTACAACAACAAGTAGTGTGTGTGTGATTTATCTTGACATAGATTTTTTTAAGAATTTCAAAAAATATTTGAGAAATACTAATTTGAGGATAATCATTTTGAAATTTATGAAAAAATTGGGTTTGAGTCATATCCAAAAAATGCTTTGGATGTGGCTCATGGTTCCGACTACTGATTCTCCTTCTTACAACATCCCTTTGATTCAAAGATGGCCTTGTGTTGTTAGAATAAGTGTATTAATTAATAAGTAAAATAACACACCACTGAAACATTAGATTGAAAGAAACTAATTTAGAAAAAGGCAAAAGAAAAATCTAAAATGACAGTAGCTCCTTCAAGTTCGTTCCATTGTTCTCTATCTCCAAGGATTTGATTAAATTTACTGGCTCTTAGTTGTGTAAGCAGCAACTTGTTGAAATGAAAACTTAGGAGGATGAGATTGATTGAAAATGCATGTCCATTGCTAATGATTTAAACCATGAAATTGAACTTGAAATGATAAAATGGAATGATATTGTTAGAATGTTGATTATGCTGATTCGAATGCAACTATAGTAACTACATATGAAATCTACTGACGAGAAGGTTGTATTTATAGATTTTTGAAGGCAAAAATCTAGTTGGAAAAGGATCAACGGTTGAAATTCAAACCTGTTAAGATGAACGGTGAGAGATTAAGAAGTTGAGAGAAAGGTGGAAGGTTGAGAGGAAAGTGGAAGAATTTTTTCAACCCACAAAACCATCCTCATTCAAAAATGGAAATAAATTGCCATTTGTCACCTCATTTATCAAAATTGGTTGAAAGTTGAGGATAATTGCTAATTAAATAAATAAATTTATTTAATTACATGTGACAATGAATTTAGAAGCTTCCGCAATTAAATAATTACTATTTAATTATGTGTGAGAAGTGAAAAAGATGAGTAATTAAATATTTTACAATATTTAATTAAGTGGGGTGAAAAAGATATTACATATAAAATATTTAAATGTGAAATGAATGATGAATATTCTTTTGTTTGAATTTAAATGTTCAAACTTTAAAAATAAAATGATAATCAAATAAATAAATTATGAAATTTATTTAATTTAATTAAGAGGAAAATAGCAATAATTAAACAAACTTATTTATTTAATTAAAACTAGAAGAATTGGTAAAATGAACAATATAAATAAATAATTAAACTTATTTATATGTAGATGACTTTAGAATATTAATTAAATAATTCATATTTAATTAATTAATAGGTTTGATTGATCGTGACCATTTTTACATGTATACATTTTGCCCCTCTTTGAAGTGATGTGTTTTACGTATTACTTTAAAGAGTTTTGCCCCATAATTTGGAGATTATCGATGCTATATGCCCCCTTGAGAGATAAATTGTGTGGTGATGAGGATGATTCAAAATAATTTAATTGATTTTCAAAGAAAATGGCAATTTAACTCTCAAAATTGCACTCTGTATAGTAAAAATAAGAATAATTTCCCACTTTTACCCCCTTAAAAGGTGAAAAAGGTGAAAATTCATTGTCATTTGAGCAGTAACTTGTGGTAATTTGCAGAGCTCTGAGAGATAAAAATGAGATGCCAATCCATTATGAGTGCCATAGATTCAAGTGAGCCCGCCGGTATTAGAGACCAACTACATATGGACCTTCGGTAAGTTTAGTTGATCCTCCTTGCAATTTTTTTGATTGATTTTTATGAATTTTTCAATTTTTTAAATTTTTAGCATTATGCTTGAGTGCATATGAGCCATAGTTTGGCACATCGATTAGATAGAGTCGCGCATACAAAGTTGCACATTGATGTAGAATAGTAACACATATATGAAATTGCGTATATGACACCTCAAGTAGCGCATCCAGGAAATTTTCTTGCATAGAATGCTAGATTAGTGCATAGACTAGTTTAGCGGATTGATGAGATAGAGTGGCGCATCCACATGATAGAATTGTGCATAGGTGATTTAGCACATCCATAGTTTGTTTTAGCACATAGACTAGATAGAATCACGCATAGATGGAGTAATGTGTTGCTTTACTGTTATAGTGTAGCCATGGATTAAAGTTGTGCGTACATGATTTAGGGCATTGACTGACTGTTTTAGTGCACCCATGTAATGTTGCCGATTGCTAAATTTTGAATTGGAATTAATGTGTTCTTGATGATTGTTGCTATATTAGACAACTGATTATATGTTGTTGAATAACATCAAGGATAGTTTAGCTTGATTTGATAAATTTGTCTTCATGCTTGAAGAACAAATAGTAAAGATAATTGATAAATTTACTTTCCTACTTGAAAGACAAATAGTAAAGATGTTAGATTTGCTTTCCCTATGGAAAGACAAATGATAGATGTTGAGTCGATCGACTCTTAAATTTGTTTCCATAAAATATGAAAAAAAAATAGTAGAAATGATTGATAAAAAAAAATTCGTGATTGAAAAACAAATAGATTAGGATTTATTTGCCTTCCTGCTTGAAGAACAAATAAGATTTTGAGCTGATTGCTTATGTCAATATGATTGATTGATTGATGTATGGATTTGATTGAATATTCCCTACTGATTGATTTTGCACAATTTCTTTTAATGTTATAAAGGAGGGATTTGACCTCCTCCAGATTAGAGAGAGATTTCCTCGCACATGGGATATGATTCCTCGACTATCCCAGGCTGATCTAGAGGTGATATACCAATGTGGGTTGAGTCCACTATTGAGGATCCCACAGTATAGGATCAATAGGGCACTGTTGACTATGCTAGCTGAGAGGTGGAATAGTGAGCATAACACATTTCATCTGCCCACAGGAGAGATTATTGTGACACCTGAGGATGTATATAGGATTCTGGGTATTCCTGTAGTTGGTGATCTTGTGATCTATGATCACAAGGAGATTGGAGGGACTAATGCATTGAGACAAGTCTTTCAAGATCCTCATGTCGGTGGCTATGAGATTGTCTAGAAGGATATGGTGGAGAGATATGCCCCACTGCCTTTGATATTAGCAAGATTCATCGGTGGTTTCCTTTGTCCTGATCGCAGGTCAAAGGGACTATTAGTTGGTTGGGGTAGGATTTTAGAGGACATGCTTCTCCATCAGAATATATATGCATGGGGATCATGCATGCTTTCCCATCTATATCATGATCTCCACCAGGTCATGTACTTAGATGAGAAGAGTCTCTCCTGTGGAGTTACTCTCTTACAAATATGGGCATGGTAGCATTTTTCCATTACTCGCCCCATTGTTCGGAGAGATCACCTACTTGGTTTTTCTTATGTTTATGCCTACATAGGTCCCCTTGTCCAGTTGATGTTAGGAAAGTTAGATTATTGGCAACACGTGCTAGATGATTTGGATACAATAATTTGAAGACTGTATCTTGATTGTGATATGTGGGAAGTGGATGATATAGAGCTGCCCCACTGCATTAGATCTAGGTATTTGATCAGGCGTACCCCATTTATCATTGAGTTATTCCTAGGGATGAGGGTCCTGAGATAGTATGGGTTAGTATAGATGATGCCACAGGGTGTGACACACTATGCCAAACACCGAGATGATGTGCTAGAGTGGGGTCCATTTATGACGATAGAGGTTGCTAGAGCAAAGTATCTAGATCTGCAACCAAATTATTGGGCTATACATCCAGAGGTTATAGATGTAGGGATGACAGATGAGTATGCAACATACTTTTACACACATCCCTTTCCAATATTTATTAGTCCAGAGGAGCCTGCCCTATTATTTGGAGGTTTAGTGATACAATGGGCACGATGACAACCACAGGCATAGGCATCGACAGGGCAGCCACAAGTAATAGCAGAGGAAGGGGCATAGGTAGAGCAGGCCGAGGATATAGGTGGAGTAGCTATGGATGTGGATGAGGAGGATGATGAGATGGAGGAGGAGGATTCTGATGGCTTAGAGGATAGTGGTGATGATGAGGATGATGAAGGTGGTGGGAGTGGAGGGCAGAGGTTTTTCTTTGATGTATCATTCAGTATGAGGCCGCAGACATTGAGAGTGGTGGATCAGTCAAGTACTTCGATTCCACGGATTACTATTAGGGCTCCTACACAAGGACAGATGGATACCTTGCAGGTAGAGGTTCAGACTCTTCAGAGTTAGTTAGCACAGGCATAGGTGATGATCAGTCAGCTACAGGCACAGGTTGCACAACCACCATCTCCTAACCCATAGGTAGCTCATCTTATAGAAGAGCTAGACAACTTTTGAGAGAGATGCATATAGGTCAAGGGGGTAGCTGAGAGACTCCTGAGATTAGTCGAGAGCACCTCTATTGGAGAGGTTATAGCAGATGGATTGGAAACTTCTTGGGAGGCTGAGTATTACAAGATGAGATACTTTGAGGCAGTGCCACTCAAGAGGAGGATTGCCTACACATAGTCAGGTACTCAGTCTCAGACCCATTCCCGCAGCTATACCAGGAGTACCACCAAGAGTGTGGGTCAGCCAGTCAGACAAGATATCAGAGCTTCTGGGAGTAGAGATCCAGTGAGACCTACCACCTCAGGGGATAGTAGCATCCATGTGCCATGACTAGATGCCCCTCAGTGATGAGTGTCTTGACACATTTATTCATTGTTTTTTATATAACTTGTTGAAACATTTATTATCCTTGTACCTCTGGACATTTTTTTTGATGAGATTTATGATATATAGTGGTGACTTGATTATGCATGTGTTATAGATGGTTTATGATGAATGATTATGGATGCATGTTTATTTCTATATGTTATGATTTTTATGATGCAAATGATGATGTAATGTAAATGATGATGCTTTTATTTGATGTATGATGATGTAATGATGAAATGATGTAATATGGGTTATGATGAAATGATTTCTAATATGATTATATATGATGCAATCTAAATGATTTTCCTTTATGATGTATGTAATGATGTAATGGTGAATGATTTTAATGAGATTAGATGTCCTAAAAATGATATGATGTAAACTAAATGGATAATGATCCATATGAATGAAAAGTTATGATTTGAATGGGATAATGTGATGAGATATAAATGAGATAAATATTTAATGAATGATATGCACATGATATGAAAATGGGATATATATGAACTAAAATGAATAATGATCATAATGACGATAATAATGATATGAATTGGGGAATAATGATGATAATGATAATGAATGAAATGGATGCAATCTTTGTATCAATGTAGATTTATGTAAGATGATGTGAAATGAATAGAAATGCAAATGTTATGAAATGATATGATATGAGATGAATGATCAATGCATAATATGATGAAAATGATATAATATTTAAAGACGGATATTGATCATGATAAACTAAATGAGATTGAATAATGATAATGATAATATTGATAATGAAATGCTATGATGTGAAAATAATGCAATGAATGGCAATGATATCTTAAATGAATAGTCATGATGAAATGATATGTAATGAATGATAATGCAATGAGATGCCACAAATGTCCAAATATACTCAATTGTTGTTTGAAAAGATATATGAAAATTTTGCCATCCTTAAAAAAAAAATCTATTTTAGACAGCCTCCAAAATGCAAATCTAAATGAATTATGCAATCCTAGAATGTAGTAATGAACCATTATCCCATTTTCCACTCCATTTTGTGCTTGATTTTCATCATTGAGCCTTTTGATATGTTGAAAGTTAGTACAAGCATCAAAGGGTATGTTAGCACCAATGATGACGTGAGTACTGCTTTCATGATGTTTGATATAGCAAGTTAATAGAAGCATCAAGGTATAATTGAACCAAGATGACCAGAGTATTGTTTGCATAAACAGACAAAAGTTAACCATTTTCCTATGAAAATTATGAAATGTCATCAATGATACGTTGTAGAGCATTTCCCATGACAAATTTGCACAAAACTAATGATTAGCTTATAGACAACAAGCAAAGAAAAATCATACTCCTTCCTTGTGATTCTAATTTAGTACATCATTGAACCACTCCAAAGATATGATGTCATCAAATGTCAAAACAACAATTCAACTTATGCTTTAAGTTTGTCATTCATTTTATTCATATTAAGATAATCCAATGTGTTTTAATTTTCTGTCGAACAATTGTGTGGACTCAGTTTAATTTGGAAAAGTTTGTTGTTTGTGATATTCTAATTCATGACACATGTTGCCATTTTCCTGCCAAAAATCTCCAAGAAGCGAATTGCCCCTAATGACCTTGCACTCTGACTCCTACGAGACACAACTACTGCTAAGGATAACCCCAATCATCAAGCGATGATGAGATCCTTGTCATTTGAAGGAGATGTTATGACGTATGATGCGAATGCAATGGCGAGGGATGTATGTGATGTTGATGAAAGATGGATATGCAGAATGTATCCTAATAGATCAGAGAGTCAAACAAAATCACAAATAATGCTTGTTTGCCAAGTTTTCACAATTTGTTTTTATTGCACATTTTCTTGATTTTATGATTTTTTTGTTGTTACCAAGATGCTTGTTTTCTAGGTTTTCATAAAGGCAACAATTTTTTCTCTATCTTGATTTTTTTGTATTTTTTCTCTTTTGTATTTATTTATTTTTATATTATTATTATTATTTTTTAGGACTTTTTATATTGTTTTTGATATTTTTTAGGCATAAAATTTCTTCAAATGAATGTTGTTGGTTGGATCTTCAAACATGTCCCCTTTTGATGTTGACAACTGATATGCCCTTGATCCATATGCAACAATGATAATGAACGGGTCCAACCAATTCGGTTTGAAATTTCCTTTCTTTTCCTGATCCTGCTGATTATGATTGTTTTCTTTAAGAACCAAGTCACCCACTTGAAAATTTTGTGGTTTGACTCTATGATTGTAGTTGCGGGACATAAATTGTTGATATCCCTTCAAATGATTAACTGTAGCTTGACGTCATTCGTCAAGCAGTTCTAGCTCTTGTAACCTTGATACTCTGTAGTCTTCATCATTGATCAACCCCTTTAGTGATACTCGAAGTGAAGGAATCTCAACTTCTAGTGGTAGCATATGGGGTAGCACATGTTTGTGTGCGAATACTTGTTCTGTATGCCCATAATGATGGATTTAATTGGACATGACAATCACGACCTGCTTCATTCACTGTTTTATTCAAAATCTTCAGAATTTTTTTGTTTGAAGCTTTAGCTTGACCATTCCCTTGTGGATAGTAAGGTGTAGAGAACCTTTGTTGGATGCAAAATATTTCACATAGTTCATCAACATCCTAATTTTTAAAAGGTCTTCCATTGTCTTTGATAATGGAGTTGGGAATACCATATCGACAGATGATATAGTTCAAAATGAATGCAGAGATTTGTTTGCCAGTAACAGTTGTGAGGGGAACAACCTCAATCCACTTAGTAAAATACTCAGTGGTTGTGATGATAAATTTGTCCATTTGAAGATGATAGGTGTATCTTGCCAACCAGGTCCAATCCCCACTGAGCGAAAGTCCATATTGTGGTGAAGGGTTGTAATTCCTAAGTAGGAGCATGAATGAGATTCCCATGAATCTGACATTTTGCACATTTATTCACAAAGATGAATGATTGCTTCTCCATGGTCAGCCAGTAGTAACCCAATCTAACAAGTCTCTTTGCTAAGGTTAGTCTACTTGAGTGTGTCCACAAATGCCACCATGTACCTCTTGTAAGGCCTTTTTCGATTCCTCGTGTTCAAGACATCTAAGGAGGGTACCATCTAGACCATGCCGGTATAAGACGTCATCAATTAAGGTGTAACGAGAGGATTGATGGATGGAATTTCATTTATGATTTCTAGACAAATCTAAAGGTAAAATAGTATCCTTTAGGTAAGTGTAAATTTGGCCCTATAAGGGAGAATCAGAACTGGTTAAGTGGAAAATTATTTGATTTTTTGGATTGTCAGAGGTGGGAGAAAATAATTGTTCCACCAATAAATCATGTTGTGCTTGATTCTTTGACAACTGGAGTAGAGATGTGATTGTAGCCATAGCATTTTTTGCTTTATTATCAATATGTGGAATTTGTATTAACTTGACATCAACAAAGTATTTCTTGAAATCATCTACCATATTTTTGTAAGGTATCAACTTGTCATCCTTAGTGTGATATTCATCATTGATTTGATTTATAACAAGTTATGAATCACCAAAAACTTGAAGTTCTATTATTTTCCAGTCTACTACAATTGTCATGCCAATTAATAGTGTCTCATACTCAGTTATGTTGTTTGTGCAAGGGAACATTAGCTGAAAAGATTTTGGAATGGTATGTCCTTGAGGAGTAATGAAAATAATTCCTTCTCTTGAGCCATGTTGAGTTTAGGAACAATCAAAGTAGAGCGCCCATGACTGCTTAATATTTTTTGTGAATACATCTGCATCAAGAAAATCAATGTGTATGGGGTGTTCATCTAGAATTTGTGCTTCTGCTAATTGGTCCACAATTACCTATCCTTTTATAGATTTCTGATCCACATAATGAATATCAAACTCACTCAGGATCATGACCCATTTTTCCAATCTGTCGGTTAAGGTCACCTTACTTAGAAGATATTTGAGTGAATCAATCTTAGCCACAAGATTTATTGAATGAGCTAGCATATAGTGTTGTAAATTTTAAGAAGTGAACACTACCGCTAAGAAATATTTTTAAATGAAGGTGTAATTTAGCTCATGACTTGTCAAAGTCCGATTGATGTAATAGATTGCTCACTCCTTGCCTGAGTTGTCTTCCTGTGCCAATAATGCTCCTAGGGACACTTTTGTGGCAGGAATATACAATATGAGTGGTGCACCTTGCACTAATGGATTCATTAGGTATTTCTTTATCTGATCAAACACTGCTTCACATTTATCTTCCCATTTAAATGGAACATTCTTGTGTAAGAGATTTGTAAATGGTAAACTTTTATCCGCCAGTTGGGCAATGAATCTTCAGATGGATTGTAACCGTCCCTGCAAAGAGCGTAGTTGACTAATGTTCCTTGGTGCTGGCATATCAAGAAATTTTTGCACCTTAGCTAGATCCAACTCAATTCCCTTTTCTGATACAATATAACCCAACAACTTTCCATATTTCACTCCAAAGACACATTTCTTTGGATTAAGTCTTACCTTGAATTGTTCCATTCTTTTGAAAATTTTAGATAAGATAGCTATGTGTCCTTCCCTGGTGTTAGATTTGGCGAGGAGATCATCAACGTAATACTCCATGAATGTATGCATAATATCATGAAAAATTGTTGTCATTGCATGTTGGTATGTAGCTCCTGCATTCTTCAACCCAAATGGCATTATGTTCCAGCAATAGGTACCCCAAGGACATGTGAATGATGTTTTATCCTAATCATCTGGTGCAATATTTATCTACTTGTATCCTGAAAATCCATCCATTAATGAGTACATCGCATGTCCAACAATCAAATAAACAATCATATCTATGTTTGGTAAAGGGAAATCATCTTTAGGACATGCCTTGTTCAAATCTCTGAAATCTGTACAAATTTTGATTCTTTCGTTTGGCTTTGAAATAGGTATGATATTGGAGATCCATTATGCATAGTCAATAGACTGAATGAATCCAACATCTAAAAGCTTCTTTAACTCTTCTTTAACCAATAATGCAACATGCGGATGCATTTTTCAGAGTTTCTTCTTCACAGGTTTTGCCCCCAGAATAGTAGATAGATGATGCATGATGAGATTTGGATCCAATCCAGGCATATCCACGTAGGCCCATGCAAAACTGATTTTATTGTTTTTGAGAAATTTTGTGAATCTTGGTATTTGCTCCTCTGTTAGAGATGCAACAAGTTGTAAGACTTTGGGCTATTTCGTAGTACCTATATTGAGTTCCTTTGTTGGTTCTATTAGAATATAAGACCTTTCCTAGTAATGTTTCGGGAGAGTGTCAAGTTTCCCATCCTCTAGTGCCTTTGAAAGGTTTTCACTATTGGATACGCTTTTTATTTTTCTCTTTTCTTGACCTAAATTAGATCTTTCTTTTATGCTATTTATTTCATAGCTAAGGAACTTGACATTTTCCTATTGAAAACTCTGATCTTGTGATTCCCTGGTGGAACTTGTTTCTGGATGGGATGAACAAAGGAATTTTATGATGGTTTTGTCATTGGGAAAAGTTGGGATATCAATTGGTGCAATTTATTCCCAATTGATGAGTTTAGGATGGACCAAAGGAAATGGATCATTAGGGTGAGTAAGGTCACTAGCCGTTAGGGTCATGATGTTATTATTAACGTCATTATGGGAGAGATCTAGGATGGTATCCTCCTGTAGATGATATGTCTCACTTTGAATTGAATCAGTCTCACTTGAGTCATGATTGCTTTGTAGAACGTAATCAAGTGGAGGCCTTGAGCTTTCTCCTTTTTAAGAATGCGGGTGTGAATTTGTGTATGAAATCCACCCTTTTATCTATCAATAATGTATCATTAGAGATGTCGTCCCATTCATATTCATTGGAGTCAGTGTCATAATTGTTTTAGTTAACTCCTCATTAGACATTCTTTGTACTACTTCCTCCTTTGCATCTTCACCATTCTTTGCATGATCACATAACCCTTTCCGTATTTCTCTGTGGGTAACTTGACATGTACTGCTTCTTCTTCATCTTTATAGAGCCAATCAAGGATAGCTTTATCATCCATTTCATTTTCTTTGATAAAAAATCCATTGAGCTTGGTGACGGGAACTGAAGCTGAGGCTAAAGTTGTCATAGCCTATTGTATGGATGTTGATGGTTGTCCATGGGATCTTGGAGATATGGGTAGATTAGAGAGAGATAAAAAATATTCTCCCACCCCATTATCTTTCAGTTTTAGCTTGGTTCCAAAATTACTTTTATCATTTCTCATGCTTGTTCATTATACTTAGAAGTAGAAATGGCCAAAGCCTCTCTATTATGTGGGACGAATGTGTCCTGAGTTGCTCTTAGATTAGAGAAATTTTGGCTACTAATGTGATCAACAGGTATTGTTACTTCTTGTCCATCATATGAAAACTTCAAGCATTGATGATAAGTAAATGGAATAACTTGCATGTCATGGATCCATGGATGACCCAAGAGTATGTTATAGGATAGATCCCGATCTAGAACTTGACAAAAGTTATTCTTCACAATAGGTCCCACTTTGATTGGTAGCATGATGAGGCCTTTGGAAGCTCTTTCCTCATCATCGTATGCCTTGATTCTAATCTTCCTTCATGGATCTATAAATTCTTCTGAATATCCCAAAGCAAGGACCAATTTCAAAGTACAAATGTTTAATCCAACTCCCCCATCTATTAGGACACATCTAATTCGGGCTTTGTGAACCATAACCTCTAAGTAGAGTGATGAATTATGTAGATGAGTCATGGATGAGTCATCCTTCTCAGTAAAGGATAAACATGGGGATGAGGACAAGTGTCCCACCATGGCTTGAAACTTATTGATATCTAGATCAGGAGAAATAGTTGTATCAACAAGTGCCTTTTCCAGAATGTCCTTATGCGTAGGTGATAACTTTAAGAGCTCCAAGATAGAAATTTGGGCTGATGTTTTTCGTAGTTGATCGACCAAATTGTATTGACTTGGAGGGGGACCTATCACTTTAGATGAGCTTCCTTTTACAATGATTTTGTCTTGTCCCCTTGTTGTATCATTGACCTCTCGATATTATTTCTTACCTTTGATTTTGATAGCATTGATTTGTTGATAGTTCATGTAAATATGATTGATAATGGTTTCGTGGACATAATGAACATTCTTGCCCTTGTCACCCGAAGATTCCCCTTTTTGGTAATTAGGTAGAGGATCCTTAAACACCTGATGGTCATCATTGGCATTATGTCCTTCAACCGTGATGGTACGATTATCAATCAAATCCTGAACAATATTCTTTAACCCTTGGCAATTATTTATCTTATGACCTTTACACCTATGATAATCAAAAAAGTGTGAGTCATTCCATGATGGTGGTTTAACTTGAGGCTCATAATCTCTTTGTGGTGGCAATGTAATAGTGTTTTGATTCAACAACTCTTTGAGAATGGATTCCAAAGATTGACCCAAGGGAGTAAAAATCCATTGATTTGAAAAATATGAAGACCTGGGCATATTTGAATTTTGATTATTGCCAAAATTATTTCCATGATTATTGGTCACTTTCCCTTGATTGGAAAAATTACCTTGGGTACTATAATTTCCAGCATTATTGCTATGTTGGAAACCTAATACATTAAGGATGGTAGGCTTCATATTCATGTTTTTCGAATCTACTACCCCATCATTCACAACATTTTTATTTCGAGTCCAAAATCGTGACTTGTCATTATTGTTACTATTGTTGTTGTTGTACAAATTTGAACCTTCTTTATTGATTTTTCAGAACTCCACGCTTGACCAAGGCACCTTCAATAGTAATTGTGTTTTCAATCAATTTTTCAAATGATTGAGGATAGTGAAGATTTAGTCTGTAACTCATCTCTTGATTCAGACTATCGATAAATATCTCCATCTTCTCTATTTTAGGAACAAGATGGGAGTATCTAGCAAACACCCTCCTCCACCTTTGTAAAAAAGTGGCGAGATATTCCCCTATCTTTTATTTCTCTTTACAAAGATCAAGCATGGTTATCTAGTGTTGGATGTTGTAGGAGTATTGTGATATAAATTTATTTATTAACTCCTTAAGTGTTCTGATGGGGGAGTGATCCTTGAAAGCCACTCCATGGATTGTCCACCCAGACTTCGTGGAAACAATCACATTAATTAGGTATCTTCATGAGCGAATTCTAAGCTCATATTTCAAAATTCCCTCACATGTTCAATGGGGTCAATTTTCCCATTATACCTATCAAATTTAGAGATTTCACAATGTTTTGGAAAAGGAATCATTTGAAGACTCCTATCAAATGGGTAAGGACATATATCATCCAAAACATACTTCTTTGTTGCACCCCCTTGAATTTCTTTTATTTTTCGTTGTAATGCTTTTATCTATTGAGTAAGAGCATTGAAATCATTAAGAGGGGTTTCAAGATTCTCTTTAATCCCTTCTATGTCAAAATCGGTAGGTAACTTAGGTCCTTCATTAGCTAATGAAATTAAATATTTTTCCTTGGTTCATTCTAAAATCCTTTCCATAAGAGTATGGAATTGGGGATCCTGCTCTGCTTCTTGGAGATTTTCTTCTGTTATCTCTCCAGTATTTGAATTATGAAAGGGATTCTCTTCCCTATCACTATTATCACCCATTTTTCTTATTGTACTTTCCCTTTCATCTCTTTCTATGTGCTTTCAAGATATTGTGACAATAGGCATAAAATTTTGCCAAATTTCTACTAACTTTGATAAAAAAGAATGAAATAGTGCAATTATGATGGATATGAAAGTCAAGATAGAAATAAGATTCTATGACTTAAAAGATTTTTAATATTTAGCTCGTGATTCCCTGATTGAAAGGATGAAAATTCTATTTGTGAGAATTAAACCAAAGATAAAAAATAAAGATGATTTTTCACTTTGTGAAGTTTGATCGTAGCTTTGTAAAAGGAAGGATTTGTGATAAATGTCTAATGTGCTTGAGTTCTCTATTGCAGAAATTGATTAGGATTATTAGAGTATACAATTACAGGTTGGGGAATATAAGAGAAATGAATACGTTGAATGTGATTGTGCCTTTGAGAAAGGGCTCTTCTCTGAAAGAAGGCTTGCGAGTATAAAGGTTCTATAGCATAATCATCAGTGAACCCTCTAACAAAGTCATGATATCAATGAATAAAGGTCCTGTATTCAAGAAAGACCTTTCGACTTTGGTATAAAAAATTCCTCTTTTTCAATAACTTCTTATAACTGACAGATTTCTTTGGTTTTCTAATCTTCCTCTCTAGGGAATTTTTTGAAAAAGTTGTAGACTTCTAAACCTTGAGCATAGAAAAAGACTAGACTGAGATGACTAATTTTTGAATGTTAGAAAAATTACCTAGGCACTGAACATAGATGCGTCGAAACAGAGCATGAATGGGCTGAAACAAAACACAAATGCGTTGAAACAAAGCACAAATGCACTAAAATAGATCATAGATGCGCTGAAACATGCTACAAATGCGTTGAAACAAAGCACAAATGTGCTAAAATAGAGCATAGATGCGCTGAAACATAGCACAGATGCACTAAAACATAGCACCAATGCACCGAAACAGACCAGGGATGCGCTAAACTTACCAATTATTTTTTTGAGACAAACATGTTTTGACAGTTTGATATTTTTTGGATGATCTTAATCTGATTTAAATGTGAAAAACACGATATACAATATCAGATAGTTGTTTTATTAATCCTAAAATCTAAACAAAGAGTGTATAATCTTGAGATTCCCATAGGTTTATAACAAGATAAGAAATTCAAACAGACTTACTCTTAGTTGTCAAATATGTCATCATAGGAATCACAACCCACAGCTTAAAATCACGTCAACTCACATAGCCGTATCACCCCCTAGAGGGTTCCCATGTTTTTGTCTTTTCCAGGCACGTACTCAAGGTTATATTTCTTGATCCCTTGAGCAAACAATCTGTGGCGATTATATGGTGATTGTCTTGGGGGAAATTCTTCCCTCCCCTTGTATCGTGATTAAAATGATGTTTGGATACTTACACGACTTGATTTCTACACGGTGGTTTGCATTAAAGGTTTCCATTCAGTGTGGCAATAGATAAAATCCCTCAGGATACCTCCCAATCTTTAGAACAAAGATTTTGGGGATGGTTATCTTGCTCACTTCCATTGAATATGGGTTTCCCCAGAATTTACTTTTGATTAAAGTGGGTTGGAAAACCTGGCTTTGGTTGTTCCCACTTAGGTCGTTCTCGTAGGGTGAGTACTTTTTCCCACTATGGAAGGCCTTCTAAAGGTTGTAATAAAGCATGAATTGCATAAAATGAAAAAAAAAGTAAGTCTGGTGTTTTGATCACCCAGTAATGGGGAGAGCATATACCTATTACCCAGTAATCACAACAAACAAGTGGTTGAGTTTTAAATCCAAATGAAAAATTTATACACTAAGTGAATATTTTGCTTCACAACAAACATTGGATTCATTTTAACCAGCATAAAATAAAGTTTAGTGGCTATCCTAGGATTGATAAATTCTAGATTTTAAATGTCTATCCTAGGATTGCTTCATTTTACTTTAAAATTGATTTTAAAAATCTTGTCTTCGGATGGCGTTGGAATCAAAATTTAATTTTACAACCTCTTTATGCACCAAAACAGGCCATCTATGTGCTGAAATAGGTCACCAATGAGCTAAATGAACAAACAAGGATACGTCAAAATAGGTCATCTATGCGCTGAAACAGTCCATGGATGCGCTGAAACAATCCATGGATGTGCTGAAATAGTCTAGGGATGCACTAAACAGAGGCTTGTATGTGCTAAGAACAACTCCAGTGTGTCACCTGTCAGAGAACTCTGCAAAAAAAAAAAAATTAAAAATGGGGGGATGCCCCATGGTGGGTGCCAAAAATGTGTTGTTAGAATAAGTTGATTAATTAATAAGTAAACTAAAACACCAATGAAACATTAGATTGAAAGAAACTAATTTAGAAAAAAGACAAAAGCAAAATCTAAAATGACAGCAACTCCTTCAAATTCATCTCATTGTTCTCTATCTCCAAGGATTTGATTAAAGTTACTGGCTCTCAGTTGTGTAAGCAACAGCTTGTTGAAATGACAACTTAGGAGAATGAGATTGATTGAAAATTCATGTCCATTGCTAATGATTTAAACCATGAAACTGAACTTGAAATGCTAAAATTCTATGATATTGTTAGAATGTTTTTATGCTGATTCGAATGCAAGTATAGTAACTGCGTATGAAATCTACTTACGAGAAGGTTGTATTTATAGATTTTCAAAGGCAAAAATCTAGCTAGCAAGGAATCAATGATTGAAATTCAAACCTGTTAAGATGAATGGTGAGAGATTAAGAATTTGAGAGAAAGGTGGAAGGTTGAGAAGAAAGTGGAAGAATGTTTTCAACCCACAAAACCATCCTCATTCAAAAATAGAAACAAATTGCCATTTGTCACCTCATTTATGAAAATTGGTTGAAAGTTGAGGATAATTGCTAATTAAATAAATAAATTAATGTAATTACATGTGACAATGAATTTAGAAGCTTCCACAATTAAATAATTACTATTGAAGTGAAAAAGATGAGTAATTAAATATTTTACAATATTTAATTAAGTGGGGTGAAAAAGATATTAAATATAAAATATTTAAATGTGAAATGAAGGATGAATATTCCTTTGTTTGAATTTAAATGTTCAAACTTTAGAAATAAAATGATAATCAAATAAATAAATTATGAAATTTATTTAATTTAATTAAGAGGAAAATAGCAATAATTAAATAAACTAATTTAATTAATTAAACTAGAAGAATTGAAAAAATGAACAATATAAATAAATAATTAAATTTATTTATATGTAGATGACTTTAGAATATTAATTAAATAATTCATATTTAATTAATTAATAGGTTTGTTTGACCATGACCATTTTTAGATGTATACATTTTAGCCCTCTTTGAAGTGATGTGCTTTACACATTACTTTAAAGAATTTTGCCCCAGAATTTGGAAATTAGTGTTCTCAAGGTTTCAACAACTTCTTTAATTAGTGTTCTCAAGGCTTATACAACTCTTTAATTAGTGTTCTCAAGTCTTCATAAACTTCTTTATCTTTTTGTGGCAGTCTCCCTAAGAATTCCCATAATTCATTTGAATCGGTGCCTTCAATTATTTATCGCCTTTAAATGGCTCTTGATAAAGTGTTTCCACTAATTCTCATTTTTTCACTCGTCCTTTTAATGAGAGGAGATCTCTTTGTTTGAAAACTTACCAAAGTCAATGTAATGACACGTCAGGTGACATTACTATCCTTTGAGCATGAGGTCTTACCCACACTCGCATAAGCATCCATTAGATTCTTCACAATAGTGTTTTCACTTGATGCATTATAACCCAAGAGTCTTCATTATGTTTCTATACTTTACACCCTACATCATTTCAACAAATAGTTGACATTTTACAATTTCATTTAGCCTTTCAAAGAAGAATTTCCAAATATTATCACCATATCTTCTACAAGTGTGTGTTGAAATCTTACCATCCATGTGCTACAAAATATCCTCATCAATATTAATCAAATAATTTGGCTTTCTACGCAAAATTCTAGGTGGTGTTCTCTTAGGTACATATATCTCAACATTAGGAATTTTATCAATATTTAATTGAGTTGGGCTAGATTGTGTACCTTTGATCTAGGGTGGAGTAGAAGACATACCAAGAGGTTCATATGGGGATGATGGCATACCTTCTTTTTCAAATCTAAGTGATGATGTAATCTCAACTTGAGATGCATTGGATGGTGTCCAACAATATTCAGTTGCAGTAGATGGTGTCCTTCAATATTCACTTATGGTAGATGGTGTCCCTCCATATTTGCTTGTGCTTAATGGTGTCCCTTCATATTCAATTTTCATAGAGGGCATGTCTCCAATTACAGTATCCAAATCTGTCTTAGCATGATGCTTTTACATTCGTTCTTTTTGTGCTACCAATTCCTTTTCTCTTTTTGATGTTGGAAACAAGCTACACTAAGAGGGGGGGTGAATTAGTGTTGTATAAAAATTAACTTTATTAACCTTTATCTTCAAAGTATTAACAACATTCAACCATAATGAATAAACATGAAGCAAATGAACACAATGCCATAACACAAGGTTTTTTACATGGAAACCTTGTTAGGGGAAAAACCATGGTGGATGGCCAATCCATAATTTCATTTGAGTATACTCAAATGAAGTTTACAATATGGGGAATGCACTTGCATTCAGGCACACTCCCTAGAGCTCACTAGTTAATCGGAAGGCTCACTGCCTTACAAAGAAAATCAGATTAAAACCATATGAGAGTTTGAACTGAGAAAAATAAAATCTACATATATTTCATTATAGTTTTGATTAGGCACAATATTCAATCATTTGTCCTACAATTATGTCCTTCTACTATGTTCTCCTCACACTCACAACATAATTTATTTATGCACAAGTTAAACTATGCATTATTGCTCTTCTTCTCTACTCTAATTCGTAATTCACATCAACACACTCTTCATACATCACCCAAAATGATACAGATGATCCTATATTTATATCCGTAACTTAGAATTCAATTACAATATTTCGACTTAAATAGAACAAAGTAATATTTGCATCTGTCAGCTCAAATCAAGAATAATATGTAATGTGTATCCACAACGGTCAGCCACAACTTGGCTAGGACCCAAAAAAATATGCATGAACACAAAAATACTTAACTAATCACTTTCCATACATCCGTGATATGATACATTAAATAAGTCGGCTGTAGTACTGGTAAAACACAAAATTAGCCAACCGAATTTTCAAACTCGCACAAGGATCGATTTGAGCCACTGCACTTCAATAGAAATAGAGATAATATGCCAAAAAATATGTCCTAATATGTGCAACACAAAAAAATAACATAAAATCTTCATATGGATCGATGAACATTGAATTACCGAATGCCATGTTCTTCATTGTCAATCTTCAATTTGTCTGTCGATATGATCGAATGATGATGTGTGTATCTAATCATCAATTAGGGTTGCCATCAATGAAAACACCAAATGATACTAGGAGTGTCTCTTTCCAAAATTTGATGGTTGAGGTTCTTCTTCAATTGGCTTGTTTTCATCAATCGTTTCCAATTTCTTCTTTTCACGATATGCTGCCACCCAATCTCTCTCCTTTTATTTGAAGATTTCATACTCTTCATATATTATTTTCTTCCTTGTTCATTTCTTTGGCATGGCAGATAATTTTACTTGTAGCATGGTAATGAGACAAATATTAGTTCCTCAAAAATGTATCCATTCAAATAAATCAAAATATTTCATTAAAGGCTTCATAAAGAATACTTATAATCATCCTATACAAAAGTATTTCTAGCATAGACAAAGGTCACATGATTTTCATCAATGGAATTCCTTAAATAAATGTGGTAATGTGGCATGCCATGATTGCAAGATAGGCTCAAAATGGAAGCATGTGTTGGAAAAACAAGGATAGACAACCGAGAGGCGGGGTGAATCAGTTGTGACCAAAATAAAACTTATTCAACATTTATCAATCTTAAATCTCAAATCTGATAATTAACAGTGCAAGCATAAATCAATAACACATCAGAGACACATGAACACCAAGATTTTATACATGGAAACCCTGTTAGGGGAAAAACCACGGTGGATGTTAGTCCACAAGATTATACCCTATTAGAAGTATAATGAAGAATGAAAAAGGAATGCACTTGCATTCAGACACACTGTCTAGAGCACACTGCTCAGAGGAAGGCTCACTACCTTACATACAATAGTTAGATTAAATCCATCTGATAATTTTGAACTGAGGAATTAGCTTATGCAAAAATCCTGATTATAGTTTCAGTTAGGCACACAACAACTTCTACACACTCTTCCACACTCTGCTCAATCTTTTTTAGTCTCTTCTCTACTCTTGAATGATTTGACCTTTATTCTCACATGTAAATCACTTGCACACACCGAGCATACCTTTAGCATACTTAAACAATCGCTCTTATATATCTGCCACATGGATTTACAACAACTACTCTATTGGCCACAAATAAATAATGAATTACAATTTTCGGCCTCAATACATGAATAAATCTTACTACACACCAACACAAGTCAGTAACAACATAGTGAGGACCCAAATAAACACCTTTGAACATGCCAAACAATAAAATATTAATCATCATGGATCCGCAACACGCTACCACCAACATATCGGCCAAGAACATGAAAACTCAAGCACACATCAGAAAAATATCTGATCACAAACACTCTGATCAATGCAGCCGTACACGAACAAAGTATGATATAGACTCATACATGAACATCATAGGTACATGTGCAAAAACCGAAATTACTATAATTTAATCTTTTTCATCCAAGAGCACCTGCTATAGTAACTGAATAATTATAGACACAAAACTTCATAACTTCCTCAAATCTTGATACGAACCTTTGAAACTTTCAGACAACATACTATAAATTTTCAGCAACAAACGCTTTCAAGTGAACCTCCAAATTATAAAATTACAACTCTTTCCACCATTTTGACCTTCTCAGCTTCACTAGTTGTGTGCAATATTTCTTTTACAATTTTCTCAATCTCCTCAATATATAGCCTTAAGCATGACCAATGCTAATAGTGTTGACATCAATGACAACCACATATCAAAAATGAAACCACAACATCCAACAATCTCCCCCTTTGGCATTGATGGCAACACATAATGTGAAAAATAATTTCATCAACCCAACTAAATCTTCTCCAACAATCTCCCCCTGAGATTGTGCACTCTTTTCTTGTTTCCTTCTTCTTCTATATTTTTCACATTGCTCTTTTCTCCCCATTTTAAATAAATGGAAAAGGTACACATGCTCTGATCACATATTTGAATCATCTGACTGGGTATGTGTAGGATCATGATGGGCCGAAAAGTGGCAATGGGAAAAAAATTATGTTTTGGATCGACTCAAAAATGCGGAAATGCCAAGTTGACATTTTTCAGGCTCGGGTGTGAGTACATTGCTCCAAATAAATGCCCAAACCTATATTTTACAAATCGGATATTCGATTTGAGTTGTGTGTATAAATAAAAAATAATGGCCTTTTAAAGTCATTTCAAACATTTTGAACGTGGACGCACAAGGAGAAGTTGAAATCAGATATCCGTTTTCACCAGATATCCAATTTGAAAGGTAAGTTTTTGGTTTTTTTAATATTTTAATCGATTTTTCATTTAGATTTTTATAATTTTAAGTATTTTTTTTTATAAGTAGGTTTTTTCATTGATTTTTACTAAAAACTAGAGTTTACAATTAATTTTTATTAAAAATTAATGTTTTTAAATGAATTTTGATTAAAAACTAGTGTTGTTGATGTATTTTTATCAAAAAATGGAGTTTGCTATGGATTTTTGTGAAAAAGTAGGGTTTTATTTGGATTTTTATTAAAAACTAGTATTTTTTTATAATAATTTCATTTATATTGTGTAATTTCAATTAGATTAATTAGTTTTAACTTTAATCAGGTATTATGGTTGGGAATGAAAATGCACAAATGCCAAATCCTCCACCACCTTCGCAACCATGAAATGAAGACTTAATTGGTGAAAATTGGTGCAATTGAGGGGCATTTGTGAAGTTGATAAGACAATCCCTCGATTATCCGAGATGACAAACACATTGAAGGAAATAATTAAAAATATAGAAACCGTGTCCACCCAACATAATGTGTTTCATTCATGGCGAGAAGACATGAGGAAATATTATGCACGTCGATTGTCTTATGATGATGTGAAATAAATCCAAATAACCAAAGCCCAAATTGCCTCTTTATTCGTTAACCCCCGCACCGGTTTTCTAGTTAATGTTAATAAACCAAAACTTTCTATAAAATGGTGCATGAATAAGGACATTGTAGATAACTTTAGGGATTGTTGGTGTATGATTTTTGATAAACCACTGAACAACAATTTTGATATACCATTTTACTATATTACAAAAATATATGTTGAGTTTGTGTTAGGGCATCATGTCAATTACTTTGACATTAAACCCTTCTAGGGCGTCGATGGAGGTATGCCCCAGGATATAGTAGAGGCAATTAGAGTAGTCCCATGTCCATATGTTCCCCCTCCTCCCCTTCATCCACCACCTCCAGTATATCATCCAGAGATTATCTAGGATGAAGCCACACAGACTATTCAGGCTATTCACTCTTTCAGTGGTCATTTGGTTTTGCATGCTTCTACAGTAGCTTAGCCACATTCTAGTGATGTTGGTGAAGGATCGAGTGTTGCTATATCCTCCTCCTTGGGTTCACATATTTGTGTGCCACATACTTGCACTATGTGCCACCAGATATGCTTGGGTCCTCTTGTACAACCCGTTGAGCATCACTTGGACACTTCTAATTATGACCTCCATGATGTGGACATTATAGATTAGTCACAGGGGAGTGGAGCACACCCTATAGAGTCCTCTCCTACTAGAGAGGGGGACATTGGAATAGTGACACATGTAATATTTGATTTGTAAATTCATAACTTGCATTTGTTTTTAAATAAATATTAATAAGAGATAGTATCAAGTACTAATATTTATTTACATGGTCTATTTAACAGTTGATGTCTGAGGAGAATCTCACACAAGTGACTGATAGCACCCTTAGGGCCATTTCATTTGGCCTTGACATGCACATGGTATATGTTTTTGCACTCACTTATTTACATTTTTTATTATGTACTTGCTTGTCATTTGAATTGTCATTAATGAAATTATATAATAACTTATATGTTTATCTTATTTTCCTCTTGTAGGAAATACCTAGTGTGAGGGAGGTGCAGCCTTGTCTAGACTATGGAGATGCAAATTTAGATAAGGGGAAGGTAATTGAGCTCAAATTGGATTTAATTAAAAATTTTAAGATCTTATATTGATTATGCATACATCAACATAGATTGGTAGTTTCATATGTACTTGCCATTTTTATGTACATGTGATTATGAGCTATACATCATTGTTGACAAGTGACACAATGCCTAAAGGAGTAGGTATTGGAACATCTCAAGGAGGAGGTGTCAAAACACCTGAAGGAGATAAAGAAAAATATCAACCTAAAGAGGTATTTGTTTGGTAAATATGTTCCTATTACCAATAATCGTATGCTAACTTGGATCAATTTTATGTTTTTGTTCACATATATAGATTGGAATTTTAAATTTTGGTTAGGTATATTCTAGGACTCCTGACCCTTTGAAGAGACGTATATTTCAGGTAATCAAGATTTCAATTTTAGAGTTTAATTAAAATTCAATGTATATTTATTTCGATGTTAATTATTCAATTTTAAATTATATAGTATAACTAATCTCAATTGTGGTTTGAATTTTTCATGTGCAGTTACCTTCAGAGCCAATGAGTGCTTCAAAGAGGCTCCATTTTGATGATCCACCAGCAGTTTAGGATGAGATAGACATTTTGGCATGTAAATTTTGAATAGATATTGAGATGGCATATGCCACATTTTGTAAAACTTTGTTTGAGTTGGCGTCGATGCCATTTTTGTATATGGAAATACACTTGATTACTGGATAATTTGATATATAGAAGTTGACAATCGAAATTTAATTTTTTCCTCATGTGCATGATTAAACTCTTTGAAATTTTTATCTTGAGCAATGGTTAAATATCAATGTACAATAGCATAAAAAAGAATAGGTATATTATATAGTTTATATTTATATCACTGATTACATTGCATTGCACATATTTCAAACTCAAAGAATTACTTCACATTGCATAAATAACAACTAGATGTTGATAGATGAAAAAAATTCAATTACAATATGGTTTTTACAAAGTCAACCTAAGCAGTTATGTAATTACTTCACATTGCATAACTAAAAACTAGGAGCAGCTATCAATTGAATTTACTTGTCATGGAATTCTATGAGACCACATTTCTCTGAGGATTTTTTTAAAAATAATCCATTGCCTTGTCTATGCTACCACATTTTTCATACATGTCTACCAAAGATTTTTATCAAACAGTTCACTGGCTTGTTCGTAGGGCTTATTGGAACTTGTATGCTCTGACCTCACTCAATCCTGAAACCACTTCATTCCCTCTTAATTTTGTCTACTTAAACTTAAAAAATCATTATATTATGCTACCCCATAATTTGGCTTGCTTTTACTCTTCTTGAGTTACTCTTAATCACTCGGACCTCTTAAACACCATTAAATATACTTGTTCCAATAGTTTCCAACAAGTTCCAACCTATTTTCATTTAATTTCTCAAAAAATCACTCTCCAGCCTTACTCATAAGGCACAAAAATATGTGTTTCTTAACAAGACAACCTTCTCATACCACTCTAATCCCTTATCACCCCTAAAAAATTGTTCCTACACTTACCCCTATCTAATTCATGCCCATTCCTCTAAGGTACAACCTATACAGAAGGAGGAATGGCCTTGTCAATTCATGAAATCTTACATGTTTTAGGTGCTCCCACACCATACTCCCCAAGTAAAAAATATTTATGCCCCATAAATCACTCGATAGGTCTATGCCTATCTTCTTCACAATCCCTTCAAACTTGCTCCAATTCACTTGAGTGGAAATCTTCATCTGAGGGATTTTCTACCCTTCATGATTTGCGTTGTCTTGGTCTTGCCATGCTTGATCCTTCTCAAATGGATCTTCTTGTTGCTATTTGTCTTCATTGACACCTGAAAATGGTGTTTCCCAAGCTTTGAAACCTGCACACAAAAATTTAGTACACAAAGCTAAACATCCATACATTAGTATCTCTATTTCATGCTCTTCCATAATCTTTTGCCAACTAGACATGTATCTCTACCTTTCAACTCTTCTCTTCACAGTCTTTCTCAAGTTATTTATGGTTAGAACCATCCCCATAGTAGCATACATATTCCACAAAAACAAATATGAAAACCAAGGACAACCCCCTGTCCTAACACCATACTCCTCAAACTCTTCTTCTCTAGCCTTCACTAGGCCACTCACCATCAATTCTTCCTCTCTAGTTTCCCACCTAATCTACTATTTGAAAGATTACACATTTGAAGGTTGATAGGTTAGGTGTGATCTATTTATTCTAAATAAGGTAAATCTAGAAAATTTAAGGTGTATTAAGTTGAAGTTTTGAGTGTAGGGGTCCAATATGCCAAAAATGCTTTCTTGCTTCAAAATTGCAAAATTGCCATGTAGTCTTTTGAAGGAAAATTATTAAAACTATAAAGGGAAGTGAAAGATAGGATTATATAAGTTGTGTTAGGGTTGAAATAAATTTTTTTGACTACGTCTTTGCAACAAGCTATGGTCTCATGGTTTTTTTTGCACAAAAATCAAAGTTGGAGTTCGGTTGGATGTTGAAATCTACTTGTAAGGGAATCAATAAATTTTGTTCTACAACTCATATGACCAAATTGACTATTCCATCATATTTATATGGGTAATTTTTTGTTAGCTATGGTTCCCTTTCACACCCAAACAGGCCGAAGCAGTCTGAGCTACGTTCAATCGGCGAAATCCCTTAAGAGTCCAAAGTGTAAAAGGACAACAATCTTTGATAGGATGTTACTCAAAAATCGTGATTCTTATAGACTCTTCTTCTAAGGCTATGGGATTATGTTGGGACTATCTACAATAACCTCTCAGATTTTTTTTCTATCTCAGAAGCATTTTACCATGGTGATGAGCTTTCAGTTGAGGGAAAAGTTGTCAGATGCAAGCAATGTAAAGTTGAAAAGTGGTGCAACTTTCATTCTCTAACTCATACGACCAAATTGACTATTCCAACACGTCTAGATGGGTACGTTTACATTAGGGATGGTCCTATTTTGCATCCAAATACACCAAATCACTCCAAGCTACATTGAACCGATGATTTCCCTTAAGAGTCCAAAGTGCTAAAAGACATCAATCTTCAAAGGGCTATTTCTCAGAAATCGTGATGCTTATAGACTCTAAATCTGAGGATATGGGATTATGTTGGGACCATCCACAATAATCTCTCTCAGTTTTTTTATCTCAGAGGTGTTTTCCCATGGTGATGAGTTTTCAGTTGAGGGAAAAGTTGCCAAATGCAAGCAGTATAAAGTTGCAAAGTGGTGCAAATATCATTCTCCAACTCATACGACCAAATAGACTATTCCAACATGTCTGGATGGGTACGTTTACGCTATGGATGGTCATTTTTTGCACCCAAATACGGTGAATCATTCTGAGCTACATTGGACCGACGATTTACCTTAAGAGTCCAAAGTGCTAAAAGGAAACAATCTTTGAAGGGCTATTTCTCAGAAATCGTGATGCTTACAGACTCTTTATCTAAGGCTATGAGATCATTTTGGGACCATCTACAATAACCTCTCTTGGTTTTTTCTATCTGAGAGGCATTTTCCCGTGGTGATGAGTTTTTAGTTGAGGGAAAACCTGCCAAATGCAAGCAGTGTAAAGTTGCAAAGTGGTACAACTTTCATTATCCTACTCATACGACCAAAAAAACTATTCCAAAATATCTGTATGGGTATTTTTCCGCTAGAGATGGTCCTCTTTTGCACCCAAATACGCCAAATCATTCTGAGCTACATTGGACCAACGATTTCCCTTAAGAGTCCAAAGTGCTAAAAGGCAACAATATTTGAAGGGCTATTTCTTAGAAACCATGATGATTATAGATTCCATATAAGGATATGGGATCGTGTTGGGGCCATCTATAATAACCTCTCTCAATTTTTTCTATTTCGAAGGGATTTTCCCATGGTGATGAGTTTTTAGTTGAGGGAAAACTTGCCAAATGCAAGCAGTGTAAAGTTGCAAAGTGGTGCAACTTTCATTCTCCAACTCATATGACCAAATGAATTATTCCAACACATCTGTATGGGTACGTTTACACTAGGTATGGTCCTCTTTTGTACCCAAATACGTTGAATCACTCTGAGCTACATTGGATCGACTATTTCCCTTAAGAGTCCAAAGTACTACAAGACAACAATATTTGAAGGGATATTTCTCGGAAACCGTGATGCTTAAAGAATCTCCATCTGAGGCTATGCAATTATGTTGGGACCATCTACAATAACTTCTCTCATTTTTTTCTATATTGGATGTGTTTTCCCATAGTGATGAGTTTTTCAGTTGAAGGAAAAGTTGCCAAATGCAAGTAGTGTAAAGTTGCAAAGTGGTGCAACTTTCATTCTCCAACTCGTACAACCAAATGGATTGTTCCACTACATATGGATGGGTACGTTCATGCTAGGGATGGTTCTCTTTTGCACCCAAATACGCCAAATCACTTTGAGCTACATTGGATCGACGATTTCCCTTAAGAGTCCAAAGTGCTAAAAGGAAGCAATCTTTGAAGGCTTATTTATTAGAAATTGTGATGCTTAAAGAATCTTTGCTTGAGGCTATGGGATCATGTTGGGACCATCTACAATAATATCTCTCATTTTTTTCTATCTCGGAGGTATTTTCCCATGGTGATGAGTTTTCAGTTGAGGGAAAAGTTGTGAGATGCAAGCAGTGTAAAGTTGCAAAGTGGCACAACTTTTATTATCTAACTTATACGACCAAATGGACTGTTCCAACACATCCATATGGGTACGTCTATGCTAGGGATGGTTCTCTTTTGCACCCAAATACGTTGAATCACTCTGAGCTACATTGGACCGACGATTTCCCTTAAGAGTCCAAAGTGCTAAAAGACAACAATCTTTGAAGGCTATATCTCAGAAACCATGATGCTTATAGACTCTCCATATGAGGCTATGGGATCGTTTTGGGACCATCTACAATAACCTCTCTTAGTTTTTTCTATCTTAGAGGTGTTTTCCCATGGTGATGAGTTTTCAGTTGAGGGAAAAGTTGTCAGATGCAAGCAGTGTAAAGTTGCAAAGTGGTGCAACTTTCATTCATTAACTCATACGACCAAACCGACTGTTCCAAAACATCTAGATGGGTACATTTACATTAGGGATGGTCCTTTTTTGCACCCAAATATTCTGAATCACTTCGAACTACATTGGACCAACGATTTCCCTTAAGAGTCCAAAGTGCTAAAACACAACAATCTTTGAAGGTCTATTTCTCAAAGACCGCGATTCTTACAGAATCTTTGTATAAGGCTATGGGATCATGGTGGGAATATCTACAATAACCTCTCTCATTTTTTCTATCTCGGAGGCATTTTCTCATGGTGATGAGTTTTTAGTTGAGGGAAAAGTTGTGAGATGCAAGCAGTGTAAAGTTGCAAAGTGGTGCAACTTTCATTCTCTAACTCGTACAACCAAACAGACTATTCCAACATGTATGGATGGGTACGTTTACGCTAGGGATGGTCCTCTTTTGCAACCAAATACATTGAATCACTCTGAGCTACATTGGATCGATAATTTTCCTTAAGAGTCTAAAGTGTTGAAAGGCCATACCATATATGGTAGATGTTATTAGGACTATATAAGGTGAATATCTGGGTTTAAAGAGCTAGAAATATCTGTAGTTGAGTTGGTGAGTTGCCATGCATGGAAAAAATGAGTGAAATTAGGTGAAAAATGGTGGTTACCACATGCTAATGTCAATGAAATGTGGGGGCAACAAGATTTAAGGTTGGATCAAGGTTCTGCAAGTCCTAATAGACATGCTTGATGAGTTTATAATGTGTGGCAAGGTTTGGGGAGTGAATTTGCACCCAAGTTTGGTTTTGATGATCAAATTGGAGTTTAAATCATCTTTAATTGTAATTGTGTTGTTTAAAGCCACCTATCTCTTGCATAAAAAAACTCTTACTCAATCAACTTGAACATCATGCACACCCAAATACCTTTGTTCCACTTTTCTAGATCAAATAATCAATTACATGGGAAATGACCTTCACATTAACTTTTTTACATTTTTGTTTTTGGAAAAAGTGGCAAGCCAATGTAATTTATTATATATAAATAGGAGATATTACAAAACCTAGTTGAAATGAGCATACCGACATGAAAGAACCAGGAAGAAAACCTTCTGTTGTAGCTCGATTAAGTACCAAAATCTCTTTACATTTTAAACATACCCTTTATACAATGCCAGACATTTGACCCATATTTCAAAAAACATCACTAGATATAGATTATGCCTATACACAGTTATGAACTTTTTACATTGTTTTTATAATCGATGGGTTATTTTTAGGTTAATGGATTTAGCGAGATTAGATCAAATAAAACCCAAAGAAAGCATAAAACAATAACGATTATACCTGATATCCATCGAAGCTTCCATGACTCACCTCCATAACACCTTCTACCTTGTAGCATATGATTGTTTCCCTCGGAATTGTGTGTGTGAGAAAAATATTGTGACCATGTCCTATGCAAGATTTAAAGGATTTGAATGATAAAATACTATGACAAAATGACTATGCCTATGAGAAAATAATTAAATAAGCTAAATGCAAAGTGATTTCTATATTAATCAAGTGTTTATAATAACAAAGTGGTGTCCTAAATTGTGAGCAAAATTAACATTTTATAAACAATGTAATTTTGCATGGACGAACGAGATTAAAATTTGTCAAAGCCTAAAATCAGTGGACGAGATTTCATGTGACAATCCCTAATTAGGGTTAGGGCAAGATGGTTAAATGAGTGGCGAAGATGTCATTTGATAAAATCAAATCGACGGTTGAGAATAAATGTGATAATTAGCCAAAAAGATAAATATTTTAGAAAATCAAGAAGATAAAAGAGTTCAACTGAAAAGCAGATTTGAGAAATCAAGAATTTGCTCAATTACTTGATTTTTGGAAGAAGATTACCATTTTGAATTAAATTAATTCAAAATAAGGGTTTTATGTGACAATAAATAATCTTTTTCAGATTATTTACTAAAGTGATGAGAGTTAATAAAACAAAATCATTTTAAATAATTTCATTTATTTAAAATGAGAGAAATATGAAATTAGGTAATTAAATAATTAAAGATAATTATTTAATTTAGAGGATTATGACTGATAATTAAATAAATTAATAAATTCATTTAATTGTGAGAATTAGTGACATATTAAATAAATAAATAAAATTCATTTATTTAATAATCAAGAAGAATAAATGAATAAAGGTAATTAAATAAATTAATAAATTTATTTAATTGTAAAAAAAAAATAGACAATTAATGACGTATTGAATAAATAAATAAAATTTATTTATTCAATAATCATGAAGAATACAATAGACATGAATTAATTAAATAATAATGAATTACTTAATTAATAGTTGAATGTGGACCATAGACATAATTAAATGTCATAATTATAGAGCTTGCAAGCCTAGGTCATTTTTATGTGTCTACATTTGCCCCTCTTTGTCATAATGTAACCTGTCGCATTGTGGCAAAGAAAATAAGTCAAAAATATGCCCCAGTGCAAAATAGGATGAGGAAGAATGACGAGGAGGGTTGCGGTATGCCCCCTTGAGAAGACAGACGGGTTTCGAGGATACGAGTGTGCTCTCAAAATTAATGAGAAGACTAGAATATGAAGAGGCAAAGAAAAGCTAGTGTAAAAGACATGGATGATGATATGGATGCAATGCCTATATGAAATGAGTTAGAGAAGATGACAAGACAAAAGGAGATGCATGTTAGTTCCTAGACCAAATCCTTCAACATATTACCATAGTACTTTAATATTTATTTCTCGTAATCATCATTGGGCAGATTATTGTAATGGACAACAAATACCATGATATGACATAAATCAAGATGTGCAAGGTCATACCATTACATAAGACAAGCAGTCATAAACAAGGATGATCATGACTCATCCTAAAAGCAGAATTGCCCTAGTCTTTTGTCATAACCAACCACAAATAGAAAAAGACAAGAAGGACAAATCATGAAACATCAATGCTTCTCTAAATCCTATTTCTAGGATATCCTCGAGAAACTAGCAACATGATTGCCAAAAGCTCAAAAATAAAACTATCATCATGAGAGGTCGGTGTTTCTCTAAATCCTATTGTCAAGATCTCGCTGAAAAATTAGTAACATGAGTGTCAAAAGACAAGACAAACATCATGAGACGTCGTTGTTTTTCTAAATCCTATTGTCGGGATCTCGCTGAAAAAATAGTAACATGAGTGTCAAAAGACAAGACAAATATCATGAGACGTCACTATTTTTCTAAATCTTGTTGTCGAGATCTCACTAAAAAAATAGTAACATGAGTGTCAAAAGACAAGACAAACATCATGAGACGTCGCTATTTTTCTAAATCCTATTGTCAGGATCTGGCTAAAAAACTAGTAACATGATAAAAAGGCCAAAGACAAGGTCCAAGTGTTTGTCAAGTGTGTCTGAATGCCAAGTGTTTTGATGTCAAGATTATAGGAGTTGAGAAAATACAACACCACAAACCCCGAAGATCACTTGCATGCAAATAACCTATCACAAAAGAAGAGATGGAGACAAACAAGCAAGGGTTCTCTGAAAACTGAAAATGTATATATCAGAGAGAATGAGAGAATGAATTGATATGAAATACAATGGGATCAATCCTTATAAAAAGGAGATCATGCAAACCCTAATAAAACCCTAATAGGAAAAACCTTAATAGAAGCCCTAATAAGAAAACATTTAATAATTAATATAATTATTAAATGTCACTGTATGCAAACTAACATGAAATTTTAAGAAGGAAATAAAGGTAACTTAATCAACATAATTAAGTTAAGACCTTTACCCTAACAACACCCTTAAGATGAGCAATAGTGCAGCTACAAACAAATGCAAAAAACCAAAGGTAACTACAATGCAAGAAGTTAAACATGGGTCCCGGCAACTAGGCCAGATCAGGTACCCAAATACAACCAAATCTCTGTAAAGAGGAGAAATAGAGAAAACCTCATGGGAAAAAGCTCAACTCCAAAAAGAGATGCAGAAGGCCAAAAAGATGAACATCACTGAAGCAGAAGAAGCTGTAAACAACTGTCGAAAGATGATTGCTATGGTGCTAAAGAACCTCCGCTAAAGATAGGGTGATAAAGAACAAGAAGACAATAATCTACATAAGTGCCCATACAACACTACTTGAATTAGATGGCAAACAAAGGAAAATACCTGGAACGACGATACAAATGGCACAAGAATCAATAGTCTGAAACACTGATCAACTAAGAATGGAAGATTCCTTCCAAGGCGAAACCAAGGAAGAATTAGCACGAACAATATAATAAGCCCCCCATAATGCTGAACTGGGAGAGCTTGACAGATTCATTGAAATGATGTGAAATACCCTGTAGTGCATGAAGGAGAGGAAACATCTGAAAGTGCACAAGATAGCACCTGCAACTGAAAAAATGGTGTGCAAAACAAAGCACACATGCATGAGGCTGGAATCATATGGATCCATGGTTGTCATGGAGGGACACTCACCAAACAAAGGTGTGATGGCAAACAAAGGAAAACTACGCAACCCCCATGGTATGGATTCACTGTCGTCGTGGAGGGATACTCACCGGACAAAGATGTAATAGCAAAACAAAGACAAACTACACAACCCCTCATGGCACTTTATAATATTAGTGCGAGTATAAAATATGGCACAACCTTATGTGCAAAATCCCCAAAAGATGCATGTATAATAGTGTGGCACTTTATCTCAGTGCATTTACATAAAAGATAGCTTACAAATGATGCTCAAAATATCCTCAAAGGAAAAAATGTTGGAAATACATGAAGAACAGCCAAAAAATGAAGCATCCCATGCAAACAAAATTTTTTCAAGAGAAAATATGTCTAGGTAATCCATCAGAGTGTGAAAACATAAATAACTGAATAAAATATACCTGGAATGAAATCTAGAAAAATGACATGGATGAAACTGAAGAGCTCTGAAATACAGTTCCAATGCCACTGAGATTGCGAAAAACGGAGAAACTGATCAAAAGTTATGAGCTTGAGACTGAAAGTAGCCCCTTTGTCTTCAACTGGCTATAGAATGCACCAACAAAAAAAAGAAGTGATGAGACCCACACCACTAGAAAGATGAGAAAAACCAGCTTTCTGACGATATCTCGTTTGCCAAAAAACGATATCGTATGCCCAAATTACAGCCTTCGGAATAAATCAACTCCAAAGAGGGAAAAAGCCAGCGTTGGGTTAAATTTGAAAGTCATACGACCGTCACAACAAAATGACTGGATTAAATTTGATGGCCAAATGGTCGTCACTGTAAAAGTGTGATTGGGCTTATTTTGGAAAAATTTGTTTTAAAAAAAAACAACAAAAAATATAGGGCCCGTAGGCCTACAAATGCAGGGACCTGTGGGTACCCTTGTACCGAGCTGGCAAGCCCTAAAACTGCGAATTTTTTTAAATTTTTGATTTTTTATCTAAATCAAAATTTTTTATAATGAAAAATTTGCAGAAAAAAAATATTTTTTTTTGACGAAAAAAAAGAAATTTCCAAAAGAAAATTTTACCAGGCAGGCAACGGTCGTACGGTCGTACTGCAAAAAAATTTAGCTTTAAATTTCAACTTTATCCAAAATGGGCAAATGAATAGTCGATTTAGGGGTTTTGGACTGCTACAGACGCAATGGCGATGTCCATTTGAGCTGAAAATGCTTCAAAAATGTAGGTGTGCCCTAGATCAAAAAAACAAACCCCAAACTTTTGAAGCTCCAAGAATCTTCAAAACAAGAACATGAAGCAGCAGGTGTGGAGTTTTGATACCATGTAGGAGTTGAGAAAATACAACACCACAAACCCCGAAGATCACTTGCATGCAAATAACCCGTCACAAAAGAAGAGATGGAGACAAATATGCAAGGGTTCTCTGAAAACTGAAAATGTATATATCAAAGAGAATGAGAGAATGAATTGATATGAAATACAATAGGATCAATCCTTATAAAAAGATCATGCAAACCCTAATAAAACCCTAATAGGAAAAACACTAATAAAATCTTTAATAGGAAAACATTTAAAAATTAATATAATTATTAAATGTCACTTTATGCAAACTAACATGAAATCTTAAGAAGGAAATAAAGGTAACTTAATCAACATAATTAAGTTAAGACCTTTATCCTAACACCCCCCCTTAAGATGAGCAACAGTCCAGCTACAAACAAATGCAAAAAAACAAAGGTAACACAATGCAAGAAGGCAAACATGGGTCCCGACAACTAGGCTAGATCAGGTACCCAAATACAACCAAATCTCTGTAAAGAGGAGAAATAGAGAAAACATCATAGGAAAAAGCTCTACTCCAAAAAGAGATGCAGAAGGCCCAAAAGAAGAACATCACTGAAGCATTAGAAGTTGTAAACAACTGTCGAAAGATGATTGCTATGGTGTTGAAGAACCTCCGTTGAAGATAGGATGATCAGGAACAAGAAGACAATAATCTACATAAGTGCCCATATGACACTACTCGAATTAGATGACAAACAAAGGCAAACACCTGGAACCAAGATACAAATGGCACAAGAACCAATAGTCTGAAACACTGATCAACTGAGAATGGAAGATTCCTTCCAAGGAGAAACCAAGGAAGAATTAGCACGAACAATATAATAACCCCCCCATAATGTTGAACTAGGAGAGCCTGACAGATCCACTGAAATGATGTGAAACACCCTGTAGTGCATGAAGGAGAAGAAACATTTGAAAGTGCACAAGATAGCACCTGCAACTGAAAAAGTGGTGTACAAAACAAAGCACACATGCATGAGGCTAGAATCATATGGATCCATGGTCGTCGTGGAGGGACACTCACCGAACAAAGGTGTGATGGCAAACAAAGGCAAACTACACAACCCCCATGGTATGGATTCATTGTCATCATGGAGGGATACTCACCGGACAAAGATGTGATGGCAAAACAAAAGCAAACTGAACAACCCATCATGGAACTTTATAATATCAGTATGAGTATAAAATATGGCACAACCTTATGTGCAAAATCCCCAAAAGATGCATGTACAATAGTGTGGCACTTTATTTCAGTGCGTTTACATAAAAGATAGTTTACAAATGATGTTCAAAATGGCTTCAAAGGACAAAATGATGGAAATACATGAAGAACAACCAAAAAATGAAGCATCCCATGCAAACAAAAAGTTTCCAAGAGAAAATATGTCCAGGTAATCCATTAGAGTGTGAAAACACAAATGAATGAATAAAATCTGAAAAAATGGCATGCATGAAATTGAAGAGCTCTGAAATATGGTTCCAACGCCACTAAGATTGCAAAAAACAGAGAAACTGATCAAAAGTTATGAGCTTGAGACTGAAAGTAGCTCCTTTGTCTTCAATTGGCTATAGAATGTACCAACGGAATAAAAAAGTGATGAGACCCACACTATTGGAAAGATGAGAAAACCAGCTTTCCGACGATATCTTGTTTTCTAAAAAATGATATTGTATGCCCAAGTTACGGCCTCTGGAATAAATCAGCTCCAAAGAGGGAAAAAACCAACGTTGGGTTAAATTTGATAGTCATACGGCCGTCGCAGCAAAATGACTAGATTAAATTTGATGGCCAAATAGCTGTCAACGTAAAAGTGCGATTGGGCTTATTTTGGGAAAAAATGTTTTTTAAAAAATAAAAAACAACAAAAAAATCAGGGCTTGCAAGCCTGCGGATGTAGGGACCTGCGGGTACCCTTGTACCGGGCTGGCAAGCTCTAAAACTGCAAATTTTTTTAAAATTTTGATTTTTTTTTTAAAATCGAAATTTTTTACAATAAAAAATTTGCAGAATTTTTTTGAAAAAAATAAATTTCCGAAAATGTTTTTTACCAGGAAGGCGATGGCCGTACTGCAAAAAAATTCTGCCCTAAATTTTGACTTTGTCCAAAATGGACGAATGAACAGTCGATTTAGGGGTTTTGGACCACTGCGAATGCAATGGCGATGTCCGTTTGAGCTGAAAATGCTTCAAAAATGTAGGTGTGCCCTAGATCAAGAAAACAAACCCCAAACCCTTGAAGCTCCAAGAATCTTCAAAACAAGAATAGGAAGCAGCAGGTGTGGAGTTCTGATACTATGTAGGAGTTGAGAAAATACAACACCATAAACTCCGAAGATCACCTGTATGCAAATAACCTATCACAAAAGAAGAGATGGAGACAAACAAACAAGGGTTCTTTAAAAACTGAAAATGTATATATCAGAGAGAATGAGAGAATGAATTGATATGAGATACAATGGGATCAATCCTTATAAAAATGAGATCATGCAAACCCTAATAAAACCCTAATAGAAGCCCTAATAGGAAAACATTTAATAATTAATATAATTATTAAATGTCACTTTATGCAAACTAACGTGAAATCCTAAGAAGGAAATAAAGGTAACTTAATCAACATAATTAAGTTAAGACCTTTACCCTAACAAAGATGACGGGTGTCAAAGATTGCCAAATTTAGGAAGGACACATCTTGAATAACGTTGATGTCAAGAGGATTGATCCTCAAAAGGAATCCCTCGAAATGCCAGGTGAAAGTTATAATGCCTAGAAAAGACACATCTAAAGGCATAAATGACAGAGACTATGCTTTAGAAGGACACATCTGAAAAGATAACCAAGAATTGATAGTTTGACTGGTTGTGACAATTTGACTTGTTTTGACTAAGTTTGACTGAAGTTGACTACATGTCAATGTTGAATAAGTGATTGTCGTAATTCGGTTTAGGAGATTTCCATGTTAGGAAATGACTTGTCCTTACTTTGAGACTTTTGATGTGTGTCAGTGTAATTCCATGAACCCTAATGGACTGACTTAGTGCAACCTCGGGGGCTCATCTACATATGGCCTTGCCTACATCATTCACTTAGAGACCTCGTAGTTTGACATGACCAATGATAGAAGTTGGAATCATGATTTTATTTGGACAAACCTAGAAAGATTGACCTAATGTCTCAGGGATTCAAAGATGAATCTTGCCTACGTAGCAAATGCGCAAAGACAACGTAGTTCAGACATGGACAAAAGATATTGATTGACAGGACTGATTGGATTGACCGAACAAACATTGACTTTGACTCTGTTGTTGGGTTTTTGACATTGATTTGGATATTTTTGTGTTTTCTCAGGACATTTTCAATTTTTTAGGTCTTTTTTAGGACTTTTTCAAATTTTTAGGACTTTTTCAAGTTTTTAAGACTTTTTTCAAGACTTTTTCAAAAATTTAGGACTTTTTTCAAGACTTTTTCAAAATTTTAGGACTCTTTTCAGGACTTTTTAAGGATGTGGGATCATGTGCGACACCCACTACAGTTACATAATAAAGTTCTTGCCACTAGAAAGGTCAAGGATTACCCAAGTCCAATGATATGGAGATAGGCAGACACAAGGAAAAAGGCAAGGATATGCAAGGGGTGATGTCAACCAAATGCTAACCATGGTCAGAATTGACAAGATGTATGATGAAGTGCATGAATGTGTCAGGTTGTCATGATTATGCAAAGTGGATAAGGGTTGATTAGAGTAACAGTAGATGGCAGAGCAACGATCAACCACACATGGAGCCTATTTGCCAGGTTTTCACCATGGTACCTATCCAAAGTGCCCGTTTGCCAAGTTTTCACTATTGGACAAATTCATTTCTTTTTGTTGTTTTTGCCAATTTTTTATTTTTTTGGTGTCACCAAGATGCCTGTTTACCAAATTTTCATCAAGGGATGATTTTTTCTTTATTTTTCATTTTTTTGTATTTTTAGGTTTTTAGCCAAGCTCTCTGATCCTATGTGTAAAAATTTCATAGATGTAGGTTTTTGATAGGTGTTGTCAACTGTTCTCCATCAAGTGTGGCCAACTGATAAGCTCCATAACTGAATGCTACAGTAATAATATAAGGACTGAGCCAATTAGCCTCAAACTTTCCAGGTTTTTCATGGTCAGCCTAATTTCTTAGGTTCTTCATGAGGACCAAGTCACCAATTTCAAAATTTATGATCATCACTCTTTTGTTATAGCTCCAGCAGAGATGATTTTGATATACCTGTAAGTGATTCAAGGCATTTTGTCATCTTTCCTGTAACATTTCTAACTCATGTAGGTGGGACTATCTATACTCTTCATCATTGATCACTCCTTTCAAGGATACTCAAAGAGAAGGAATTTCAACCTCGATGGGAAATATGGCCTCAGATCCATAGACAAGGGAAAATGGAGTGGATGTATTGGGTATACAAATGTTGGTATAGTAGGCCAATAAGGTAGGATTGAGTTGTAGATGCCAATCTCGGCCAACGTCATTGATGGTCCTCTTAAGAATGTGAAGAATTATTTTATTTGATGCCTTAGCTTGACCATTACCTTATGGATAATATGGGGTGGAGAACTGATGTTGGATGTGGAATCGATCACAAATTTCATGAACGTCATAATTTTTGAATGGACTCTTGTTATCTGTGATGATGGACTACATAACACCATATCGAAAAATGATGTAATTAAGGATAAATTTTGATATTTTCTTTCTGGTAATGTATTTGAGGGGGACGGCTTGAATCCACTTAGTAAAGTACTCAGTGGTAGTGATTATGAATTTATGGCCATTAGGGGAAGATGGATGGATCTTTCTCATGAGGTCGAGTCCCCATTGTGTGAAGGTCCATGGAGAAGTGATCGGTCTCAGCTCCTGTGTAGGTGCATGGATTAGGTCACTGTGCACTTGGCCTTTCCAACATGCTCTGACAAACTGAAGAGCATCTTTATCTAGTGTCGGCCAATAGTATCCGAGTCTGGTGACTTTCCTGGCTAAAGTTGGACCACTCGAATGAGATCCACATATACCCTCATGTACTTCTCATAAAGTTGTTTGGGCTTCATCAGTGTCGAGACAATCAAGAAGGGTGTTATCAAAGCCACAATAGTATAGGGACAAAGCCACAATAGTATAGGGTGCCACTAATGATGGTGTGTCGAGCGGCTTTTCGGATAAATGACTTTCTTTGGTTATTGGAAAGGTTGGGGGGTAGGGTTTGGGACTTAAGATGATCATAGATGTCCTAGTACTAAGGTGAACTGGGACCAATAATTTTTTAAACCATTTATGACTCTGGAATTTGATATGTAGGCATCAACAACTGTTCCACTAAGAAATCAAATTGTAACACATTTTTGGGGATTTCTAATAGAGATCCAATAGTAGCCATTGTAGCGGCTGCCTTACTCTATGTTCTTGGGATTTGTTCAAAAGCAATCATTTTGAAATATGCCATGAAGCTATCCACCATTCACTTGTAAGGGAGAAAATTTTCATATTTCGTGTCATAATCATGATTCAATTGGTTGATAATTAATTGAGAATTCCCAAATAGTAGAAATGTCTGAATTTTCCATTTAATTTCAATTTTGAATCCTATGACCAGTGCTTCATATTCTGCAATGTTATTAGTACAAGGGAAGGTGATCTTGAATGCCTTAGGAATGGAAGCCCCTTGTGGTGTGATGAACAAAATGCTAGCTCCAAAACCATGACCAGTGTGGGATCCATCAAAATACAGCTTCCAAGGTAAGATAGGTTCTGCATGAAAGATAAACTCATCTGGAAAATCAGTTATCAGTAGATGGGTGCATCTACAAGCTGATCTACTATTACCTACCCTTTTATTTCCTTGTGCTCAATATATTGTATGTCATATTCACTCAATATTATGACCCACTTTGCTAAATGTCCTGTCAATGATGCCCAGCTTAGAAGATACTTTAATGGATCAATCTTAGCTACTTGGTGTGTTTGGTGATTCAACATGTAATGTCTGAGTTTTTGTGCTGTAAAGACAACTACCAAACATGCGCATTAAATGGTTGTATAGTTCAATTCATATCCTATCAGTGTGCGACTGATATAATAGATGGCTCTTTCTTTTTCCTCATGGTCATTTTGTGTTAATAATGCCCCCAGTGCATTTGTAGTTGCAGAGACATACATGATCAATGGCTTGCCTTCAATAGGCGGCATCAAGACTGGTGGTGTCAATAGATATTTTTTTAGTTTGTTCAAAGGTTGTGTGGAATTTTTCTATCCAGACAAAGGGAATACTTTTGCATAACAATTATTGAAATGGTTGACACTTGTCTACCAATTATGCGATGAAGTGTTAGATGGACTGCAGTCTCCCCTAAAGTGTTCTCAACTCACTGATTCCTTTCTTGGGTTCAGACGAACCTTGTAATCTTCTAGCCATCTAAAAAAAAATTCCAGAACTCTGAGATGGTCTTTCCATGTCAAAGATTCGGCCAAAAGGTCATCTACATAATCCTCCATGATGATATGCATCATGTCATGAAATATTGTTGTCATAGCTCTCTGGTATGTGGCACCTGCATTCTTTAAGTCAAAAGGCATGACACTCCAATAGTATGTTCCCCATGGGCAGGTGAATTCCATTTTGTGTTGATCTTCAATTGCAATGTAGATTTGGTTATAGCCCGAGAAACCATCCATGAGAGACAACATCTTGTATCCAGTTGTGAGATCAACAATCATGTCTATGTTTGGCAACAGGAAATCATATTTTGGACAAGCCTTATTTAAATATTTGAAATCCATACAGATACGAATTTGTTCATTTGGATTTGTGACAAGGACAATTTTAGATATCCAGTTGGCATAATCTATTGATCTTATGAATCCAACATCTAGTAATTTATTTAATTCAACCTTTACAAGTAGTGCAATTTGTGGATGAATTTTCTGTAATTTTTGTTTGACTGGCTTGATTCCTGGGATTAGAGGAAGATAATACAATACCAATTTTGGATCAAGGCCTGACATGTCAGCATATGACCATGCAAAGTTAATTTTCATGTCTGTGAAAAATTGTTGAAATTCAGGTTCTTCTTCCTCTGACAATGATGTGGCCAAGATAACCATTTTAGGATTCTCTAGCATAGCTATGTTAACTTCCACGGTATATTTGATAAGCATAGCTGATTTTTCCTATGTGACAGGAAGAAAGTCCAATCCTCCATCCTTAGGCACCTCAGAGAGGTTTTCACCTTCGGATACATCCTTTGTTTTTACTATTTTGTTGTCAGAAGGTCCCTTGTGGTTTTCACCTAAAGACATTTATTTTGTTATTTTATTCCTTGTACTTTTGTGACTAGAGGATTGCATAGTCTCCCTGAAGTAAGTTGTAAAATCTAGGTCAATAGAGAATTTGACTTTGCGATCACCCCATGGTATGCCTTCCTAGAGTCCCATGAATTCTGCTATTGCCTTATCATTCTGAGAGATATCCATCATTGGTGGTTCTTGTTGGTCCCGGTCAATTAGTTGTAGGTAAACAAGGGAAATCCCATCGTTAGTGATAGTAAAAGATGGGGAAAATACAAAATGTTTGCAAATTGAAACCTCAAGTGTGAAGGAAAAGTTGTCAATTTCAACTTTCGTGTTAGATGCAATGGATGGGCCATATTCAAAGTCAGATGAGTCGAATTCATAGTCATAATAGGGGATAAAATTATCAGCATCATGACTAGTGGCTAGCATTTCAAACGCATGCACAGTAGGTTCAGACATGTTAGGTTCTTGGGTGAGCTCGGGAATTGGGCGGGATGATCCAGATGTTGCCATCGATAATTTATGTTCTTCTGGATCCCAAGGAATACTTACCCATTCCTTATCTTTAGAATGACGATCAATATGATAAATTTTGTATTCTTGTCAGAATCTTTCTTCAAAGGGGGGTTGGCTAGGTGCCAGGTATAATTTTTCAATATCCTAGTTGCTAAGGGTTTTCTCGGATCCCCATTCCCATTCATTAGAGTCAGTTTTGGTAAGGAATTTTTCACTTGTCTCGACACTTTTTGTAGCCATTACATCCTCACTTGAAAGTTCATAGGTACGTCGATCATCAGTTCTAAGTTGGTCAAACCCTAGCCCCATGTACCATGGTCGTGCATAAATAATAATACGTTTGTGCCTTCCATTGGTGGCTTTTCCAAGGCCACTTGTGCTATTAAAACCTAGTGCCTTGCATATGTCATAACCTTTTCCATAGAGATGCACTAGTAGTGGACGTAATCCTTTTGGCTTTGTGTAGATCCAATTGGCTATGTTGATAACGATTTCATTACCCAAATCTCCTCATAGGTTGAATACTATTTTGGTGGAACATTGAAATTTGTTTTAGGTTCGACTGCAAAACACGGTCTACCATAGACTTTAGGCAGCTTAGGTATTGTGGTGATACAATAAGCTATATTCAATTTGAATTCTCCATAGCCAAGGTCTTGGATCTTTAGGTCATTACTTGGTATTGAGGCTGAGGAGGATGGTGTGGTGGAAGTCGATGGAATGGATATAGATGATTTGGTGAGTGCAGACGGGTCGATATATTTGGAAGAGGTGGAAGTTGAGGCCTCCTGATTAATGGGAACCTGGTGCTCAGCAGTGGCTCTTAGATTGGTATAGTATTGGAATGGATCAAGATCTCCCGAGATAGTAATTTCAGTACCATGAAAAGGAAACTTCAGGCATTGGTGGTATGTGGAAGGAATGGCCTTCAAGGCATGAATCCATGGGCGACCAAGTAAGATATTGTAATGTATGTCATGATCCAAGACCTGACATGTTGTATCGATAATAATTAGTCCACACGAACTGGAATTATAATGATGCCTTTAGAAGCACGTTCATCATCATCATATGCCTTGATGACAATTCTCTTGGTAGCATCCACATATGCATCAGAGAAGCCAAGAGCTTTAACCAATTTTAAAGAGCAGATGTTCAATCCTGCTCTGCCATCTATTAAGACTTGTCTAACCTTATGTTTATGGACAAAAACCTCGATATGAAGGGCATCATTATGAGATGGTTTAGGTGAGGAATAGGGCATTTTTAGGATCATCATGGAAAAAATAGGCCCTTAAGTGGCAATAAAATTAAAAAAAATCAGAGTTAGGCAACTTGACATAAAAATTTGAATAAGTTAACTATATTATCTCAAAAATATGTAAGAATAGAATCTGTTGCAAATTGAATGTAGTTTAAACTACTAGGTTTATTTTATTTATTTTTAAGTCTATTTGGAGAAATTTTGAAATTTCAATGCAGCAGTACTTGAATTTCAAGGAAAAAATAAGAAGTAGGTGTCTGTCTCACCACCCTAACCACAATAACATGATAATATTTTTATAATATTTTAGATATAATTAGAAGACTCATGTCCCAATGTGATGCATATTTTTTTGTAATTTTTTTCCAAGTAAATAATTAATTATGATTTTTTTATTACAACTTTTAAAAAATATAAAAACTCGTATGTTTGACCACCTTAACTTGGTCAAAAATTCATGAAATTTAATTCTATTTTTTCAATCCTATAGTATGTGAAGCATAGAATGTGACACATGTTTCAAACTCAAAAAATGTGATACCTTTTGAAAGCTATAGATTTTTTTCAATCATCCTATCAATCAAGACTTTAGTCGTAATTCAAATAGAAAATGAATAATAATTATTTATTAAATTCAAAGTAAAGCATAATTTTTATTGGTGGAAAAGTAAGAATCTCCTTTAAAAATCCTTATCATTTCATCAATTTTGGGTAAAAAAAAAGTCATTAGCCACATGGGCCATCATATCACTTACATGTCGCCACTTTTTGGCCCATCATGATCCTGCACATACCCAATAGTTAGTGTCCAAAAATGAAATGTGGTGAGGAGAATTCAAATAACCAACCATGGTTTTAAAATTACTGACATCAATGTTGTTTGGGATGGAAGACTCTTGCAGTAATTTATCCAAGATGGCCTTATGTGTGGGTGAGATGAAAAGCAACTCAAGAATGGATATTTGAGTGGGTGTTTTATTCAATTTCTCAATAAGGTTGAACTTTGGTTTAGGGTTTGACGACTTTGTAAATGGACTAGGTATGGTTATTCAAGGCTGACGAGTAGAGGGACTTGGGATAGTGACCTTGCCCTTATGTGTGGTGACATTGCATTATGAGGCCCATTTAATGGTAATAGTATGGAAACACTTATCTTCATTAGCAGCACGAATATTGTTAATGATGGGGCTACCAGAATAGTTATAGGCATAATGAACGTTATTGTAGGCCAAGCGAATGTGATTGGCTTGATTATTGTTATTCTTTAGGCGAGATGAGGAGGGATTACCAGAACCATGATCCCACAGTGTGTTTTTGTGGATCATATGATCCACATTAGATGCAAATGGTTGACCTCCTAACTCAATAGTGTGGTTCTCAATAAGGTCTTGCACAAGGTTTCGTAACTAGAGGCAAGAGGAAGTTTTAGGCCTTTTGACACAATGGTAATCACAAAGTGCATTATCATTACACCATGATGGCTTGAACTCACCAGGGTCATATGGTCTAGGGTTTTCCAAAGTTATGACCCCATTTTGGATAAGTTTCTTTAAGACAATTTTGATAGGCTCACCCAAGGGAGTGTATGTGCGTTTTTGAAATTGTTGTAGTTGATGTGGATGCCTTTGATTAAATTGAGTAGGATTATTTTGAATAGCATTGGCAGTTGGTGTGGGTGTGGTCATAGGCATATTTTGATTTTGAACTCCTTTGATGGTGAGGACATGACTTGTTGCATTAACGGTTTTGGCATTGACCACATCATCATTGGTGATGTGTTTTTTTTTTACCCAGTACTTATTTTTGTCAATTGGAGGATTTGTGTTTGTGTTTTTAGGACTGTATTTTAGTTCTCCCTTTGCAATAAGGGCTTTCTCGATTTGGACACATTTTTCAACTAGGTCTATGAAATTTGTGCAACAATGCACTTGCACAACATATTTTAGGGGACCTAGAATTTTTTTTACGAACATGTCAACCTTTTTCGTTTCTGGTATGTCAATGTGACAGCGACTAGCTAGACTTCTCCATCTTTGGAAGAATGGGATAAATGTTTCACCAGCGTCCTCATGGGTGAGATTGCATAAGCTAGTAATAGAGGTGTTTGTGTCAATGTTGTACACGTAATTTTTTATGAATTTGTGGCTAAGTTCATCCCATGTTTGGATATCCTTTTGAGTGGAGAACCATTCAAGGGCGGGACCTGCAAGACTTTTAGAAAAGAGTCTCACCAAGTATGTTTGTTCATAGGTGACACCCATATAGTTGGTCACAAATTCTTGGACATGTTCGATAGGGTTTGTCTTTCCTTTGTATTTGGTAAAATTAAGCGACACATATCTCAAAGGAAATGGTGGCATGTATAAGTTTATGTCAAAGGGATATACGGATAAATCATATGAAACTTATGATTTATTTTTGGATATTTTCATGTCTTTTAAAGTCTTCTCTAGACCCATGAGATGAGCTTGGAAGGCATCAAATATAGGGACATTTGTGGCACCATATAGTGGATTGATTGGTACACTATGGTTCCCCATTTTTTGTGAGTGGATGTTGGTGCGTTGTTGAGGGATATATTGTTGTGACATGTATGATATTTTTTGGTTTGTGTGTTGGTACTGAAATTTTGGATTAGGGATATGTTGATGGGTATGAACATGGGACGAATATATTAGAATGTGTCCCCCAACCAATAAGGTCGATATTTGGGGAATATGGTGACTAGGAATATTTTGGTGTCCAATAGATGTCATAGGTTGTGAGTTTTGATTTCCTTGTTGGGGTTGTTGGAACTGTCCTTGGGAGGGGTTGGTATCAAATTGTGTTGATGTGTTAACATTTGGTTGTGGTCCTTGAGGAAAAAGATGTTGTTTACCTCCACCCAAAGGATTTAGTGAGGTACCAATGAGAGGATGTGATGAGGATGCACTCATAGTACTAGATGTAGTCATCAATGGAGGATTTGGATGGCTTGATATTGCCCCCAAGGCATTTACCAAAGAGGTTGTGTTGATAGAAAACACGGATTAATTAAACAGTAAACTAACACACCAATGAGATATTATATTAAAGAAAACTAACTATAAAGCATAAATGCAAACTCTCATGACAATAGCTTCTCCGAATTCATCCCATTGTCCTCTATCTCCAAGGATTTTATTAAAGGTGCTAGCTCTCAGTTGTGCAAGCAACAACTTATTGAAATGGCAACTTAGGAGAATGAGATTAATTGAAAATGCATGTTCATGACTATATGATTTAAGCTATGAAACTGAAATACTATGATGCTAGAATGTTGATAATACTGAAATGCAACTATAGTGATTACGTATGAAATCTAGGATTCAGGGGTCCTTTTCAACTCATAAGAGGGTTTTATTTATAGATTTTTGAAGGCAAGAAATCCAGTTGGCAAGGATCAATAGTTGAGATTCAAACTTGTAAAATGAATGATGATAGATCGAGAAGTTGAGAAAAAAATGGAAAGTTGAGAGAAAGATGGGCAATGTTTCCTCAAACACAACATTTTCCATTCAAAAATGAAGGAAAGTTGCCATTTGTACACTTCATTTATGAAGAGTTAGTTGATAGTTGAGGAAAAATCTATAATTAAATAAACATTTAATTACATGTGAGAAAGAATTAGAAGTTTCCATAATTTAAATAGATAATATTTAATTATGTGTGAGAGATGATAAAAAGTGCTTTAATTAAATATATAAAATATTTATTTAAATATGAAAAGAAGAAAGTTTCTAATTAAATATTTTTAGAATATTTAATTATATGAAGAGTGAATGATGAGAAAGAAAACATTTTAATTAAATATATATAGAATATTTAATTAAATGTGAAATGAAGAATATCATTTAAATTTGTGATAATTAATATAAATAAATTGTGAAATCTATTTAATTAATTAAGAGGAAGATAGCAATTAAATAAACTTATTTATTCAATTAAACTAGAAGAATTGGAAAAATGAACAATATAAATAAATAATTTAATTTATTTATATGTAGATGACTTAAGAATATTAATTAAATAATTCATATTTAATTAATTAACAGATTTAGTTAACCGTGACCATTTTGAGATGTGTACATTTTGCCCCTCTTTGAATTGATGTGTTTTACGCATTGCTTCAAAGAATTTTTCCCTTGAATTTTGGAATTTATCGATGCTATATGCCCCCTCGAGAGATAAATTGCATGATAAAAGAATCAGAATGATTTTTAGAGGAAAATTAGTGATTTAACTCTCAAAATAGCGCACTGTTTAGTAAAAATTTGAATATTTTCACACTTTTACCCCTTTGAAAGGTGAAAAAGGTGAAAACTCATTGTCATTTGAACAATAACCTTTAGTAATTTTCAGAGCTCTAAGAGAGATATTTGCAATGCCGATCCATTATGAGCATCACAGATTCGAGTGAGCCCACCGGTATCAGAGACCAGCTGCTACAAACCTCCAGTAAGTCGTCCTGATCCTCTTTATAAATTTTTTTGACTGATTTTCACGTTTTTTTGTATTTTAAAAATTTTTCACTCCCAGTTTTAGCGCATATGATTCATAGTATCATGCATAGGTTAGATAAAGTCACGCATACAAAGTAGCGCATAGGTGTGAAACAGTCACGCATAGCGTAGAATGACACATTTGTTTGATAGAAAAGTGCATAGGGGAATTAGCACATAGAAGGTTTATTTTAGCGCATAGACTAGATAAAATTGTGCATTGATGGATTTGTGCATGGTAGCTCTGGTTTAGCGCATCCATGGTTTAAAGTTACGCATACATGGTTTAGCGCATTGATGGCCTATTTTGGTGAATCCATGGATTTTTCCCGATTTTGAAATTTTGAAGAAACTATGATAAGTGTTTGATGATTGTTGCTAGATTAGCCAAATGATTGTATGCATTTGAATAACATCAAAAATAGATTATCTTTATTTGAGAAACTTGTCTTCGTGCTTGAAGAACAAATAAGTTTGATAAATTTGCTTTCCCGTTTGAAAGACAAATAGTAATGATAGATTTGCTTTCCTGATTGAAAGTTAAATAGATAGATATTGAGTCATTTGACTGTTAAATTTGTTTCCATGTGATATGAAAAATAAATAGCAGTAATGATAGATAGATTTTCTTCCATGCAATATGAAAAACAAATAAGTGTTGATTTGATTGAGCTGATTGCTTGTTGATGTACTGATGTTTTTTCTTTTAATGTACTGATTTGATTAGAGATTGCTTGCTAATACATTGATTTGTATGATTACTTGATGATGTTGTAAAGGAGGAATTTAACCTCCTCCATATTAGAGAGAGATTCCCTTAGACATGGGAGATGATTCCTCAACTATCACAAGATGATTTAGAGGTAATATATCAGTGTGGTTTGAGTCCATTGTTGAGGATCCCACAGTATCGGGTCAATAGGGCACTGTTGATTGCATTGGCTAAGAGATGGAAAAATGAGCATAACACTTTTTATCTACTGATAGGAGAGATTACCGTGACACCAAAGGACGTATACAAGATTCTGGGTATTCTTGTAGTTGGTGAGCTTGTGATCTATGATCACAAGGAGATCGAGGGGACTGATGCACTGAGGTGAGTCCTCCAGGATCCTCATGTCTTTGGATATGAGATTCCCTGGAAGGAGATGGTGGAGAGATATGCCCTGCTACTCTCAGTTTTAGTAGGTATGATCGTGGTTTCCTTTGTCCTGATCATAGGGCAAAGGAAACATCAGTTGGATGGGGGAGGATTTATGAGGATATGCTTCTCCAATAGATGAGATATGCATGGGGATCATGTTTGTTGGCCCATTTGTACCACGATCTTCATCAGGTCATATACATAGATGGGGAGAGTCTCTCATGTGGGGTGACTCTACTACAGGTATTTGCATGGGAGCATTTTTCCATTACACGTCCCATTATTCAGACAGATCGTCCCCTTGGGTTCCCATATGTTTATACCTACATAGGGCCTCTTGTCCAACTGAGGCTGGGCAATTTAGAGTACTGGCGGTGTGTGTTAGATGATTTGGATATAGTCATCTAGAGACCATATTTAGATTGTGATCCATGGGAGGTAGATGATATAAAGTTGCCTTATTGTACGAGATCCAAGTACCTGATTGGGCGCACTCCATACATTATTGAGAGGTTCTTAGTCATGAAGTCCTGAGGTAGTATAGGTTAGTGCAAATGATGCCACAGGGTGTGGCACAATATGCCAAGCATTGGGAGGATGTAATAGAGTGGGGTCCCACTATGACGATTGAGGCAGCCCGAGCAGAGTATTTGGAGTTGCAGCCAGATCCGTGGGCTATACATCCGCAGGTTACATATGTAGGGATGATGGATGAGTATGCTGCATAATTTTACACACATCCTTTTTCTGAGGTTTATTAGTCTGGAGGAGCCTGCCCCATTGATGGGAGGACCAGTTATACAGTGAGGGCGAGGGTAGGCACAGTAAAATGCAGCAACAAGGTAGCCATAGGGAGAGGCTTAGGCAGGGGTAGAGGATAAAGCAGCCATGGATATTGATGAGGAGGGCGATGATGGGGATGATTCTAGCAGCCAGGATGACAATAGTGATGATAGTGGGGATGATGGAGGTGGTGGGGGTGGAGGGTAGAGATTGTTATTGGATATTCCCTTTAGGACGCGACCATGGACATCGAGAGTAGTGGACCAACCGAGTACTTCGGCTCCATGGATTATCATCCGGGCTCCCTCATAGGGACAAATTGATGCTTTGCAGGCAGAGGTTCAGACTCTTCGGACTCAGTTAGCACAGGCTTAGGAGATAATTAGTCAGCTGTAGGCATAGGTTGCATAGCCACCACCTCCTGACCCATAGGTAGCATAGCTTACGGTCGAGAGAGACAACTTCTGAGAGTGAGAGCGATGTATACAGGTTGAGGGGGTAGTTGAGAGATTACTCAAATCAGTTGAGAGCACCTCTATTAGAGAGGTTGTAGTAGAGGGACTAGAGACTGCTCGGGAGGCTGAGTATTACAAGATGAGATACTTCAAGGAAGTACCACCTAAGAGGAGGATTGTCTTCACACAGTCAGGTACTCGGTCTCGGACCCATTCACGTAGTCATTCCAGGAGTGCTACCAGGAGTGTGGGTCAGCCATTCAAAAGAGAGATCAGAGCTTCTAGGAGCAGAGATCCATCGAGACCCACTACCTCAGGAGGAAACAGTAGCCATGCTCCATGGCTAGATGCCCCTCAGTGATGAGCGTGTTTGACACATTTATTCCATTGTATTTGATATATCTTTTTGAAACATTTGATATCCTTGTATTTCTGGACATTTGTTTTGATGCGATTTATGAGATGCGGTGGTGATTTGATTATGCATGTGTTGTGGATGAATGTGTGCAGTTTAATTCTATATGATATGTCGTGTATGATGATGCAATAATGATGTGAAAATGATGATGTTTTAGTTTATGTATAATGATGCAATGATGATATGATGATAATGTGAATGATTTTCTTTCAGGATGTATGTAATGAATGCAATGAATGTTAGATGTAATGGTGAATTCTTTTCTTCCATGATGTATGATAATGTAGGATGTGTTGTGATGCAATGATTCCAATATGATGATATATGATGCAAAAATGATTTTCCTTTATAATGTATGAAATGGATGCAATGAATGTTAGATGTAATGGTGAATGCTTTTATTGAGATGATATGATGTAATGATGAAATGGGATAAATGTACAAATTATATGAATGATGAAGATGTAATATTTTATGTATGATATGCATGTGACATGAATAATGATGTAATATGATAATAATGATAATGTTGGAATTGGTGAAATAATGATATATGATGTAATGGAAATGAACATGATAACCTAAATGACAATATGAAATGAATGAAATGGATGCAACTTTATTATGAATGTATATATGTGTGAGAAGATGTGCAATAAATGCAAATGTAAATTTTAATGTTATGGTATAATAATGAATGATCAAAATAATGACCATACATATGATATGTAATGATGATGCAAGAATGTAATAATAATGATAACCTAAATGAGTGATGGTGAAATGATATGAATGGGAATGGAATCAGATGTAATAAATGTCTAGGTGTACTCAATTGTTGTTTGAAAAGATACCCAAGAAGTTGGCCAACCCTCAAAAATCTATTTAAACAACCCTCAAAATGTAAATGAATTATGTAGTCCTAGAATGCAATAATGAACCATTCTCCTTTGTTGTCATTTCATGTTGTGCTTGATTGTCATCATTGAGCCTTTTGATATCTTGAAAGTTAGTACAAGTATCAAAGGGTATGTTAGCACCAATGATGACCTAAGTACTGCTTTCATGATTTTTCATATAGCAAATTAATATAAGCATCAAGGTATAATTGAACCAAGATGACCTGAGTATTGTTTGCATAAACAGAAAAAATTTAACCATTTTCTTATGCAAATTTTGAAATGTCATCAATGGTACGTTGTAGAGCATGGCCCATGACAAATTTGCATAATACTAATGATTAGCTTACAGACAACAAGCAAAGAAAAATCATACTTCTTCCTTGTGATTCTAGTTTAGTACATCATTGAACCACTCCAAAGACATGATGTCATCAATTATCAAAACAACAATTGCAACTTATTGCTTTAATTTTATCATTCATTTTATTCAGATTAAGATCATCCAATTGTTTTTAATCATCCGTCAAAATAGTCATGTAAGCTTAGTTTAATTGGATAAATTTTTTTGTTTCTGGCATTTTGATCCTTGACACGTGTTGCCAATTACCTGCTATAAAATCTCCAAGAAGGGAATTGCCCCTCTCCTTAGTGAACTTGTACTTTGACTCATGTTGAACACAACTATTGCTAAGGATAACCTTAATTCATCAAGCCATGATGAGATCCTTGTAAATTTCAAGGAGATGATGCGATGTTTGATGCGAATGTGATGGCTAGGCATGCATGTGTTGCCGATGAAAAGATGGATATGTAGGATGTATCCTAATAGATGAGAAAGCCAAACAAAATCACAAACAATGCTTGTTTGCTAGGTTTTCATCATTTATTTCTATTGCACTTTTTCCTGATTTTATGATTTTTTTGCTATTTACCAAGATGCTTGTTTGCCAGGTTTTCATCAAGGCAACGATTTTTTCCTTCTATTTTGATTTTTTTGTATCTTTGCTCTTTTTGATTTTTTTATATTTTTTATATTGTTTTTTATATTTTTAGGCATAAAAATTCTTCAGATGAATTTTGTTGGTCGGATCTTCAAACAGGTTCCCTTCTGATGTTAACAACTGATATACCCTCGATCCATATGCAGCAATGATAACGAACGGGCCCAACCAATTAGGTTTGAACTTTCCTTTCTTTTCCCGATCCTACTAATTTTGGGGGTTTTCTTTGAGAACCAAGTCACCCACTTGAAAATTTTATGGTTTGACTCTGTGATTGTAGCTGTGGGACATAACTTGTTGATATCCCTTCAAATGATTAACTACAGTTTGACGTCGTTCATCAAGCAGTTCTAGCTCTTGCAACCTTGATACTCTATAGTCTTCATCATTTACTAACCCCTTGAGTGATACTCAAAGTGAAGGAATTTCAACTTCCAGTGGTAGAATAGCTTTCACGCCATAGACCAAATCATAATAGGTAGCTCTTGTTGGTGTGAGAATACTTGTTCTGTATGCCCATAATTTTGGATTCAATTAGACATGCTAATCACGACCTGCTTAATTCACTGTTCTCTTTAAAATCTTTAGAATTCTTTTGTTTGAAGCTTCAACTTGACCATTCCCTTAAAGATATTAAGGTGTAGAGAACCTATGTTGGATGCAAAATATTTCACATAGCTCATCAAAATCCTGATTTTAAAGGGTCTCCCATTATTTGTGATAATGGAGTTGGGAATACCATATCAACAGATGATATAGTTTAAAATAAATGAAGAGATTTGTTTGCCTGTAACATTTGTTAGGGGAATGACTTCAATCCACTTAGTGAAATACTCAGTGGCTGTAATGATAAATTTATGTCCATTTGAAGATGATGGGTGTATCTTGCCAACCAAGTCCAATCCCCACTGAGCGAAAGGCCATGTTGTGGTGAAGGCATGTAATTTCTAAGCAAGAGCATGAATGAGGTTCCCATGAATATGACATTTTGCACATTTCTTCACAAAGATGAATGATTCCTTCTCCATGGTTGGCCAGTAATAACCCAATTGAACAAGTTTCTTGGCTAAGGTTAGTCCACTTGAGTGTGTCCCACAAATTCCACCATGTACCTCTTGTAAGGCCTTTTCGGATTCATCGTGTTTGAGACATCTAAGGAGGGTACCATCTAGACCAAGCCGATATAAGATGTCAGCAATTAAGGTGTAATTGGATGATTGACAGATGAAATTTCTTTTCTGATTCCTAGACAAGTCTAAGGGTAAAATAGTATCCTTTAGGTAAGCGTAAATTTGGACATATAAGGGAGAATTAGAACTAGTTAGGTGGCAAATGATTTGAGTTTCTGGATGGTCATAGGTGGGAGAAAACAATTGTTCCACCAGGAAATCGTACCATGTTTGATTCTCTATCAACTGGAGTAGAGAGGTGATTGTAGCCCTAGCATTTGTTGCTTTATTATCAATAGGTGGAATCTATATGAACTTGATATTAACAAAGTATTTCTTGAAATCGTCCACCATTCTTTTGTAAGGTATCAACTTGTCATATTTAGTGTGATATTCGTCATTGATTTGATTTATAACAAGTTGTGAATCACCAAAAACTTGAAGTTCTGTGATTTTCCAGTCTACTACAACTCTTATGCCAATTACTAATTCCTCATACTCAGCTATGTTGTTTGTGTATGGAAACAGTAGCCGATAAGATTTTGGAATTGTATGTCCTTGAGGTGTAATAAATAGGATCTTTGCTCTTGAACCATGTTGAGTGTAAGAACCATCAAAGTAGAGTGCCCATGACTATTAGATAACTGTTGTGAATACATCGACATCAGGAAAATCAATGTGTATTGGGTGTTCTACTAGTATTGGTGCTTCCACTAATTGATCCAAAATTACCTATCCCTTTATAGCTTTGTGATCCACATAATGAATGTCGAATTCACTCAAGATCATGACCCATTTAGCCAACCTTCCAGTTAAGGTTTCCTTACTTAGAAGATATTTGAGTGGGTCAATCTTAGCCACAAGCTTTATTGTATGTGCCAACATGTAGTGTCGCAACTTTTGAGAAGTGAACACCACTACTAAGCAATATTTTTCAATGAAGGTGTAATTTAGCTCATGACTTGTCAAAGTTTGACTGATGTAATAAATTGCTTGCTCCTTTCCTGAGTTATCTTCTTGTGCCAATAATGCTCCTAGGGACACTTCTGTGGCGAAAATAAACAATATGAGTGGTGCACCTTGCACTGGTGGAATCAATACTAGTGGATTCATGAGATACTTCTTTATCTGATCAAATGATCCTTCATGTTTGTCCTCCCATTTGAATGGAATGTTCTTGTGTAAGAGATGTGTAAATGGTAAACTTTTATCTGTCAGTTGAGCAATGAATCTTCGAATGGATTGTAACCGTCCCTACAAAGAGCGTAGTTGACTAATGTTCCTTGGTGGCAGCATATCGAGAATTTATTTTACTTTAGTTGGATCCACTTCAATTCCCTTTTCCAATACAATGTAACCTAATAGCTTTCCAGATTTCACTCCAAAGACACATTTCTTTGGATTAAGTCTTACTTTGAATTGTTCCATTCTTTGGAAATTTTTAGATAAGATATCTATGTGTCCTTCCCTGGTGTTAGACTTGGCAAGAAGATCATCAACATAATCCTCCATGAATGTATGCATCATATCATGAAAAATTGTTGTCATTGCTCGTTGGTATGTAGCTCCTAAATTATTCAATCCAAATGGCATTATGTTCCAGCAATAGGTACCCCAAGGACATCTGAACGGTGTTTTATCCTGAAAATCCATCCATTAATGAGTACATTGCATGTCCAGTAGTAAAATCAACAATCATATCGATGTTTGGCAAAGGGAAGTCATCTTTGGGACATGCTTTGTTTAAATCTCTGAAATCTATACAAATTCCAATTCTTTCGTCTGGATTTGAAACAGGTATGATATTGGAGATCCATTTTGCATAGTTGATAGATCGAATGAATCCAACATATAAAAGCTTCTTTAATTATTCTTTAACCAATAATGCAACATGTGGATGCATTTTTCTGAGTTTTTGTTTTACAGGTTTTTCCCCCGACATAATAGATAAATGATGCATGATGAGATCTGGATCTAAGCTAGGCATATCTACGTAGGACCATGTGAAACTGATTTGATTGTTCTTGATAAATTCTGTGAATCTTAGTATTTCCTCTTCTGTTAAGATGCATCCAACTGCAAGATCTTGGGCTTTTCTGTAGTACCTATATTGAGTGGATCTATTGGTTCAATTAGAATGGAAGACCTTTCTTGGTAATGCTCTAGAAGAGTGTCAAGTTTCCCATCCTACAGTGCCTTTGAAAGGTTTTCGCCATTGGATGCACTTTTTATTTTTCTCTTTTCTTGATCTAATACTGCCTTTGTTAGGTTTTCAATAGGTGCGGCTTGTTCCCAATCGATGAGTTCAGGATAGACCAAATAAAATGGATCATTAGGATGATTAAGGTCACTAGCCATTAGGGTCATGATACTATTGTTAACGTCATTATGGGGGAGGTCTAGGATGGTATCCTCCTGTGAATGATATGTCTCAGTTTGAATCGAATCGGTTTCACTTGAGTCATGATCGCTTTGCAGAACATAATCAAGTGGAGGCCTTGAGCTTTCCCCTTGTAATAATGTGGGTGTGAATCTATGTATAACATCCACCCTTTTCTCTGAGATGCAAGTATCATAAGAGAATTCATCCCACTCATATTCATTGGAATCAGTATTAGAATTATTTTCTTGAATTCTCAAAATTGTTTCAGTCAACTCCTCTTTAGATATTCTTTGTATCACTTCTTCCTTTGTATCTTCACCATATCCTAACCCAGTCTTATCTTTTGGGTGCATTGTTTTTAGTTGGACAGGTTCAACAATACCCTCTTTCCTTTTACCTATAGGGCCATTTCCTTCATAACCCATTTGTTGCATGATAGAATATCCTTTCCCATATTGTTATGTGGGCAACTTGATATGTTGTACCAATTCTTTTTCATCTTTATATAGCCAATCAAGGATAGCTCTATCATCCATTTCATTCTCTTTGATAAACACTCCATGAAACTTGGTGATGAGAACTGAAGCTGAGGCTAAAGCTACTGTAGCCTACTGTATAGATGTTGATAGTTGACCATGAGATCTTGGAGATATGGGTAAATTAGAGAGAGATAAAGAATATTCTCCCACTCCATTATCTTTCAATTTTAGCTTGGCACCAATATTGATTATCATTTCTCTTGCTTGTTCATTGTACTTGGAGGTAGAGATGGCCAAGGCCTCTCTATTATGTGGGACGAGTGTGTCTTGAGTTGCTCTTAGGTTATAGAAAGTTTGACTGCTAATGTGATCAACAGGTATTGTTACTTCCTATCCATCATATGGAAAATTCAAGCATTGATGATAAGTAGATGGAACAACTTGCATGTCATGGATCCATGGATGACCCAAGAGTATGTTATAAGTTAGATCTTGATCCAAAACCTGACAAAATGGATTCTTTACAATAGGTCCCACTCTGATTGGTAGCATGATGAGGCCTTTGGAAGTCCTTTCCTCATCATCATATGCCTTGATTGTAATCTTCCTTCATGGATCTATAGATTCTCCATAATATCCCAAAGTGAGAACCAATTTTAAAGTACAAATGTTTAATCTAGCTCCCCCATCTATTAGGACAGGTCTAATGTGAGCTTTGTGAACCATGACCTCTAAGTAGAGTGATGAATTATGTAGATGAGTTATGGATGAGTCATATTTTTTAGTAAAGGATAAACATGCGGATGAGGACAAGTGTCCCACCATGGATTGAAATTTATTAATATCCAAATTAGGAGATACAGTTGTATCAACAAGTGCCTTTTCTAGAATGTCCTTATGCGTAGGTGACAATTTTAAGAGCTCCAGGATAGAAATTTGAGCTGATGTTTTTCGTAGTTGATCAACCAAATTGTATTGACTTGGAGGGGGAATTTCTGCTTTAGATGAGCTTCCTTTGACAATGATTTTGGCTTTCCCCTTGTTGTAGCATTGACCTCTCGATATTCTTGCTTACCTTTGATCCAGTTAGCATCGATTTTTTGGTCATTAGTATAAATATTATTGATAATGACATCGTGGACGTAATTAACATTCCTTTCCTTATCACCTGAAGATTCCCCCTTTTGATAATTAGGGAGGGGATCCTTGAATGCTTGATGGTTATCATTGACATTATGTCCCTCAACCATGATGGTGTGGTTATCAATCAAATCTTGAACAACATTCTTTAATCCTTGGCAATTGTTCATCTTGTGACCTTTACACCTATGATAATCACAAAAGTGTGAGTCATTCCACGATGGTGGTTTAATCCGAGGCTCATAGTCTCTTTGTGGTGGTAATGTAATAGAATTTTGATTCAATAATTCTTTGAGAATGGATTCCAAAGATTGGTCCAAGGGAGTAAAACTCCATCGATTGATAAAATATGAAGATTTGGGCACATTTGAATTTTGATTATTGCCAAAATTATTTCCACGATTATTAGTCACATTCCCTTGATTGGAAGTATTACCTTGGGTACTAGAATTTCCAACATTATTGCTACATTGAATACCTGACACATTAAGGATGGTAGGCTTCACATTCATGTTGTTAGCATCTACTACCCCATCATTCACAACATTTTTATTTTGAGTCCAAAATCATGACTTGTCATTGTTGTTATTATTGTTGTTGTTGTTGTAAAAATTTGAACCCTCTTTATCAATTTTCAGAACTCCACACTTGATCAAAGCACCTTCAATAGTAATCACGCTTTCAATCAATTTTTCAAATGATTGAGGACAATGAAGGTTTAGTTTCTATCTCATTTATTGATTTAGACTATTGATAAAGATCTCCATCTTTTCTATTTCAGGAACAGGCAAAGAGTATCTAGCAAACACCCTTCTCCACCTTTGTAAAAATGTAATGAAAGATTCCCCTGCTTTTTGTTTCACCTTACAAAAAAAATCATGGTTATCTAGTGTTGGATGTTGTAGGAATATTGTGATATAAACTTGTTTATTAAATCCTCAAAGGTTTTGATGGGGAGAGTGATCTTTGAAAGCCACTCCATGGATTGTCCACCCAGACTTCGTGGAAACAATCGCATTAAGTAGGTATCATCATGGGAAAATTCTAAGCTCATATTTCGGAAATCCCTCACATGTTCAATGGGGTCAGTTTTCCCATTTTACCTATCAAATTTAGGGATTTCACAATGTTTTGGAAAAGGAATCATTTGAAGACTCCTATCAAATGGATAAGGACATAAGTCATCCAAAACATACTTCTTTGTTGCGCCCCCTTGCATTTCTTTTATTTTCCCTTGTAATTCCTTTATGTGTTGAGTAAGGGCACTAAAATCATTAAGAGGAGTTTCAAGATTCTCTTTAATCCCTTTTGTGTCAAAATCAATAGGTAACTTAGCTCCTTGATTAGCTAATGAAAGGAAATATCTTTCCTTGTTTTGTTCTAAAATCCTTTCCATAAGAGTATGGAATAGGGGATCTTGCTCTACTTCTTGAAGCTTTTCTTCTATTATCTCTTCAATATTTGAATTATGACAGGGGATCTCTTCCCTCTCACTATTATCACCCATTTTACTTACTGTACTTTCTCTTTCATCTTTTTCTCTATGCTTTTGAGATCTCGTGACAACAGGCATAAGCTTTACTCAAATTCTATTAACCTTGATTAAACGAATGAAATAGTGCAATGTTGATGGATATCAAAGTCAGGATAGAATGAAGATTCTATGACTTAAATATTTTTAATCTTTAGCTCGTGATTCCCTGATTGAAAGGATGAAAATCCTGTTTGTAGGAATTAAACCAAAGATCAAAAATAAAGATGATTTTTCACTTTGTGAGGTTTGATCGTGGCTTTGTACAAAGATGAATTTGATGAATGCCTAATGTGCTTGAGTTCTCTATTACAAAATTTTATTGGGATGAGTAGCGTACATAATTTCAGGTTGTGGAATATAAGAAGAACGAATACGCTGACTGTGGTTGTTCCTTTGAGAAAGGGCTCTTCTTTGAAAAAAGGCTCGTGAGTATAAAGGTTCTACAACACAATCGTCAGTGAAAGCTCTAATATAGTTGTGGTATTGGTGAATAAAGGTCCTATGTTCAAGCAAGACCTTTCGACTTTGGTATAGAAATTTTCTCTTTTTCAATAACTTCTTATAACTGAGAGATTTTTTTGGCTTTCTAATCTTCCTTTCTAGAGACTTCTTGGCAAAAGTTGCAGACTTCCAAACTCTGAGCATGGAAAAGGCTAGACTGAGATGATTGATTTCTGAATGTCAGAAAGGTACCTAGGTTTGGAAAACACATGCACCGGAACAGAGCATGAATGCGCCAAAACAGACTACCTATGCACCAAAACAAACCACATATGCACCGAAACAGAGCATAGATGCACCAAAATAGAGCACAAATGTGCTAAAATAGAGGACGGATAAGTCAAAATAGAGCAATGATGTGGCGAAATAGAGTAGCGATGCGCCGAAATAGAGTAGTGATGCACCAAAATAGAGCAACAATGTGTCGAAACAGAGCAACGATGCACCGAATTAGAGCAACAATGCGCCGAATCAGAGCATCAATGCATCGAAACAAAGCAACAATGTGCCGAAATAGATCAGGGATGCACTAAATTATCCGTTTAGACTTCTGAGATAGACATGTTTGGATAGTTTGATATTTTTGGATCATCTTAATCTGATTTAAATGTGAAAAAAAAAACATAGAGAAGCAGACAGTTGTTTTGTTAATCCTAAAATCTAAACAAAGAGTGTATGTTCTTGATATTTTCAAAGGTTTTAAACAAGATAAGCATTCCAAACATACTCACTCTTAATTGTCAAATAGGTCATCATAGAAATCACAACCCACGGCTTAAAATCGCATCGACTCACACAACCATGTCACCCCCTAGAGGGCGCCCGTGTTTTTGTCTTTTCTAGGTGTGTACTCAAAGTGACGAAAATGGATACTGAATCCCCTATGCAAAAAATATGTGGCGACTATATGGTGAGTGTCTTGGGGGTAGATTATTCCCTCCCCTTGCACCATGATTAAAATGATGTTTGGATACTGACACGGTTGGCTTTCTACACTATGGTTCGTAGTAAAGGTTTATGTTCGGTGCAGCAATAGATAAACTCCCTCAGGAGACCTCCCAACCTTTAGAACAAAGGCTTTGGCGATGGTTATCTTGCACACTTCTGTTGAATTGTGGAATTTCCTTGAATTCACTTTTGATTATAGTGGGTTGGAAAACCTGGCTTTGGTTGTTCCCACTTAGGTTGTTCCTCTTGGGTGAGTACTTTTTCCCACAAGAGCAAGCCTTCTAAAGGATGTAATAAAGCATAAACATTGCAGGAAAATGAAAAGGCAGTCTGGTGTTCTGGTCACCTAGTTAAGGGGAGAGCATAGACCTATTGCCACATACAAAGGAAACAATGTTCTTTTCATAGCACCAAATGACTTGATGATCTAAACTAAGTGAAGATGTTGCTTCACAATAGGGATGGGGTTCATTTTAACTACAAAAATAGTGTGTGGTGACAACCCTAGGATTGATAGATTCTAGATTTTAGATTGCTCTCCTGGTTCATTTTTCTTAAAAACTAAAATGAAAAAAATTGTTCGCGGATGGCGTCGGAATCAAAAAATTTGTTTACAAACCCTCTGTATGCGCTAGGACAGACCCCCAATGCACCAAAATAGTTACTAAATGTGCTAAAAGATCAATCTGGGATGCGCAAGAATAGGTCGTCTATGCGTCAAAACAGTTTATGTATGCACTGAAATAGTCTCTGGATGCACTGAAATAGTCTTTGGATGTGCCAAAAAAAAAGCTCGTATGCACCAAAGCGCAACTCCAGTTCATCACCTGTCAGAAAATTCTACAATAAAAAAGATTAAAATGGGGGGATGACCCATGGTGGGTGCTAGAAATGTCTTGTTAGAAAATGCAGATTAATTAAACAGTAAACTAACACACCAATGAGACATTATATTAAAGAAAACTAACTATAAAGCATAAATGCAAACTCTCATGACAATAGCTTCTTCAAATTCGTCCCATTTTCCTCTATCTCCAAGGATTTTATTAAGAGTGCTAGCTCTCAGTTGTGCAAGCAGTAGTTTGTTGAAATGGCAGCTTAGGAGAATGAGATTAATTGAAAATGCATGTTCATGACTATATGATTTAAGCTATGAAACTGAAATACTATAATGCTAGAATGTTGATAATACTAAAATGCAACTACAGTGATTACGTATGAAATCTAGGATTCAGGGGTTCTTTTCAACTCATAAGAGGGTTGTATTTATAGATTTTTGAAGGTAAGAAATCCAGTTGGTGAGGATCAACGGTTGAGATTCAAACTTGTAAAATGAACGATGAGAGATCGAGAAGTTGAGAAAAAAGATGGAAAGTTGAGAGAAAGATGGGAGATGTTTCCTCAAACACAGTTTTTTCCATTCAAAAATGAAGGAAAGTTTCCATTTGTGCACTTCATTTATGAAGAGTTAGTTGATAGTTGAGAAAAAATCCATAATTAAATAAATAAATTTATTTAATTACATGTGACAAAGAATTAGAAGTTTCCATAATTTAAATAGATAATATTTAATTATGTGTGAGAGATGATAAAAAGCGCTTTAATTAAATATATAAAATACTTAATTAAATATGAAAAGAAGAAAGTTTCTAATTAAATATTTTTAGAATATTTAATTATGGAAGAAAAGAAGAAAGCTTTTAATTGAATATTTTTAGAATATTTAATTATATGAAGAGTGAAGAATTAGAAAGAAAGCGTTTTAATTAAATATTTTTAGAATATTTAATTAAATGTGAAATGAAGAATATCATTTAAATTTAGAATTTAAATTTGTGAAAATTAATATAAATAAATTGTGAAATATATTTAATTAATTAAGAGGAAGATAACAATTAAATAAACTTATTTATTTAATTAAACTAGAAGAATTGGAAAAATGAACAATATAAATAAATAATTAAATTTATTTATATGTAGATGACTTAATAATATTAATTAAATAATTCATATTTAATTAATTAACAGGTTTGGTTAACCATGACCATTTTTAGATGTGGACAGAGGTAAATAGAGGATTGGCATAACTTGCCCACATTGCTAAGGACCCAAAGGTGGCTCTAGCCGATTGTGACGATGTTGTGGATAGTGTAGGCAATGTGGTGGATTATGTTCCTCTAATGGATGTAGCATTGATTGAATTGGAATGTTGGTGGTAGCACTCATGATCGTTGTGATAGTTTGCAAGGTACCATCAAAAAAGGTATTGTTTGTGTTGTTTAGAGGCTGACCACTATTGGACATGTTATTTGTATTGGTGACATTAGGGTTGGGAGATGGCAGGCACAAAGTATTAATGTCAAATGCACGAGGAAATTTAGCTCCTTGACTTAAAAGTATGTATAAATATTTGTCTCTATCATATAAGACCATTTGTTCTATGAAGTTGGCCACCTCGGGATCTTATGATGCTTCCTCTAGGTTTTCCTCAAGTAGTTTTCCATATTCATCCTTATGTAAGAGCGATTCAAAAGCATTGTTTGATGAAGATGTTATGGTTGTAAGCGATTGAGTAGTTGTGTTGTTGAATGGGTCTTCAAAAGTCCAATTTGGGTCGTAATTAGGATTAGTGACATTGGATTGAGAATCTGGTCCAAATTTTTTCATTTGTCGTTTCTTTCTTTGGAGTCTAGTTTCCACCATAAAAGGGAATTGCTCAAAGGAGAGTGATGAAAATGATGACTAAATGCAAGGATGACACTAGCCTATTTTTTTTGTATTTTTGGATAAAGGATGACAATGAACGACTATTTTTTTGGATTTTCGATGGACTTATGCTAAAAATGAGGACTAAGTTTGGACAATATTTGGAGAAAGGTTTTCCTAACCACTCTAAGCTTGACTGAACTGTCTCAATTTTGGTTATCAAAGGGGACTTGCTAAAGGGACTAAATTACAAGTGAGCCTTCCTATCTAGACTGTTGATTTGGAGGTTCTCACAAAAAGGACAATGACCGAAAATAGGAATAATGACTAAGTACCAAGATAACCTAGTTTTGAAAACAATAGTTTTTTGCAAAGTATGGAGATTTTACCTAATCCAAAGTTTTCCAAGATGAAACCTAAAGACAAATTTATGCTAAAAATGATGATTATGACACCTAGGGAATGCAACTAAAATCTGGAAATTTTAAACCTATGGTTAAGATGCAAGGTAATGAATGTAAATGATGGAAGTTTTGAGCAATTTCAATTCTGGTTTTTGACGGAGACTTTCTGAAAAGGATGTTTGACAGTAGGCAAAGATGTTAGGACTTGAATTCTAGTTTGAGATAGTTTTTGGTTTTTCTGTCAGGTGAATGCGTCGCTACAGGCAGCAGATGCATTGTGGCTCTGGAAATGTCAAATGCAATGTTGTTTTGCAAATGCATCTTTTTAGATGTCAAATGTGGTTTTGTTATTGCACATGTGGTGATTTGACTAAAACTGGTTTCAAATGTTTAACAGGAAAATATGGTTTTGAACAGATGTGGCTTACTATATAGCAGATGCGACTCAAGATAACAGTTGCGGCTCAGAAAAAGGAATGGACTAAAAACTATTGACAGACACACGCGACGTTTAACCCAACAGTTGCGACTCTTCAAGAGAGATGCATTTTTTAAAGCAAGAGTTGTGACTCTGTTTAACAGTTGTGGTTTTCTAAAGATGTTTCGACTAACTCCATTTTGATGATCAAGTTGTTTGACAAAAAAAAATGCACATAATACAATGTGTTTTTAGTTTGTATGTGATGGATCTATTTAAATCAGAGAACAATTACACCCTAGGCTATGTTGGACAATATTTACTGAGTTCTTACTTGGATAAATCTAGCTACACATATTCAAGGCGGATGACTAGTAGCTTGACCCCACTAGCTCCCCTCCATGACACTCACTTATATGGGGCAGCCAAGCTACTGTACCCATGAAACTCCCATGGCATACATCTCATCTCCACACATGAACCGTAAATATGTAAGACAACTTCATAGGTCTAAACCTCCTGCACCAGAAAATAGAAAGGATTTTGGCAAAACTACAACATGGATTTTAGTAAGGGCTTTATGTTCATGGGGCACCATCCAGTACGGCAAGAGACCATTTCTATCCTTCTTGTCGGAACAATGAGCGTGATTTCTGGGGTTTCCCCCAAAAATCTACTTTTATATACCGGCTAGAAGTTGCTTGGCTTTAGCGTGTTACCGGTCTGAGTCATCTTGGGGTGAGTACTTTTTCCCACCAATACAAGCTCAAGTTCTAGAGTCAACAACTGTTTCTCTTACACCTAGGATCACACGAATGCGCAAGGGGAGAGGATACTTTGATAAACTGAATCGTGGGGTTCTCAATGAACATGAACAAACATGAAAAACATTGGTTAATTTTTAAGCCCAAATGACAATTTTTTATCTACCAAACAAATTTTATTATTTAAAAAAATCAATGTCTTCATAAGGTCCTGCATGCAAATGATTAGTGGTTTTGATTTTGTCTTGTAGAAAATAAGTTTGTTTTTGGTTTTCTGTGTGGTCTTCTACGCTTCGTCCTACAAAAAATAAGTTATCCCCCTAAACACAACTACAAACAAAAAATTAGCGAAAACAAAAATGCCAAATCAAAACACGAAAGTACAGAAGTAATAAAAAATAAAAAATAAAATTACTCGATAGATGTGGCTTTTGAATCCACAGATGTGTCACGGTTTTTGATAGGCAAATGCGGCTTTTGAACCCACAGATGTGTTGCTATTTTGATAGGAGGTTGTGGTTTGATGTTGACAGTCAGATGCGGCTCATCTCGTCAGATGCATTGTGAGATTTAGCAGATGTGGTTTTCTAGAATAAATGCATCATTTCATCAAGAAAATGTTGTTTTTCGTACCTATGCCTGCAATAAAAAATAGAAAAAAAAATGAAAACCATACGAAAAACTACAAAAAAAATAAGTGTGTCAGGTTCACCAATGTAATCGATGGTTTATTTTCAGGTTAATGGATTTAGTGGGATCAGATCAAATAAAACCCAAAGAAAATTATGAAGAACAAAGAAATCATAAAACAATAACGGTTATACCTGATATCCTTTGAGGCTTCCATGATTCACCTCCATAATGCCTTCTAGATTGCAGTGTCTGATTGTTGCCCTTTGATTTGTGTGTGTGAGAAAACGATTGTGACCATGTCCTATGCAAGTTTTGAAGGATTTGAATGATAAAAGACTATGAAAAAATGACTATGCCTAGGAGAAAATAATTAAATAAGCTAAATGTGAAGTTATTTCTATATTAATCAAGTGGTTATAATAATGAAGTGGTGTCCTAAATTGTGAGAAAAAATAACATTTTATAAAGAATTTAATTTTGCACAGATGAACGAGATTAAAAGTTGTCAAAGCCTAAAATCAGTGGACAAGATTTCATGTGACAATCCCTAATTAGGGTTAGGGCAATATGGTTAAATGAGTGGCCAAGATGTCATTTGATAAAATCACATCGACGATTGAGAATAAATGTGATAATTAGCCAAAAATATAAAGATTTTAGAAAATCAAGAAGATAAAGAGTTGAATTGAAAAGCATATTTGAAAAATCAAGAATTTGCTCAATTACTTGATTTTTGGAAGAAGATTACCATTTTGAATTAAATTAATTCAAAATAAGGGTTTTATGTGACAATAAATAATCTTTTTCAGATTATTTACTAAAGTGAAGAGATAGTTAATAAAATAAAATAAAATGAAATCATTTTAAATAATTTCATTTATTTAAAATGAGAGAAATATTAAATTAGGTAATTAAATAATTAAAGATAATTATTTAATTTAGAGGATTATGACCAATAATTAAATAAATTAATAAATTCATTTAATTGTGAGAATTAGTGACATATTAAATAAATAAATAAAATTCATTTATTTAATAATCAGGAAGAATAAATGAATAAAGGTAATTAAATAAATTAATAAATTTATTTAATTGTAAGAAGACAATAGACAATTAATGATGTATTGAATAAATAAATAAAATTTATTTATTCAATAATCATGAGGAATAAAATAGACATGAATTAATTAAATAATAATGAATTACTTAGTTAATTGGAGGCATTCAGGGCACAATCTTCCACAAGAGTAGTACGTTGAAATTATGGAGTGAAAAGAACCTGTACAAACCATTAAGGTAATAATTATTCTACATACAATAGAAAAGATGGTTAGAATAACCAATCTATATTATTATAATCTGTCACATACCTCTCTGAAAGGATCAAAGCTACCTATTGTTGCAGCGGGTCCATGATCAATTGTGCTAGGAAAATTGTAATATTTGTCAAATGATAAATCTATATTGTCACAATAGAATAGATGCTTAGACTAACAAATCTATATTAATCTAAACAACTTGAATGATGATGAATTGGTAATGCAAACTATAAAAGATGCTTAGAATAACCAATCTATATTATTCTAAATGACCTAATCGATGATGAGATGGTAATGCAAACTATAAAAGATGCTTTGAATAACTAATATATATTATTGTAATCTGTCGCATACCTCCCTGAAAGGATCAGAGCTGGCTATTATTGTAGCAAGTCCATGATCAATTGTGCCAAAAATATCCCAAAAGTACATACAAAATATCACTATTAAAGACACCTGCATTGTAATAGTATACAAAATATTAGTATTAAATAAAGAACACTAATGAACTTAAGCATAATGAACCTAAGCATTGTACCTTCCATTCTTGAATATTCTATTCAAGTGTACCTGAAGGGTCATCTCTCTGCTTAAGAGTATCCAATATTGCTTCATGATCAACATAAATAAGTGTCCATAGTTGTTTTATCTTTGGTTTGGCATGATGCTTCAACATCTTAACATTTGTTGATATAACAAGGTGTGAATACATGAGAATGGTTTTGTGTTTCTTGTAGTCTTCAAATGTAGGTAGGTCATTCTTTCTAATCATGTATGTTTGTAACCAAGTTCCTACAGCCACAACTAAACCTGTAGGATACACTAACCCATCATCATCTTCCATTGGTTGTGTTAGCTTGTTCTTTACCCACATACATCTAGCTAACCAATATTTTGATCTTTCTTCATTCCCCTACAATGCAACAACTGCAAAAACATGTCCTGGCTATAGTAGATTTGAAAGTCGGTCATAATCAAGTAAACTTTCCATTGTGTCATTTGTCATGGATATAGTTTAAGATAAAGGAGTTAGATATTGTGGAGCCCATGTATCAACCCACTCAGTTGACTCACATTGATCCCACTCAAACTAAATACAACTCTGACAAAAACAAGCCAACTGTTGTGTCCAAATGGTCCATGTGCTTGCATCTAGGCTTCCAAATGAATGCAACTTGGAAGAATCTTTGATTGTATGACAATCCAATCTTCCTCCCACTGTACCCTCCTCAACTAGCCAAAATAATCTATGCACTATTGAATCAAGTGGTCCCCCCCTATGACAATGCTAAACTACACCAATCAGCAATAGAATGTGCATCACTGAATTTTTCTCCTAAAATATGTAATTTCTCCTTAACTAGAGCTCTCTTTACACATTCACCTACTCCATCATGCTACCCTTTCCCATTCCCAACTTCAAAAAAACTCCAAATATTAGGTACACCCCTCTGCACATGCATTCTACTCAACCAATAAAACATACAAGAATTCTTGAATTGACCTATGCAGCTATCTGACCAAATGAGATGTTAGCCTAGTTCTATATCATGCTCCTGCAAGAACTCAAAAAAAATCTTGAAACAATGTTGGGCATACTCAGATGAGTGAGATTTATCATCAATCATATAAAAATGATACTCTCTAATTATCTTTTGATCCTCCTTTGTACTATCAGGTGCATGTCTAAACATTATGTGGAAAAAAATAGCAATTTGAATGGAATTGTAATACTGAGATTGTACCTCATTTTGTGGTTGCAATGTGTAATTTTCTGCAAAATCAACCACTAATATAATAGTGCCAATCAGAAAAGATTCCTTACACATCCTAAATTGTTGATCCAACCACTGAGACCTATGACTATGCCTTGCATACTTGTAGAAAAGAATGTCCTTAAAATCTGAAATAAAATCAGCAACACTACATTCTTTTGTAACCAACTCACATCTAGAACCTTCACCTCCACTCTGTAAAGAATATTTGACTATCTCATATCTCTTTTTTTCAACAAGATTTTTTCCAAATTCATGTTTAGAATCCTCATGAAAACATTGAACAAACTTTGACAAGCCACCACATTGTGAGAAATTCAAATTTAAACAATCATTTCTATAGAAAAAGGAGCCATCATCTCTAGAACATAAAAATAGATCTAGCAAGTCCCTTGATGATTTCGTAAGATGCATTGCACCACACTCTTTCAACATTTCATTAGTATGCAAAGTAGAATGGATATAGCATAATAGTTCATGGTACATTGAAAACTCCACATGGTATTTGGAGTAATAAGTATTACAAATCTTAAGAGGCACACAATAAAATGGCTTCAAACCTTCAAAAATTATTTGTGAGATTTCCATATTTGGATGTGTTTCAATAAATTCTTTGAACAACATCGTTTGACTTGATTCCAATAAATTTTTAGGATGTAGTATTTGGTTTAGATTTCCAATTTTTAACTTTAAAAAATCCTCTGCACTGGGTGATACTCTAGAGTTATCATACCAAAATTGTTGAATTACCTACTTTACATTATTGGTTAGCTTCTTATCAACATGTGGAAGCCTCGTGAAAAAATCTGATGTATCATTTTGAAGAGGATCATCTATTCTTTCTCTTCTTGCAAGTGCTCTATCCAAATTTTTATGATTTACGTTAAAACCAATACAATTTTGTCTCATAAAGCGAGCCTTTTAAAATTGATGTCTTACTCGGGCGGTTGTAATGACTCTCTGAGCAGCTCTCTTATCTTTTTCCTATAGACTTGAGAGCATTAAAAATACTTTTGACAATAATAGAATTTTTCCGATCTTCTTGTTCACACGAATCTCAATTTGGCTAGCAAAGGTCTCATCTTTTGCATCTTTAGCAATTGTACAAAAAGTTGGCATTTCTCGGTTAATGTCATATCACTAAAATATTGGTTGAATAGTCTTCTAGCCCACAACAAAATAGTTTATGTTGACCTCTTGCCTTCAAAATTGTTTATAATGTTATCATCAATTTCAAGTAACCATTGAGGGGTTCTTGAAGGTCTTGAATTTGGAATATGTTTTTCTTCCACACAAGGTTCTTCATTTCTCATGTAATCTAGTGAAACACAATTTACACTTGCTTCAATATTATGTTCAACATCTTCATTTCCAACATTTTCAATATCATGTTCAACATCTTCAATTCCAACATTTTCACTTTGAACATTTTCATTATCAATTTCAATATTTTCATTCCCAATTTGAATATAATGTTCAACATCTTCAATTCCAACATTTTCACCTTGAAAATTTTAATTCCCAATTTCAATATCATATTCTACATTTTCACTTTGAACATATTCAATTTCCTCTTCACTTGAAAGACCATAGGACCCAGGTTCACCAATATTTAACATACCTTATCTTCTTTTCCTATGTCCTTCTCTATCTCTTTGTCTATATTCTTCAATTTGTTCTTTTATAAGCTTTCTCTTACGTTTTTTCTTCTGATGACTACTTCTCTCCATTATACCTCATAAAAGATGCTAAAAAATCATTGCTTATGACAAATTTGAGTAGAAGATGCTCCAAAAAGTTGATATTTGTCTCTTCCTGTCTGAAACCGCACGTTTGTTGCCTATAAATTGCTGCAAACATAATGTAGGGTCCATTGAAATGCACAAAATTGACCCACATGGGGTTTTTCTATGGCCCAGAAATTCGATATTCGATATAATCGGATATCTGATTTGGAAAACATTTAAAAAAAATTGCAATGGTAATATTTTAGCTCTACACATCGGAGTTTTACAAATCAGATATCCGATTCATATCAGATATCCGATTTGTGCCACATAGACCTAAGGGTTAATGGTAGAGAGTGGGAGATTGAGAGAGGGAGAGGGGGAGAGGGAGAGGGAGAGGGAGAGTGGGATGGAGAGAGGGAGAGTGGGAGAGTGAGAGAAGGAGAGGGAGAGAGGGAGAGAGAGAGAGATTTTAGGGTTGAGGGAGAGAGGGAAATAGGGAGAGGTGGA